>OX243822.1:12555568-12580568 GCA_945859605.1 Lumbricus rubellus | reverse complement strand
AAGGCTTCCTTTCACAGTCCGGGTCCAGCGACGCGTCCCTCGCGTTGGACCGGTCCAACAACGCCTGCCTTCAGCGTTCTCGAGATGTGGTCGAGAACGAGGAGGACGATGACAACGACGACGAAGACTATGACCCTGCTGCTGCTGTGGCTGCAGAGGGTCAACAGCAGAACCCCACTGGTCAGTCTGGTCGCCAGTTGACCACGCCAGTTCCACAGCTCAACGAATATAGAAGATCCGTGGACGCAGAACCTCGTCTTCCTCGGAGACTTACGAATGAACCGTTGGAGGTCATTGTCGAGGTCACGCAAATCCACCTCGAGTACCGCAGAAGCACCAGTCAACATCGAGGTTTCCTCTTTATCATTAATTGAAATAATTATGTGTAGTCTACACAATTAATTAATGTATAGGCTAGATGTGTAATTTGTATAATATAATTATAGTCCCTATGGCCAGGGGCGGATCCGGGGGGCAAATCCGGCCATGGCCCATATTCACAGAAGCCCATAGAACGTGGGGGGAAAGGTCATCAGATTTTTGGCAGGGAAAATTGTATATAATTATTTCAAGGCAAATTCGACCAAATGACTAAAAAAGTCATAAGTTTTTTGGCAGGAAAAATTGTATCTTTTTCAAGGTAAGTTCGACCAAATGACTGAGAAAGGTCATCGGTTTTTTTCCCGTGAAAGAGGGGAAAATTTGTGCATTCCCGGACCAAAAAGTTTTCCCCCTTCGAAAATTTCTGTATCCGCCCTTGCCTTTCTGTTGCTACCTATTGAATGGACGTTCCACCATCAGTTCGCTCTTCAATCATCCTTTCTGGTATGTATACTCTAGCAGCTTTCTCCCGTCTCAAAACCTGTCTTTTCTCTCGGGGTCGATCGCACTGAGAGCACTTATGAAAGGCTGAGAGAAGCGTCTCATAGATGGTTAAATACAATGCAATATTGTCTTGATAAACAATGAGGCGTTTCTCTTTGCAGGGCTGTTTTTAAGGAATTTTTAGAGCTGCACAACACCTTTCCGATGCATCCTCCATTGTAAATTACTTCCAATCGGAGGACAATTATAATTATTACCCTTTTTACTAGTTTTAACTGTAGGCTACAGAAGTGCTGCTACAACAGTTACTGCACAAATCCATTTAGAACTGCACATTTTTCTGTACAACTGCAAGTTTAGAAAGCCCTGTCTCTTTGAACCTCCTCTGATCTTCTTTGTTCAAAGGGAACAGCGGACAGGGAAGGAATTCGACGAATGAATGGAGGACAGGTCGTCATCCAATGCAGCAGACGATTGCCTTCTTGACAACAACAATCGGCGGAGGAAGCACTGGAGGAGGAGGAGGAGGAGGAGGAGGATTTTCCGGATGGTATGGAAACGTCAGCGAATGGATATGGACCTGGAAATACATACAAGGTATGTAGCCATGCATCCAATCAATCAATCAATCAATCAATCAATCAATCAACTTTATTTATTGAAAACCACCACAAAGTAATACAAGCTTACAGTTAACAAATTTGTGAGCAGGTTGTCAATAGGTAAACCCAAAGGAACATAATTATGGTTCCGCAAAATAGGGTTCCCTATTTACATCAGTAATTTATCAGTTATTATACATTGATGGTCACCATTATATCTTCATAATCATATTATAAAATGTCAACAGCTGATTTTTTATTGGGAGCTTAAGGCTCCTCACAAAGATGGATAAAAGCACACTAAACACAGACAATTCATGCATTGCAGTGCATATATGAACATGCATGCATCCATGTATCTATGCATCCCACTGTTGGATTCTCGTTGCCAGCAAAGGACGACCGCAACTTTATTCCACGTATATTTGTACCGACGTGAAGACAAAATTAACCATCCCTCTTCACGTCTTATATAGGCTTACATAACAGAATGACCGTAAATAAAGATGTCTCTATCAGTATTCTATTTCTATCTCTTTATGCACCCATGCACGGGCGGTGTGTCTCATGGTTTTTCATTAAGCGATGGATTGATGCCCATCGAGGGGAGGGGGAGTTTAGGTAGGGAGGGATGGTTGGACGCTCTTTTCAGCCACAGCAACGCGTGGCCGGGTACAGCTAGTATATTATATATATATATATATATATATATATATATATATATATAATGTACATGTATTATATATATTACTTCGATGAGCATCAATCCATCAATCCACTCGAAAATGGCAATAGCATGCACTCGAAGACGGCTCTAGCACTTGCAAATAGCGTTAGCAGTCCAAAATAGCTTCCAAAAATGTCGTTGAGTCGGTTGCCGGAAAGACAGAGGACACGAAATGATGGAAAACAGCTGTGCATGAAGGACCGAGGAAGATTGAAGACATGACTCAAACATGGCATTTGCAACCTACTCGAAAGTTACATTGGCACTCGAAACCATAGCGTTAGCACTTTAAAATGGTATTCGCACTCAAAAATTGCGACTGCATTCTGCAAGAGCACTATTAATTATAGCAGTTGGATAAGCACATAAAAAGCATGCTTTCAGCACTGAAATGTTAAATAAGAGTTCCGGTTGTCGTTAATTCTTAACTTCTTACCAGAAGGGCAATTCAGTCAAATATTAAAATGTATCCTTTTTTCGCTTCAATTGTTTGTGTGCTACAGAGAGACGTGAGAACTTCTTCCTCTACATGACCCTCGCCCTTCTCTTTGGCGTCATGACCGTCCTCATCGTCCTCATCCTCCGCCTCACCCAACGCAACCGCAAGACCCGCCGCCAGCACCGCGGAGGAGGCATGCCCAGCAGACGCCCCAAGTCCGAGTCGGCGCCTCTGACCTCCTCCCGTGGCAGCCCCGTCGCCTGGCGAACCCCGGAGTCCGATCGGTCCCTCCCTGGGGAGGAGACGACCGCCGGGGGTCGGACCCCAAGGCCCCCGGTCGAGCTGACCAGCTTCAACCGAGTGGGATCGCTGCCAGGGTTGGACTGCGGCACCCCGCCGCCGCCCATGCCACCGCCACCGCCGATGGCAGACAGTCCGTCTGGGGAATTCCGCGGGAGCGATGACGACGGGGAATTCCAGGTAGTTGAACAACAGCAGCAACGGCTACGACGTCTGGAATTTCCCGTCGTAGAGTTTCAGGGTGAGCGACGCGGGGAATTCCGTGTTGATGGCGGAGGAGGAGGAGGAGGAGGAGGAGGAGGAGGAATGGGCAGAGCAGGAGGAGGAGGAGGAGGAGGAGGAGGAGGAGGAGAGTCTAAGCAGACGAACTTTACCGCATGCATGGAGCAGCAGCGCACAGAACCGAGACGAGATTTCCAGCGAGAACTGCGACGAGGTTTTTCACACGAATTTCTGGGGGACGTTTGTAGCGACTTCAAGAGGGAGATACGAGGAGGAGGAGGAGGAGGTGGCGGAGAATTCGTGGACATGCGCCGTGATTTCTCGCGGGATATAGCACGCAGGGATTTCCAAAATGTCGACCAACGCGGGGATTTTCCACGCGGCGGGGACTTTCCCCGGAACTTCAGCATGCGAGGGGATTTCCAGAGAGGGGAATTACCACGCGGCGGGGATTATCCTCCTCAGCGGAATTTACGCGGTGATTTCCAGAAGGAACTCCGCGGCGGGGACCATCCACATCGGGGCGACTTCCAGAAGGACAACAACCTACGCGACGACTTTCCGCGGGACTTCCCCCGTGGCCCCCATCATCATCATGTACCCCATCAGTCTGTGGCACGCGGGGACCCATCGTCCTACCCTCGCCTCATGACGGCCACCATCAACCGGTCCCTATGCGGACAGCTGAACTCGTCATCCGGCCTGCGCTTCGGTCGGACCTCCTTCATGGACACGGCTCCCATCTTTCCATCCGGCTCCGTCGTTACCCCGTCGTTCACGCTGCCTGGAGAACGACTCTTCCCCGCCAGACGGCACCACTCCCTCGCCGGACTTGACTTCCGGTCGACGGACGCGGCGGAGCAGGCGGCGGCGGAAGCGGAGTTCCTGGTGGGCGGAGGAGGGCGGAGGTCCCTCCAGCAGAGTCCGTGTGGCAGCGGAAGCGGTGGAAGGGACTACCTCGTTGAGATGGAACTGATGGAGTGTCTGAAGACGCTGCAACCCGTCATCAGACAGTACAACAGAGAGGCCGGGTTTGCGACGTCATGATGAGGGACCAACGAACAATCCCAGCGGCCATCGAACCCTCTCCTCGACCATGTATACCCCAGTCCCCAGGCCATTGACCCCCTCCAGACCATTGACTTCCCCTCGGCCATCGAATCCTCTCCTCGGCCATTTACCCCACTCCACCCGGCCATCAACCCCTGGGCCATCGACCTCACTCCACTCGGCCATCGACTTCCCGGCCATCGACCCTTTCCGCACCGCCCATAGACCCCCCATGGCCATCGACCCCACTCTAACCGGCCATAGACCCCACTCCACCCGGCCATAGACCCTTATGGCCATCGACCCCACTCTACCCGGCCATAGACCCCACTCCACCCGGCCATCGACCCCCCTGGCCAAAGACCTCACTCCACCCGACCATAGACCCCACTCCACCCGGCCATCGACCCCCCCCCCCTGGCCAAAGACCTCACTCCACCCGACCATAGACCCCACTTCACCCGGCCATCGACCCTTTCCGCCCCCGGCCATAGACCTCCTGCCATCAACCCCCCTTCCACCGGCGGTCGATCACCTCAACGATCTTGATCTCGGGTTAGAACGGTTTGCAAACGGTGGGAGAACTCTCAATGGCTGACCCCTATTCCCGACTCAATGGCCCCTCTCCTATAATTCCCCTCTGATCCTATACGGCAAACGGACCCCGATCTCCTTTGGACTATACTCTTACGGACCGTTTGACTCAACGCAGAGCTTGTGAATAAGCTGGTGCCCTGTATACTAGACTTTCGAGTAGCACTTTAGATTACGATTATTTGAACGGGATTTGTTGGTGAAGGATCCCTCCGGCATGAGAATAATGTAGAAATGTAGACAGAGGTCAGTCTTTGATCGATGTGGAGTTGCGATGTGCAAATAAGAATGTGCTTTGGGGCCCCTGATAAAAACTAAAGGTGTTAAACCCTATTCAACCCCTGGTACTTCTCAATCTTGATCTCACCTGGTCATATTGTAGAATAACGATCATGGGCTAGACTGGAAGCGCCTCTCAGTAGCGATCTTGAAGAGCGCTATATAAGTTCGGATCGACTGTAGGAGCGGAGGTCGGTTTTAATATAATAAATTATAGTCATTCATTTTTACTGCATAGACATTGGTCATCTGAGACAGGGATTTAAAGATGTGGTAACTGGAATTAACGATTGCACGGGTTTTGGGAAACCTGGCGCAGAATTGTATGTCACATTCCTCTCTTGACTTCGCTGGTTTCAAACACCCTAGTCTAGCTATAGGGTAGTATACATGTAGGCTATGGTTATTAGTTAACAACGAGCGTCCAATTTCTTCCACTGCCAGGTCCTGTAGCGTATATTCACAGTTCAATAGACTATCGCAGGATTAATAATATTATACTCTGTCGGTGTTATCACGACTTCCAGAAAGTATCTGACATTCGTTCGTAGTGTTTCGTTTTCTTCGTGGAAAATAAAGTTAGTTTATACACACAAGACTATAGTGTTGACCTCTTCTTAAACGCCGACAGAATCTGCCGGATATTGTTGGTACATGTATGTCTTCGGGAGCAAAAATGAAATTCCCGACATGTTTGCACTAGTCTTGTCTGCTTCTGTGAACCTATATTCAGCCCAGATTTGGAACTATACGACTGAACGTTGTTACATGTATGTCTAACGACACTGCCATATGAAAGATGATTAGTTTGTTTGTGCATGCACTTGTTATAGCGCCTCTTCAAGTTCACTACTCAGAGGCGCTCCCGACAACAGCGTGGACACTGCATAGGAGTTTCACGCCAAAGCGCTGAGCATGAGCAATTGTGAGTGAAGGACTTGCCCAAGGTCCTTACGCGGCGAGGTGGATTCGAGTCTCGGACCTTCCGGCTCCAAGGCAACGACGCCACCACTAGACTACCGCCGCACCGCGCTTTTTAGTTTCTTTTGTTTTGTCCTTTATAGTTACCTGTGTTGTTGCTTTTCCAGTGGCCTCTGCAGTGGCCATTGTAGTAGCGGTTATTAACTGAAAAGATATCTGATTTCCACTTCAGAAAGACTATTGAACACACATACGCATTCGTTTTTGGCGCACTGGAGTCGGGAGCGCCTCTGAGTAGTTTCTTCTTGAAGGGGCTCTATATAATTTTCCGAATGAATGAATGAATGAATAAATGAATGAATGAATGAATAAATAAATACTACCGAGCCAGTATGTTTCGTCATAACATAATGAAGTGGAATATTAGATGACTGTACAGTAGTCCTATATACAGGAACAACAGGTGCAGTGCTGTCAAGCAGGCGATAAAATAGTTGATTGGCTGATTAAAATTTATGATTGTTTTTACACTGTGCCATTGTAGGCGTGAAATCAGGTAGGTGAACAGACCAGCTATAGATATACATGTACATACATACATGCGTACGTACACTTATAATTATACGTACATACCGATATACATACATGCAAGTATAGGAATATACACTGTGTCCGGATAAATTCCAAGGCTCTACGGAAAATATAAAAATAATTAGTAAACATTGATAGATTTTTAAAATTCCAGAAACTGTTAAATCCTGAAATATTTTGGAACTATAATTTATGTTCGAAATGTCCGCCATTGGCTTCCACGCATGCTTCGAGACGTATACGCCACTGACTAACAGCAGCATCGACGACCAGTTGATCAAGTTCATCCCAAGCATTAACAATTCGCTCGCGGAGTTCTTCGATGTTTCTGACCTTTGTCTTGTATACTTTTTCCTGCATTACTAATAAATTACAAAGAATTTTGTTGGTAATTATGTACGGATCAAAAAGGTTTTAAAATTTTCTAATTGATTATTATCTACTATAGTTTTTTCATTCATATATTAGAGCCTTGGAATTTATCCGGACACAGTGTATAGTCTAGTACAATACATACATACTTGCATGCATGCATAGTTGCATACATACATGTATCCATACATATATGCATACCATACATACATACATACATACATACATACATACATGCATACAGACATGCAATACATACATACATGCAATACATACATACATACCGATACACACAAACATACATACATACCAATACATGCAAACATACATACATGTATAATTGTATATGCATGCATGCATTCATACATACATACATACATACCTATACATATACAGTATACATACTCCAGTATATATAATAATTACACTCTTACGTGCTTGCACACATACGTGCAGCATACGGAGTACATGCATTCACGTGTAGGCTGTGTTTATACAATACAGAATAATTAATGTACAGACAGACAGATAGAAAGAACAGACAGATAGACAGATAATCAGATAAACATAATAGAGAGGCCTACAAAATACATATTCATGCTTTTATATGGATAGGCATGCATTGCATATCGTATACATACATGTAGCCTATACATATACATGCAAACTGACGAGCTATCGCATTGGACCTTTAGTAGGCAGGTCCCAACTGGCTTCTTTTGTTTTGATGATTGTTTTCTTGGTATAATGGTTTCCTTTGAAATATATCTATATAAATAAAAATGAACTTTCCAATAGTTCGTAACATCACCACGCTGAAAGTTACGCACCGATTGTTTTGAAAATTTTACAACACCTTCCATTCCCATACAACCGTGTGTTAAGATTTTTTCACCTGAAAAAACGCAACCTTTTCCACAAAAAGTGAACTTTGCAATCCGTTCGCCCGCCATTTGCAAATTCAACACGTCCCACACGGCTGCCAGATTTCATAAACGCGGTCTCCAAACACAGCAGACGAAACATGAATGAGGTCGCGTGCTGTGACGTCATAAGCGAGTCGCGATTAATTTACCAAAGAGGCCTTTTCCCAAAGCGGCCTTCCATCATTATTGGGCTTGGAATGGACGGTGCGACGGAGGAAAGGAGCGGAGGGAGCGGGACGAAGACGGTGGGGAGGGAGCGGAGGGGGAGGGGATGTGGAGGTCAAGGGGGAGGGGAAGGGGAGGGGGACGAATAGGAGGGGAAGGGGAGGGGAAGGGGAAGGGGAGGGGAGTGGGAGGGGGAGGGAGGAGGGGAGGGGGGGAAGGGAGGGGGAGTGGGATGGGGAGGCGGAGGGGGGGGAGGAGAGGGGAGGAAAGAGGGGAGGGGAGCCTCTTTTCAGCCACAGCAACGCGTGGCCGGGTTCAGCTAGTTATGTATATGCATGCATGCATACGTAAGGCGTTTGATAAGTGACAACTTCAAAAAGACCAAAGTTCCATTCCGAGCACACGTACACGCATACACAAACACATGCACACGCACACACAAACACATGCACACGCATACACAAACACACTGACCATGTCTTAGAAATATATAATGTAGACACCCTCAAGCATAAGGACAAAGACGAATATAATTATAATCTTTTTCAAGTACCGTATGCGAAATAATGGGCCTGTGAGGCGACAATATTGTGCGACACCCGCACCTCAATATAACAACCGAGTTACTTATTTGGTTCATAATCAGTTTGTTTAATAGAAACATAGTGCGCAGATGTTTTAGGCAATCAGTTTAATATTAATGAACCGCCGAACATGTTATATTTTTTGTGATTTAATTGAAGTGCTAAATTATACACATTAGGACGGTTTTATGCTACTATATCAAACAATGTCTGGTGCTTAAATTGCAGTGGTGTCTGACAGCAGACCACCTTGCAGGCTGTTTATCTGAGTCATTCCTAGATCCAGCATAATTAGGCCTATATCTCAAAGCCGTTGAGATTTATATTACCGTCTGACAGTGCGAGTGCGACGTAGGCTAGGCAATGAAAGGCGTCTCCAGTTCTACTTCTTGACAGCACTTCTGGCGAAACAAGTTTTGTGGCATACAAATGTATTCTGAATTCCATTCCGTTGCCGGAAAAAACTTTCTGGTGATTCTGAACCGGTACAATATGACGTAAGTGAAAATATTTAGACGTGAATATTATTGTGTGTGTTTAACAAAATTTTATTATAACTGACATGTCAAGTGTTTCTATGATTACGTGTATGTGTCCACAGTTGGTTATATGATAATATTATATTATTAGAGACACCAGCAGGACTTTTTCAGCGTGCAGATGATCTAAACATAATAATGTGCAGTTCTAAATGGATTTAATATGCAGTTGTAGAAATACTTCTGGGCAACTACAAATAGTCAATAAGGTCATTGTAATCCTATTGGGAGTTGTTTACTATGAAGGTTGGGGAAATGAAAGATGGGGTTGTGCAGTTTTAAATTTTCTTACAAGAAATCCTGGTAGATAGCCTACTCATTTGCACTTACGTAGGCCTATAATTTTAGTGTTTATAGATGCAACATGGGCACGGAAATTATTCTTCTTGGATCAGAGACCCGTCAGATAATAATAATAACAATATTATTATTATTATTACTATTGTTATCATCATCATCGTCATCGTCATCGTCATCATCATCATTTACTTATTTATTTGGCGACGTTTTCACATGGCGACGTAACTTCACCGTTTCCGACGGTTTTTTCACTTGTAGGTTACATCCATAACAGACCCTTGAAGTAACAACAGCTGAACCGGAAATAGAAGAAGCAGAATGTCTTACGGTTATCGATATTGCAGGCTGTGTTACCGCTTCATGATCGATCCACGATACCTTCCCACCTGCCAGCATTCGTTCTGCCTCACATGCATCGTTTCCTACTACGACCAACGGCAAAGAGGTTCAGTCATGCGCATAGCTGCCTTTCCCTGCCCCGAAGTCAACTGCCGGGTGCTCAACGAAGTACCGCTTGGGGGAGTTCGAGACTTCCCGAGCAGTCTCGAGGAGAAACGAGCAGATCCGGAAAATTCCGAGTCCGTACGAGTCGATCCGGAAATCTCCGAAGCGGTCCGGGAAAGCCCGAAAAAATCCGAGCGGAAGTTGAAGAAGCGGGTGACGTTCAGTGACCCAGAGACTCCGAAGGACGACGAGGATGGAGGACCCTCTGACTCACTCGCTCCTCAATTTCGTTCCACGGTCAGTTTGATGATCGGACGCATGGTACACCAACAGGGAGTCGACATTCCCGACTCCGCTCTTGTCCTAACAACGCCTGCCACGTCGACAGGAAGTGACGTAACCGCGGAACGGAAGGCGAGCGAGAGGAATAGGTTCTTCCCGCCCGTGACGTCATCCTCACCGGAAGCGGAAGTGAATGGAATCGAGGTCACGAGGACGGTTTCAATCGTCGTTGAGAATGGAATGGAATTGGTTGCAATCAGAAAAGTGGAGACAACAAACAATCGATTCTTTCCAGTGGAGAATAATAATGCCACAGTAAGTGCCTCGATCATTGGTATGATAATTATATCACGTGTCAATTTAAGTGCTGACGAAAGTTATATAGGCTAGCGCATGGAACCAACGCCGTAGCCAGGATTTGATTTCGGATGGTGTTCCTTCAGCGGAGAATTTCTTACTCAAAATTAGTGACGACCTTTTTTAGTCATCAAATATTCTCACGCCTTTTTTAGTAATCGGAAATGGTTTTCTTGCCATTTATCACCTAATTTCATGTTTTTCATTATGTGCTAGTGAATGCATTCTATTATTTTTTTACATTTTCAATTTCGGAGGGTGTTTTCATGGTTCATGGTTTTTACATCATGTCCTAGTAACTGCATTATATTATTTTTTACATTTTCAATTTCGGGGGTGTGTTCAAACACCCAAAACAACCCATAGCTACGGCCTTGCATGGAACAGACCATGCCCTGTCGCAAAGAAACCAAACATCAGCCAATCCAGTTTTCTTTCTCCCTTTGTCTGCAGTCCAAAATAAAAGAATAATAGAAATCATGAACGAAATAAATGAGTTAGGCCTACTCACCAATTGAAAGTGTGTAGTTAAGTTTTTTCATTACCTGTAAGCTTACCTGACTATTTAAACGTTACCATTTGATTGAACTTCATTTTAACAGGCTAGATTCTTTAACTCTCCTTGGGAATTTTTCGCTTGGGTGACATTCCTCAGCTGTATTTGAGACCTCCCTTTGTAGTCAGTGCGTGCTTATTTTCTACATTTGCTGTCATTTTTGTGTACTCTGGTCTAGATATATACTGTATCTCGTTGGGCGAGGTGGTGCAGTGGTGTATTCGGTGCCTTGCTGCCGGAGGGTTGCAGGTTCGAATCCACCTGAAGCTGCCACGAAAATGTATGGACCTTGAGCTCAAGTCCTAAATCTCAATTGCTCGTGCTCTTCGACGTAAAACTCGGATGCAGTGTCCGCGCTGTAGTCGGGAGCGTCTCTGAGTAGTGAACTTGAAGGTGCGCTATAGCAAATGCGAGGAATAGATTATTTATTTAAAAAAACCCAAATGAATTGAATTGAATTGAATATCTATGCCTGAAAACACAACATTGGCTAAATACAGATTTCTTTTCGTGCAGCCGAGTCAACCGCAAGACGCTCAGAATCCCGACCAGACACGAAGCACGGTTGAAACTCGAGCCCCAAGAGTGACCCTATCCTGGCGTGTGACGAAGAACGCCCACCACAAACCCACATCTATCGCTCTGACCCCTCAAGGTCAGGCCATCATCGCCGACTACGGCAAGGGAACTCTCGACTACGTCGACGAGACTGGTGAAACGACCTCTACCGTCAACTCCCTCAAACCGTTCGCGGTCCTGCTGACCACTTCCGGTTCAGTCATCGTCGGAGACCGGAAGTCGAAGACACTCGTCTTTCTCGAAGTTCCTCCATCGTCAGAGGTCGTCTCAAGGTGGGAGTCAGGCAGCTTCGAATGGGTCGGGGGTCTCGGGTGTCTTCGCAACGGGAACCTCGTCGTTTCCGATCGGGCCAACTGTCGCATCGGGGTCTACACCCCCGAAGGTCGGAGGATCCTGGAGTTCGGATCGTATGGTACAGGCGATGATAACATCTGCATGGCAGACTTCCTCACCGTCGACACCAAGGACCGGATCATCGTCTCCGATTCCGCCAACCACTGCGTCAAAGTCTTCGACGCTCAAGGAACATCTCTGACGAGGTTCTGCGGCCGGGGTTCGGCAGACGGACGTCTCGCCTGGCCGAAGGGAGTCTGCGTCGATCGGCTGGACAACATCATCGTTGCGGACTCGAAGAACGGTCGCCTGTCGAGGTTCTCAACGTCAGGGGAATTCATCGAGCACCTCGTTTCCGGTGTCCGGAATCCGTTCGGGGTCTGCCACCAGGTTGATTCGGATATGATTGGGGTTACGTACTATTCGCTGGCTGGATACTCACAGTGTGACGTCTATCGATTGAACCAGGATACTTAAGGTATACTCGTCTGTACAAAACCGTTGATTAGCTCTACGAGTGTGCGTGGGCCGACCACTGGTGACTTTTCTATAGTTTATAGGGTTTTTCTAGCGTGCAGTTTTGCACGAAATGAATGTGCAGTTCTTAATGGATGAGCAAAGTTGTAGCACTACAGTATTGTGCAGTTTAAAACTAGTAAAAAGTCATTTCCACCGATTCGGAGTAGGCCTAATTTGTGAAAGGAAGATTTTTTGACCGCAAAAAAACTTAATCGAAAACTGCAAAGTTCCAAAATACTCGCAATTGCTAAGCGCTTGGGCATGAAATTCCGATTCAGTGTCCGCGATTTAGTCGGGAGCGCTTCGGAATAGGAATCTTGAAGGGCGCAATAACAAGTGCACATACATAGGCCTACATAGCTGCATGTCTTTATCCATTATTCATTTGCATGCCTTACTCATGCACTGCAATCTCTCACGGGCTGTTGAGACTGATTCCAAAGTTTATGCTCTAAGAACTTTGACTGTCCAGATAAGACACTGCAGGTGGACTTATTTTATCAAACTTTTGCCTAAGCCAGTACATCGATTTTTATTATACAATCGACCACATCGAATCAATCGAACACAGAAGAAATAATTGAAGTATTCTTATCATGTTCTTCAGTGACGATCAGGTCGATAGATTTCGACAGACGTTGTGCTGTATGACGGTGACATATAATAATCTGACGATAAAGATACCAGCCAACTCTGATCAATTATATTATCAATACTTTAGGCCTATGCTAAGGCTGGTTTTTAGGCCTAATGACTAAAAGGTCAACAGATAAATCTCTCAAATTTAACATCGATTTATCCATTAAATTAATTGAGTATCCAGGAGATGGATAAATATAGGCTACGAGATGATCGATATCCGGAAGATGTATGAATTATGAGATGGTTAGGAGATGGGACAATACATACGAGATGATCGATATCCGGAAGATGTATGAATTATGAGATGGTTAGGAGATGGGACAATACATACGAGATGATCGATATCCGGAAGATGTATGAATTATGAGATGGTTAGGAGATGGGACAATACATACGAGATGATCGATATCCAGAAGATGTAAGGCTATGACAGTTTAGGAGTTGGCTCAATATCTTGGACGTGGAATAATATTTAAATATTCGGATGATGCAGATAAAAAACACAAGATGCAGATTAACCCCCAAAAGAAACAATGAATATCAAAAAGTTATTATTCAATATCCAGGGGATACAGATCAAGTCAGAAGGCTTGGAGATATACATGTAGATCGTGATGCAGAAGGAAGGCTATAATAGCTTGGTATTCCGAAGACACAGATGAATACCAAGATGAAAATGCTATTGAATATCCAGTTGAATAAGGGAGGTACAGATGAATATGCAGAAGAAGATACAAATTAAGATTGTAATCATGGGCGCCGACTCTGCGAGGCCCGTGAGTGCTCAGCACCACCAGAAATTGGCCATGCGAAGCCCTCCTATGCATGGGCACCACCTGAAATCAGCCGGCAAGATGTGCTTTTAAGATATTTTTTTCTGTTGGGATGGCTTATCTATGAAAATCATTCCATCTTTAGTATACTTTTTTAACTCTCAGTTAGTTTACCTTACAATTTCTCCAGTTTTATCCCATCTGGAAGTCTGAACTCCATTGGTCCTAACTCCTAAGCTGATCAGCGAATGCGAGGAAACCCCGATATCCTGCTTATTCGATCCGCTTCCGTCATTTTTTTTATTACGGACGATATCGCGAAGGCGACGATTTGAATGACATTGTTTCTTTAGGCCTATATTGTATACATGCTCAATATAGTGTTCTTCAGTGCTCGAGAGTCACCTCCCAGCATCATAAAAGCGGGATATTGTTTTGTCTTTAAAAACTACTTGAAATACTAGTTGAAAAACTTTTCCACAGTGGTAGGCTAATATTGGCTCACTAAACAGTGGCTAATTGTCTGATTTCTTGTGAAAAATTTGAGTAGCCTATATGTTGACCTAATTGAGGGAGAGTGCTCCAAGACGCCCATGAAAACGAAGATTGTGCTTTTCTTCTGTGTGGATTCCAAGAGAAATAGGCTACATCAAGCGCAAAGAATGATAAACAAATTTAAATAGGGAGGAACATTATTTTACTGAAGTTTTAAAGCATGTCTTTTTGCAATGAGATAACAGGAAATTTTGACAAGGATGTCATGACGTCAAAATGATAGCATAAGGTTGTACCATCGCAGTGTGACAATAAAAAAATCGAAAATGGGGAGGAGCACATCCCGTTCCCAAACCCCCTTCCCTGCTCGGCGCTGTGCTTCTCGGCGATCATACTTTGACCAAGTCTCCGCCTATGTGAACAGTGGTGATTTCAATAAATCTCCTATAAAAAAGGGTCAAAAAAAATTTCGCGCGCTCACGCGCGCGTTTTTTCACTTTCTTTTCGGCACCCCCACTCTTCCAGTCAACTTGGCACCTATGATTGTAATTGTAATTGTAATTGAACACTTATAAAGCGCTGCTCACAGATTCAGTACCGGTTGCGCTCCCGACTCATGCAAGTCAGCGAGGTTGAAAATACAGATGAATATCCAGATGAAAAATACAAATGAATATCCAAATGAAAACACGGATCAATATCCAAATGAAAATACGGATAAATATCCAGTAGACGATACAGATGGATATCCAGGTGGATATCCAGAAAAAGATACAGATGGATAATTGGATATCCAGGAGAAGATACAGATGAATATCCGAAAGAAGATACAAATGAATATCCAGTAGACGATACAGATGGATATCCAGAAGATACAGATGAATATCCAGTAGACGATACAGATGAATATCCGGAGGAAAATACAGTTGGAGATAATAGCCTACATATGAATATTCAGTTGTAGATACAGCCGAATACCCAGTAGAAGATACAGATGAATATCCAGTTATAAAGAGACATTTTTCAGCAGTGCGGCAGTCCCACTCAGACGAGAAGTGACATTGCCGAAGGGATCGTTGCATCAGGTTCCAATTCCTTCGTCTTCTGTGTCGTGTATTGACCGATAAAAGACCCATCTTCATTGAACTGAGTTATCTCTGAACTTTCGTACTCGCACGAACTTCCGTACTCGCTGATGACCGTTCGTTTCTCCAGGCTTTCCATGGACGATGTTTCCTCCACCGTAGCCAGGATTCCTCTGCTCAACTGCTGAAGAAAGTCACTGCAAACAGACATAGTAACATGAAAGTTGTGAGGCGCGGTGGTGCAGTGGTGGTCACATCATTGCCTTGGAGCCGCAGGTTCGAATCCACCTCAAGCCGCCGCGTAGGTAGGCTACATTGAGCAAGTCCTTCGCTCGCAATATTATTGCTCGTGCACTTCGACGTCAAACTCCGATGAAGTTTGCGCTGTTGTTGCGAGCACCTCTGAGTAGATAGCTTGAAGGGGCGCTATAGAAATAAATAAATAAATAAATAAATAGACGTCTGAGCGCATCTTTCCTGGAATAAGTCAACGTCAGCAACATACTTTTACCAACCAATCACCAATTAAATCATTCCGGAAATATTTATACAGAAGATCACTTTGAAGAAGCCTATATACTCAGAGGCGTTCTCAACTCATCAGTGGCTGAGGGGAAAGGAGAAAGTCTTGAGCAAGTGATTGTAAGTAGACAAAACGTTCTATTATGCTTATGGACGTCGTCTTTAAATATTAACAAGTCATGTCCTCAAAACTGTACTTGTTGCCGTGCTATTAGTCTATAATTACTGTCGGGCGCGCTTTTGGGTAGTCCTCACGAAGAAGCCTCTTTCAGAAATATATATTATATAGACATAAATTTATAATATGTATGAGTGTGTGTGTGTCTTTCTCACCATCAGATTCTGTCTCTTGTCTTCACAAGTTCACCTGGATACCGTAGGCTATAGCCTACGTTTACGGAATAGACCTACCAATAGGCTACTTCTTTTTTTCTGAATAGGCCTACTGACGTTCTGTCCTATAATAGTGCAATCAGCTCCTATAAAATGTATTCTTACTTTCGGTGGTTCGTGACTTCAATCTCGGAACTTTCAGAGCTGCACCGATGCAGAGCCTCATTTTCCTGAACTGTAAAAATAAACATTCATCGTTTACGTAGCGCATTTGTTTCGGAGGCGGTAAATCGGCAATGACCGATCCGCGCTCGAGAATAAGCTGGTGCCATGCGTTTACCTTAATTTCGAGTGTCGCTTTAACAACTTAGAGACTACGATTGCTTAAGTAGACAGCCTTCAGCGCATCGAACCTGATTAACTTAAAGGCCTGACAAAGAGCTCTCGACCTTGCCTTGTAGTAGCCTAAATGGAAGAAAGCTACAATTACGAATGTCATAACCATAATGGTAAGCGTAAACTCCAACGCGTCACTCGAAAGCCAAGCACAGGGCACCGGCTTGTGCAAGAGTGCTCAGTTTATTCATGAATTTCTGGCCCTATATATGAAACTTTCATATCTAGTGAGCTGCAGTCATTATATTGTTTCCTGTCATTGCCTTAGTTTATATTGGGTTACCTGGATAATAGTGTGAGTAAAGACTTACCTGAATACTTTCCACATCGCCGCCGACAGACCCGATAGCAGGCGATGCCAATAGCGGCGAAGATGAGTAAGGCGAGTAGGCTGAGAGCAACTGCCAACCACGGCAACCAATCGAACCGGTAAGTCACAACGACTTCTGAACACGCAGAGAAGAATGCAAAACACACAGACTGATAGGCACAGACTAGGCGAAAATGAACAGCGACAAAGTGAAAAAGACAGAGCAGAGAGATAAGCATGCACGCATACATGTAGGCGACAATGGAAGGAAACAGACAGACAAACAGACATACAGACAGGCAGATGGATGAAGGACAACTGATAAAGAAGAGGTGCAAGATGGAGACAGACAGAGAGACAGAGACATATACTGAGACAGTGACAGCGACAGAGGCAGAGGTAGTCAGCGACATAGACAGAGGCAGAGAAAGAGACAGACAGACAGACAAAAAGTGGGAGATAAATCGTAGAAGCAATTGCAACGACAGTGACGAAAAGAGAGACAATCTCAAAGAAAGACAGACATCTTAAATCTAGATGACTAGATCTCGATTCTCGACAGACCTGTCTCTGCGCCGAGTCTGATGAACTCAGACTCTGATTGACTTTCCTGTCCAACGACATTAACTGCGATCACCTGGACTTCATAGATGACGTCAGACTCCAGGTGGGTCAGGTTAATCCAGGTGTGGTGGAGTTCCTGCTCCGTCTGATTCCAACCAAAGCTCCCTGTACAAAGAGTAGAACCATGTCTGTCCATGTGAAACCAGATTAAATTTTTTGCAATTCAGACCAGGCATAGCAGGTTTATGTACATTTATGAAAAAATACATGTAGATTACGGTACTAGAATATAAGTAACGTGAATCCATAATTATTATGAACAATATGAAACTTGATATTATAAGCTACATGGAACCATATGAACCTCAGAGGCGGATTCAGGTGGGGTCAATCCGGCCATCCCCCCATTCCCATTTAGAAATGCTCATGTATCGTGCCTCCATTCGGTTTGAAAAAGGGCATCAGCTTTTTAGGGTATGCTTTTTCAGACTTTTCGATTGGACGACTGAAAAAAGTCGTCAGATTTTTTCTGGCCAGGTTAAAAAAACATCCGGACCCAATGCCAAAATTTGTTGCCCTCCTTGGAAAATTTCTGTATCCGCCCCTGATGAACCATACTATGAACCACGAAAAACCGCATGAACCATCATCGTCGTCGTCATCATCATCATCATCATCATCTCCATAATAGCCGCAATATTCCTTCGCAATTCAATAATTACCAATCTGGCGATACTGAAGTCTAAAGTTATCTCCCGGACTTTTCGTCGGTTCGTCATCAAGAGAAGTTTTCCAATGAACGATGAGAAAGTCATCACCGATCTCGAGACCACTGATGTAGGGCGTGTCAGGCACTGCGCAGGATAAGAAAGATCGTCATATAGAGGCCTAATAATTGCAATAAGCAAATAAGTAGGCCTAATTGATAAATAGGCCAATCTAGCTGAGTCACTCCTTTGGGTTGTAGCCTACATTACTGCATTACATAGTCCTATAGGGCCTACGCAGTACCGGATAATAACAATATATTATAATTATTCTATTATCATAGGACCTACAATTAGTCAATGCGTTTACTTATTGTGAATTTACTATTCATAAATAATTTTATTTACCTGTCTTCGGGGAACAATAGACATTTAATTTGTCTGTCTATTGGGAACATTAGATATATAATTTGTCTGTCTTTTGGAAACATTAGACAATAGACATTTAATTTGTTTGCCTTTTTGTGAACAATAAACAAATTGACAATGTCTTCCAAGGCATCTTTGTTACGCTGGATTTTGACGAGTTCTAGCCGTCAAGAATGAATTTTGTATTAATTTTCACACCTCCGGATAATTTTTGAAATCCTGAGGGATCCAAGATACTTCGGGTAGGCCTAAATAATAACAAAAAATGAATTGAATTCAAAAGTAAACCGATAGGCCTAAACATGCAAGTAAGTTCTTAAGCTAGTCAATAAGTAAGTCAGTCAGCCAGTCAGTGGAAACTCATTCGAGAAGTTTCTATAGATGACCTGTTGGTTCTCGTGTTTCCTCTTCGATGTAGCTCGCGTTTCCTCGACCACCAGAGGTCAGACCAAGGACATAGACAACGTAGCGGGTATTCGGTTCAAGGTCACGCAACTTCTTGTCGAATTGTCGACGGCTCACACGAATTTCAGTTGAGTCTCTTTCTTGAGCTGCAAGAACATCAAAGTCTTTACAAAGGTCAGAACATGTCAGCCGGCTTTGCAATAGTTTCTAGATAACCAAAATAATATTGAAACGCTTCGCAAAAAATAAATTGCATAACCCAACCTTTGGTACATTTTGAAACTTGTCAGTTTCATTTAAAGGACGATTATTATTATTACTACTATACTACTACTACTATTATTATTATCATCATTATTATTATCATCGTCATCACCTCACCAACGCGATCTCATCATAATCATATCATCACCTTCTTCATCTTCATATTCATCTTCATCATCATCATCATCATCATCATCATCATCATCATCATCATCGTCATCATCATCATCATCATCATCGTCATCATCATCATCATCATCGTCATCATCATCATCATCATCATCATCATCATCATCATCATCATCATCATCATCATCATCATCATCACCATCATCATCATCATCATCACGTGGCCTTCATTTGATTAGAGGAAGATTTGACCAGCAACAAGTAGGCCTAATGATACACAGAAACATATGTAGACATATTTTCTGACTTCCTATTATAATGGTCACTTTCTCCAGACTGACCTTTTCGATGACCAATGATGAAGCCGGTGAGGACACCGTTGACCTCTACTGGTGGCAACCAGGTCAGCTGGAGATGGTGTGATCCTCTTTCCGTCACTCGAAGATCTACCACCTGTCCTGGCACTGAACAAAACAACCAAGAAACGATTTCTCGAACTTATAATATCTTATTCGGATTATTCATTTAACTAAACTAATCTACGCTAGCCCTATCTGATCTGATCACAATCATATAATCTGTTGTAGAATGACGACTGCCTTCGTGTTTATCCATCACAAATGACCGAAAGTTCGACTGAAATCCGAAAAATACATACAAAATGTAGTCAGATAAAATATAAAATATAGGCTATAATTGCGTTCTTTTGGGCTCTTCAATAATTATAGTCTCCATTTTGGAAAGAGCTGCCTCCCTCTAGAGTATAGTTGCACCTGTTGACACGAGAAAATATAAAATCTATTTTCCCACCCGTGACCCATCCCGAGTAAGATTGCAGCCCCATTTACCCTGATTTCCCATACCACCCCGAGTAAAATCGTAGCCCCACATACCCCTATTTTCCCCACCCCATCTCAGTGAAATCATAGCAGCATTTACCCGGAATTCCCCCCCCCCCACGCCGAGTGAAATTGCAGCCCCATTTACCCCTATTTTCCCTCCAACCCACTCCGAGTAAAATCGCAGCCCGACTTACCCCCCTGCGGCGTAAGAAACTCGATGGTGTCGCTAAGGTTGCCCCTCCTGGTTCCGCTGAGGACAAGGACCCCTGCGGCAACGCGCGAGTGAGGCCAGAGACGGTGAGTGAAGGCCTTGACGTGGGTCGTCCATCGACAGGTCCTCAGCCGGTCCCTGGTCCCCGTCGGTGGTGGTGGTGGTGGTGGTAGTGGTGTTAGTGGTGGTAGTGGTGGTGGTGTTGGTGGTTGTGGTGGTTGGGCGTCCCTCCGGACCCTCGTCAGCGGCAACTGAGGGACGATGCTTGACGAGTAGATGAACTGTGTGGGGCATGGATCGAACCGGTTGAAGACGATGTCCTCCGTGCGGACGTCAGTGGGATCCAGATCTGGCCGCCAGAACTGGATCTATAGCATCGAACGTAAGAATCATAGAGAAACTTACATGTAGAATGCAAAGAAACGAAACAGAACAAACAATAAACAAATAATAATAACAATAATAATAATAATAATAATAATATTAATAATAATAATAATAATAATAATAATAATAATAATAATAATAATAATAATAATAATAATAATAATAATAATAATAATAATAATAATAATATTTAAAAAAATTTAAAATAAGGATAATGATGATGATGATAATAAACAATTCAAATATTGAAAACAATGAACAGCAGGAAAGATTCCACGCGACGGGCGATGTGACATCTGAATTGAATTGTTGCTCATCATTTTCGTAGGCTAAATGTTCCTCGGTTGAGTCGCCACTCCAACGCGAAAAGATCAGATCAGAACCGGGTAGGCTGATCATCCCGGCATTGACTACCTCAGTCATCCGTCTTCACTCCATGAACCTGAAGCAGGGGGGTTGTTTTTGGCTAGCCCATGGCCGGATGCAGTTTAACGTCACACCCAGGAAACATTGCACAAGATAACACAATAGACAGCACAAAAAGTAAACGATGCAACATGAAGAAAACATTGCAATCAGTCTCCGAGGTATACTTGCGAATCCCTTCGGTCGATCAGAGACGATAAAAGAACAAAGGACTTAAATACAACGCATGACAACATAGAATGATAGCAGTAGAAGGCCTTGACCTTGTATTTTGCCTTGGGGCGCGGTGGTGTAGTGGTGGCGTCGTTGCCTTGGAACCGGAAGGTTCGAGGTTTGAATCCCCTCGCCGCGTATACGCACCTTGGGCAAATCCTTCACTCGCAATTGCTCAGCGCTTCGGCGTGAAACTCCGATGCAGTGTCCACTCTGCATTCGGGAGCGCCTCTGAGTAGAGAGAGCTTGAAGGGGCGCTATAACAAGTGCACATACAAACAAACACATACAAACAAAGCAGTAGATCAAAGGAGAGGCGATCGAGGTGATGATTGGTTTTTTTTACCTGGTATCCTCTGAAGAATCCTCGGATTCGTTCTGGTCTTTCGTCAACTGCCATCCACGCGAATTCGACACTTGTGCTCTTCAGCGTCGATCGCCTGATGTGAAAGTTCAACGGTATCTCCAACGGAACTAACACAGCAATCAAAACAGCAATCAAAGCCAAGCATCACCATCACCTCCCGGTTGCGCTTCGCTCACTACTTGTGGTCCATCCGGCTGGGTTCTACAAGTCTCTCAAGTCTTTTTTCTTTGTTCGTGGTTGGGCTGGGAGCGCCTCTGAGTAGGTTCTTGAAGGGGCGCTATACACTATAAATGCTCTGAATGAATGAATGAATGAATCAACCTCTCCCACCTTTTCTTTCTTCCCCTCCTGTCAGTCAATTGGTGGCGATGGGTACGAATAAAATTATCTATGTTATCTTCGGTCATTTGCCAAGTCCATTAATCCCCTTAGGTCTCAAGTCCATTGAAAAGGAGATGAGCGCCTCGCTGTGTTCCACATGTAACTGGATGGACTTTACTTACCGTCCTCTCCGGAGAACCCCTTCTTCCTTCGAGGCTCTGGACCTCTTCCTTCGCGGTTCGCTGCCTGAACGTAGATCTCATATTCACGAAATTCAGTCTGATTGGCGATTACCAGTTCATTCTGACGCCAGTCCGTGACCTTGACAATGACCTCGACTTCGTTTGACCTCCTTAGATTCTTGTAGACGATGAGGTAGTGAAAGTCGTCGCCGTTATGAAGCTCTTTGGACATCACCTGAATAATAATTCACTGACATTTATTTGTGAAACAATATGATATAAAGTGTTGTACTTATTCAATTAAATTCACTACTCTTTTCTAGAACAATAATTTAAAAAATTCGATTAAATTCAGCACCGTTTATTACACTACCCTGCAATATACCAATTGCTATTTATGCAGTACAAGGCAAAAATACTTTTCAATTCAAGTTAGTAGCCTATCGTTTCGGTTTAATATGATAAAGTAGGTTATAGGCAAAAATACTTTGGTCATCTCAATTGAGTCATTAAGACATTTAAAGTACAGTATCCTAATGCAGAATTAAGCAGTATGGGATACTGAAACATTTAAGAACAGCCTAGAACTGCACCATGCAGTAGTCAGTAGTGCATCATAACTGTGTATGAATTGCATTGTATAAAAATAATAGAATCTATTACCTTCCATGTGATAACGAAATACTCTGGTCCTCTGTCCTCCGTGCAAACGTCTCTGGGATTCGTCGTCGGCCTCTGAGCCGGCATAGAGCAGGGTACCAGAGTGGGATCGCTTTTTCTACTCACACCCAGACGATTTTGCGCCACAACATAGAACGTGTAGTTCTGCCACGGAAGAAGATCGGACAGCGTAGCGGTCGGCAATCGGTCAGTAACGGTAGCAACGTGGAGCGACCCGATGCCGTCGCTGCGATTGTTCGTTATGGTGTTGCTGGCGTTTACGTAGACTATGTAATTGGTTACTTCGGCGCTATTCTCGCTGCCTGGAGTCCAGACCAGGGTGGCGGAGTTGTCACGGCAATGCACGATGGTCACGTTGTATGGGGGATCGGGTATGTCTGCAAAACATCAGACGGTGCAAGGTTGTATTGCTGTAGGCCTATAGCTCACTTCATAGTGACTAGTGACATAATATGGAGGTTAAAGTATGATTGAGAAGCATTCAGGATGCCAGACTTGAAGGCGATGTGACCATTACCAGAAGCAAATTCTTCTCTGTCTCCAGACAATAATATTGTTACAAATCCTAGGGGATCATTGATGCCTCGAGTAAAAAAATAATATTTCCTAGACAGTCACCTGCAACGACCACCTGAGCCGTTCTATTGTCTGAGTCGATTCCATTTCCGGCCAGACAGCTGTAACTTCCGGTGTCGTCGACCTTGGCCTTCTTGATCTTCAGAACGCTTTCGATGCTGTCCAACCGTCGATGCTCGACTGAGACGCGGTTGACCGGCGCCGCATCCTTCAGCCACTCCACACGCAGAAGTGGCATTTCAATGGCGTCCGTTGTTGCCAGGCATCTCAGCTCCACATCCTCCAAAGCGGATATCGTAACATCTCGAGGACCCACGGTAATCTGAGATTTTCCTAAACAAATGTGTAGGGTGTTGTAGCAGAGCATACTATACATATATTTATATGTGTACATTATACAGAAATTATAATTACATGTATATAAATTGTATATAGTTCGGTGCTAGCAGACCCACACTTATAAGGCCTTTCTGCGATTTTCCAGAACAAAATTTGTTTTGGAAAATCGCAGAAAGGCCTTATAAGTGTGAGTCTGCTAGCAATATATATTTTTATATACTTAAATAACTTTTTTACACAACTATATTATACTATACCACTCAACACACTTGTTTAATAAGTGTGTTGAGTGGTAGGGCCTATAATAGTATAGCCTATATTTAGTTACTTTCAAGTTCCAACTTTCAAGTTTATTTAGATCTATCTTACCCGCTAGAATATAAATTGTAGCCTACACAATGCCTGCACTGTTCTGCACACAAACATTTAGGCAATACCAAGAGTGAGTCTGAAAGGGAACAAAGCTCTGTACGCACTTCGCACTGAAAGATGTGTTGAAGCAGACACGGTTCCAAATTTGTTGATTGCCGAACAACGATAGGCTCCACTGTCTCCAATCTCTGCTGCCTGCACAAGACAA
This sequence comes from Lumbricus rubellus, assembly GCA_945859605.1. NCBI lineage: Eukaryota > Metazoa > Annelida > Clitellata > Crassiclitellata > Lumbricidae > Lumbricus > Lumbricus rubellus. Next base: position 12,555,883 of record OX243822.1, on the reverse strand, counting down.
TAGCACAACGTTATCTAGCGCCAGCTTAGAATCAATTCATTATACGGTGAAGACCATGGGCGTCCGCAGCGGGGCGCAAGGGGCGCAAGTGCGCCCCTGGATTTTTCGCATAGTTGCACATCAATTTAGATGATTTGGTTGTGATTGTTACAACGCAATTTTCAATGTGATTATCGATTCGTTCTACAAGTTGAACCTATATATATATATGTCTTTCTTTGGGCGCAAAACGTATAGGTAGGCTATAGGATTCTCTCGTGGTAATATGGAAATTCAAATTGTCACCCATTAAATTTAGACCATGTGACTCTCTCT
>OX243822.1:12429868-12549868 GCA_945859605.1 Lumbricus rubellus | reverse complement strand
AAAACCATTCTCTTTGATTATGGTTTGGTGTCAGGTCGGGAGCGCCTCTGAGGAGTTCTCTTGAAGGGGCGCTATGTAAATGTACGATTACAATTACAATTATAATTCACCACCACCATTCATTAGATGAATTATTGATAGGTTTAATTGTACAGATTGAAAGCAGTTAAAATTTCTCTTCACTCAATGCCAACAGCTTCTGTACTGACCGGCCAGTCTGAGTACAGCTCGAACGCTGAGCGCAGCGCCATACTGGTTCCTTGCAAGACACTGGTAGATACCGTCGTGTTGAGAGGACGGTTCTTCGATGACTAGGGTACCAGCGCCAGGCAGTACCTTCATGTCTATTCCGGTGATTCGAAGTGCAGCACCATCCTTAGTCCAGGAATACCTTTAGAAAAGAAAGACTTCCATAACTTAATTTGGGACAGCAATTGCAAAGAAATACCGTAGGGCCTATTAATATTTATTTTAGTTTGCATCGCTTGTTTGCATGTCATTATTACCCAGGAAATTACATTACTTATGATAGGCCTACATCAAAATATTGACTCTAACTCAAGTATTTTACATCTGATTAAGTATCTGGTCTCTGATCCAGGTCTTTGCCTGTAATTCAATTATGTTGCTCCTGATTCAAGGTTTTTACCACTAACTCGAGCATTTTGCCTCTGATTGAAGTATATTGAAGTATAGGCCTATAATAATAATATATTATTATGTTGCCTCTGTCTCTAGCATGATGCATTCATGTCCGACTCGTATATCTCATATAATTCGCTCTCAATACTTGACTTTCTTACTCAGAACACAAGGGAGACCGAGGCTTGAAGTAACGGGGCATGTGTGAATTGTTATTTCTAGCCCCGGTCTCCCCTACCTATCTTGTAGTAAAGGAGATATATCTTACTTACTCGGGAATTGGCGATCCGGAAGCGGTACAAGGAAGTTCCACTCTCTCGCCGATCCTGTACGTCATTTCCCTTTCCGGTTCTTCGACGATTGATGGCGGTAAAACAGCTGGAAAATCACGTGACTCAATAAGTTATTAATCCATTTACCAGAATAGGCTGAATTATACTTTGTACAATAACTAAATTAATCCTCACGCTCTGGGCTGCTGCAGCTGGGCTACTGTAGCCTACATCCAATTTTTAATTTTTTAATCAGAATGGCCGAATTAGTCAAGATCGAGCGCAGATTTATTTCAGCAGTTTTTTTAATTGTCCGTTGTTTTGCAAAATAATTATGTGAACTTTAAAAAAAGGTTCCGTGAATTTGTTTTAACGAAAGATAGAAAATTGGACAATATAGGCCTACTTTCATTTCCATTATTTTAACATACGTCGGCTTCTTTTCCCGATTCCGCCGCGAGCTCCGGAACATTGTGGAATAATTTAACCAAAGGTCCCTGCTATAAATTCCATTGGTATGAAATGGAACCCAATTGAGTTGGATATGGGTCCCGCTTCAGAATAAGAGTCCTAACTTGTTGGTGGGGTGAAGTTGCGGAACAAAGACTACATACAGATGGGGCCATTCGGCCCATTCCGTGGCTTTTAGGCAGAGACGATCCTATTGGCTCACGTGAATAAGCCAGTGCCCTGAACTTGGCTTTCGGAGTGGCGCTTTAGAAGTCTGGAGATTACGATTACGATTACGATTTAAATCTCGTCTTCCGTACTGTATGCTGTGCCTCTTATAATAATAACAACACAGATTGTGCACGGCGTCTGATGTTAGCAGATATTGTTTTGAGGTTGATTTGCTCCACCCCTTCCCCAGCTCCCATCCACGGAAGAGGCACACACACACCCCTTCTCCCCCTTCTCCCTGCCTCCACGCTTCGTCACACTTCACCCTGCGCCACACAGGCGAACCACGATGACGAATCGATCATATCTATCGTCCAATCGACCGATCCAGCGGATCAATGGACTGATAAGGAATGAGGAAGCATCGGCCTGGAAGAGGAAGAGGCTTCAACCGACGCTTCCATGGACTCGAAATCATATTCCAAAGCTCAGTACTACTGCTGCTGCTGCTGCTATGTGTATACCCCGCCTTGGAAATCATCCACACCCTCGATTAATCCCCCCTCGCACCCCCACCCAGTGGGCAGTATACATATCGATCCGTGGACGACTGGTCGCACCAGATACAGTACCAGTAACACCAGAGTACCATGTAACTCATGTAACACCAAAGTATCATGTAACACCAGAGTATAACGTAACACCACAGCATCAAGTACACTCACACAAGTGTAAGTATGGTAATAATTTCCTTTATTGAACAATCCGGATGACAGACCGCAACCGATTGCAGTGTAGCCTACAGCTGTGCAATTTAAACAATTCATAAGAACACAGGATTTAATCACAAATCTTAACTAGGCCTACTAGTCTAACAGAACAGACAGCCGACAATACAAGGGCGCTGATAACAGCTTACATGACAGGTCATTATGAATATTCTGAAAATAAAAAATTGACATTGACCGCCGGGGGCCCTTGTGCAGCCTGAGGCCCTCTCTAGACGATTCCCTGTGCACTGCGCAGTCTGTACAATCCATTGCCACGCCACTGGGCATCCGATGCAATAGTCCCTTTGCGGCTCATTCTTCGTCTCGTGAGACGGAAAATGGCGCCACATGAATGATGAAGGAGTGTGCCACGGGGGGGGGGAGGACATCAAGATGCGGCGGGAAGAAGCGATTGGGAGAGCATCTGGGTAGACTGAGGTCAGAGGTCGGACATCAAACTTGAACCTGTGTCGGATATTCGTCACACCCTCGTGAATATTATCCACGTCACATGACCATGTGTACAATTATCTCATGCGCAACGACGTTTTTTAGTCACAGTCCATATAATTTTATCGTTTATAGTTCTACTATTTGAGCGGAAAATGCAATAAAAATCAAAAATAATCAATACCGGTATAGGTCGTAAAGAATTAATAAAAACACATTTTCGCTAGATTGATATCATGGAAAGTCTATGTAAAGACAGACACACAGACACACAGACAAGCGGACGAATAGACAGACAGACAGTGCTATAGCCACAGCGGGCTCTTTCAGTAGCACTGCTTCTTCGGTTGCTTATTATTAACATAGTACCGTCTCCTGGTTTTGAACCCATCTACAAATAGGTCTTTCTCATTGAATAACTCACATGCAAATTTATTCTCAATAGTCTGTCAAGGAGAGGGCCGAATGAATATCTAATTGCAGAAATTGGTCTAAGCAAAACACAGAGTTAGGCCTAATTAGGCCTACGTGCTTTTATTGTAAGGTTTTGGTTTAGTGGACTTTTGTAGCAGGCTATTATAGGCTACTCGGCCTGATGGATCTGTGGCGTAAGTTGGAAGTTAGACATGTAGGCCTAGTTGTTTATAAAGCCATGAAGAAAGTCAGAAAGTTACCACCCCGCTCCCATCCAGAATGGACTGAGACAAGGTCGTGCTCAGGATTTTTTTTTTGGGGGGGGGGGGTGTTTACTCGACCTTGAGCAAGCCGAAAAACAACCGAATCAACGGACTAAGAGGTTTGGAGGAGGCTTTTTTAGTCTATATTGCAGAATGTCACATTATAGAAATAAGTGCTTCAATATGAAATTTTCTTACATCACGCTTTTGTGAGTAAATGCATTATTTTATGGTAGCACTATTTCATTTAATTTCGGGGGTGTTCAAACACCCCCTCAACCCCCTATAGCTACGAGCCTACGGCCCTGGTTTGAGAATGCATTCATCTATTTGTTCAATCATTTAACATACAAATTTTCTTGCATAATTAGGCCTACCATGGTTTATAGGCCTTAGAATCGTCTTACGCTGCCACTATCATTTACACTGGCTATAGCCTACTTATACAATAAAATGAGAATGATGTATAATTTATTAATTCCTACCTGCCTGTTGAAGACTAAGACATACATCCAGACAGCAGAACATTAGAACAACGACGCAAATCAGAACAGTTCTCCGAGACCTCTTCCGTTTTTCCAGCTTCGAAGAACCATAGAGAATCCTTACAGTCAGCCAATCCATCTCAACTTATATTATGTGACAACGCCTGCACAGTATTATAGCACTTTGGTTGTGGGTTGTAACTTGTATGCGTTGTCGCCGTTGTGCACTTCCGTGATAGCTGTTGTCGATAATCGATGCAACAGCAGCACTAGTCAACAACAGGAGAAGCAATAGCCACGCCTGGTAGCCACGGCTATATTAGATGACTGTACAAGATCGAGACATGGTTGTCGTAGGCCTATAGGGCTACGCTCAGTCTAAAACGAGCCTGGAGTTACACTGTAACGCTGCGTTCTCTGGTCGTGACAGTTGAACAGCGGGTGTAGTTCCTATAATAATAATTATAAGCCTATTTTGATATGGCTGCTCGTATACTTGGCAGTGCCAGTCCCAAGCCTGGAGAAAGGAGGAGGGGAAGATGATGAGTTGACGTTCTTGTTATGATAATGATTAAGCTTGTGTCATTTAATGACGACTAATCTATAGCTGTTGCTTACGATGGATAGGCCTATGCCTGCTGCTGCCAGTCATCTTTTGGCCTGACGTCATCTGAGCCATAAAAACAATTTAGAAATGAAAATAAATTTTTAAACAAAACATTCATTATTCATATTCAATGATTTCAATTCCCTTTCATAATTATATATCTCGTTGATGACAGGCGCAAATGACGACACGATTCCAACTGTCTGAGAATAATCTTCCGTCCTTGCGTGCTTAGATAAGCCTAGGCCCTATAGGCTAGGCCTACGTCTAGACTTTCGGAGCACAGTTCAAGCTACTTATCTTGCGCTGTAGCTTATAGCCTACATGTATACGACTTGTGGAATCTTCACGAAAGCAAAGACTGTCCAGCAGCATCAATCGTCAGCAGCGTTGCCGTCTAAGAGCCATCCATCCAGACGACTCATGATTCTTAGTGCTGCTGCATCGATGAAGCCCAGCGGCGCCGCCAGGATTTTATTTCTGTACGCACAACTTGCACAAAATAATATGAAGCGAACAGCGATCGATACGAGCTTATATTCAGGGGCGGATCCAGGATTTCTGGTTAGGGGGGGGGGGGCGTAAATACTACCAATCCAATCCCATATATATATATTATATATATACATATACAGAGCTTAAAGTGTAAAAAGTGCCAGGATGCTGTATTGTAGGCCTAATTGGTTGTCAGTGGCGGTGCCGAAGGCGGGAAGTTGCGAGTGTCGAAGGTACGAAGCCCATCCCGACTAGGGGGTCTGGGGGAGCGTCGTAAGCTCCCCAGCGGGGTCTGGGGCGGAGCCCCAGCGACCAGCGCATTTTTGGCTGTTTCGACCTTAAATGGAGCCATTTTAGGCTCTTGTTTGCCAGCAATTTGTGAACGACAAAGTCGCGAAATTTTTAAGAATAAGTCGTTTTTCAGTGTCGCAAGCTACCAGGATAACAATAAAAATCAAAATGTTATTGTAAAAGAGAAAGGTTTTGTCTTTACAGTAAGCTCCCCCAGCGGGGTCTGGGGGCGGAGACCCAGCGACCAGCGCATTTTTGGCTGTGTCGACCTCAAATGGAGCCATTTTTAGGCAGTCATGTTGAACCTATATAATATACGGTATCTTTCTTTGGGCGCATAGCGTATAGGTAGGATAGGATCTATAGGATTCTCTCGTGGTAATATGGAAATTCAAACTGTCACCCAATAAATTTAGACCATGTGACAATTATATAAAAGTTTGCGCCCCTAGAAAAATTCCTTCGGACGCCCATGCTAAAGGTTTCAAATTATTACCCCCTCCTAAACATTACCCCCCCCTGCAAACTGTAATTTGCATCAATCGTCGCATTTATTGGACTAAAAATATCAGAAAAATAATCCCGCTTCTTGTTTTGGTCTGAAGATTTTCATCCGTTATCCCACTTCGTGGTTTGGTTTGTTATAAATATTTTCATCTGTAACTAAAATACTAAATCGCCGCTGAAGTTACATGGAGAAATGACTTCGAGGCTATTATTTTTCCGAGTAAAATATTGATAACAAACCACAGTGGGATGACGGATAAATCTATGCAAATCTAGTGTCCGGGGGTAATCTGAAACCGGTTACGGTACAAGTTACCGGGGGGTGATGTTTAGGAGGTGCAATTTGATACCCTTAGATCGGCATATTGCTATGCTATCGTCGCCTTGAAGCCGGAATTTTCCAGGTTCGAATCCACCTCGCCGCGTAAGGACCTTGGGCAAGTCCTTCACTCACAATTGCTCAGCGCTTCGGCCGGAGTAGAGAGCTTGAAGGGGCGCTATAACCAGTGGCGGATCCAGAACTCTTCCAAGGGGGGCAAAAATCTTAGAACCTGGGATGGGACAGGTGAAACAAATTTCGAAATTTGGTTGTTGGTCGAAAATAAATAGGGATCAGTCTTTGGCTGAAGTACTTTTCATCCGCCAAAAAAAGTTGATGAGGTTTTTTTTAGTCATCTGTCAAATTTTTTTTTTAAAAATCATACCATTTCATCCGCCAAAAAGTTGATGACCTTTTTTTCACTCCTCCACTTGAAAACGACTGGGGGGCCACGTCCCATGCCATTTTCCGAATAGAAGGGGGCAATATGCCATTACACCCGTATGCATATTGCTAATTTCATACCAAATGAGGGGCCACGTCCCATGGCAGTTTTAAATGGGGGCCATGGCCGGATTGCCCGCCCCTGGATCCGCCCTGGCTATAAAAAGTGCACATAGAAACACATACAAACAAAAATTAAATAAAAAAAAGTTTTAACGGTTTTACATCGAGGAATCCCAGGATCCATAGACCTCTAGGGCCTAGGCGGCTATAAGACGCTCAATGCCAAGATGGCTCTCTATTAGAGTGTAAGTAAGAAAGGAAGTAAGTATATTCTATAGATTATAAAATTTCAATAGAATTTCATCGCTTATAATAAATTTGCAATTTGTGAAAAAAATTTTTTGCCTTTCCGCGCTGTACGCACTTGCGTACGTGCGTACGCCTAACGGCGCCCCTGATGAAGCCAACAGTGCAACTCAAGGCTGCGATGCATAGATAGATGATTGTGTGCAGTGCAGCCACACCACTGGTATAGGCTACATGCAGCACCAAGAGGACACTGAATGGTGACATCATTGGTGACGAAGACCGGTCGAAAACTGGAGCTGTTGCACCATGCATGAATTTTCTGTCCGTTTGTTTGTTTACTTGTATGTCTGTCTGTATGTCTATGTGTGTGTGTGTGTGTGTGTGTGTGTGTGTGTGTGTGTGTGTGTGTGTGTGTGTGTGTGTGTGTGTGTGTGTGTGTGTATGTATGCATGCATGCATGCATGCCTGCCTGCCTGCCTGCCTGCCTGCCTGTCTGTCTGTCTGTCTGTCTGTCTGTCTGTCTGTCTGTCTGTCTGTCTGTCTGTCTGTCTGTCTGTCTGTTTGGAATAGTCTCCCTTTGGAGATGCGTTTGTTACCTAGGGTTGACTCCTCAGTGTTTTACAGATTCCTTAAAGCTTTTTGGTTTCAACGTGTCTGTCTGTCTATCTGTCTGTCCGTTAGATTAAGCGTCGTGAAGGTCGGTTAGAATTAGTGTTAGGATTAGTGTCGTCATTATAAATTAGTGGATGACGGAAATAATTTATGGTGAAATCATTTAAATGGAAGCTGGATTGATGAAAATAATAGCCTATCACGTGAACAGATGTTGAATTTGACAATTTTCAGCCAAATTCATACGATTTTTTTTTCCAAACTGAAATCACTCCTTTTCAAGAACTCTTAGGTTAGGCCTACCCTGTCTTATCTGATCCTCCACCTTCCAATTCCCGACACGGACGACCATAACGGGACGACCAAGGCTTTTTTAACGTGCAGTTGTACACAAAGTGTGCCGTTCTAAATGGATTTGTGCAGTTGTAACAGCACTTTTGTAGGCCTACAGTTAGCCTAAAACTAGCAAAAAATGGTCATTGTCCTACGACTGGAAGTAGGCTAATTTACCATGGAGGATGGGAAGGAAAAGGAGTTGTGCAGTTCTAAAAATTCCTTTAAAACAGTCCTGGGGAAGACACCCGTCTTTAGTAGCTGTTTCGCCCCTCTGATCCTATGGTAACTCTACCCGGAGTCCCGGACCACCTTCTGACTACTCTTACGGACATCCCTTTTGTCTTTACGCAGCGCCCTTGAATAAGCTGGTGACCGGCGCTTGGCTTTCGAGTAGGCCTAGGGCTTTACAAGTTTGGAGATTAGGCGACGATTACGATCATAATTATTAATAGTGCGTTCTGTTAAAGTCATCAACCCCCCGCATTGTGCATTGACCACCTACAAGCATGAATATTTTTGTATTAATTATTTATGCTTTTACCAAGCGAACGAAACGTGTGCACATCTTGAAATGTATTCGAGAAAAAAGAAATTTGATCATATTTTGGTAACGTTTATTATGCCAATTTGGGCTATTTACTGGGCTGCGTAGTGACAATTCAAATGTTTTGTGCTGATTTTGGAGACTTCCGGTTGGTAATTTCCGGTATTTTCGACGTTGAAGGTCTGCTAAAAAAATTATATTTCTTTTAATTGATTATTTTTACGGAAATTTGGGTGGTTTCGGTAAGTTGGCAAGACATTATCATACTATACCTAACTTAGCACATTCAATAAATGGAGTGCCAAGCGGTAATTCTTCGGATTGGACCTGTTGTCAGAAAGTGACACGGAAAAATGCGTGTTGTTGCCCAGGTTTGTCATCAAGAAATGATTTTTGCTTAGACTACAGAACTTTCTCGCATATCAGGAGCTAAGATCATTTCCCGGCGGCATTGATATCAGTTCGTGGAATGAAGGCGATGATAGCGAGAACACATAATTATAACAGACACAATGCATGCTGGCATCGCACATTCTTAAACAGCAAGGTCGTTCTTGGGAAGTCTACATACACACCTCTACAGGCCATCTATTCCTAGGTGACTGCTTGGCTTAATTGAAATACCTACCACAAGGCTGGCAACTTATGGTTCATTCTGGTTCAGGCAAGCTAGACCATGTTCCTGATATTATCAACAAGTTACCCTTCCATCAATTGCACAGCATTTTCATTGCCATTGGCATCAACAATAATACACATTTATCTCATTCATGGCAAATATGATGTTTTACAATGCATCAGCTCTGATCTTCACAAGAAAGAAAGAGGCATCTTTTTTGGCAATATTTCCATTGACAGATCCACATTTGATTGGGATGGGGGACAAAAGCCATCCAAATCAACAGGTGGTCTTCAAAGTTCAAGCATACCTGGAATGAATAATCAATTAATCCCTCCACTTGAATTGAATGACACAATCAGCAAACTATTTTCTGACATCCAAAGGACTACAATATAGAACATAAGATCCTCCATTCCATTCTGGCAGAAGTCCCACCCTGAACCTCGTCAGAATCCACTTCATCCATGCTTACATCAACACAATTGTATCTGCTTCTCTATATTTGTATGCTTGTGTGAGAAAGGTAATGGCCTTTTCTCATTTTGTCTGCGAGTCAATTTTGGGTAGTTCATTCATCTACAACTTGTGGCCATTTGTTTAATTTTTTATTTATTTTTACATTAGTTTGCAAGGGTTTTGATCTGCTAAGTCGTTGCCACCAAATCTGTCCATGCTTTGTGCCAACTGAACTTTAGCTGTTCTCTGTTTCTTCACATCTGCAGCCTTGTTTTACTTTGTTCTGTATACAGGAAACTTTTGCCTAGTCATGTGCTGCTGCCATCTTTTAAGCTCTTTCAATTTCATCTTTCTTACCATATTACTTTCTCTCTGTCTTGTAAAAATTATATTTCTGCCCTACTGCCTGGATTTTCTCTTCTTGTAATGCTTTACATTATTGCTGGAGGCCTATATTGCCATATATCTCTCTCCAGATCCTCCTATTCTTTTCTGTGTCCTGCTGTTGCTGTTCTGAGTCAAAATTCAAAGCTGCTCTTACTTTGCTGACTGTCTTTGCAATGACAGAAAAATTCAAAATTAGAATTTCTTGATATCGGGAATTTTGAGTGTATACTTTTGGTGATTATGCTTAAATCAGTTACTGCAAGGCTGATGATCAATGAACTTTAATACTGAGCATGGTGGCTGCTTGGTAGATGCCACAATATCTGTATTGTATTGTTTTGTTATAATGTATGGCGAGACGGGATTGCACAAGTCTTGATACTGCTCAAAAACAAAAATTAATAATTTTTACCAAGATATCAAAATCATTTTTTTGGTGTTTGCTACTACGCTTGGTGAATAAAGATTTATGCAATTATTAGAGTTTGCAAAGTTCTGTCATATAATTATATTGGTGTTGAGTGTATAACTGCTCAAAGTTGAAAAACAAGTCTGTTATTAAATGCATGTTTGTCCGTAATGCTCCAAGTGCTGTTTTCGCTTGTTATTTGCACTTTTTGTCAGATCACTCTGTTTGTTTTTTCTTGTTTCTTTCCGGTTTTGTTTGTACTGGTTGCTATGATTAGTGAATAGAGATTTCTATAAATATTACAGTTCAGAACTGTCTTCTATCGCTATATAATAATTATGGTTCTGTTTAAGTTGCTGTTTTTCGCTGTTCACACGTGGGATGGTTTATGACTGTCATATATCACTTTACATGTGGCGCAACTTTCCATATATAATGTAATAAGGCGAAAGCTGGGTGCGACTTTACCAGAGGTTTCACAAAGTTACAGTAAACTTATACACTGTAGCTGCAAGAAGCGTTGCGTTGGAAGATCCAAAAAGGTTGCTTTGGTGTGTAAAATCACTTCTGGTCTGCACAGATCTGTGTCATTGTGGCGGTGTAGACAAGCGTGTCCAACTGTCCATAGGTAATTTCTGAAATAATGTGACCCATAATATTGATGAAATAATGCATATAGTAGCAGGAGTGTCATCATCCAACACATTGAACTCCATGGGGATCCATTTAACCCAATTGATACTTTTATAACCCTTGACTGATACTTATATGCCTCATTCATCACTGTTTACTGCTTCTCTATCAAACTGGACTTTAACTTTTCTCTATTTCTTGCTTGTTTCTTTATAACTGCATCATTTGCTTGGTCTGTATCCAGGGACTTGTTTCATAGTTGTTTGTTTCATACCTGCATGGCGAAGATTGGTAGTTTATAATGTACGAAACCGGAGTGAGAATTGACCTCTGTACAACATTTACTACGTTTCATATTATGAGCCAATGGTAGCACCACCCTCGATTCTTGAATATTTAGAAAGAGCACAACAAACTGGTTGCATGCAAAAAGTTTCAAACCTCTAGCCCATTTTCCCCCCAATATATAGCAGTCCAAACTTGGTAGATCATGCCAATTCGCGCAATCCGGTGTCTTGCTTAACTTAAAAAATTAATATCTCGGTCAAATTTTGAGATATTCTCCTAAAGTTTTCATTGTTATTGCTTAATTAGCATGTAGTTTATGCATAAAATTTTTCATAAAAATCCAAGGGGTGTGGTGTGCACCCCCGGTTGATTTGACATGAAAATTTCTTAAAATTGGGAAAAAATGGGAAATTTTTTTTCACTTCAGGAAATGTGCACACGTCCTATCATGTTCAGCTTGAAAAGCTGATTCCGAATATATAAAATTTTTGCTTGTAGGTGGAAAATGCACAATGTTACAGTAACAAAACGGACTATAAGCTTATAAACGCCACTTGCGCTGGCGAAAGACACTGAATATTTTTCGCGCCAAGAAAAGTCTCACATCTTCGAATTCACTGCGCAAATTCTTCATTTGAATAATTTACATGAAAAATCTGTCAAAATATGACCGACATGGCCAAGAACATGAGCGGAAAACTGTAAAATTTGACTCTTGTAATAACAAAATAATTTATAATAACATCTTTGGACGAAAACAAGCGTGCGCAAAACATAGATATATAATGCCTCAATATTATATCTATGGTCGTCATCTTTTTTTCTCGTCACTGCATAAATCTATATTTAGCTGTTTGCTTCCTATCCATAACACTGTTAGGAAATTCATTTTCTTGCGATTTTGGAAAGCAAATTGTTAAATAGCGTATGATAGTTGGCAGATTTTTCAACAAGAGCGATCAGAGGTAAGCGGATGCGGTTAATAATCTCACAATTTCATTCTACTGTAGACAGAAGCCATTTTTTAAATGGGCGGAGATGAAGGGATTATAGACTTCCTAATGGTCGCTGGCTATAGACCTCAACTGGTTTACTAAATTTATCAATGGTTGGAAACGAATGATTCTGTTAAAATCTCGACAATTCACAGAGATATTAATGTGGTCAGAGAATTTTGAAAGGTATCGAGCACGTTGACCCAAATGATTCCTCTACGGTGACCAGTGACAGTGCAGCTGCTATTGACTTGAAGCTTTGTAAAAGCGGTTTATACTGGTTGTGATCGTATATTATTTTGCGATTGGCAGTTCAATGTAATGCAGCCAGTAGACTGTAACTTTCTGGCGTCCGTTAGCAAGTGGTTTCCATTCAACTCAACCTCATTAGGCTTTTATTAATATAGATTACTAAAACACTGATGATTGTGTTCATGGTGATGGCTACCTGGTATGATGTTATGATGTTTTTAAAGTTGTGTTGGCATATGCAGAGGCATTGATCCCTAATGGAAAATGGTAAAATCCCAGACTGGCTGCCCGTACTCCAAACAATATGGCTACCAACGAATGCAATAAAATTAGAGCGCGACCATCAACGACATTGTTCATCAATTCAGCTTCAATTTCAGCAGAATGACTGCACTAACCCTAAAACTAACCCTAACCGACCCTCACGATGCCTAACCTGAGCCCTAACCGACCCTCACGACGCCTAACCTCAGCCCTAACCGACCCTCACGCGCTCTAATTTTATTGCATTCGTTAACGGCCATTTTGTTTGGAGTACGGGCAGCCAGTCTGGAATTTTACCTGGAAAATGATACATATAGTCTCCATGTGTATTGTTAGGATTCAAGCTTCACCCCAATAATTCTGTTGGTCATTGTGACTGAAGTCTCGGTAAATTGTAAACAATATGGCCACCGTAGATACGTGCGGAATAGAGCGGCCTCGCATACGGCGATCGATAGCCCAATATTTCCGCGACCTGCGGCGATCTATAGGCCAATGTTTTCGCGAAAGTAAGTAAGTAAAATACCATGAAAAGTTGAATTTCCGAAAATATTAATACGCTTAAATAAGCTAAATAACACAACCAAATCGATTCACCTGAACGAGATATCTCGCGGTAACCGCGAGATCTCGCGGTATAAACTATGTTGCGTCGCTAAATAATTATGGCTGACAACGAATGCAATAAAATTACAGCGCCACCTATCGACGATATCGAAGCGTGAGGGTCGGCTAGGGTTAGTTTTAGGGTTAGTGCAGTCATTCTCCTGAAATTTCAGCAGAAAGACTGCACTAACCCTAAAACTAACCCTAACCGACCCTCACGGCGCCTAACCTGAGCCCTAACCGACCCTCACGCTTTGCATGTTGGGATGCTTGTTGCGATATCGTCGATAGGTGGCGCTGTAATTTTATTGCATTCGTTGGCAGCCATGGCCGCTCTAATGCGCACGTATCTACTGCGGCCATACTGTTTACGATCTACCGAGATTTCAGTCACAATAACCATTCTGTTTTATCTGTGTATTTGCATACCTGGAACGAATAGTTAAAGCTCTCTCTTTTCTCTTCGTACACATCTATCCTATATGTAATTAATTTTTTTCTGCAGCAAGTGGCAATTGCTTCTGGCAACGGATACAAAACTTACAGCATGTATTGCCTTGATCATTGGTATTACATCACAATGCCTTGCCTCAGCATAGTTTTTGCATGACCTTGACATCAAAACTAGATATGGTGACATCAGCCTTGTGGCATCACATGCTCAAGTCGTTTGACCTTTGACCACAAGGCATTTTGGAAGCCCGTTATTTGCAACATGTCTTTGTTCTTCTTTTTACCGGTCATGCAACTGAATGGCTGCACTAGCAAAACTGGATACTTTATTTCGGTCGCACAGTTCTTTGCTATGCAATGCGAGATGCGAGATATCTAATGATGTGCCGTTATTTGTTCGATAGCAGGGAAGAGGTGCTTGAGAGAGTGAGACGTTGTAAGGATAATTTATGGTGAATTGTACACACTGTAGGTACTAAGATGGCGACCGTGTTTGGAGAACCGTTGGATCAGAACTCTGGCAAGACGTCGATTGTCGACGATTTCATGTACGGTTCAAATGTTGCCAGCTCACATTTCTACATTCGTCTAGGTAAGATTTTTGCTTTTATATGCGGATGTGATTTAAACTGACAATAGTATGTTGATTCTAAAGTGATAGAATACCACATGTTTTGTATCTCACAACTTATAAAGCGCTTCTTGCAGCAGTAGCCTTTCAGAAGCGCTCCCAATGCGTGCAACCCCGAGAGAAAAGGCAAGTCTTGAGACAAAAGAAAGATGATGAAAGACTACCAGAGAGGATGGCAGAGCGAACGGATGGAGGAAGTCCATTCCATAGGGAGGGACCAATGTATGTTGACGCTGAAATGCTGATGATGATGGTAAATGAAATAGAATAGAATAGGATGTAGGAAACAGTTTGTTTTTCTCACCTCATCATCATCATCGTTTTCCGTGGGTTAACAACCCGTAGGTGTCCGACGCCACTCTCTGTCTGAGTCTGTCTCGCATCATGCTTCCCAGCTTCAACCGGTCCGGTCTCACCTTAACCATCAAAATTAGTTTACAATATGCTGCCGCCGGCAATGATGATCCGAGTTGCCTTTCAATGTCTCAATGGTGGCTCTCCTTGACCCATTTCAGTCCAGTGTAATCATAGACTGGTCATTACATGCACTAGTCTACAATCTTGAACTTGAAACTGTTCAATCAGACACTAATTATGATACTGATGGACCACTGTGCTGAGCCATGGTAGCGTTTGCGTAAGTGGCTTATTTTTTTTGTTGCGGTGTAGGGTTTCTACGAAAGGTCTATGGAATCCTCAGTGCTCAGCTGCTCGTGACTCTACTCGTTGGAATTCTGTTCGTCACGGTCGAAGCTGTGGGGGTGTTCGTGAAACAAAAGTGAGACATTCACTTTCGTTATCTTATCTTATCTGACCATTTATAAAGCGCTTCTTGCAGCAAGAGCCTTTCAGAAGCGCTCCCAGTGCGTTCAACTCCGAGAGACGCACTGGTGTGTGCACACGATAAACGCAACGCACCAATCACTCGTTAGTACTAGTGTCTTTTATAGTCAAGCTGAGATTCAGTGATTAATGTTTGTATGTGCACTTGTTATAGCGCCCCTTCAAGCTCTCTCTACTCAGAGGCGCTCCCGAATGCAGAGAGGACACTGCATCGGAGTTTCACGCCGAAGCGCTGAGCAATTGTGAGTGAAGGACTTGCCCAAGGTCCTTACGCGACCAGGTATATTTAAACCTTGAACCTTCCGGCTCCAAGGCAATGACTACACCACCACGCCACACATTAATTAATTAATTAATGTGGTTAATACTAATATTATTAATGTATTATTGAATACTTGGATAAGTTTGTCGGTTTAGTATGTATGTTCACTTATAAAAGCCTGATTGACAAACCACAATCAGTGTTTATTGAATGTTGCTCATTCAATAGAAGCCCTAATAGGTAAGTTTTGCATGACATTTGAAGCCTCTTTGAGGCTTTTTAAAATGACTGTATCTGTTAAAGTTACATTCATGGTACATACATGAACACAAGCATACATATACACATACATGTATTGTGGGGCGCAGTGGTGTACAGGTATGTTCAATGCCTTGGAGCCAGAAGGTTGCAGGTTCAAATTAACCTCAAGCCGCCTCGTAGGGACCCTGAGCACGTCCTTCACCTGCAGTTGCTTATAAGAACTTCGGCGTGAATCTCCAATTCAGTGTTCATTCAGTAGTTGGAGCGCCTCTGAGTAGCAATCTTGAAAGGTGCTATAGCAAATGCTCATACATACATATCTACGTACGTACATACATACATATATACATACATGCATACATACATACACACATGCATGCATACAAAACACCTTTGATACAAATTATACATATGTGACGATATGCGTAGTATTGCAAACATGGGCCTACATGCTTTTGCATTTGTATATGCACATTTTGTTGAGTGGAGCATGGAGTATTCTTCACCAAAGAGCTACATATATGTTATTAGTAATGTTGATAGAAGATGTTAGTAATTGAACTATCTGCTGATGACTAGCTGATGTCTGATGTGAGTTATTACTTTGTTCTGATGATGTCTGATTGTAGTGATTGGCTGCTGTTGGTCATCATCATTTTATCGTTTGTAACGATGCTTGCGACAATGGTGAAGAGCAAGGAGGTCCCAACAAACTATATCTGCCTGGCAGCTTTTGTAAGTGACAGTTACGCAGTTGCAATTTGATGACTGTTACATTAGTCACAATAACTCAAGTGAAATGGCATTACTTATTGGAGTGTATCTTATCCAATTAAGATAATTTCTCAACTAAAAAAGCTGTGGGATGTGATGAGCGCCTTGCATGGTTGCCAAACAGTTGAATTTTACTCCGGTATTAATGACTTGTGATCATCCGTTCTTACTAGGGATTACTAATTGTAATCATACCGCTGTCTTGTCAGTTTAATAATTCTATATGAAGATTATTATTGAATTATGAATTGTTTTGTTTTAGACTCTCTGTGAAGCATTCCTTGTTGGCGTGATAGGTAAGAGATAATACACTTCTCTTTGTGAAAAATCTATTGAAACGTATTGTGAATTAAATTTATCTGTAAATATCTGTGGATCAATCTCATGAAATATAAAATATATTCTCTTTGTAAAATTTGTGGAGCCATATTATGGCCGTCCCTGTTTTTCTAAAGTCAATAGAGTTTAATTCCCAACACTTTATGAAAATTGGGAATTTCTGTGCTGCACTTCCTTCTCAATTGCTGCAATGTCTTACCTCTTATTTTAGACGTGTTTTGCTGTTCTTACTTATTTGTTTGCATGTGCACTTGTTACAGCGCCCCTTCATGCTCTCTCTACTCGGATGCGCTCCCGAATGCAGAGCGGACACTGCATCAGAGTTTCACTCCGAAGCGCTGAGCAATTGTGAGTGAAAGACTTGCCCAAGGTCCTTACGCAGCGAGGTGGATTCGAACCTCACACCTTCCGGCTTCAAGGCAACGACGCCACCACTACACCACCGCACCCCACAAATATATTGTGTCTTATAAGTGAATCTGATCATATTGCTCTTGTTCATATCCCGTTCAAATTTTGTCTTTATTATTTTATATTTTGTCCATATTATTACTAATAATATTGTTTCTGTTGCAGTTCGATTTTATCTGCTGTGTCTTATCTTCGTGTATCTTATCTTTCCCTAGTGACGATGTACACTGTCAGCTCAGTGCTCGAGGCGCTGGCATTGACTTGTGCTGTTACGATTGGCCTGACTGCCTACACGATGCAGAGCAAGCGTGACTTCAGCTCATGGGGAGCAGGGTGAGTCTATGCTTATTTGTTTGGTAATTCTGTTTCTTCTTAGGCTGGACTACCGGTAGTATATCCTTCAGCAGATTGACATACTGGGTCTGATGATGGGGTTACAATATCTAATTAATTAACATGAAAGCTTAGACTACCTGTATATGTAGAAGAATTTGAGAAAACACTGTATTATGGGCTTACGGTGTTTGATACTGGTTTTTGCCTTACTCTGTGTGAACACGCGTTAGACTTTTGGGCATGATTGTTAGCACATTTCGGAAACATTTTAAATGTGACCTGTAACTTTTTATATTAACCTTTGGTTGCAGTGTCAGAAGGCAATGTTTGCATCATCTGGGAGAGATTCGGGAAATGCTGTCTTGAAATGCTTAAATGCAATAAAATTATTGATTACAGATCTATAATAGTGCGAATTAGTATGTTAGAAATAATGATGACGGTGGTGGTGGAGGTGGTGATAAATAATTATGTTGATTTGAAAATCTCGCAATCTGTGTGTTAGAAGATTTGTTTTTGAAGCTGTTGAAATTAATTTTTTAGATTGTACGCTGCACTCTGTGTCTTAGTACTCTCTGGACTGATGCAGGTAAACGATAAACATAATCACGTTTAGTTGTTTGGGAAGCAAAAGTCTGGTTGCAGGCGTTTGTTTCATGGAGTCGATATTTGTTAACCCTTTAATGCCGAAATAGTAGTAAATGGTATGGTAAATCCTATACCCTCCGGCATTAAAGGGTTAAACAAGAGCTACACCTAGCCTGAGATTTTCTATACTAAGGAGCCACACCCATGGGTGCCTCAGATATTTTGCAGGTGGGGGCAAAACCCAATGGTCACAGTTAATTTTTTACTATGATCTTGAAGAGTGCAATGCAGAAGATTATGAGTACGGGTATTTATCACAGAGGTTTCTAAATGTAAATTTCTTAGTTTCACTCTGTGGGTTATAATTATAGCTTTACTGCATGGAATTTGTTAAATACCAAAAAGTAGTAGTTAAAAATAGGGGGTTAGTTTTCCAATGGTTCATATGTGTGGGTACCCATCGTCACTCCACACTGAGTTAAAAGCTGATTCAAGTTTGTTGATTAACGTGAAACTCTTCCTGGCTTATTATTCTTCACACAAATTACAACAATAAAATTACTCCCAGTACACATTGTATTTTTGACTAGACTTTCTCAAAATCAGTTTCTGCAAATGAAATAAATTCTATGTTTCTGTAGCTACTTTTTAATTTTAACTAACTTGACGCACATCATTTTATGATCTTTTCATTTCTTGTAGTTGTTCTTCCAAAGCGCTTTGATCGACCGGGGTCTCGGTGCGGCCGGGGCACTCCTCTTCTCGCTGTACATAATCTACGACACTCACATGATCATGAAGAAGGTCTCTCCTGAGGAGTACATACATGCAGCTGTCCTCCTATACATGGACATCATCAACCTATTCCTCGAGATCCTGCGTGCCATGGGAGAACGTCGCAAATAAAACTGCAGAGTCCTACGGATGGTGAAATTACGTTTCGAGCAAGTGGGAACACAGCGGAGATCGGACGTTTAATTTTCTGAGGATCTGTTATTTTTGACTAGACTGTTTAATCTTCAAACCTTCTGCACAATAAGTATAACATCTTTTTATTTAATAATGGTACTTGTGGTAATAATAATGGTGATAATAATTTACTAATAATGATAATAAAACAAAATTACTCGATACGAACTTTCGGTAATGATGACAAAATTGAGGATCTGTGTTGCAGCATTGTGTGACAATACTTTTCATTTAGTAGTAGTAATAATACTAATAATAATAATGGAATAAAGCTAAAAATCATATAAATTGTGTAAGTGAAGAAGTATGCGGCAGTATCTGGCTCTTTGAGTTCTGATTGTGGATATTGGTTACTTTAAGCATAATCTAAACTTCTTTTTACCTGCTAAAAAGGTGCGTTGTTAATATTAGTCTAAGTGCTGGAGAGACATTATCCGAGATGTGCATGTTGAATATGTTGTCAATTTCTTTCAATGTTTTGCATCTTATGTATGAAATATTGCTAGCAATATGTAAATATCGCAGGGTTCTTTGGAGCTGCGTGAAAATTTGCTGTTATTAGCAACCAGTTCTGTTAATTTGGGAATAAAGGGTTAATTTCAACAGCTTTCTTGTATCACTGCTGATGTTGATTTTGTGTGTGTGGCTGTGTACCCCAATCCTTCTGAGCAGCTACTCAAAACCAGTCATCCTGACTTCCCTGCAGTTTGTCAATGGACCTCATATGCATGTATGCCTAATTCAAGTGAAGTTAGTAAGTAAGTAAGTAAGCCGTTTATTGACAAAGCATCAAACACGTACAAAAGAGCAGTAATCAGTACAAATTCAATGACTTTCGAGTGATCGGTGCATAAGTCAAAGGGTCAATCCAAAAAGGTCGTATGGACCCGCTGAGGCTGGATTGACCCTTCCTTTCTCAATAACATTTGGCTATTGTAAAAAAAACAGTGCAGTTACGGAGGTGCCTTACCAATGAGGCCATGATGATATCTTTCAGACTGACAAAACTGCAGTACACTAACTTCCACTGTGACAAACTGCAATACACTAACTTCTACTGACTCGTAGACGCTAAAGAACTTCATTCTTCAGTATGTTTCACCGAGTGAAAACTCGCAATTGCAACCTGTGACTCCATTTGCATTAATTTGATAGGTCACAGTCAGCTGTGCATTATTGCTGTGTGAGCATGTGATCAATACATCAACCTCAATTCAGTATGGGGCGATTAATGACCACAAAATTCTGGAAGATTTAAAGATCTTTTTCGATACAATTTTGTAACTTAATAAACTCCTAGTGTCTGCACCTTGATGCAGGGGTACAAAGGATACAAGTTTGCGGTTATAGCCTACCAAGCCAAGAAGAAGAGTAAAATTTCAATTAGCAGTCCATACCCGTGGCTCTAACTCCAGGAATTGCTTGAAGTAAACCTAGTGCGTTGTGGCAGTATACTAGATAGAGGATCTCGTCAGGTTTACTGAAATGAATGTAGAGCGTGATTAAGAAAACAGAAAATAATTAAATCCTCAATATGTCATTGCAAGCTATAATCAGATCGAAATGCTTAGCCCTATCAGTAATCAGAAATATTTCTATGACAGCAGACGGCAGGACGCTGTATGGCCGGTGACCTTTCAGGGAGATAAATGACTGAAGAACATCATACTCCATCTCTCACAGAACCAAATAGAGAGAATGCTTCCCAGCCAATAATCAAAGCTTACTCGCCTCTAAAATGGCTATGTCTATTTTAGTCACCAGCGCTATCACTATTGAAAGTTGGCTGACCGGATACTTTTTAGCACCATCCTTGGCAAGAAAAACTGCTCTCGTCGGTAATTTTTTGAAGGCCGTAGTTATTGGATTATACATGTAATTGCAAAGCGACTTATAAAAATAAATTCATAAATTCCATTGATGTTATTTCAATTATGGTCAATGGTCATCGATTTATTATATCTATGGAAAGCTGTGTTTACAGCAGAGTACAAGGGAACCCGAACATCTGTGAAAACGCACATCCGCGTAAGATGTGTGGCCGATCTTTGAGTTTTAATTTCTATTTTTCTAATAGATTTTAGGAAAATATTACAACTGCGGTCATGTCGATCGTCGACAGTAAAGAGGTGGTTCGAATTATGGTGAAGGTAAATGTTGTGTATGACATCAATCTTCAATGATCGATTTTTTGCTAAGTGTGGGCAGAAGGCGAACAGTCTGTGCGTTCTGCTTGATAAATACTTTTGTAGCGCTTGTTTGTAAGGGATTTGCCAGTAGTCGAAGGAAATCGGTGCAATGGTTATAGATTACGGATGGTCAACGTGCGTGAAGTTAGTTTGATGTTCACGTTCTGATGTATATTGTTGAATTGCAAAGGCCGCAGGACAAATTGTTATTTACACATTGACATAATATTGCTTTTCTTCATTGTAATTTTGTAAACCTACTGCATTTTGCCTGCTGTTAACCGGAAAATGGAATTTGTTTATATTAGACAGAGATGCACTCAACGACCAATGATTGGTGTGTTAGATTTAAATTCATAAATGTTTGTTCAGCTTGATATTGATTTTATGTAAAGGAATGTGCAATGCATAAATAGACTGATGCGTTAATGATGCATTAGCATTGTTCTGAAGAAGTTCTTTTGGTCTTACTTTAGCATAGCTATCAAATTTTGACAATAGGCTCTGAGTAGCAATTGACTTATATTACTGTGATGACAACACATAACGAAGTGAACAATTGTATCTCTAAAAGACTCTAATTGATTGTAATTGATATCAATTTTGTTCTTGTCTCTGTAGAAGTTTGATGGCAAAATGCAACCTGAAAGCAAGAAGTTGTGCGTGGATCCACAGTTGACGTCATTCGAAAATCTCCAGCATCTCTTAATAAAAGCCTTCAACATTAAGTCGTAAGAATGACATGACTGTGGCAATTTTATTGAAGTATTATATTCATTTAATTTGAAAATAAGACAAATCCAGTTGACATACTGCACCAATTTACAGGTCAGATGTATAAAATAGCACACAGAAGTAATGATAATGTTTAGCTTTTATTGTATTGTATCTGTAACTTTATACTACACCTCTCACAATTGACTATTCAGAAGATCATGAAAAAACTCAGAGGGGAAAATAAATACCTTTAAAGAGTGAAAGTAACTGTTAATTGATTAGTAGTTAATGTAAGTGATAATTTGGCATATAGGTGATTTAGCTCAGATTATTTTCCAGAATATTGAGCCTCATATTTTATGTAAAGGATTTTTCAAACTTTTTATAAAATGTTCGACTTCGAGTATGACACTACTTATTTTTATTACCAGAAATGGTGGTGGTTGAAATTTTGCATATGTGTATATATCGTATGTATGTACTTATGCAAGTATGCTTGTATGTGCGATGTGTGTGTATGCATGTTTTTATGCATGCATAGGTGGATTTATGTATGACATTGTATGTGCATATGTATGCTTGCATGTAGCCTATATGCGTAATTTAATGGAGGTAGTTGAGTTGAATCCTTTCCACAAGCAGATCTAGAATAATGAAGGCAAATTATTCTGAAACGTATAAATATATTGTGAATTGGAGTGGTTTAGCAAAATGACAATAGACTTGTACTTATGTTTGTTTATAGGGAGTTTGCCATCTACTACCAGGCCACAGATACCTTGGGCCAGAGTGTGTTTCTGTCCTTGCTGTCTGACTGGGATTTAGATGCGGCTTTCTTTGGAGCCAGTACTCCACACTTGTCTCTGAAAGTTGAACTGAAGCCGTTTGAAGACGATAGTTTGTATTTGTTTGGTTTTTCATTTTAAATATATGTACGTATGTGCATGTAGATGAATTGGTTGAATGTTGATCGTTGATGATTTTTATCTATTAGGGATGTTAAACGATTATTGGAATTCAAAGTTATCAGGTTAGAATTTAAATCAGGATTTTGTTCACAGAGCAATAATAGAATTTATAATTTTGGGATGGCGAATATGAAAACAGTTGTGATGATCAAGATACCAAATATACCAACATCACTGAATTGATTTTCCATCAAAATAAAAATAAAATTTTATTTTATTTAGTATGTTATGCACCTTTTTGTATCTGTTAGCTACGTTTTAGTTTCCTTAGTGTGATTGTTTAACACGTTGACCGCCTACTACGAGTTAACTCGTAGTACGGCCAGTCATTTAACATGGCGTGTAGGCGGTCAATATGTTAACATAAATGGTCAGTGCCGAAATAACATGTGTGCAAACAGACATGTCTCTGAATTGGTGTACTTTCTGTTTTTCAGCACTAGATGAGGACTGGGATGTTGTAACGTCAGGTGACCTTGGTGCCCAGCAGCAAGAGACTTTGAATATTTCCAGCACGCTTAAGAGTTTTGTAAATCGAAAAGTTTCTGAGGTCATTCGTGCCATTGGTGAGTCAGAAATAAAATCAAAGCATTTGTTTTTTAGGTTTAGCAATTATGTAAAAACTGTTTAGTATTGATGATTTATGTTGATTTATTAGTCAAGGATCTATTCCAAAGTACTGATCCGAAACGTAATTTGACTTAGGCAAGGGTAAAAGAAAAATTAAGTAGAGAAGCACATGGTTATTGTACAAGAAGATGTTTTTGAGATGCTATTATAAATTACGTGTTACATAGTAATATGTAACATAGCATCACTTAATGGGGAATTCCTCAGTATTGCTCCTAGCAAAAGATCACTAGCTGAGAAAGTATATTCTTTATTTGATAAGCTGACTTAGACGCATTCTGGTGTACATACAAATTAAGTAAACGATTAAAAAAATACAGCATTTTAACCAAAAAGTCTTCTTCATGTGCTAAGTCAGACATGATCAGACAAGGCGATAAGAGTTATCAAAAATCTTCAAATCATTGCGCAGTGCAGTAACACAGTTGTCTGCCCAGTACCACACAATGTTATGATGAGAAAAACTTTCATCAATAGCATCTCATATATTCGATTTTGTACTTAGGACAATGTATTTTTTCTAAAGTTGACTGACTTGATCATTTCTACGAATTATATATGTTTATTCACCACGTCTGTCTACCAAAGTGCGGACAACAATTGGTCAAATAAAGAGTATTTTTCTATTTCTTTGTAATTTTACCAAAAAAGGACTGCGTCAGGAGGATGCGAAAGACTTCAAACCGCAGAAGCCGCCGATGTCCGACGCCGAATTCCACAACTTCCTCGACGCCGTCGGCCACCTCATCCAACCCCAACAGTTCCGTCTGTCCGTCTACCAGGGCGGCGTGGAGCCATCGCTGCGTCGCGTCGTGTGGCGCCACCTACTCAACGTCTACCCCGACTACATGACGGGCCGCGAGCGCTTCGACTACCTCGCGAACAAGAGCAAGGAGTACTACCGACTGCGCGACGGGTGGTACGGACGGGAATCCGAGCATCACGTCCAGCACATCAGCAACATGGTCCGCAAGGATGTTCTTCGCACGGACCGTCTCCACCCGTTCTTCGCGGGTACGGACGAGAACCAGAACGTCACGTCGCTGTTCAACCTGCTCGTGACGTACTCGCTGACGCACCCAACTGTCGGGTACTGCCAGGGTATGAGCGACCTCGCGTCGCCGCTGCTCGTCATCGAGAAAGACGAGGCGCACGCGTACATCTGTTTCTGTGCGTTGATGAAACGACTCGGGACGAACTTCTCGGCCGACGGGTTGCTAATGACGACCAAGTTCGAGCATCTGTCGCTGCTGCTGCAGCACTACGACCCGGTGTTTGCTGACTATCTCAAGCAGGAGGATGCCGACATGTTCTTCTGCTACCGGTGGATCCTCCTCGAGATGAAGCGGGAGTTCCCGCTTGACGACGCGCTCTACATGCTCGAGGTGATGTGGAGTACGCTGCCGCTCGATCCGCCGGAGACGGAGATCGCGCTTGCCGATCCGGGGTACGTCGAGGGCGGAGTGATGTCGGTTTCCCCCTCCGTCGGGAACTACATCCAGATGAGGGCGATGAAAAGACGGATTTCCGTGGATCAGGAAAATGCGGTGGCTGCGGCTGGATCTTCTTTGTTGAACATGCAAACTGCTGAGCATGTCAGAAATCACGATTTAGGCGATTCACCGCAAACCGACGTCTATAAGTTGACAAAGTCCGGTGGGTCATCCGATCATCCGAAGGCCGAGCATTGTCATCCGCTGTCATCTAGTCTAACGATTCAGTCATCCAGCGTTACAACTCGATCGTTACCCAACACCGTGGATCGAACAAGTGACACCCCCAACCAATCATCCGTCGCAAAATCGCAATCATCCGCGGTGACAGAGCGTTCACTTTCTAAGCCCAAAAAGACCGGCAGCCCACATGGTAAGACAGAAGAACATGCTCTCACTTTATGTGGTAAGGACTCGTTTGCAAGCGGCAAAGAGCAGATTTCCGCAAACCCGGTTGACTCTAGTCTCGATCACGTGCTGAGCTGCATCGACGAGCCCAACGACTTGTCCAACGAGCGCTCGTCAAAGACCGAGCAGCGGCCAGCGAGCGTCGCGCTCACCGACGACAACTCGGACCTGCACTCGGTCGACCTGAGCAGCTGCGAGGAGGCGGACGAGGGCACGAGCCTGCTCAACCCGGCGTTCGTCAATGTCTCCGAGGTGGAGAAGCTCGTCCAGCTTCCGCCCCCGATGGAGTTCGGCTGCGGCAATCCGTTCCTCATGTTCCTCTGTCTTGCGCTGCTGCTCGAGCATCGCGACCACGTCATGGCGAACCGCATGGACTACAACGAGATCGCGGTCTTCTTCGATCGCATGGTACGCAAGCACAACGCGCAGTCGTGCGTTCACCACGCGAAGGCGCGATACGCACTCTACCTGCGGCAACAGCAGCAACTGCTGGCTGAAGCGGCCGATGTTTGAACGAGCGACTTTGTGTTGTGCACCGGTAGAGAAGAAGTGCTGCCATGTTCCTGAGATGTTGCATGTGCCCATCCATTTGTTACGTGTATGCAAGAAATCGTGTTTTTCCCCACACCCCCATCCACTGCATTGCATCTCGTGCATTTTGTGGGCAGCCTATGCGTACGTGCAAATGCAAATCGCAGCTCCCGGAAATGTTGCATGTGCCCATCCATATATTAAGCAAAAAATCATATCTTTTCCCCCCAAACACCATCCCGTTGCATCTCGTGCATTTTGAGGACACCTCCCACCCCCATGCGTACGTACAAATAAGCTTCTCGACCTCCCTCACTACAAAAGTTACTTGGGTAAAGTCATCTATAAAACATTTATTATTATTTTATCATAGGCTGCTGTTTATTGTTGGTAAACATCGGATTTGCTGGCAAAACATTTGTCAACTGTTGCGGTTTCCTGTTTAGATCTGAACTGAATTTTATTATAGTATAGTCAAATCGGACGTCGTAATTAGAGATTTATTTTTTTGCGTACGTACATTTGGTCGAGACACCCCCCCCCCCACACACTCCTGTGTACGTGATATATGGCCAGACCCCACGTCGATTAGATTTGCGAACCTTACGTGTTTGTTGCAATCCTATTGTCTATATGCTGTTCCATCTGCGCATAGGTTTCTTCAGTAGTGGATTGGCGTGATCAACATGCAGCATGAATGTCCTGCTGGCTTAATCCAACATTTGATGTGTAGGGCTGTGCTTGTAGTGCTATGTCGTTCGGGTGACCCCTTAGTCAGATAATTTGGTTGCAGAATAGACTCGTGTTGTGATCAGGAATTCAGTTTAACTCGGCTTGTCCAGCAATTTACTGAGACGTCAGGATTCGATAGGTGCCAGTGTGTCAATGTATGTTTCAATGGTTGCCCTGTTTGATTGGCGATTTGGAATAGGTGATGGTTGGTTAAGGGTTAATAATCGAAGTTCAGATGACCAAACCTTCCTTCTTGAAAGAAACTTGAAGAGTATTGGAGACTATTGCAGCATTAATTTATTTAAAGTCTACCTGTTACTTGTAAGAAGCTTTGTAGAAGAATGTTATGTCCTTGTAGCATATTTTGTGTATTCTGATCTTGGTGCATAAAGAAAACTTGTTCATTTGTCGAACTATAATTAATATACAGACTGTTGATTTTGGATGTACCATTCGTTACTGCTGTTGTCATATCAAACGCAGAAGTAAATCTCGTGGTGAAATATAACTGAAAATTAATATCAACTACATATGCATAATTTTGAGCTGTTTTTATTTAAAATACTTTTCTTCTTCTTTATGTCATAGAACTTTCTGATTGTTTCTAATAATTGTTGTATTATTTTCGCAATGCAAATGAGCACTATTAGACTATTAGTTCATTACTGCGGGTTGAACTACCTGCTACTTGTTACGATGAATTATGAATTATTGAAACTCGATTGGTATTTTGGTAGATGGTGTAATTATGATCATTTAGTTGCAATTATGTTTTGGGCCTTTCCTTTTATATGCCTAAATGTTGGCTTGGAGTATTTAATGTTTATTTTCATTGAGACCAGCATACGTACCGTTCTGATCCGTTAGGACCTCATGTCTTTCTGCTTTTTCTGGTGCTGTTCTGTGTCCTTACACGTATTTTAAACTGATTGCTTGCAATGGTTTTTGTGTAGTCTGATTACTTCATTTTGTTAAAAGAAAGGCAGGTGTTGCGGGATATTTTATCCCCTAAAGCTATCTGGGGGGATTAATTAATCTATCCCCGGATGGAATATACCGGGTATAGAGTATTCGTTTGGGTAAGCCATTCTATTCCCCAGCTTGTAATTATTGAAAAATCCGTATAATTGGTGAATTTATGCTTTAATCAAAATTTTAAAGTGACTCTAATCGTTTCAAGTTTCCTAAGCAATGTTTACAGCAAGGCATCTCGAATTTAGTTAGTGACTCTGAAGGTTCTTAAGTGTTCGAAATGTTCTAAGTGTTCTAAAAGCAAAGCAGACAAAGTTAGCAAGTTGGAATCAACGCACATGTTTGCAGCAATGTTCAAAACATGAAAGTTTATTTGTAAAAATAAGCACACGCGTGGAAGTGGTCTTTTTCAACGTCTCTTCATTTGGGGTATGCGATTATTAGGAGGGGATACTCTATTTCGTGACACAGGCAGTCTAAGAAAACTTGTGGTATTGGTATCTTTCTGTAGTACATTCCAAGACTGTTTTTTTTCTATCCATGTAAACATGCTCTATTATATGCACGGAATTGTTTGCATCATTTCTTTTGCTGCAAGTTATTTCTTTTCTAGTGCCTTTAATTGCACTCGGTTTAATAATTAAAGGCGTAAAACCGTGGTAACTTCTTGAATATGCGACAGTGTTAGAAAAATGATACTTTATGTTGTTTCATGAATGATCGATATTCCTGTGACATGATGATGATGACGATGATGATGATGATGACGACGACGACGACGATGATGATGATGATGATGATGTGTTCTTACTTGATGGAATAATAATATTACAAGTGTTTTCAAAGCATTCCAAAATGTCAGTGACAGTGCTACCATAGGTCGCTAACATAATTTGACATACTGCCTATTTTACACTTGACTTGCATTATGACCTGCCAAAAACTCTTTCGAATTTTAAATATCTTCTCTGCATTTAATTTCTTTGACCTGCTGAATAACCCGCATCAGCCTTTGCGCGAAAATTGGATAGCTGACGCCGTCACTGCTTGTGAGTGATATTTTCTAGTCTTAACTATGGCTCTTGTGCCAAATGTTAAGCAAATAGGTGTTTGGTAAGTTGTTATAAATTTAATGCACTGCATCATGTTAAACGATGAAATCACATTTAATTTCTGGCCTGTGATGGTGTTAACGCTAAACCTTGCTGTGTCAAAGTGAAGTAAAAAAAACTTGTGGTCAGTTACTTTGTGTATGTTGTTGTCACTATTTAGACGGCACTGTAGTCGGGAGCACCTCTGATTAGTAATCTTGAAGGGTTCTATAACAAGTGCTCATGCATACATACATACATACATATATACATACATACATACACACATAAATACATACATACATATATACATACAATGCATATATACATACATACACACATAAATGCATACATATAATACATACATACATATATATATATACATACATAGTTACATACACACATAAATACACACATACATATATAATACATACGTATACATACATACATACATACACACATACTTATAATTATTATATGGCGCAGAAGAAGTAGATGAGCAGGGCTGTAGGCTTTATTTAAAGCAGCAGCCATGTTATGAAAATGTAACATTGACGACTTTCGTAGTTTCGGTGCAGCAGTTGGGGGTTGATGGCCTATCTACTGTTTGACCTTCATCCAACATGTGCATCAATCCTGAATTGGTGGCTGAAGGCCGCATTTGGGAACCCTGTTATGGAAGCTCCAAGGTTCTTCTGTAAGGTATACAATGCTCCAGCAAGACTAGCATACTACCTACACCAACTCTCTTCATGGACTCTGGTCCTGTTGACAGTTGAGCGATCAATCTCCGTGTGGTTTCCTCTCCGCTGTAAACAACTATGCAGCAAACGTCGCATCGTAATCATATGGGTTAGTATCGCCTTAATTCTATTTCCCCCGCAAACCTTCGTATTTCTGGCTTTCGATCTTACGCCTATACCAACTACAGTAGGCGTCAACGAAAATAACACTACAAACGTCAAGTATTCTTGCAAAGCAGCTAATGATTATTGGGGTCACTTGGTCGAAAGTGGGGCCTACTTGGCAAAATTAATATACTTCGCTGTCATGGGAGATTTCATTCCATTCCTGGTAATTCTGATCGGAAACATTTTGTGTACAACTGCACGCTGAAAAGCCCTGCCTAAAGTAAAAAAAGGTTTGGAACCACTGGTCTAAAGCCTCTGACGTCGAGCGACCAACTGA
Source organism: Lumbricus rubellus (assembly GCA_945859605.1). Taxonomy (NCBI): domain Eukaryota; kingdom Metazoa; phylum Annelida; class Clitellata; order Crassiclitellata; family Lumbricidae; genus Lumbricus; species Lumbricus rubellus. The sequence goes on along the minus strand of OX243822.1, from coordinate 12,519,786 downwards.
TTTTTTCAACGCATTTTCACGCAGCATCAGCGACAGATTTTGGTCACCTGAGCAGAAGTCATAGGCTATCCAGTAGGCCTATAGACCTAGGCTATATCAGTGTTGTGCACAAGACCAAAAATCCAAGACCAAGACCGAGAGTTCCAAGACCAAGACCGAGAGTTCCAAGACCAAGACCAAGACCGAGTGTTCCAAGACCAAGACCAAGACCGAGAGTTCCAAGACCAAGACCAAGACCGAGTGTTCCAAGACCAAGACCGAGAGTTCCAAGACCAAGACCAAGACCGAGTGTTCCAAGACCAAGACCAAGACCGAGAGTTCCAAGACCAAGACCAAGACCGAGTGTTCCAAGACCAAGACCGAGAGTTCCAAGACCAAGACCGAGTGTTCCAAGACCAAGACCAAGACCGAGAGTTCCAAGACCAAGACCAAGACCGAGTGTTCCAAGACCAAGACCGAGAGTTCCAAGACCAAGACCAAGACCGAGTGTTCCAAGACCAAGACCGAGAGTTCCAAGACCAAGACCAAGACCGAGTGTTCCAAGACCAAGGCCAAAGACCGACTGGATCAATTAGATTACCGGGTAGATCTTAGATTAGATGTTTGTTACATTTTATCAGAACCAAATCACACAAAGTTTTGTCGCCAAGTCTTGCCCGGTTGGTCTCATGAACAAACGCTGCAGCTGAAGAAGTAGATGAGCAGGTCTCGACTGGAGCAGATGTGGAAGGAACACAAAAAAACTTTTCCAATAAGGGATAAAGCCCGCCAAATCCTTGCTCCTCAATGTTTTAAAAAGTACAAATGTTACCTCGAGCAATTGCATCGATGTATTTAGTTACTATAAGGCACTAGCATTTAGGGATAACTGTGCCTTTGTGTTTTTTTGTCTCTTTTGATATGAAGCGAATAGAGATGTCCTCTGTCGAATTGAAACGACGCTAAAAAAAACCAAGACCAATACCAAGACCGGATCTTTAAGACCAAGACCGGGCCTTCAACACCAAGACCAAGACCGTATACCTTTAAGACCAAGACCAAGACCGGACCTTCAAGACCAAGGCCAAGACCAAGACCGCAATTTCCTGGTCTCGAGACGGTCTCGAGACCAAGACTGCGGTCTCGAGACCACATCACTGGCCTATATAGGCCTACTCGTTTCAGTTTTAATCACAACTAATCACAACTCTATACTCCATCAGCACGCATTGTCTTATGACTTATGCAACGAAAGTCTTACCTCCTAGACTTAAGCCTGTAGTTTATCAAACATAATGCTGATTGAAAATTCTCGTCAGTTAATTAAGTCTTGGAAATCACTCAGTGGAAACTAGGCCTGTGACACGAAAAAGATTCTCCGGGGGGATGAATTAATCTATCCCCCCGGATGGAATTAACCGGTCTAGATTATCCGGGGGGATAAACCATTCTATCCCATTTTTTGAAAAATGTGTATAACTAAACAAATTATACTCTAATCAAAATTTAAAGTGACTCTAATTGTTTTAAGTGACCTAAGCAATGCTCAGAGAAAGGCAACTCGAATTTATTTAGTGTCTCCGAGTGTTTTTAAGTGTTTTAAATGTTTTAAGTGCTATAAAACCAAAGCAAAACAAATTATCTAGTAGGAATAAACATACCTGTTAATGTCATTGTTCAAAACAAAGCAGATGAAAATTAATTTGCAAAAATAAATGCGCGCAGAAGTGTTTTTTTCGACTTTTCCTCATTTGGGGGATACTATTAATATGGGGGATACTCTATTTCGTGACACCTGCATAATGACTTTAATGCGCATACATAGGCTACATACCGGGGTATACGCCCTTGCATATTGTATATAGGGCCTATATGTGTATATATATATATATATATATATATATATATATATATATATATATATATATATATATATATATATATATATATAGGCCTATAGCCTATATATAATGCAGTTTTCTTCCGATCCGACTATAGATTTCGGTCATGCCCGCATGTGTTGGTGTTTCGTTCATAAGTATCAGTTTCTCAGTTTAACCACCTGCTTCGCTCACTATTATTACTAATTGTGCGCAAGCATGCAGTGTTTCCATCAAATTCCATGCTTATGAATTCTTCCATGATGGTTGCCATAATTATTCTACATAGAAAAATGTCTGCAAATGCGATTCTCCGCGTTGACCTACGTCTTTCTGCAATTAGAAACGAACTTTTCGACGCACTCACTTTGTTACCAGGTAGCATACGGGAAGAACATGTTGGTTAGACTTCGCCTATTATAGGCCTACATGATCTTATAATAATATGTAAGATCATGTAGGCCTAGATATTATTTATTGAGGGGCACTTGCAAACACACGACACTCTACATGCCATGGGAAAGCTTCATACATTTAAACGTACGCCTACCTTACAAATAAACCTTTGTACATATACGCGACAATATACATATTGTGTAGTATACGCGTATTACGCGTATGCTACACAATATGTATATAAATATGTGGACTTGTTATAGCACCCATTCAAACTCGCTACTCAGAGACGCTCCCGACCACAGCGCGGACAACGCATCGGAGTTTCACGCCGAAGCGCTGAGCAATTGCGAGTGAAGGACTTGCCCATGCAAGGTCCCTGGTATACGCGGCTACTTGAGGTGGATTCGAACCTGTAACCCTTCGGCTGCAAGGCGACGAACATGTCCACTATACGTAGTCATGACAACTAGTTGTTATGAAGCATTGCCATTCGAAGAGAGCCAAACGAGGGCAAATTTTAATGCGATGGCTGTCTGAACACTTCTATCATGACGAGGAAATAGGCATGCAAAGAAATCATACATAGATCAGGATATACATGACTTGAGTATAGAGTGACATAGTATAATTATATATATGCACTTTGTCAACCTTATAGCACGTTCACACACACACACACACACACACACACACACACACACACACACACACACACACACACACACACACACACACACACACACACACACACACACACACACACACACACACACACACACACATCATCATCATCATCATCTCATTCTCATTCCATTGGCTGGTGCTCCTGATAGGCCAAGCCCACTTAAAAATCACACATAGCAAAGTGGGATGGGATTGGCTACCAAGCGTGCAGGATACAAATCGATCACGCATATAATAAAGGTATGTCACTAAGGACTCGGGGCAGAGCAGCCTCGGTAACGGAAGGTCGTTGCTTACAGTGCTACGGACCACAGACAGGGTTGAGGTTACATCGCGAATATCATCTTTCGTTCTCACACTTGGTAACAGGTTTATTAACATTATAAGTAAGGAAAGTTTGATCAGGGCATAGACTGCCATAGAGATAAGAACGGTGTGATTTAGGCCTGACTATTAACATAGACTGGTAACTAAAGTTAAATTATTATAATGTAGGCCTAGACTTAGCCAACTAAAGATACCATTCTTCTTATGTTAAACAGAACAGAAAGTTTTAATATAATAATACCAATATAAGCTTATAAAATCTATTCTTGCGTTGTCTCATAATTATAGTTAGGCTCTTACGCTTTTGGTAAGTAAGTTGCGCTTTTAGTAAGTAAGTTAAGTCTTCCCTGTACCGACAGAATAAGGGATCTCTGACCCTGATATCATAACGGATACAAATCACGATATTTCCAACAGTCGGCTACTATCAGCTAGGGCTTAAAGTGTACAAGACGGTCATGCCATGGACGGCATCCATGCACTTATTTTCAAATCTGAACGCCGTTGTGTCACTTATATCGTAAGCCACACTGGAAAGTTAAGGAGGGTCCATGCACTTCTTTTGGAAAGGTAAGGGGCGTCCATGCAGGTGTCACGAAATAGAGTAGGCCTATTCCCCCCGTATTTAAAGTATCCCCCAAATGAGGAAAAGTCGAAAAAAACATTTCCGCGTGCTTTTATTTTTGAATTTTTTTTCCATCTGCTTTGTTTTGGACAATGACACTAACAGGTATGTGTATTCCTACTAGATAATTTGTTTTGCTTTGTTTTTATAGCACTTAAAACGTTTAAAACACTTAAAAACACTCGGAGACACTAAATAAATGCGAGTTGCCTTTCTCTTGGCATTGCTTAGGTCCCTTAAAACAATTAGAGTCACTTTAAATTTTGATTGGAGTATACATTGTAGTTGTTTTAATTATAGGCTACACATTTGTCAAAAAATGGGATAGAATGGTTTATCCCCCCGGATAATCTAGACCGGTTAATTCCATCCGGGGAGGGGATAGATTAATTCATTCCCCAGATAGCTTTTGGGGGGGATAGGCTAATCCTTTTCGTGTCACAGGCACTTTTGTTTTTACACTTTTAGCACTGCTACAGTTTTGTGGAGCATTCGACTCGACAAATGTAAGGAAACAATAGCAATTTTCATTGTTTACTGGCACCCGTCACTGTCCAATGGCAAACAAAAGAACTGATGCTCATCATGTCGACGACGACGACGACGATGATGATGACGACAATGACGATGATTATGATTGTTTTTCCGGCGATGATTGGTGTGAAAAGAGATGTTAAAGAAAATTCAGAGAAAGAGAGTGAGACAGACGTATTGCATGTTTCAATGGCGGATCCAGAACGGTTTGTAGGGGGGGGGGGCAAAATTTTAGATGTTGGACGGGAGAAAGAAAATTTTGTCCGAAGTTCAAAAAATAGTGATCGGTCGTTGAGGAAAAAAGGACTTTTCGGCCGCCAAAAAAGTTGATGACTTTTTTTAGTCATCTGCCAAATTTTTCCTGAAAATCATACCGTTTCATCCGCCCAAAAAGTTGGTGACTTTTTTTAGTCATCTGCCAAATTTTTCCGGAAAATCATACCATTTCATCCGCCAAAAAAGTTGATGACTTTTTAAAAAATTGTTAGTCCTCAACTTCAAAACCGAATGGGGGGGGGCCACGTTCCATACAATTTTCCGAATAGGGGGGCCAATATCAATTACACCCATATCCGCATTGCTAATTTCAGACCAAAGGGGGGGCCACGTCCCATGGCAGTTTTTAATGGGGGGCCATGGCTGGATTGGCCCCCTTCTGGATCCGCCCCTGGCATGTTTGACTTTTATTGACAGAAGAACTTGGACCAAACCGGCATCTTCAATATTCTTTGTATCTTGTTTCAGAGAGCTGAAAAGACGTTCGTCTAAAACTAAAAGACGGATTATTTATAATAGTACCAGGTTTTCTCATTGGCTTGTATATAGGCTAAGTCTACTACTCCATATCCGCGATGTCTGTGACCACAAGACCAACTTTAAAGATAACTGCTCTCAGCTGGATGTCTCTGCCGATCTTTGCTTTCAGCGTCGTTGCCCTCTCATTAATGGCAACTGGATCGAGCTTAGGTTCCGCATCTACAAAGACCGACGATGAAGCTAATCAGTGGAAAGACCAAGATACCTTTACCGTCATCTGCAATCCAGGAACAGACAGATGCGGGTCCGTTGACCATGCCATGACAACCAGTACCGATGCCACCACGCATCAATTCGATTCAACACAAGTTATTGAGACCAGTTTCAATTTTATTGACCATAAAACGGTTGTCAATTATCATACAACTGTAAGGGTTAAAGTGGGTGACGCAAAGGAACCTGAAAACAGGGTGACAGTTAGACCTACAACACAAATAGCAATTGATATGTCTCATAATGTCACGAAGCTTCTCACTGGCAATGATAGCGACACCTTTCGAGAACATACCGCTAGTTTGTTTAATGACACCTATGAGGACAGCACGGACGCCAGACTTCTGCTAAGAAACGATTCTTGGGAGATTGAATCCCAATCGTATGCAACAGACAATGTAACTCGAGTAAATGCAAGCATTGTACTTGTAGAGGAAGATTACTGGCAAGAGAGACTTTCAGTGACGCTCTATGCACGTGTTTCTCCATTCCTCATCATCTTCGGAACTCTAGGAAACACCGTGTCAATTGTGACTTTCCAAAACCCCAGTTTCCGTTACTCGTCCACTGGATTCATCCTGACCGCTTTATCCGTGATGGACATTGCAGTTCTCAACGTGTATCTTATGGTTCGCTGGCTGTGGGCGGCGTTTGGGATCAAAATTCTGGAGCTTACGCGATTCAGCTGTAAATTTGTCACAGCTTTAGCCTACTACGTACATGAACTCGCTTCATGGACGTTGGTCCTGTTCACAGTTGTGCGAACAATTGCTCTGTGGTTTCCTCTCAGCTCTAAAGAACTATGCAGCAGACGTCGTACTGTAATCATTTGGGTCATTATAGCCATACTTTTACTTCCCATGCAAACCATCGTATTTTTAGCATATGATCTGAGGCCTACACAAACCACAGTTGGCTTCGAAGACAATAACATAACAAAGGATAAGTACACCTGTTATATAGCCAACGATAACCAGAGCCAGTTTCTGAATAGAGCGAGTCCTATATATGGTGCAGTCATTAAAGATTTCTTTCCATTTCTAGCTATCCTGATCGGAAACATTCTCGCCATCGCTCGCATCCTCAAGTCCCATTTGGAGAGAAAAACACAGATGGGATCAGCAGCCTCGTCCAAAAAGTCCATGACGTCCACCACAGCTATGCTGATCGGAATCAACGCCATGTTTCTGATACTCAACCTCCCATTGGACATCGCATACATGTACTATTTAGGCACAGATTTCAGTTCGATCCAGATAAAGGAGAAGGCCATCTACGACCTGGTTTTTTGTGTTACTGTTCTGTCCTACAGTGCTAACAATGCTATCGAATTCATCGTATACTTTGCCAGCGGTCGGAAATTTAGACAGGCGTTTCTGGAAACATTTCTACGATGTCGTCGAAAGACCACCGACCAAAACGCACTGAAAACAAATGAGAGACGTTGCTCAGACACAGGAGCAGCAACGTTGAAAATCTGATGAACCACAACTAGTCATTATGATGAATTTCCATGCATGGATCATCATTTTTATTTGCTCTGCCATTGCTTGCGGTAGAACCGTAGAAACACTTTGTAGCCTACATTTCATCATTATTTTATTGATTTAGAAACTTCATGTAGAGCATGCATGTGAAATTTTAGGCCTGTACGCTTTTCGTGCGCAGCTGACTAAGCACGAACTTTCTTTGAAGACATATAGGGCCTATATTCTTAATTGTTGCTTTGAGTGGTATGCATCATGCAGAGAAGTCCTGGCATTGGCAGGGCCAGACTTTGCCCAAATGGAGAGCCAGACAATCCATGCATCTTGCGCCCTGGGCAAAATATAGACCTGCATTTGGCGCCCTCAGATTGTAACTCAGTTGTTCAGCCAACGTCAGGATCTACAGATGCACTTGCCAGAACCTTGTATACGCTCAACTGAGAAATTTATTATATTTTTTATTGGCACACTGAATGGTGAAGAATATTCATTTCAGCTGAAAGTGGTTATGAGTTTGTTTTAAACAGAAAAAACTATTAAAATACACTTTTTGGAAATGGCGATCCTAGAACTTGGTGCCAGAGGCAATAGCCTTGTTTGTCTATGCCTAGGCCTAAGGCCAACCCTGCTTGGCAACAGGCGGTGAATCAGAGGCATCGCCGGATTTAGGATGGCGGGGCCCATGGGCGTCCGTTATGGTGGGGCTCTTTGAACGAAGACGACTTCAACAATAAACGTTAATTCACAGAGACTACATGTTTATAAATCTACACAAGCAAGATGAATTTGCAAAAGATTATACATGTATCTTTCTAAACTCTAAAGAGTCTTCTAGCGTATCTAGCCTACCCGTGCACCGCCTAACTATACCGCCAACAGCTATTTTTGTGCCGAATAAACAAATTAATGAATTAATAACAAATTTGGACAATTTGATGGTTGCGTAAAATAATTAAATTAGGTTTGGACATGAAGGACTTCCGCCAATGAAAAGCCAGAGTTGAAAAGTTCTCCTAAAATGGTTCATTATTCAGTTGCAGGCGACCAGCGCAATCAATGCAGTACCACAGGCATAGTAATTTGGCCTATTCTGTCGATTAGGCATTAGGCAGTAGCCTATACGTCTTTGACACGATAGACTTACGTTTGAAAAAGCTGCTTATACCAGCACGCAATTAGCAATCAGTGAGCGAAGTAGACGCTTAAAATGAGCAAATGACATAATTATATTAAATATATTGTTTATAATATAATATATTATATAATCAATATATTTAATATAATTATGCCATTATATAAATATTATACTATACTGCCATCATGGTGGCTGCAATGTCGTGACAACTGATTGTTATGAACTATTCGAAGAGATACTGATTAAAATCAGTCACATGAGGGTAAATTGGTTCGCGGTGGTCGGTTTTCGAGCTTCAAAGAATCTTCGGATCAGAAAAGTCTATAAAACCGGCGGTTAGCCCTACTGCAACGACAAAGCGACCAGCGCAGGTAAGCTTATAATAAATTATTGTCTTCACGTCAGCATTGTTGGCCAAACGTAGGCCTACCTCAGACAGAGTGAGTTAAATGTTATCTAAAATGCTTCTATTCTATAAATTTACACCAGTACGACGAAGTAGTAAGTTTGCATAAAATTATAAAATTATGTTTTCTTGTGTCGATCAAGGCAATTATAAGGCGCATCAGTAGCTTCAAAAGCATGCGTATCTAATGCTGGATCTAAACTTAATAACATGCAATGTTAGTTACTAGGCCTATTATGTGATGAACAAGACATCTACCCTCAGTCCCTAATATGGATGTGAACCTTTGGTAGGCCTACTGAGACAAGTATAACTACACAGCGTGAGGGGTGGTTTAAGAGATGGAGACTGGAGAGAAAGACCAGCGAGAGACAATTGCCCTCGTGTGAGAGCTAGGGTGGCAGATTGCCCCATCAGTGATGCCACTCCTAGATTTTTCCACCTAGATCTAGGTTTTTCCGGTGTAATCTAGGCTTCTAGGATTTTTCCCAGAATCTAGGTTTTTGCGACGGAGAATTTTAAGAAAATTTTCGAAAATTGTTTTTTGGTAAAACAAATGCACGAAAGTCACGCAAAAATTTAGAAATATCGGTCGACAAATATTGGATTTCGGAGCGATGATTAAAAAAGGTAAAGAACAAATTTGAAAGAAGAAAAACATGAAAATTTGAAAATTTTGGGACCTGAAAGACTAAAACAAAGGTCGTCAGAAATTTCAAACCCGAAAATTCTGTGTATTTTTCGGAAATTTCTGGATCTATAGCCTTTTCTAGCCTTTTTTGGCTGTATCTCACCTCCTTAAAAATCAAAATGGCATCGCTGGCCCCTATTAGGCCTATTATGTAGTAGAAAAGTGGGGTCACACACCCTTTTTTGACGATTCAAAAACGAAACGCAAAAAAAAGTAATAAAAACACGATTTTATTAAAAGTCTCAACTCAAATAGGCCTAACTGTTGTCAAATGAACTTGGTAGTGCTTCACAACTTGCGTTCAAGTTCACCAATCTCTTTGGAAAGTTCTTGATGGACCTGTTGACGCGTTCCAAATGCAAATCTTCTCAGATCAACTCCAATGCGCCCTTCAATTCTCTTACTGATCTTGGTTTTGGTCGCAGATTGTGATATTTCTCCAGCATAGCGCTCCGCAATTAGGCTATTGATTGTCAATACATCGGGCTCAAATCCGGAGATTTGGGGCCATTGGCTTTCTCAATGAAACCAGAACAATCGACATTGAGCCGATCTCCTTTCATTTACGGCAAATCTCTTAACTCTCAGCTTAACTCTTAATCTTTGCGCATTCAATGTTTATCAGAGTAAACGTTGCTAATGGCCGCATATCTCCAGGATCTTGCTCGAGCAAGGCTTGTCTGAATACGCATTTTGTCTGTCATTGGCACCTTGGACTTTTCATTTTTTAAAGAAATTTGAATTTCATTGATTTAATAGCAAAGCTGTGAATCCGACAGATTCCTTGTTCACCAACTTGATTGTCATCTTGAAAAGTGATTTCACAGTGACGTGCGGCTACGCTGGTACCCTGTTTCTTTTAAAAATAATAATAACAATGATCATCTGGAAATATCAAGGCTATTTGATAACAACTACTTGAGACGAGGCTCAATAAAATCGTGTTGCTGCTACTTTTTGCTACGATGCGTTTTTGAATTGCCACAAAAACGGTGGGTGGTCTCCCTAAAAGTGGCATAACTTTTGTTCTGTTTGAAATATTTTGACGGAATTTGGCGATCATGTGCAAATATGAATTGTCTTTAAGACTGTAAAATTTCATTTCGGAATTCTTACTTTTGGCCCAGATATTGGCAAAAAACCTAGTTTCGGCGCACCCTGTACTACTACAACTATTATTATTACTACTACTACCACCACCACCACCACCACCACCACCACCACCACCACCACCACCACCACCACTACTACTACTAGGCCTACTACTTCCACTGCTAATACAAATACTACTACAAATACTACTACTACTACCGCCACAACCACTATTATACTATAAACTCTTCTACTATTGCTAAGGGCGCGGTGGTGCTGGGGAATTCTCGCTGCCTCGAAGCCGGAGGTGTGCGGATTCGAATCCACCTGAAGCTACAGCTGGTGTTCAAAATGTCCTCCTCGGACACACGCCCGTAGACGTGGACGTCAATAGGCCTACTGTTTGATGGCCCGGTCGATGACCACATTGTCAAACAGCCGCCACTTCTCAACCCGATGCGCCCTCAGATGATCGACAAAACCGATTCAGTGTCCGCGCTTCCAGTCGGGAGCGCTTCTGAGTAGCAACCTGAAAAGGCGCTATAACACATACATACACGAAGGAGCGGTAGATCATCATGCCGACGACGATGACGATGATAATGATGATGATGATGACGATAATGACGACAATAACGATGAATATGATTGTTGTCGACGATGATTAGTATGAAGAGGGAGATGTTAAGGACAAGACACACAGAGAGACAGACAGACAGACAGACAGACAGACAGACAGACAGAGAGACAGACGTATTGCATGTATAACTTTTATTACACTTGAACACAATTGAAAACAGGTTTCAATATTCTTTTCGTCATGTTTCAGGTGGCTGAAACGACGTTCGTCTGAAATAAAAGACGGATTGTTTGTATTAGCAAGTTATCTCATTGACTTATATACAATTATACATATAGGCCTACATATATTACATATATACTACTCCACATCTGTGATGTCTGTGACCATAAGACCAGCTTTAAAGATAGCTGCTCTCAGCTGGATGTCTCTCCCGATCTGTGCTTTCAGCGTCGTTGCCCTCTCAGTAATGGCAACTGGATCGAGCTTAGGCTACGCATCTACAATGACGGACACTGACACAACTCAGAGGAAAGACCAAGGTACCGGTACCTTTACCGTGATCTGCGATCCAGGAACAGAAGACAGATGCGGGTTCGTTGACCATGCACCAGCAACCAGCACCGATGCAACCACGCATCAACTCGATTCAGCACAATTTATTGAGACCAGTGTGAGTTTTGTCCTTCATGAAACGGTTGTCGATTCTCATACAACTGTTAAAGTGGGCGACATAAAAGAACCTGAAAACAGTTCGACAACTAGATCTACAACACAAATAGCAATTGGTGTTTCTCAAAATGAAACGAAGCCTCTCTCTGGCAATGATAGTTTTGGAGTAAGTAGTCTTTTTAATGACACCTACGAGAGCAACACAGACGCCAGCCGACTGCTAGAAAACGATTTTTGGGAGAGTGAATCCAAGTCGTATGCCACAGACAATGTAACTCGAGGAAATACAAGCCTTGTAGGCCTACTTGTAGCGGAAGATTACTGGCAAGACAGACTTAAAGGGACGCTCTCTTCCCGTGTTAGTCCATTCCTGATCATCCTCGGAACTCTCGGAAACGCGGTGTCAATTGCAACTTTCCAACACCCAAGTTTCCGCTACTCGTCCACTGGATTCATCCTGACCGCTTTGTCCGTGATGGACATTGCAGTTCTCAATTCGTACCTTATGGCTTACTGGCTGTCGACGGCGTTTGGGATCAATGTTCAGACTAAGACGCGATTCAGCTGTAAAGTTGTCTTAGCTTCATCCTACTACCTACACGAACTCGCTTCATGGACTCTGGTTCTGTTCACAGTTGTGCGAACAATTGCTCTGTGGTTTCCTCTCCGCTCTAAAGAACTATGCAGCAAACGTCGTACTGTAATCATTTGGGTCATTATAGCCATAATTTTACTTCCCGGGCAATCCTTCGTAATGATAGCTTTTGATCTTAGGCCTAAACCAACTACAGTCGGCTTCGATTACAATAACATAACAAAGATCGAGTACACTTGTGAGAGAGCACACGATAACCAGAGCCTGTTGATCAATAGAGCGTGTACTATATACACTGCAGTCATTCAAGATTTACTTCCATTCCTAGTTATCCTGATCGGGAACATTCTCGCCATCGCTCGCATCCTCAAGTCCCATTTTGAGCGCAAAACACAGATGGGAGCAGCAGCCGCGACCTCCAAGCCAATGACATCGACCACAGTTATGCTGATCGGAATCAGCGCCATGTTTCTGATTTTCAACCTTCCCCTTGACGTCATGTTCATTTACTATGCGAACACAGATTTCGACTCGTTACAGAAGGAGGAAAAGGCAATCTACTACCTGGTTCTTTGTGTTAGTGTTCTGTCCTACAGTGCTAACAATGCTATCGAATTCATCGTGTACTTTGTCAGCGGTCGGAAATTTAGACAGGCATTTCTGGAAACGTTTCTACCATGTCGTCGAAAGACCAACAACCAAAACGCACAAAGAGCGAACGAGAGACGTACGTCGAAAATGTGATGAACCACAACAGTTACTAGGCTAATCATTGGGATGTCTTTTCATCCGTGGACCATATAGGCCTATGCTCTGCCACTGCTTGCGGTAGAACCGTAGAAACATGTTCCAGGCGTCCGGTATTGAACCGGACAGTCCGTATTTACGCAAACTGTCCGGTGAGAAATTTCAGACATTACCGGACATAGCGATGTCAGGTAAATTTTCATAGCTAGCAACAAGCGTTGGAGTGTATTTTCTTGGGGCCATGAAAAGATAGCTGCTTACGATTTTCCAACGCATAATTGATTGTCCTGTGAAACAGTCTCAACAAAGCCAAATATACACCAATCAAGGTCGAAATTACAGCGTCCTTAAAAATAAAATAACCTTATAACAGAGCCAAAGTATAATAATGCACGGATCATAGCCTAGCATATAAGACTCTTACCTTGTGCATAAAGTTGAAGGCCTGATACAACTAGTCATTGGGATCATATGGGATGTCTTTCCAGCCTCCTTATTATAATAGGCCTATGCTCTGCCACTGCTTGCGTTAGAAGCGTAGAAACTCGTTGTACGAAGCCTCGACATTGACCTTCAAAGCATGAATCAAATCAGGAAAAGACGTGCCTGGGTTGCAGAGATGTGCGCATTGTGCAAGTTGATGTTTGTGCAGTACATGACATTGTATAATTATACGTGCATACTGTTCAGTGAAGGATGCGTGCATATAATTATATCAAACATTCACCATAATTATTATGCATGTTACGCATGCACGTAGTGCTTCAATCATTGTGTGCCGACATTTCCAATCGGAGGACAATGACCATTTTTTTGGTTAGTTTTAACTGTACAGAAGTGCTTCTACAACTGCACAAATCCATTTAGAACTGCACATTTTGTGTATAACTGCACGTTTAAAAAAGCCCTGCATCAATCAACAGTAGACGCAATCGTGAATTTGAAGCAATTGTCTATTATATGTTTGCCTGACCCTTTGGGTCTTGACCTGGAACTGATTTCTACCCACCCTGCCTACTGATGTTGTTTTGACTAAACACCTGTGAGTAAGAGTATTTCTGCGTTCACTTTTTGGGCACCGTAGAAATCTCGAGATTATGATTGTCACTTATTGTTATTTTACAGAGCACTATAATTGCAAGGTATTGGGAAGGGGTTCAACCCCTAGCTTTTCTTAGAACTCGGTAGGGTCTTCTTGCGCTCCCCAATTCCACATAAATAAATGTGTCACACTCACACCCCACCCATTTTTTTTTTCAATTTTCGTACTGGTGTATGAAGTGTTAACGCCTTAACTTTCCTAGTGTCAGTGAGAGTAGCGAATGGACCGATCTTCTGCTGAGCATGCAAAGATCCTCTCGAGAAGGACCACCTCTGTACATAGGAGTGTACTCTGTACATAGGAGTGTACTCCGTACATACATTGTAGGAGTGTACTATAGCTCACTATAGTAATAATTATTATGTGCTAGCCTACAAAGGGCTACAAGGTCAGCGAGAAAGACTGCCACTTGGCGTTAATGGTCTGGTAGGTACATTGTATAGTCTCAGAGTCAATGAGATAGAGTGGTAGATTAATTGTACTCTGTACATAGGAGAGTACACCGTACATAGGAGTGTACACGGTACACCGTACATAGGAGTGTACACCGAACATAGCATTTTGTCCGACTTCAGTCTGTTCAGTACTGTAGTTCCCGTTCGGATGAAAATTTTGACCATGTTAGAGCTGTGTTGACGTATCCCATCTCAAACAACCACCGCATGAGCGCCACGATAAAATTATGTGTATTGGACCAGAGGGTCATGATCTAGTCTTTTAGCCTAGCCAACCTAAAGTAAGGTAAATATATTCCTCAATTATTGCTATCCGAATTTTGGTGTGGGATACAGATAAAATATGATTATAAACAAGCAACAGACGTATGGCCTTGGCGATGCCCCAGCACGCAGAAGCCGCTCATTTATGGAAGCTCTCCATCTTCCTCTGTTCTCTGCCTGATGCACAGCCTCCTGCATCGACAGCCCCATCTCCTGACAGTCCTCCTTAATCACGTCCCTCCATCGTTTCTTCGGTCTTCCTCTTTTTCTCCTTCCCTGTACCTCCCCATTGAAGGCTACCTTTGGATACCGGTTGTTTTCCATCCTGACCATGTGCCCAAAGTAGCGCAGTCGTCTGTTCTGTATTGTGCTCACTACTTCGTTCCGGATGTTTAATCTTTCGTATATAATCTCATTATATAAGCAACAGGCCTACATTTAATTGATCAAGACAGCTATAACCTCTTTTAAAATGTCTTATATTAAATTCAAGATATTCCTCATCTTGCCAACTGCCGGAGCGATTGTGAGGTAAGGTAGGCCTACATAAGCCTAATGGGCTCGTAGGCGTAGGTGATAGAAGGCGGCTTTAACATAAGGGAGCAGGTCATGCAGTGGGGGCGCGGTGGTGTGTACTAGTGGGTTTGTTCGTTGCCTTGCAGCCGGAGGGTTGCAGGTTCAAACCCACCTCAAGCCGCCTCGTAGGGACCTTGGGCGAGTCCTTCACTCGCAATTGCCAGCGCTTCGACGTGAAACTCCAATTCAGTGCCTGCGCTGTAGTCGGGAGCATAGGTACAATCACGTCCTAAAAGTTGGGGGACCATAATGAATCACGTTCTAAAAGTTGGGGTACCATAATAATAAAGTTAGGGGACCACTCAAAAGTTGGGGGGACGCGTCCCGTGGGTCCCATAGGGTGGTTGCGCCTATGGTCGGGAGCGCTTCTGAGTAGGTTCCTTGAAGCCTGGACGGGGCGCTATAGCAAGTGCACATACATATTCCTACATTTATTCATTTAATTTAAATATTTATCGAGATAGACCTAGTATTAGGCCTACGTGAGACGGTGAGAGTTCTTGTGTAAGATAGGACTATATTCAGTTTTTCAGTGATCGGCGTTCCATAGATTGGCGAAGGCAGTGGGTGATCTTATTGGTTCTTGCGTCTGATACAGCCGCTGTCTGAACGAGAAACGTGGACGCTGAGTGTTGAGTCGGTCAATCCAAATAATCCAATCCAGTTACATTCATCGGTTAATCGTCGTTCGTCTGCCAAAGTCCGACGCCCAATCGATCGACCATTGGCGTTTATCGATCCCAGTTGGGATCGGCGCAATGTTGACGGTTGTTAGGTTCTTCAGACGCCGTAGCAACATCGTAAGAGCCACATCTATCTGCAAAGGTAGGCTACACTAATCTTAGCAAAAACACGGACGCGGGCAGGTATGTTTATTTGACAAATCGAGACTTTTGCGCTAAAATCGAAGAGTATCAGAGATTTAAGTTGAAGGTAATGGCTCGTCGATGAAAATCGTGTTAAATTCGTATAAAGATTGTGAATTTGTTAGAGTTTATTGAGGGTCATTTATAATAAAATTAGACAGTCCTAGACCAGGTAGGCTAGGCCTATAGATTTCTTTGCAGGCTGCCTAATCTTTTCAAATCTAAATGTTGAGTTGCATCTTTAGATTTGCTTCAAGGGAGTTGGAACAGTGGAACCTACATGAATTTTGTTACTCCTTTCATTAGGCCTACTGAAAAGTTCAAAGCAGTGCCAACTTGTAGGCCTACAGAGATGATAGCCTATACGATTTAATTGGATTTTTTATTTGTTATGAAGTTAAAGCACATAAATTTCTAAAAATGCATTTAGGCAGTGTAAGAATTGTGAAAAAATAGGTGGGGTTGGACCATAATACACTTGGAATTGGGGTGTGAAAAACAGATTTTACTACGGTGCTCTAAGAAAGACTGTGGGGGTTGAAACCCACAACCTCTGGCAATTCTCACCCTGCCTTTAGCCTTTAGGTGATAATTTTATTATAAAAGACTAGGCCTAATTGCAGTCAGTTTTTAAGTAGGCTGAATAATTTTTATGTTTGTCTGTTATTTTTTTCAACAGATGGCTTCTTACACGAACAAAGTGTATCCGATGAAGAAATTGTCCAAATTTCCGACAGTTGGACCAGATGGAGAGCTACACTTACCTCCGATCGAGCGTCCAAAAATGGAAGATCCCTACGCGAACAGCAAACTCCTAAAGTACCGCCATGAAAAACAGAAACAAAATCAACTGAAAAAACTGATGTCAGTTAGACTATAAACATTTCATATCTAAATGTTTATGTAAGATAAGGTGAGTAGGTAAGAACGTTATAATTATTTAGGCCTACCAGTTCCTATAATTTTATGCCTACCTATAGTTACTGCATCATCACTCATCAGTTATTTAACACCAAGGCTGTTTTTAAGGAATTTCTAGAACTGCACAATCCCTTCTTTCTTTTCCCATCATCCATGGTAAATTACTTCCAATCGGAGGACAATGACGTTTTTTGCTAGTTTTAACTGTACAGAAGTGCTTCTACAACAGCACAGATCCATTTAGAACTGCACTTTTTGTGTACAACTGCACGTTACAAAAGCCCTGTTTAACACTCTAATGACGAGTATAGCCTATTCCATATTGACTATAAAGATTAAATTGATGTCTGTTTACGTTGGCAGGGTAAACGATTATGTCATGTGAACAGTAGGCCTACTATATTAACTAGGGTGGTGGATCGTTATTAAGTGATTCTGTTTGAACATTTTGAACAATTAGTCAAAGCTAGTGTTGAATATTGTTCTTTGATTCTGTTTGAATATGCCAAATGCTGATGTGAACGGTAATGTCGTTTATTGTTCTATATGATTGTGTTTGAACAGTTTGAACAATGCCATGAACGTATACAAGGAGACAAAGGAGTACAACGAGGCCCACCCACGACCTCCACCTGAACCTCAATACCCACCACAGGTATGGTATACCCAGTTGTGAATTATGATTATACCTATTATGATTATTTTATTATTATTATTATTATTATTATTATTATTATTATTATTATTATTATTATTATTATTATTATTACTATATGATTATTTAATATTAATATTGTTTTATCGTTATTGCTATTGTTATTGTTGTTGTTGTTGTTGTTGTTGTTGTTGTTGTTGTTGTTGTTGTTGTTGTTGTTGTTGTTGTTGTTGTTGTTGTTGTTGTTGTTGTTGATAGTGGTGGTAGTACTAATATAATTGCTAAAATCACAGATGCAACTTATTTTGACTTACGATTCTCACATGTAACTTATTACTGGAGTCTGTGTGGTTTTGTGGAAGAGGCGCTATATGAATGTTTGGTAATGAATGAATGAATGAATGAATTAATTAATTAATTAATGAACTGGTCACTTGTACATAATTCTTGGACTTGACCTTGCTGAGGCGGAATCGATTATAAATCCTGAACTTCATATCAGAGACAAAAGACATCATCATGTCCAATTGTCCATTTTCTCACATTGTATTACATCAGTCAAGGCTCTCTGTTGTTTTATTTTTGCAGATGATGAGCAAGGAGAGAAAAAACAAGGTTAGGAATGCTCAGCATTTGCTGATTTGGCTCTGAAATTTTGTGTTTTTCGCATAACTATTCTACTCTTTGTTGTGGGGCGAGGTGGTGTAGTGGTGGCGTCGTTGCGTTGGAGCCGGAAGGTTCGAGGTTCGAATCCACCTCGCCGCGTAAGGACCTTGGGCAAGTCCTTCACTCATAATTGAAAGCACTTCTGACCTGAGTATATAAGCAAAGCCATAATCAAACAAGATGGTTTTTCGTTCATTTGTAGCTAATCACCTTATTAAAGGCATCCACGTTGGGTCACCTTGGGTTGTACATTTTGTAATGAATACACTACAGCTACCAACCATCTACACTACACACCATTGATGGTTGTCCTCTTTGCATGTTTTTGACCAAAATGATGTTCATTTATTCATTCAAACTGACAAGCATGCCGTAACATTACTTGATATAATTATACTAACAGATGATAACTAGTTAAAAGGCTTTTGTTGATTTTGATCGTGCTCTGTTAAAATTGTTTGTTTTTACAGCTGACTTTTCAGTTTTTCAAGAAGTGCATAGAACGTGTGCCACTGGCTCCCATGCAGCCTGAGTGGTACGACAACATTCGCTGCATGATACCTGCTCACCTTCTGCAGGGCACCAGTCTCGTCAAGGATTTGTTTGACGAGGTGTGCAAGGAGTTTGATATCAGCATGCAGACTATCACAGGTAATTTGTATGATGATTATTATGTGAGGCGGCAGTGCTGATTAACCCATTGCATTCCAAGTTTACCCAATCCACTTCAATCTTTACTCAATTCCCATTCTCTTGTTAACCAGATCTGATCCACTGTTGGCGCGTATCCAGTTAACAGAAAGAGTAATTGCATTCAAAGTTTCAAATTCAGTTTTATTCTGTCTAACTATAATGCATATCATCCAGGCGGCAGGATGAGAATTGCCGGGGTTTCAACCCCCAGTCGTTTCTACAGCCTATAAAGTAAAATCTGTTTTCACACCCCAATTCCAAGTGGATCATAGTACAACTCCCCAGTTATTTTTCCACAATTCTCACACTGTCAAGCAGTGATATTAAGCCAGTCTGGATACACTTTACCAGTTAAATGAAGCCAGTCTGGTATCTTCTTGGCCAATTTATGAGTAAGATGATTCCAGTCTGAATAATTATAGCATTGGTCAATTTCCGCAAACACAATTATTATTGAAGTAATGATAATGAAAACCCGTTTCGGTGACCGCGCTTTCTCAGTGGTTGGCCCCATGCAGATGCTGGAACAGCCTTCCTCCCGCCCTGCGAGCGGCTGGCTCGGTTGACTCCTTCAAATCAGGACTTAAGACTCATTTATTCCTTAAGGCCTATCCTGCTGTTTAGTTTAGTATGTGAGGCGCCCTTGTAACGGCAAGGCTGTGCTACGGCGCCATAGAAATCGTCATTGTTATTATTATTTTTTAAATTATGACTGAGTTGCTGTTCATTTCCAGTGAACAATGCCCTTGTCATGCCTCACACGAGTGGAGATGAGGATGGCACAGGAGTCAAAGTGAAGCTGGATTATTCGAGTCCTTGGCGCAAGTCCTTTCTACATCACCGTGAGAAGCTTGCCAACAGTCTGCACATCCTTCATCCTTCCATGCAAGAGCTGCTGAAACTGAGTCAGTCGTTGCTTGGCAACCTGGTCATCGCCGACTATTCTACAATACGGTACGTATAAGGCAGTGCTATGCCCTCTGTTGTACATCATGAAGCATAATGTATAAACTATATGGCTTTGATAATAATAATAATAATAATAATAATAATTACGACGATTCATATGGCGCAGTAACACAGCCATGCCGTTACAAGGGCGCCTTACAAGCAGCTACACCGGATAAGTCCTAGCGAAGCATTGTTCATGGTATTGACACTCGAGCTGTCCCCTTTAAATTCTGCATCAGTTGATTGCGGTCGTGTAGTAACTGCTGATTATTGTGGCGTACTATTAGAACTTACCTGTTATCTGTTTTTCTTGGTTTTTGTTGTTTACCTCTTTTATTTATAGTTTGGTATTCTTTATTTTGATTATAAGGGCCAAAGAACCACTGGAGTTAAAGGCTGTGAGGAATTTCGTCGGTCGCGATTGCGACAAAGCTGAAGAGAATATCATGAGCCAGTTAGTATTATTTTGGTCATTGAGTAGTAAACACGTATTGCGTTTTGTGTTGGGAGCTCAGTAGTGTGTGACACACTCTGCCATGTCATATGGTCTGCTGTTTCTTTCACATCTTTGTGCCATTATAAATTAACTGGGCGGCTGGGCCATGATTTACTGTGTGCTTATTCATTCAGAAACGGTTGTTCATTTCAGAGAGCCGTTCCTTCTCTGTGGATTATCCGACAACTTGGAACGAGCTTCCCTTGGCTATGCACCGCCTCCTGTTCTCAGTTTCAGCATATGCTTTTTCTACTTGGCCTGGGTCGGGAGCGCCTCTGAGTAGAAATATTGAAGAGGTGCCGTTTGAATGATTGACGTGTGCTGGAGTTCACTCACTTTCCGTCTTTATTGTTAGCTAAATTATTCAAGAATGGCTGCATTAGACATTAACGTATTTGTTTGATCACTTTGTTGGCAATTGCAATGTTTGTGTGGATGGTGTGTAAGTAATCTTGTGTTGTTGTTTGGTTAAGATGGTTTCCTGCGGTGGTCAACATCTTTGCAGAGAAGTACAACATCGCAATGATGAAGGCCAGCCGCATCAACAGCTTTCATGACTGTGTGACGACATTTATGTCCATTCAGGTACTTTCATTGACGTTTGACATGCTTTTATTCCATTTTTTTAAATTTATTCGGCAACTATATATCTGAAAAAATACAAACTATTCACTAAAGTCACACACCACTCCGTAGCACTGTTAAGTAGCCTAAGTTCTGAAATAAAGTCTCCTGGGGAGAGAATATTTCCTCCGTCCACGAAATAAAGTCCCCCGTTCAGCGTGAAACGGGCTACAGTCCCTAGATGAGCAGGTTAAACCATCAATTTAGGTTTCTAAATTATTTAACAAGAAAATATATGTACTTATACATCAAAAAATTTCTGCCAATACAGGGTTTCAGCCAGAGGAAGACTCCGTTTCTAGAGAGACTTTGTATCGGGGGGGCACTTTTTTGTATGTGCACTTGTTATAGCGCCCATTCAAGCTCTTTCTACTCAGAGGCACTCCCGATGCAGAGCGGACACTGCATCGGAGTTTCACGCCGAAGCGCTGAGCAATTGTAAGTGAAGGACTTGCCCAAGGTCCTTACGCGGGGAGGTGGATTCGAACCTCGACCTTCCGGCTCCAAGGCAACGACGTCACCACTTTATATCGTGACACCGGCGATCGTTCGCAGTTCATGGTTTATTCCATCTAAAACCTGCATCTTTCTGATCTTCATGTCAGCAATTTAGTATTGTTGTATTATTGTTGTTGTGTTGTTGTAGCTGAGGGAGATGTTGCAGAGGTCGATCGATGCTTGGGTCGGTCTGTTCGACAGCCTCTGCTCCAATCATCGTCTGCCACTCTTCCACATGAACCTCACTTTCGAGGAGGACTCGATGCAGTTCTATCCGAGCTACGAAGATCTTGACAGCCTCGTCACGTTCGTCGTCGAAAGGATCTCAGGCACTCTTCAATTGGTTAGCATATTGTTACAATTTCAAGTCACTCTTTATGTGGAATAGTTAGGGTATACGTCTTTATTTTCTATGAATGTGAATGTAACATAATTTATGTCTTCGATCAGGTTCACTATTGCTTGCCTTTTTTTTATTATGGTGACAGATGATGGACTATAATTTAAAATCAGTTTTTCCGTTGTGAGACTTAGAGTGTAAGAGTGGATTTGTTTACATGCTCGTGGTTTAAGTAGGGGCCTACCATTGTGGTGTTGTGCCCCAAAGCCATTAGCAAAGCCTTAACATATGGTAGACTACGGGTTAATGCACCATTCTGGTCCTTTCAACTGCAGTTTAGTGCTAAATTATACATTTTCCAGCATTATCCTGTTATACTGTTTCCCTTGATGCTTAGTTTGGGGGTCCTGCATCAGAAAGCATGTCCCTCAAAGTACTTGGAGTCAGTCGCTAAGGAATTACCGACTGACTTAGTGAATTTAGCGACTGACTTAGCGACTTCTGTTGGCCTTAGTCCATATTTTCAGTGCGGTTGGACCATAACTGTAACTTAATGACATTCTGGTGCTTAAAAGAACTAGAGTCACAGGTATGATTAAGCTATTAAAATTAAATTATGAGAATGAAGTTAGGAAATTTCTGACTTGCTAAGACTGACATCGAAATGTAGGGAAGTAGGATCGATCGAGTGCATCATGAACAATTCTTTGCAACTTTGAACAAAGGATTTAGCGTTAGGTTGTTTCATTGTTGGCAATGTCTAGGTGCCGACAGTTCGTTCATGGCTGTCAGGAAGCCAGTCTAGCGACTACAGATATATTGATTGCAAGATTGGCGAAGACGTTCTTCAGAATGCTTGTGCAAAAGTAAAAGCCGTCACGGTTAGGAATTTTGAGGAACCGAAGAAACATCTTATCTGGTTTAGTGAGTATTGCCTAAGTGATCACCTCTTTATAGCTTAGTATGCAGCGGTGTTTTTCTGAAGTTGAAAGGAAGCTGCTACATAAAATGTTGATGAATGCATAGTACATAAGAAAATACTTTAAAATATATGTAGGTAATTATGTGCACACATAGATATTACATGCATACATTGATTGACTGCAATGCTGTAATAATAGGCCTAATAATGATAATGATAAATTACTTTATATATGTTTGACAAGCAGTTGCCAACATACAAATCTTAAATCTTCTGATTGTGCTATTACAGAGGAAAAGTATGACTTCCTCATTAATGGTAAAGCGAAGGAAGATATTGAAGAGTACATGGCCGCAAGTCACACGTTCGAGGAATACGCCGAGGTTTCTTTTCTCACCATCTACGATGATAATTAATTATGATGATGAGAATTGCTTTTTAAAATATATTTATTTATTTATTCCTACATTTCTTTAGCGCTCCTTCAAGCTCTCTGCTCAGAGGCGCTCCCGACTACAAGGGCAGACACTGAATAGGAATTTCACGCCGAAGTGCTTGAGCGAGTGAAGGACTTGCTCAAGGTCCCTACTTGGCGGCTTGAGGTGGATTCGAACTTGCAACCCTCCGGCTGCAAGGAAATGAATAAACACACTACACCACTGCGCCCCACAACTTAGATATTGTCATGCTGCATGTAGTACATGTACATGTAGATGTGTTTTTGAGATCATTTGCATCACCCTCCTCCTACGCTATCCAGACTTGGGACTGGCACTCTCTGAGTATGAACGGTGACATATATAGTTGCGTTTATCAAGCCGCTTAACATAGAAGGGTTACGTGCTTCTGAAAAGCACAGAAAAAAATGCACGGTGTCCCAATTGAAGTGCGCGTTCAAATTTGGGCAACTAAAATTGTAAGTTTCCAACATGTAAAACTTTGGACTTTGTTCGTAGAATTTGATAAAATTTTCAGGAAACATTTATAGTTTATCCCTCTTACCTTCTCTGAAATTTCACAGAGTTTCATTTAGAATTAACAGATATATCGCCAAAACAAAAAGGGGCTCAGTTCGATTGGGACACCGTGTATATATGAACGCTGGGCATTCCAGTTTTATGTTTGGTGTTTAAAATTTCAGTACGTGAAGCAGTTTCAGCAGTTATCAAAGGAAATCCTTGGTCTTCCAAACATCGAGCATTTCGACATGATCCATCTCGACTGTGAAGACTTGAAGCAGGATCTTGCGAAGGCTGCTTCAGCTTTAGCGCAGACGATTCTTGATAGACTTGCAACGAGTCAGAGAGAGGAAAGCCTCAGGTGAGCCCAGTCTTACCACTTTGATGATGATGATGATGATGATGATGATGATGATGATGATGATGATGATGATGATGATGATGATGATGATGATGATGATGATGATGATGATGATGACGACGGTGACGACGACGACGATGACGTTAACGAGGAGGAGGAGGAGATAAGGAGGAAGAGAAAGATGACGATGATGATGGTGGTGGTGGTGGTGGTGATGATGATGATGATGATGATGATGATGATGATGATGATGGTGGTGGTGGTGGTGGCGATGGCGATGGAGATGGCGATGACGATGACGGTGGTGGTCGTGGTCGTGGTGGCGGTGACGGTGACGGTGGTGGCGGTGGTGGTGGTGGTGGTGCTTGCTCAGGATCCCCATGCGGCGGCCTGAGGTGGATTCGAATTTCGAACCCGCAACCATCCAACACAATGGTGTTTTGTTTCTTTTAGTTATTTTGCTTCTCAATTACTGAACGTGTTCATGATTTCTTTCAGCATCTGCGAGGATTTCCAGTCTATTTATGACCGTGCGTCGAAAACGCCAGAGTCATCAGAAGAACTCGTGGAGCTGATGGCTTTCATTGAGACGACTCGCGTTGTTGCTATGGTCAAACTGACGGACAGGGTTAAGGTAGGCCAAGTAATAAAAGAAATACCTGTTCCGGATGGACTTTCATTCATTTTATGTGTAGTATTACAATCTGTGTCTGAAAAAAGATCGGGGACTAAGGGGCGCGGTGGTGTAGTGGTGGCGTCGTTGCCTTGAAGCCGGAAAGGTTCGAGGTTCGAATCCACCTCAAGTCGCCGCGTAGGGACCTTGGGCAAGTCCTTCACTCGCAGCTGCTCTGCGCTTCGGCGTGAGACTCCGATGCAGTGCCCGCGCTGTAGTCGAGAGCGCCTCTGTGTAGCGGTTGAGAGCTGGAAAAGGCGCTATAACAAGTGCGCATATACAAACAGACAAACAAACAGAAAGTGAATAAAAAACAAAGCAGTGTACACCTTTGACTTGACCGAAGAACAGACCCGCAGGATGTGGAGCTCCCCTTTCGCCGAGGATTAAGCTTAGTTAAGTTACCTTAATTAATTATATAATTAGGCTAACACTTTTCTACTCAAGTCAGAGCTCATGATTGTCTTTATTTCTGTCTAGCTGTGTTTTGACCGTCTTAAATACTTGCTTGATGTCTACTTCTTCACGTCGGACGATATTGAACTGAACAAGAAAGTTCTCCTGTGGCCTGAAAACATCAGCCCGATGTTCGAACAGTCAGAGGAGGTCAGCATTTCAATCTCTAAATCTAGTTTTTCAGACTCCAATGAAAAAATAATTGTAGAAAAATAACGGGGGGAGTGGTCCACACCTTAATCCACATGCATGGAGTTTGGGTATGCGATGAAGACTTAACTATATGGATCATAAGAAAGACTGAGGGTTGTTGAAACCTCACAACCCTTTGGAAATTCTCGCCCTGCTCTATACTCTAACACAACTTACTTATCTAATTATTGGAAGTGTCAGCGTCAGCCCTTCGCCGCTTGTAGTCTTTCTTATTTCCTCGGGGCTGTCATGCTGAGAGCGCCTCTGAATAGCTAGTCTGTAAGAGGCGCTTTCAGAGCTGAAGGCAGTTTTAAAAATTGGCCGGGTCTGTTTGGGGATCAGAAGGCATTATAGATCCACTTAATATTACTCTAGTACCCAAAATGAGTGCCGGGTCTCACTTTCAGTCTTGGGCGGTTTATAAATGCTAATATATACAATGCAGTACAATACAATACTTTCCATAATTTCAGTTTCAACAACACATTGCAAGTCATCTTATGTGTAGCTAAGTAGGCCTACTACTAGAATAAGCGTCAGTACTGCCATGGTACATGTATTAGAAATTGAATTTCATTGTGCAGTGTTCTACCTTACCATTGTCTCATCTTTCCATTGTCTCATCTTTCATTCATTGTCTCACAAATTCCTGCTTACCCAACTGGCACCACAAATTCTCATCATCGTTACTTAACTCTGTCTCCGCAGCGTGCCGAGACGCTGAAGCTGTTGGCCGAGAAGATGCTCGTGGCACAGCGCGAGAAGATGGTCGTCGAGTTGCAGAGGCTGAGGGACCGCACAGAGGAGTTCAACGACTACGTTGACCTTGACCAGATGACCCAGTACGTCCAGGACGTCCGGTCTGTCCAGAAACGACTGACGGAGGTCGTGGAGCAGATAAAGTGGATTCACCATGAGGAAGCCGTCTACAAGTATCCACTGACGGATTTCCACGAGGTCGACGATGTTGCGTCGTCGCTCGACATATTCCACCGGTTGTTCCTTGTCGTCTCCAAGTGGCAGAGAGGCGAAAAGAAGTAGGTGTTCTTCGAAATTTAAAATGTGATTAATTTATAAGCCATGTAATGGTAATTGTAAATTTGTATAGCACCACTTCAAAAGAGACACACAATAAAAGTGATAAAATCATGATCGAGCACACACCACTGAGCTCCTTCGCCCCACAAAGTAAAGATCTTGAACGGGTGCTATATAAATTGCGATTGATTGATTGATTGATTGACTGACTGATTGATTGACTGACTGATTGGTTGGTTAATTGATTGCTTGTTTGATTGCTTGTTTGATTGATCGTTTTATTGATTGCCTTATTTATTGCTTGTTGTCAGGTGGATGGACGGCACGTTTCTCGACCTTGCGGCAGATGCGATCGAATCGGAGTTGGAGGAGAACTGGCAAGAGCTGTACAAGGTCAACAAGCTGTTCAATAACAAAGTGAAAAAGATGAACAGCGATAAGACCGCCGACAAATCTCCACAGAAGAACAGCAATGCTACTACAACTGCAACTGCTACTACACCTGCCAAGGAACCGGTTGCTGTGGCGGAGACGCAGGACCAAACACCAGCATCCCTGGGAGTCATAGCAACCGTCCAAGAAGACATGAAAGCCTTCAAGGTTCATCAGTGATTGATTTGTTTGATTGATTGCTTGATTGCTTGATTGATTGATTGATTGATTGGTTGACTGACTGACTGACTGACTGACTGACTGATTGATTGATTGCTTGTTGTCAGGTGAATGGACGGTACGTGGTCGTGGGGCCTACTGTTTGGAGGGACCTCCCGGTTACGCTTCGCTCTCTACTTGTGCTCCATCCAGATGGGTTCTACAAGTCTCTCAAGTCTTTTTTATTTGTTCGTGGTTGGGCTGGGAGCGCCTCTGAGTAGTTTCTTGAAAGAGCGCTATATAAATGCTCTGAATGAATGAATGAATAAATGAATGACCACATCTTACTCATGGTCTACAGTGGGTGGGAACGCGTGGGAACGGCGTTCCCATTGTTCTCGAATTTCTTGCCTTGCGTTCCCACTGCTCACCATGCATGCAACCCTGGAAGCTTGGGCGTTCCCAATAAAACTTCATCAGCGTTCCCACTGCTCACAGTTGGCGTTCCCACTGTTCACCCAAATCACTTTAACCACTGAGCTTGCTGACTACTTTGTAGTGACTTTTTCGCTATTGATACTCTTTAGTATGCAGACAAACTCCAGTTGCCCGCACGAATCCAGTCCATTACGCCACAACAGAAATAGTTGCACAATATTTCCACAATATAATTTTTATTATTGTTTTTATTTATTTATCGCATTTGCTATAGCGCCCCTTCAAGCCTTGGAGCCGGAGGGTCGCAGGTTCGAATCCACCTCAAGCCGCCGCGTAGGGACCTTGAGCCAGTCCTTCACTCGCAATTGCTTAGCCCTATGTGCTTCGGCGTGAAACTCCGATGCTGTAGTCGGGAGCGCCTCTGAGTAGAGAGCTTAAAGGGGTGCTGTAGCAAATGTTAGAAACAAATAAATATAAATAAATAAAGTAGGCGGAGTCAAGGCAAAATACGGTCGCCATAGAGTAATGACCTCCCCCCTAACCTCCATCTCCTCCACCTGACCAGTCAATCTTTATTTAAGTCCCTTAAATCACTTTTCTTTAGTCGTGGCTGGGCTGGAAGCGCCTCTGAGTAGTTTCTTGATGGGGCGCTATATAAATTTTAATAATGAATGAATGAATAACCTTTACATTTGAATTTAGGATCACATTCCAATCATATCTGTCATGTGTAACCCGGGACTCCGCAGTCGTCACTGGAAGCACATGTCGGACATCGCAAGGTTCGACCTGATGCCCGACTCGAGTACGACTCTGCGCAAAGTCTTGCGACTCAACATTGCGCCGTTCATGGAACAGTTCGAAATGATCAGCACGTCAGCCACCAAGGTTAGACTGACTTGTTCAATTTCTTGTATCACATTTTGTTGTTTTCAACTGTTTAAAAATACGATTTTCTGGGAGCAATAAAAAAAAAAAGAAGAAACAATGTCATCTCCTCATATCCAGGCTTGGGACTGGCACTTTCAGAGTGCAAACAGTGGAGGAGTTTCTGGAAACTGCAGAAGAATGTTTTTTGGACTAACTAGGGGCGCAGAGGGATCAGAAACCTTTGACCTCGTGGGGATTTGAACTCTGGCCTCCCGGCATGGCAGTCCACTGCGCTAACCAATATGCTATCGTGCGCCATCTGGGAGCTGACCTGTTCACTGGCTTAGCTTGACGTCCCTTAGACCTTTGACCGTTGTGCAGTCCTGTACGGGAAGGAAGTTCAAGGAACCTTCCCGTGCAGGATTGCACATCGGGCTATGCAGCGTCTACATTTTCCTCTGTGACTCTGCCCATCGCCACCCCACAGCGTATGATAGAATAACGGTGTGGAAAATAGACGAATGCTGAAAAAAAGGTCGTAAGAACAAATTAAAAGTCGGCGAAGCGGGAAAATGTTTCGGCGTCCGCCCGCAAACAGACCCGGCTCCTTTTTCACAAACCACTCTCAGCCCTGAGTGACGATTATTTTTTAGGAATATTCGATTGAGAAAGCAAAGAAGAAGATATATTTTTAACATCTTTTTTAGGAATATTCAATATATAGATATATTATTTTAGAAATATTCAATATATATTTTCATCTTATTTTAGGAATATTCGATTGAGAAGGCAAAGAAGAAGATGGTGGACGACTGGCAGATGGTTCTCTTCAACACAACGCAATATCGCGACACTGGCGTTTCAATCCTTGCATCGGTCGATGAAATCCAGGTAAAAGTAACCCGTGAACAATGAACAAACTATTTTTTAAATACTATTTTTTCTCTTCATCTTGTAACTGTGTTTGCGGCTTGTCAACCTGATTTCTGATTAACGAATATTATATATGTGGCGCCGCATACCGTAATCAGCATTAAGTCGTAGATTACACATCAGAGATATTAGGGAAATAGTATGTTTGTGATTCTTAATTTTTGTGAAAAAATTTACAATTTGCTAAGCTATTTTAATGCTCTTGATATGCATATTATTTTTTATTGAATAAATTTAATTAATTAATTAATCAATTCATTTAATTATATCACTTATTTCCTTATTATCCTCGGTTAGAATTAAGCTAGAGCAATAATTTTTGTGTCATTTTGACGGCTGAGACAAGGCCTTTCAAACGATGTATCAAACTCAATATCTTGGAAAATCACCTTAATTAACGCTGATTACGGTGTGCGGCGCCACATATAGGTGATGCTCGACGATCAAATCGTTAGAACGCAGGCGATGCGTGGTTCACCGTTCATCAAACCATTCGAGAAGGAGATCAAGGAGTGGGAGGACCGGATGATCACGATCCAGGACATCATCGACGAGTGGCTGAAGGTCCAGGCGCAGTGGTTGTATCTGGATCCGATCTTCTGTTCGGAGGACATCATTCAGCAGATGCCCGAGGAGGGACGCATGTTCCAGGTCGTCGACCGCAGCTGGAAGGACATCATGAAATACACCGTTGAACATCCGCTGGTAGGTTGCGCAGGGGCGGATCCAGGGGGGGCTTATCCGGCCATGCCCCCCCCCATTTAGGAAAGCCCATGTATCGTGGCCCCCCATTTGGAGTGAACATGCTGTGGAACATTGTATATATTGCACATTTTGCCCCCCCCCCTATTACGAAATGCCCACGCATTGTGGCCCCCCATTTGGAAATGGCCTGTTTTCCAGAAGTTCAAACCTGAGGCCTGAGGACTAAAAAAAGGTCATCAACTCTTTTGGCGGATGAAATGATATGATTTTCCCGAAAATTTTGGCAGGTGACTAAAAAAATTTTTTTTAAGTTATCAACTTTTTGGGCGGACGGACACGAAATTTTTTCCCCCCGGACACAAGGCCTAGAAATAATTTTTTGGCCCCCTCCCCGTTAAAAGTTTCTGTATCCGCCCTTCAGGTTGCGCCACAGCTTCCCTTGATCATGTTCTTGAGTCAAGCTCCTCGGTATACCTCTGTGATCCTATTAGGTGGCCTCTATCAACTACCACTGGATGTCCACGCCGCTTTTTATAACCTGTAATGCTAACAGTGATTCTGTGATCTTGGTGGTTATGGTTCTTCTCTATAAGTTTTTTTACTTGATGAGACCATGTATAGCTTGCGTATGCTCAGGATGTTGAATGCCACCACTAAAGGTGTTCCTTAAATTGTGCATTGTCAGTAAATATGCCTGGTTTCAATACACTTGACTATACATAAGCATTACATGTACATTATTGTGGAATGTATTGTCCAGTTCAATGCATGCGTTGCATTTGTTTTTGTGTGCTAAAGGTGCTGCAGGCAACGAGCCCCACAGGACTGTTGGAGAAACTACGTGAGAGCAATGCCCTTCTTGACCACATCAACAAAGGCCTCAACAATTATCTGGAAAAGAAACGGCTTTTCTTTCCTCGGTGAGTGATTAATTATTGCCTGCATGTGAGCGCCAATAGCTTTTCCAAGACACCTGTATGTCAGTAAAAGACAATCGCTGAGAAGGTAGCTCATTGTACCATCATCCCCTAGGGAGTGAAAGGATGAGTCAACCTTGTAGGGCTGCCAGTGCCAGTCACAAGCCTGGAAAAAAGGAGGAGGGCGTCGCCAATGATCTTTTTTATCACACAGTGACGTTAGACTGCAACTACTGACCAACCTAATAGAGGCTTGCGAGTATCAAACTGTTTCCGTTCTTCATTTATTTATTTATTTATTTATTTATTTATTTATTTATTTATTGCCAAATAAACAAAAAAAGAACATGAGTACAAGTAGTGGATACAGCACGGTCTCTAAGCAACAGGAATAATAATAATAATAACAATGACAATTTCTATGGCGCCGTAACGCAGCCATGCCGCTACGAGGGCACCTTGACAACGACAGATAGGCGGAAGCCCAATGTAGTACATCTCCATGTCCAATGACTTCTATAGCGACATCGTCGTAATGCAGAGGACATTTTCTTTCGATTTCCTCTTCTAGATTCTTCTTCCTGTCAAACGACGAGATGCTCGAGATCCTTTCTGAGACGAAGGATCCAACTCGCGTTCAACCACACCTCAAGAAATGCTTCGAGGGCATCAACCAACTCCAGTTCGACGACCAGCTCGACATCCTTGCGATGGTCAGCGGTGAGAAGGAGAAGGTGACCTTCAGCCAGGTCATCCAGACAAGTGTGGCGAGGGGCGCCGTCGAAAAGTGGCTTCTACAAGTCCAGGACGTCATGCTCATGTCCATTCATGATGTCATTGGTGCCGCACAGAAGGTGAGCAGGAGTGTGGGGCGCAGTGGTGTAGTGGGTATGTTTGTTGCCTTGCAGTTGGAGAGTTGCAGGTTCGAATCCACCTCAAGCCGCCGCCGCGTAGGGACCTTGAGCAAGTCATTCGCTCGCAATTGCTCGTGCGATTCGGCGTGAAACTCCGATTCAGTGTCCGCACTGTATTTGGGAGCGCCTCTGAGTAGTGAGCTTGAAGGGGTGCTATAGAAGTGTAGAAAGAAATAGGAAATTAAAAATAGTGATTGTAATGATCCTGCGTTGCGCCAGTTGGAAAATAAAGGAAGATTACGCTTTGAATTCTTATCGTACTTGTTGGGTCAGTTTGAAATTATATTTATTACTATTATTATTATTATTATTATTATTACTATTATGATTATTATTATTATTATTATTATTATTATTATTTTAGTGTTCTTATTATTCTTATTAGGCGTACTCGTCTGAGGCTCGTGCGGTCTGGGTGAAAGGCTGGCCTGGTCAGGTCATCCTCTGCGTCTCCCAGATCTTCTGGACATCACAGGTACACGACGCAATCCGAGCCGGTCCCAACGGTCTCGAAGACTTCTGGGAGTTCCTTAACCAACAGCTCGGAGACGTCGTGGAACTCGTGCGAGGTCAGCTGAACAAGCAGCAGCGGATCGCGCTCGGAGCGCTCGTGGTTATCGATGTCCATGCTCGAGATGTGGTGCTCGAGCTTGTGAAGGCCAAGGTCGAATCTGAGAATGACTTCAACTGGTTGGCTCAGATGAGGTACTACTGGGAGGATGATAATGTTAACGTGAGCATCATCAATGCCAAGGTCAAGTACGCCTACGAGTACCTTGGTAATACTGCGAGGTGAGGTTAAATCTTCAACCAGTACTGTTAACTAATGATATATATTGTATGACTGGTTACAGTACGGTGATCAGTTATTTGTTAATGATCGTTTTGAACAATGTTTGTCTTAAGGCGTGGTGATCCTAATCTAATGCCTCTGTGAGGTTCGTGGCCATAGACGTACGTGAAGAAATTTTTTCGGATATCAAAATTTCACGGGTCGCGTACAGGTGTAGGTCGGAGTGTGGTGGGGTGTGGTGGGGGTTGGGAGGCGGTGGAGAGAGATATGGAGGGAGGGATTAGGAACGGACGGACGGATGGAGGGTGGGAGTGGGATGGTCGGACGGAGGGAGGGATTGGCGGGGAGCGGCCCGAATCCTAAAATTCCCGGGCAACGCCGGGTACCCCAGCTATAGTATATAATAATTGAGCTGTCTTTGTCGTCTAGGCTGGTCATCACTCCGCTGACTGACCGATGCTATCGAACGCTGATGGGAGCTTTCCACCTGAACCTCAACGGCGCTCCAGAAGGACCAGCTGGAACTGGAAAGACGGAAACAACGAAGGACCTGGCAAAGGCGTTGGCCGTTCAGTGTGTCGTCTTTAACTGTTCAGATGGACTCGATTACATCGCTATGG
Source organism: Lumbricus rubellus (assembly GCA_945859605.1). NCBI lineage: Eukaryota > Metazoa > Annelida > Clitellata > Crassiclitellata > Lumbricidae > Lumbricus > Lumbricus rubellus. Next base: position 12,486,435 of record OX243822.1, on the reverse strand, counting down.
GAAAGGTCTGAACAGCCAGACACTAAATTGTCTAATCTAATATTGTAGTCTGTTGAAGACAAATTATTTTCTTGTTATCTAGTCGTATGACTTTTGTTGTACATGTAGTTGTAGCTGGTCTAATGATTATCTGCATGCATGTATCTATGACATCATGTCTATATGCTCGAAACAAATGCAGACCGAGAGTGAGGGGTGCAGTGAATTTGCCAAAAAAGGCCAGGTACAATGGAGGTCATTTATTTGTACCCATTGTTGCAAAATGTATGGCATCAGGAACTGGTGGTGGACATTTATTGAATGATCATTTTCAAAGTGTGCTGATGTTAGAGTTTCATGTAGGCATACTGTCAAAAGATTTGGCTTAATATTTTCTGTGATTTTTAACTTTAGTTCCTGAAAGGTCTGGCCTCATCTGGTGCGTGGGCGTGTTTTGATGAGTTTAATCGGATTGAACTTGAAGTCTTGTCGGTAGTGGCTCAACAAGTAAGATATCATATTCCAATTAAGATCACTACGCTTACGATATCATCAGATACATGTGATAACTAAATAGGCCTAATATATTCTATTCTATTAGTAGTAGCTGCAGTTTAACGTTACTGTGTGATAACAAAGATAACTAGCGACGCCCTCCTCCTTTATCCAGGCTTGGGACTGGCACTGGCAGAGTGGCGGAGTTTCTTCTATTCTATTCCATTCTATTTACTAACTTATTAATCTATAGAGCACCTCTCGCATGCAGTACAACCTAATCAGAGGTGCTTCCAGTGTGATGAACCCTAATCCTAACCCTAAATGAACCCCTCGAAAAAGAAGCCTTAAGACAACGGCAAGAAATAGTAGTGCCCCAGATAATAGCTCAGCGCGAGTAACTACAATAGCAGGAAGGTCATTTCACAGCAAGGTGCCAACAGAGTCAAAGGCGTTAGGCTGTGCTGTGAGCCTGTGACAGTACAAGACCATGGTACTAGAAGGTCAGCATGGACTAAAGAGCGGAGAGGACGTCCAGTGGTAGAACCACACATACATGCATACCAAAATATATACACCGTCTGAAGGTGATATCCCACTCTCTGATTCGGTGATGCCCAGTGCTTAAAGTGCGGGAAAAGACGTGCCTGGACGCTTCTTACCTTTCCAAAAGAAGTGCCAGGACGCCCCTTACCTTTCCAAGCTGTGCTGGCCAATAAGTTGCAGGACGGAGTTCAGATTTTAAACTAGGTGCATGAACGCCGTCCATGACCATCCTGCCACGCTTTAAGCCCTGGTGCTGCCTCTACCCTTGTTCACTCTTTGACAGGTTCTAGAAACTCAACCTAGAGAATGATTGATTACAGATACGAAAACTCAGAATATTTCTTATATTGTAGATCCTATGTATCATCCGTGCGGTCCAGACACACGTCGACACCTTCCTATTCGAAGGGACGGAGCTGCGACTCAACCCGATGTGCTACGTCTGCATCACAATGAACCCCGGGTACGCAGGGCGCTCAGAGCTCCCCGACAACCTCAAGGTCCTCTTCCGAACTGTCGCCATGATGGTCCCCGACTACGCGATGATTGCAGAGATCAGCCTCTACTCGTATGGGTTCATGAATGCTCGTACGTTGGCGGTGAAGACGGTGACGACGTATAAGCTGTGCTCTGAACAACTGTCCTCTCAGTTTCACTATGATTATGGGATGAGGGCTGTCAAGGCCGTGCTCTCTGCTGCCGGCAATCTCAAGCTTACACATAACGATGAAGATGAAAACGTTCTGGTATGTGCTGTTTGTGCATTCAAGAAACTGGTGATATGTGTCATGTTTGCTGCATACGTACATTGTCATCGTTAAAGTGTTAAGTCATTAACCCTTTACCGAACAAGTGCAGGGCTTAAAGTGTGGCAGGACGGTCATGGACGGCGTTCTGGCACTTATTTTCAAATCTCTATGCCGTCCTACCACTGATTTGACCAGCACACCTGAAAATGTAAGGGGCGTCCTGGCACTTCTTTTGGAAAGGTAAGGAGCGTCGTGGCACTTCTTTTTTAAACACTTTTAGTGTATTAAATTGGGGAATCATGTGCCCTCTGTCGGCAAAGGGTTAGACCGTTAGACCTTTATTGACCAAAGTGTATTATGTAAATGGTCTGAGGCAGCCTATACCCTCATTTTGCAGTTTTTACACTTCTTTCTGGTAGTCTCTCCTCTGCTTTGTCTCTTCTCAAAACCTGTTTCTTCTCACGGGGCTTTGCGCATTGGGAGCGCCTCTGAACGGTTCACCATAATAGAGGCGCATTATAAATGTTAAATACAATACAATACAAAATGGTTAAGCTGTTGTGACTTGTGATATCTTGGTTGAATTTCTACTTGATTTTTAGCAGCATCGTCTTTTTTCAGATGTTACGATCGATCATGGATGTGAATCTTCCGAAGTTCCTGGCGCAGGACATTCCACTTTTCCAGGGCATCATCTCTGATCTCTTCCCAGGCATAGTACTTCCCAAGGGCGAGTACTCCGACCTTTTGGCCGCCCTCGATGAAGTCTGTCAGAAGCGGAATCTGCAGAAGGTGAAGTTCTTCACAGAGAAGATAATACAGACGTACGAGATGATGTTGGTTAGACACGGGTTAGTGGGTTTAATTTTCTTACATCATGTAATTTCATCCTTTCTCAGGGATGCCACTCACAGCTTTTTCCACCTACATGTATATCTAGGTTTTTCGACCTTATCTAGGTTTCTAGGCATTTTGTTTTGTCAGGATCTAGCTGTTTTTATCACGGCGGTGAAAAAGTCGCAAAAGTTTTGATTTTGGAGCACAAATTGTAGATTTTAAGCGAAAGACTTTTTTTAAAATGGTCGTTCGAAATTTTAACTTTGAGAAAAATTTTTAAATTTTGGCTGGATGACTCAAAAAAGGTCTTCAGAAATAATATTTAAAGTTGGACAAATCTATGTAGTTTTCATAGAAATTCTCAATCTAATCGCAGCCTACAAAGCACGTCTAATAGTCGTCTATCCTATTATACAGGGGCTTCGTTATTAATGGAACTCAGCTATTCTGATATCCATGTCAGTTTGTTATCCAATGCGCTACCGGCCACAACCCCATCATATTGTACGTCTGTTTTTATTATAAATGACCTTTTCTTTGCAATCTTGTGTAACAATTAGATAAAAGATTCTCGCTTTTCAGATTCATGTTGGTCGGAGAACCTTTAGGCAGCAAGACGTCGGTGATTCACTCTATGGCTGATTCGTTGACCCTGCTCAAGGAACAAGGTCACGAGAACTTCGCTAAGGTCATTTACAAGACCATCAATCCGAAGTCGGTCACCATGGGTCAGCTGTACGGTCAGTTTGATCCAGTTTCACATGAGGTATGTCCACTTCCTAATTCCTATCATTGTGGTAAGGTACCAATAGCCAGAACTTTGCCTAAAGTGCCTCCTCAGTTACGGATTAATTTAATCAATTAGATTTCTCAGAATCACACGAGGGGCGCGGGCCGTGCGGTGGTTAGTGGTGGCGTCGTTGCTTTGGAGCCGGAAGGTTCGAGGTTCGAATCTACCTCGCCGTGTAAGGACCTTGGGCAAGTCCTTCACTCACAATTGCTTGGCGCTTCGGCATGAAACTCCGATGCAGTGTCCGCTCTGCACTCGGGAGCGCCTCTGAGTAGCGAGAGAGAGAGATTGAAGGGGCGCTATAACAAGTGCACACACAAAACATAGCTGCGGTAGAGAGACTCACTTAAACGAGCAAGCAGTGCTCAGTTAAGTGAGCAAGCAGTGTCAGTTATGTGAGCAAGAGATTAGTTACATGTACATGAACCTTGTAGTACTTGGATAAGTGGGCTAGCAGTGCAAGTAATACCCCGATAAGTGAGCAAGCGGTTGGTCAGCAGAAAATGAACGCATCATAATTGTGATGGAACCTTGATACATGTACATTGTATATGGCATTCCAATGTCCTTGCTACTTATTGATAAAAACTTTACTAGCTCTAATCGTTCTCTTTCTATTTGTCATCCTTGCGTCTATGTCAGCATTGTCAGCTAGATTTCTTGAATGAACTATATTTGATTAATTGATTGAGTGATTGGTTGTTCAGTTAATCTATTGATTGAGTAAGTGAGTGATTGATTCCTGATTAATTAATTAATTGAATTATTATTTTGCTGATTGGTTGTTGATTGATTGATTGATGATTGGTTGGTTGGTTGACAGGACAGATCAAATAGTTGATTGACTGATTGATTAGTTGATTGGTTGATTGAATGACTGACCGACTGACTGATTGATTGAGTCTGATTGACTGACTGATTGATTGGTTGATTTATTAATTGATTGATTAATTGATTGATCGATTGGTGTACTCTTAGTGGTCAGATGGTGTGCTAGCCAACACCTTCCGTGAGTTTGCATCAGCAGACACACCTGAGCGCAAGTGGGTTGTCTTCGACGGACCTATCGATGCGATCTGGATCGAGAACATGAACACAGTGCTTGATGACAACAAGAAACTGTGTTTGATGAGTGGAGAAGTCATCCAGATGTCATCTGTCATGAACCTCCTCTTTGAGACGCTTGACTTGTCACAGGCTTCAGTAAGGAACAAGTTTTTGTTGTGGAATATAGAATACCTCTCTATAATGTGTTATTGACTGTTTTCATATGTTTTCCTAAATAAGGCAGAACGACCGAAGAAGACGGGACTTTTTTAACATGCAGTTGTACACAAAATGTGCAGTTCTAAATGGATTTGTGCAGTTGTAGAAGCACTTCCGTACAGTTAAAATTAGCAAAAAGGTAATTGTTCTCCGATTGGAAGTAATTTACCATGGATGATGTGAAAGGAAAGAAGGGGTTGTGCAGGTCTGAAACTTTCTTTAAAACAGCCCTGGAAGAAGAGGATTAGAAAAGTATCATAGAGAAATTCAGAAAAAGATGTGAAAAATGAAGCCTAGGCTAAATTCCTCTGCTTTTTTATAAGTTATAAGCTCAACTCCTACTTTAGTAGCTGTGGCTGGGCTGGAAGTACCTCTGACTAGGTCTCTTGAAGAGGCGTTATATAAATTATTATCGAAATGAATGAATGAATGAATGAATGAAGAGGAGTGATTTCCTTTCAGCCTGCGACTGTGAGTCGGTGTGGGATGATCTATTTGGAACCAAGTACGCTTGGTTGGCATCCTCTGATGAAGTCGTGGCTGAATACGACTCCAGTTGAGTTCCAGACGGATGAATTTCGTGCATTAACGGAAGACTTGTTTCTGTGGCTCGTTGATCCGTGTGTCAACTTCATACAGAAGAACTGCAAGGTGTCTACTTATTCATTTATATCAAGAATTTATATAGCGCCCTTCAAGAAGTCTACTCAGAGGCGCTCCCAGTTCAACCACGACAAAACAAATGAGTCAAGGTGACTACTTATTCATTGATTCACATTAAAAATTTATATTGCTCCCTTCAAGAAGCCTACACAGAGGCGCTCCTTTCAGGCTAGAATTATTGCCTCTGGCGAGGGATCAGCCACTCGGATCCTTCTTCTCCACTTGTCTCTGTTTCCAGTGTCTTCTTTCTTCATTTTGAGCAGCTTCAGGTCTTGTTGTACCATGTCCTCCCGTCAAGGTGACTTATTCATTGATTCATATCGAGAATTTTTATAGCGCCCTTCAGGAAGGCTACTCAGAGGCGCTCCCAGTTTACCCACGTCAGTACAAATGAGTCTTGAGGTGCGATGAACAGAGCAGATCATCTTGTGACAATGCCTTAAGTTGTTGTTGCTTTTGTGGTTGTTGTTGTTGTTGTTGTTGTTGCTGCTGCTGTTGCTGTTGCTGCTGTTGCTGCTGTTGCTGTTGATGTTGCTGCTGCTACTGTTGTTGTTGTTGCTGCTGTTGCTGTTGTTGTTGCTGCTGTTGCTGTTGTTGTTGCTGCTGTTGTTGTTGTTGTTGTTGTTGTTGTTGTTGTTGTTGTTGTCACCCACTCCTTCTATATCCGAGCGTTGACCTCACCAGTCTCTTCGGTAGCTTCTTTATTTCCTCAGTGGCCTAAACCTACCCCTACTGATTTAACTGATTCGAATCTACTGTCTAGGTAAAGTTCTACAGTAATTCCTTATTCTACTTCAACGACAACGATGATAGGTTTTCCAAAGTATATTATCATCAACTTCAACATAAAACGTAACAGCAGCAAACAACACGATAATGTCTATCCTTCTTTATCATAGCAACAACGACTCTTCTCTACTACAACTAAACAGCAACTACTACAGTTATCACAGCCTAAACTCGTGACTCATTCCTCAGACGCTCATTCCTTCTCTCTATCCGCCGTCTTCCAGACAGTCGTTCAGACACTCGGCCAGACAGTCGTCTGAAAACTCGCGCCCTAAACACACCTGTGCAGTGTGTGCACTTTGGCCCGTTTCGTCGCTGGCGTACACGCGACCGACCGGCCGCTGTACTAGGCCTACATAAAATACGCTTACATTACCTCTTTCCTTTCTTTTAAAGAGAGCTAATTATCTTTAAAAATTAGCGAACGTCCATTAATTATACAATACCAACAATTCTTACACTAATGCATCATAAAATATCTTACACTACAATCTAGATAAACAGTCAGCTACTACATTCAGCTTTCCTTTCTTATAGTTCAACAGAATGTCAAAATTTTGTAATGATAAAGACCATCTGACTAACTTAGCAGATTTCGACATTGATTCAGTCAAATAAACTAAAGGATTGTGATCTGTAAACACATTAATCTTAGATCCAATAACAATTTCTTTCAATTTGTTTAAAGCCCATATGATTGCATAGGCTTCCTTCTCAATCGTCGCCCATCTCCTCTGGGTATCTGTCAGTTTCTGACTGATAAATGAAACGGGACGTTCTATCCCTTCATTGTCCACTTGTGACAACACAGCTCCCACAGCAAAATCGCTGCTATCACAATACAAATTAAATGGTTTACCAACCTCAAACATATATAAAATCACATTTGATACGACAATCTCCTTAAGTGAATCAAAGGATTTCTGATGTGCATCAGTCCAAACAATATTCTCAGGTCCGTTCTTGATAGTTAGATCAGTTAATGGCTTAGCAATTTCTGCAAAATTACAAATAAACTGTCTGTAAAATCCAAAAAATATCAATCAATTAGTTAGCAAGTGTTAGGATTTTTGGGTTCAGCACCACTTCCTGTTCTACCAATGTACATAATCCAGGTTTGTCCGAAAATCTGTCTGCGTAACAATTCAGTAAATCCAGTAACTGTTTCCGTTGTTCACTCGTTAAATGTCCAATTTGTTCATAATCCAGCTGAAGTGATTTCTGTTTTGTCTCTGAACAATCGTCTTTCAGCGGTATTTCTACCACTGAGCCGGATTCGTCGTCCTCTTCCGCGACAAGACCACACGATAATGTTTTTGTGATGAACTTTCTCATTCGGTTGGCATGAACGATTCGTCGACCATGTTCCTCCATGTCCACGAGATAGGAATATTTGGATCTTCTTTGTAGAACAGTACATGGACCATGCCATCGTGAGATCAATTTGTTGGTTGACGTTGGATGTAGTACGTCGATGCTTTCTCCATGTTCGAATTCTTTATATTTTGCTTTCTTGTTGTATTGGCTGGCACATTGTTCTTGTTTCTCCAATTTCTTTGCATCCTCCAATTGTCTTTCGTCATTCGTATCCTCCATAAACAATTCCCTCATGTTCTCACCAATTTCCATATCGCTCTCCGAATCTTCACTATCATTTCGTTCACATGCAGCCATCTCTTCTTCGTTTTCATTGTTCTCGGATATTGTTCCTTCTTTTTCTTTTTCATCTTCGCTTTCAGTGTCTTCGTCTAGCAGACTTTCATTTAGCTGTTCCTCTTCTTTGTCTTCGACTTCTGCTCTCCGACTCCTTGCTCTTGTAGTCACATGCGCCTGTAGTTCTCCTTGCAATACACTGACTGGTGGACTCTCTTTCAGTTCTGCAATTATCTCCGGATGTAGCAGGAACCTTTCTTTATTTTCTTTACACAATTCTGCTGGAATGCTGGCACACACCAACGTTGAATATGGCGCAATATTTATTTTCCTGTCCTTCACATCTTCTCCTACTGTCTGACCACTCATTCTCACATCAATCTTCACTAACTTAGCTGGAATAGGCTCTCCAACCATACATTGCAAATGTACTCTGCCAATCTCTTCTACTATCGCTCCTTTCAGTAGTTCTTCATTGATCACGGGTATCTCTGTCCCAGAATCAACCAATGCTTTGACTTGTACAGGATGTCCGCTGTTATTATCTCCACGTATTTCTACCGTCACATGCTGCAATGCAATCTTCTTTATAAGAGAAAAATCATCTTTACTTTGTATTATAAACCGAGGTGTACATTTCATCACCGACTTCACTTCTGTTTCTCGGTTGTCTTGTTCTTCCCAACCAGGAGGTGCATTTACCACTTGGATCTGGTTTACTCTCAAATTCTCTGCACTCCTACTAAAGTTGTTTCTCAGATTTGTCGCTCCTGGTGCTTGGCAATGTTTTATCAAATGCCGATCTGACTGACAGTTGTGGCAACGTTTCTTTACAAAACCTCTTTGCTCCTGGTTCTCCCACTTGTTGTACGGATTGTATGTTGCATTGCCTTCTGTTGGGCGTCCCCTCGGTGGAGTTCGATTGTAGGCTTGTCTGTCCCACGTTGACTGTTTTTTATCTTGCCACCACGGCTTTCCAGAGAAATTATCTTTCTTGCCATCACTACCTTTGGCTTGGCTTCCAGTTTCTTTGGCAGTGCTGTTCCACTTGGTCTGCTTTGGATTATTGCCCCATGCGTCATATTTCGGTTTTTCTTGAAATATTACACCAATTCGATTGTTTACATGTATGTCTGCGAGGTCTGCAACATTACTGGCTTCTAAACAGTCTGTACCCTCTTTCGATAAGACAAACTGTAGTGGTCCTGGTGGTAAACATTCTTTCAGCTTATCCGCCACTAACAAATCGAACAGCTTCTCGTAGTCTTTGCCCACTCGTCTACTTCTGACATAATAATTCAACAGATTCTTCAATCTTGCCGTAAACATCGTATACGTTTCCTCCACAGTTTTCTTGGCATCCGCAAATCTTGATCTGTACTCACGAGCAGTTAGCTTGAATTCTTTCAATAAATGCTCTTTGACGACATCATACTTGTCTAGATCATCAAAAGATACGCGGTTCAATACAGTTCGCGCTCTCGAAGTCATAAGTGGCAATAACAATTTCACCCAGTATTGTTTTTCCACAGCGAAACTATTGAATGCATTTTCCACTGTCTCAAAATATAATGGCACTTCCATCATATCATACGGCATCTTCGGTAACACGTGCTTCATTGCGTCACCTATCTTCTTAATCTTGGACACCATTGTCTCACTTTCTTTGAGCCTATTTTGTTCTGATACTTCCCGGCTCTTACGATCATCCTCGTCTTTCTTCTTCAGTCGATCTTGATCTTCGATTCTCCGCAGTTCTTCCTGTTCTATCTTCTGTTGTAATAGTTCTAACTGCTTTCTGCGTTCTTCCTTTTCAATAGCCATTTCTTTAAGTTGAGCCTCCTTGATAGCAAGTTTCTTTTGTTCTAACTGCATCTGCTCTTCTCTTTCTTTTTCTGCTTTTTCCAAATTGTCTTTTCCGGCTTGAAATTCTTCCTGACGAATTTCTTCTGCTCTCTCCAGTTCCTGTAAACGCATCTTTTCTTTTTCTTCCTCGCGAGCCTTTTTGTCCTCAATCTGCTGTTTTCGTATTTCTTCATCGCTTTTTCTTGCTTTTTCGTATTCTATCATTAACTCCGTCCGTCTCCGTTCTGATTCATCACGATCGAGTCTCATTTGTTCTAGTTGTATCTGGAACTGCTGCTTCTGCATGTCTATCTCTTGCTGTCTCAGCTTATCTGCTTTTTCTGCTCTTTCTTTCTCCTCCTGTTTACGTTCTTTTTCTTCCTGTCTGCGCTGCTCTTCTTTCTCTTTTTCTTCTTGTTTACGCTCTTTCTTTTCTTGGCGCCGTCGCTCCTCTTTCTCCTTCTCTTCTTGGCACCGTCGCTCTTCTTTCTCCTTCTCTTCCTGTCTACTCATCATCATGAATTGCAGCAACGCCTCCATAGACATCGGTGCCTGTGGCTTCTCAATTGGCTTCCCTTCAGCTCCACCAACCGCACCTTCTTCTTCCGCGTCTTTCGCCCAAACCTCCGCCAAAGATCTCATCAAATGTTCCCTCGACATCTGTCCGACTTCTTCTGCATCTAAACCTGCTTCGATTAATAATTTTATTATTCTTTCGGAAGCCATCTTCTTAATAGCCGCTTGCTTTTGCTCTGTAAGTTTCTCCATCTTACTTCTTTACTTCACTGTTGCTATTGCTTCTTTTATAGACAAGCAAGTTTTTCCTACCTTTCCGTCCGTTGAGTTGTCGTTTCTCACCGTCGTATAAATAATCGATGACTCGTTGAATCGACGTCGAATAATTTCACAGCTGAGATCAGATATTTCCGTTCCGTGAAAATTAAAATCAACATCCGTAGTTTCCGTGAAATATCAAACATCCGCAGATAAGTATCATTCAGTATGGATCAGTATCCGTAGCATCGATAAAAAAAACCCAGATATCGTACCTTCCGTATTCTCAGGTGAGAATACCAGCGTGTGAAGATAAGCAAAACACCGCGTCAGAAGATCAGAAAATCAATATTCCGAATCCACGTGTAAATGTAGATCGACAAACAACGTAAATTCGTGTCCAAACTTTCGCAAATTCGTATCCCACCGTACGACACCAAATGTCAATCACTCCTTCTATATCCGAGCGTTGACCTCACCAGTCTCTTCGGTAGCTTCTTTATTTCCTCAGTGGCCTAAACCTACCCCTACTGATTTAACTGATTCGAATCTACTGTCTAGGTAAAGTTCTACAGTAATTCCTTATTCTACTTCAACGACAACGATGATAGGTTTTCCAAAGTATATTATCATCAACTTCAACATAAAACGTAACAGCAGCAAACAACACGATAATGTCTATCCTTCTTTATCATAGCAACAACGACTCTTCTCTACTACAACTAAACAGCAACTACTACAGTTATCACAGCCTAAACTCGTGACTCATTCCTCAGACGCTCATTCCTTCTCTCTATCCGCCGTCTTCCAGACAGTCGTTCAGACACTCGGCCAGACAGTCGTCTGAAAACTCGCGCCCTAAACACACCTGTGCAGTGTGTGCACTTTGGCCCGTTTCGTCGCTGGCGTACACGCGACCGACCGGCCGCTGTACTAGGCCTACATAAAATACGCTTACAGTTGTTGTTGGACTATGAGTCAAAATAGTATCTCTCAGCTTTCCCCCTATGTTCAGCTCCTATAAAAATTATTGTCTCTGTCAAATAAAGGTTTGGAATTAAATGTAAAATGTAAATGTAATCGGATTTTTATATAGCGGCTGTCTTATGACCTCGACCCTGAGGGTGAGATCATTCACCACCGCTCGCCCGTTTAATGGACACCACGCCATTTAGGTCCCCGTGGACGGACCGTGCTAGCCCGAGATTTTGAATTTATGAAATAGCCACCTTCGGGAATCGAGCCGCGGCCCGCACGCCCTCTGTCACAGACGCGCGGCCGCCAGCTCTTTTACCAAGGTAGCTAACTGGGCTAGTTATCAACCATTATATGTAATAATTATTATGTAGGCTATCTTTGTGGGGCGCGGTGGTGTAGTGGTGGCGTCATTGCCTTGAAGCCGGAAGGTTCGAGGTTCGAATCCTCCCTCAACCGCGTAAGGACCTTGGGCAAGTCCTTCACTCGCAATTGCTCAGCGCCTCGGCGTGAAACTCCGATGCAGTGTCCGCTCTGCATTCGGGAGCGCCTCTGAGTAGAGAGAGCTTGAATGGGCGCTGAAACAAGTGCACATACATACATACATATCTTACTGTTCTTACATGTATTTTGTGTTGTTACTTTTTGTGTAGGAGTATGTGGCAACGACCAGTCCAATGCTTGTTCAGTCTTTGCTGCACTTGGTGCTGATGCTGATGCGAGATGCTTGCCGGAAAGAAGTAGTTGATTCGGACGATGAAGTGGACGCAAAGGACAATAAGAACTTGGAAGAAACGACGGACAACAAAAGAAACTTTCGACCTTGGCTTATAGTACGATTTACCAGCTTCATCATTACTATTACTAATTTTACAGATCAATATTACTAACCGTCAGTGGCGTAGCCAGGAATTTATTATTGGGGGAGGGGGTTATGGTCTGGCCTCAGGCTGGCTGGATTCCCTTCCTGACACCAACCCAACAGCTTTACAGTAAACAAAAAGGGAATAAAGTAACAAAGGCAATAAAGTTTGAAAAACAATTGTTACTACGAACAATTGTTTGTTTTTTCTTGCTGATTAAAATTAAATTGTGCAAAGAAGGTTTTAATTTAGACTACATTACACGATGTAACAAGGTCTAATTATTTCTCGTTTTCCGGTTTATTCCCGTTTTCTCGGGGTTTTTTTCCTCGGAAAAACGACGTTTTATTTGGTTTTTTATTCGTTTAAAAAAAAACATATGTGACATAAAGAGTAGTTTTACTTTTGCCTTTTCTTTTGTTGTCTAGTCGACCATTTTCTTTGCGATGCCTTGGTCAGTTGGGGCTGTGATTGACACGGATGGTCGAGAGAAGTTTGACCAGTTCTTTCGTCAACTGCTGACCGGTCATTTCGACCAACATCCACTTCCATCGTCCGTTCAATCCACAGAGATTCTCCAATTTCCAGCGTCAGGTCTCATCTATGACTACTACTACTGCGTAAGTTCTCTGCTGATGATGCACTCTCTGTTATATCCTGAATACAATTGTATTGTATTGTACTGTACTGTATTGTATTTTTGTATTGTATTGTATTTTTTATTGTATTGTATTTTTTTTATTGTATTGTATTTTTGTATTGTATTGAATTTTTTTGTATGAACATTTATGAAACGCTTCTCTAAGCAAAATGCCCAGTGCAAGTTTTGATTTCTGTGTGATAAGATTCAAGCCTGTTTGTACTGTCAGTCATGTTTGTAATACCAGTCATGTTTGTACTCTTAGTCATGTTTGTTTTGTTTCAGTTATTTAAATTGCTGCAATGCAACTCATTGCTTGTACTGCTACTAAGTACTGCCATTTGTATTATCGAGACATAGGACAAACCGACCTCAGCAAGTCCGTTTGGATTGACCTTTTAGATTGACCTTTAAGATGACCTTTTAGAAGACATTTTAGTATGACCTTTTGGTTGACCTTTTAGATGACCTTTTAGATTACCTTTTAGATTACCTTTTTGATTGACCTTTTAGATTTAACTTTTGATTGTCCTTTTAAATTGACCTTTTGAATTGTACATCATTTACTGGAAGTTTTAGAGTCTGTACAGATTGTTGTTGGTTTGAAGGAGAAACCATCGGAGTCGAACCCAGAGGCGGATGTGTCAGCAGGAGCATGGTGTCTTTGGATAGACCAGATCGAAGCAGGTGATGAACTGATCGGCGGCAAGAAACTCCAAGAGATCCTTGTTCCAACAATGGACACCGTCCGTTACACGTACCTCATGGATCTCTGCGTCCGATATCTCAGGTGATGATGATACGCTTCCGATAAGGGAGTCCTCTTGGTCGGGAGCGCCTCTGAGTAGATTTTTACTTGAAGGAGCGCTATATAAATGTCCGAATGAATTATTGTTTCAGTTCAGACAAAATGTAATGAATGAACTAATGCTTATTTATATAACAACGTATGTGTAATCCTTCTACTTGGCAAATGAACTGTGAAAGGTGACTTGTCTTGTAATTATTGTCATCCAACAGTAATCAATCTCTTGGTTCCTCGCTCTAGAAATGCTATGGCTCAGTCTTAATCATTTGCCTCAATAATGCCTTTTCTTTGGAATGTTCTTTCTCCTTCTGTTTGCTTTGCACTTCTGTCTAGCAGTCTCTCTTCTTCCTTCTCTCTTCTCAAAACCTGGTTCTTTTCGCAGGGTCTTGCACACTGGGAGCGCCTCTGAACGGTTCACCCTTCTAGAGGCGCTTTATAAATACCGTAATTATATACAATACAATAATTGGCCGATGAGGAATCTGTTTTTTGTTCGACTGAAGACCTGCGCTGTTCATCGGACCGACTGGTACTGGCAAGACTGTTTACATCCAGCAGAAACTGATGAGTGGACTGCCAAAGAACGTCTACATGCCGTCGTTTATTAACTTCTCAGCTCAGACGACGGCTAACCAGACTCAGGTAAGACATATTTTGCCATTGAACACTATTATGTCATACACAGGATGTGAATCTATCATCTAAATCGTCATGCCATACTCAGGCTAAAGTGACTCATAAAATGGACTCATAATGGATAATCACTGTTAATTAGGGTATATATAGACAGTTTTTTAATCTGTAATTAATCGTTGCAGCTCAGTTATTTCTATAGATATATATAACTGATTACCAATAATATGCAACTGTATGTACATATTCAGTGCCAATGTTATATATTTATGTAGGCCTATGTGTAAAATTTGTAGGCTATTGATCAGCAATATCGGCATATATTTATAGTATAAAATTTGCAATGATTAGTTTTGTATAAAATTGATGAGTCTAATTGGCAGTGGCTTTCAGTAATGAATAGTTATATATAATACATATGTATAATTATGCATATATATGTTAGAGTCATTATGCATAGGCTATTATGGCCATATATATATATATATGTCATATATATTATAATCACACATGATATATAATATATATATTATTTTTTTACGACTAATTATATCGCACCTCTCCAGATACATGTAAGCTTTTCATGATGTCACCATCCGTTATTACCACACGACTGATATCAGATGGAAGCAGATGGATTCGTAGGATGATCTGTGTCTTTGACAGATGCTCATCATGTCAAAAATGGACAAGCGTCGCAAGGGTTTCTTCGGTCCACCAATCGGCAAGCTGTCAATCATCTTCATCGACGACATGAACATGCCATCGCAGGAGGTCTACGGAGCGCAGCCTCCCATCGAGCTCCTGCGTCAGTACCTCGACCACCGGCACTGGTACGACCTCAAGGACACGACGAAGGTCGTCCTGCAGGACACGCAGTTCATCTTCGCGATGGGACCTCCTGGAGGTGGAAGGAATCCGGTGACGATCCGGATGATGAGACACCTCAGCGTCATCGCGATTAATCCGTTCAGTGATACGACGATGATCCGGATCTTCAATACGATCATCAATGCATTCCTTAAGGTTGGTCTGGTGTGTGTGTGTGTGTGTATGTATGTGTGTGTATGTGTGTGTGTGTATGTGTGTGCGTGTGGGTGAGTGTTTGTGTGTGTGTGTGTATGTATGTATGTATGTATGTGTGTGTATGTATGTATGTGTGTGTATGTACATGTATGTATGTATGTATGTATGTATGTATGTATGTATGTATGTGTGTATGTGTGTGTATGTATGTATGTGTGTGTATGTACATGTATGTATGTATGTATGTAAGTATGTATGTATGTATGTATGTATGTATGTATGTATGTATGTATGTATGTATGTATGTATGTATGTATGTATGTATGTATGTATGTATGTATGTATGTATGTATGTATGTATGCATGCATGCATGCATGCATGCATGCATGCATGCATGCATGTATGTATGTATGTGTGTATGTGTGTGTATACGATAATCAACGCCTTCCTTAAGGTTGGTCTGGTGTCTGCATAATGTATGTGCAGTTGCTAGACTAAATATTTATCTCGATTTATTGATTCATTCATTCATTCAGAGCATTTAAATAGCGCCCCTTAAAGAAACTTCTCAGAGGCGCTCCCAGCCCAACCACGAACAAAGACAAAGACTTGAGACACTTGTAGAACCCAGCTGGATGGACCACAAATAGAGAGCGAAGCGTAACCCGGAGGTCCTTCTAGACCAGTGGTTCTTAACCGGTGTTCAACCGAACCCCTGGGGTTCGGTGAGCTAGTGCCAGGGGTTCGGCAGAGGTCCTCTGAAATATATACATATTCAGTGAAAAATTATCTGCAATTTTTTCAACTTTTATATAATTTTTTGGAAACCTTATTAAATTCAAACTGTTCATCCTGTAAACTTTAGTGTTGTCTTACTGTACCAGTGCACCTCCCGATAATTGACACCGACAGGCATCTTTCTCTGAAGTAATACAAGGTATTATACCGATTAGATAGGCCTATGTAATTTTTCGTTGTTTTTCTGCAGAAATAGCATCGTATGACGTACACTAAAAGCAACTATTACCATTTTCTTATATACTTATACCACAGAGTATGTTGAGCAAAAACAATTATTGTTCAAATTTGAGGGGTTCGGTGAATGGTCATGGATTTCTCGTGGGGTTCGGCTCCCTTGAAAAGGTTAAGAACCACTGTTCTCGACAGTGGGTGACTGGGTCCCACGACCGAGAAAGCACGGCGCTGCTTAATAGCCAAGCGAGCCCGCGGGACCAGAAGCTCACCCCTAGACGAAGAGCAAAGTAGGATAATAATTATACGTCGCGCTGCAACGTTGATTGATGATTTAGAGATTCCATTATAATGCAAGTTCATGAGGTTATCTCATTGTTATTGGGATTTTATACAATACAATACAGCTGAAATTTGAACTAGAGCTAAGAAGTGCATGCGCGCCTCGACAGCGCAACTGCAATTGTATTGCAGAGGAATAATATTATTGTGAGCGATGCACTTCATCAGGGTCCCTATACAGTAATCGCCTCGGACGGGGATCGAACCTGTAGGCCTACTCTCCGCGTTAGCCTGCCTGCCGCTATAACCACTCGGCCGCCGTTTTATATAGTTCACCTTCAAGGTAATCTACTCAGAAGCACTCCCAGTCCGACCGCGGCTAAATATGGTGGTTTTTAAGTTCAAAAAGAGCATAGTGGTTTGACCTCTAGTCACCAGTCGCAGCGCAGCAGAGCCCATCCAGGTTCAAGGGTCAGCCACGGAAAAAGAGCTCATGCATTATGTGCAGCTTTACATTAAATTTCCATTGCTTCCTATGATTTAAGTTAACTCACTGTTTAACCTAATTATTCAGACATGCTTGTTCAATAAATGTAAGATTGTAACTGTACTATTGTTTTTATGGCAACTGCATTGCATTCAAACCTCTTTCCTGCTTATTTTTAAAGATACTGTTCTGGAGTGGATTTGAAGCACAAGTTTCCATTAACAGTCTAGCATGCTAACCACTGCTTTATCGAGAAGCTGGATAGTTGACCTTTTATAGTGTTATGGAATTGCGCTCGGGAATAAGCTGGTGCCCCGCGCTTGGCTTTCGAATAGCACTTTAGAAGTTTGGAGATTACAATTACAATTACAATTACGGTTGATACTCTTCTGTTGGTTAATGTGTTCCTTGCTTCCAGCCCTTGATTCCACCATCGACTGATGATACTGAGGTACCTTGTGGGTGACACAAGAAAAAACGATACTTGCTTTATATGTTGGTAGACTGCCATCATGATGCTTTCATTTTTGATGCAGCTAGTTTTTCGGCTAATAGACTTTTTGCTGATAGTGTTTGGATAGTGTTTTGTGCAGATGATATTTTTGAATAATAAAAACGATTTAGTACTGTAGACATTTTAGTGTAGACTGTTACAGTAGATTACTATTGCATGTGCACAGTTGGAGATGGAACATTATCTTATGTAGGCCTATGCCTTAGCATCTTCTTAGGATTTTTGTAATTAGATTTTCATGCCGTAGTTAGTAGTTATTTAATTCCACAATATTTTGTTATATATTTTTAGTTTTTATTCATTTTTTATGCTTTGTGACTGATATATTGCATGTGTCAGCTTTCTTAAGAATGTTTTTTTTAATATTTTAGGATTTGAATTGAATTTAGTGTCTTTTGTCTTTTAATGATAGGACGTTCGAAACCATTTTATTCTACGTACTCTATTATTTTCTACTCACGACTGAATGCCAAAGCCTTCAAGCTATCCAGTCCTACTTGTACACCTGCATCACCAAACGACGACCACCATTATCACCAATTATCACCATAGCACCATACAGTCTCCTCGGTTTGACTTTCCTGCTACATTCTTCCACTTTGTTGCCATTCAGAGTAGCAGTCTTTTGGCTGGCTGAGCACGAGCATTGTCTGACAGGTTTAGTTGTTTTTAATTCATAGATTTGTTTTGTTATCCTTGTGGATTCTGATTATTGCTTAGTTGTTTGGCTGTCTTAATTCTACTTTAATAGGAAGCCTTTGAAATTTGGATTTGTTAAATGCCTCTGTCATTGCAATTGTAACGCATTTTGGTGTACGTGCTCCTGTTGTTGTTGTTGTTGTTGTTGTTGAATATTAGTATTTTCATTGTCATTGCTGCTAGCGATGCTATTGTTTTCGGTCCAGTTACTATTAGATTTATATTGTTGCTGTTATTGTTGCTACTGCGCCTTTGTGGCTGTAGTTGTTTTATTGTTGTTGGTGTTGTTATAGATCTAAAATTAAATATTTATTTTTGCTGCTTCTATTGGATGGTGATGTTGTTGTTCTTATTGATGATGAATTAAAATCCTGCTTTTTATATTTTATTTATTCTCTCTTCACTTTCTTCAAAATATTTTCGTTGGTCTTCTTCATCTACATCTTTCCTTTGTATCGTCGGCTTCTATTATATCTGCCAAGTCTCTTTCTTCCTGTTTTAGCAATAAGTTGTTTCTGAATAACAGGTTGAGTACTTACCTAAAACTTGTTATGCATAAAATTAATGATTCCCCGCCAAGAATAACCTCAGAAATATCCCCTCCCCTTCATGTAAACCCCTGTTCAATAACCCCAATTTGTGACATTTGAATACATTACATTATCATCAGTATTATGGTTGCACTTTATACGCATTGTGCTCTGCTCAGGAACCGATCCACCCTGACGGCGACGCTGCTGCACAAAATAATGTTTCTTAATTAGCCTACAAATCTTTCCATCACTCTGTTCTTTCCAGAAAGAGGATTTTTCCGCTGACATTCTCCGCCTTGGAAACGACATTGTCTTGGCTACGATGGATGTCTACAAGCAGGCGATGACTAATCTGCTTCCGACTCCGGCCAAGTCGCACTACATCTTCAATCTACGCGACTTCAGTCGCGTCATCATGGGAGTCAGTCTCATTCACAAGGACCAGGTCGCTAACAAGAAAGTCATGATCAGGTCACTCCAAATTCTCTCTCTCTCATAGCTGATGTGAATAATCGTCTATCGAACAGTTAGTTGGCTGATGATTTGATCAGGTTCGATCGATTGGTTGATCGATTGATTGATTGATTTGATTGATTGATTGATTGATGATTGATTTGATAGATTGATCGATCGATTGACTGATTGATTGATTGATTGATTGGTTGGATGATTGTTTGATCGATTGATTGATTGATTTGATTGATTGATTTGATAGATTGATCGATCGATTGACTGATTGATTGATCGATTGATTGATTACTCGATCGATTGATTACTCGATCGATCGATTGATTGATTGATTGACTGACTGACTGTTTGATTGATCGATTGATCGATTGATTGATTGATTAGTCGATAGATTGATCGATTGACTCACTGACTGATTGATTGATCGATTGATTGTATTTGACTGTCTTGTCATTTGACTCAGCAACCAGTGGATCAACCAAATGTTCTATTCAACAATTAAATCAGGTGGTTGTTGTTTCTGTTGTAGGTTGTGGGCTCATGAAGTGATGAGGGTCTTCTACGACCGACTTGTCGATCCCAGCGACCGACTCTGGCTGTCAGAGTAAGTAATCGTAATCGTTATCTTCAAACTTCTAAAGCGCCACTCGAAAGCCAAGCGCACGCGAGGCACCAGCTTATTCACGAGCACTGCGTTGAGTCAAAAGGGTTGTCCGTAAAAGTAGTCCAACGAATATCCGGGTCAGTTGCCATATGATCAGAGGGGCTGAACATCAACCAGGGGTGGGGTGTTGTCTGGGTCGGGAATTGGAAGGTGGAGGATCAGATGAGACATGGTAAGTGTTAGGTGACTTAGAGGCTAATATTTAAAACTAATCATGGTGGCTGTGGTATGAAGATTTCTTCAGTGCCTAAACAGCTAAGTTGTTGGAGCCAGTTCAGTCACAATTGCTCATTAAACTTTGATCCATGTGATTGTTGGGCGCGGTGGTGTAGGCCTACGTACAGCTGGACACAAATTATTGTGTAGTTGGGAAAGCAAATTGTGCAGTTGAAAAATCAGATTTTGTGCAGTTACTTTTTGTAAACTAATTATATGAACCAGTGAAAGTGGCTAAAAAGCTAGTGGTAAAATCATAAGATATAGGCCTAAACATCGTGGGAATTCACACCGACGCACTTTTGATGTCTAGCATCTCCCCCATAAACTTGATAAAAAATTACGATGTTCAAGTGAGGTCATAATTTTGAGAAATTGCTGATCAAAATATCGCCATTTGTGGAAAAAATGCGACAATTTTACTATCTCAAATAATTATCGGCTCACGACAATGACACAAGAAACAACGGCACATGGATTCGACAGGAGGACAAAGAAGGGGATCAGTGTCCCGCTTATTAGGACCGCCTATGTACATAGGCGTGCGAAACGGGGGTCCAGAGGGGACAAATGCCCCCCTCAAATTTCATGCAAGTTTGTTTTTCGGGAAAAGCAGACCCGGCAAAATCCTTTTTAAAAAACTAGAAATAGTATTATTCATGAGACGAGATTTCAACCCGATGACTAAAAAAAGGTTCTCAACTTTTTTGTCTGGGGAAAAAGTATTTTCCACCACGAGATTTATTTTTCGGGCGGAAGTAAAATCTTGACCCTCCCACTGCTGAAATCTCCCGTACGCCTATGCCTATGCCTATGTAGCCTATCATGAAATGAAAATATAAATGGAAAATAAATGTTGACATTCAACCCTTGTCAGTGTCAATGTGTCATCATACACTGAAAGAAAGCGTGATTTTTGTAATGACGTTCGTAATTATTTTGTGTTGCAGTCTGATCAAAGGCCTTTGCAAAAGTCGATTCAAGAGCAAGTATCAGGAAGTTTTCTCTCACCTGCTGAACACTGAAGAAGGAGCAGACGAGCAGGTGCAGATATTTATTATTAACCTTCTGCGCATGTTTAACCCTCTTTTGCCCATATTTTTAATCTAGGTTATTAGTAGAACTGTCCAGGACATTTGGGATCTTTAAAATCTCTGCTGCCGTATATTCTGCTACCTTGTAAATTATTGCGAATGCTGATAAATCATTCGTTCAAAAATGTCTATAAAATTATGGTATCTCTTCGATGTATTAGGGTAACTATTCGGAAGTGCTCGTGTGGATTTGGTAATAGCTGAAGCAGGTTGGGCTGCAGATTTTATTTTCATGTTTATGTGTGTGTCTATGCAGTATTAGTAGACCTGTAACTTTGTATGGTATCTGAAAGTCAGAGGTATGACCTTTGTTTATTTAGAATTAAATCGACAAATCACATCCAAAGCTTCAATTTATTGTTCACAAAAAAATCACAAGACAGTATGTGCAGCCTACACTAGCCTAGAGCGTCGTGCTTTCTCAATTGTAGGTCCATCTGTCTGGAATAATCTCCCGTTGCAGATACGCCTGCTACCTAGGGTTGACTCGTCTGTGTTCTGCAAGCTCCTTAAAACTTCTTTGTTTCACCGTGGTTGGACTGGGAGCGCTTCTGAGTGGATTTCTTGAAGGGGCGCTATATAAATTCTTGAAAGGAATGAATGAATGAATGAATGAATGAATGAATGAATGAATTAATGAAGGACGTTGTTGTCTTTCTTCTTCTGTTGTCAGCCGTTCGAGGAATGTCTGAGGAACGTGATGTTCGGCGATTATCTGATCGCAGAGCGAGAGGCGGAGGAGAGGATCTACGAGGAGGTGGAGTCACTCGCAGGATTCTGCTCGGTCGTCGAGATGTGTCTTGAGGAATACAACAACACGATGAAGACGAGAATGAACCTCGTCATCTTCCGGTGAACAGATGACTATAGTTATAACCATAACCATAGTCATAACCATAGTCATAACCATGGCCATAACCATAGTCATAACTATAGCCGTAACCATAGCTATAGCCATAACCATGGCCATAACCATCACCATAGCCCTAATCATAGCCATAACCATAACCATAGCTATAGCCGTAACCATAGCCATAACCATAACCATACATGTAGCCATAACCATAGTCATAACCATGACCATAGCCATAACCATAGCCATCACCATAGCCATAGCAATAGCCATAACCATAACCACAACCATCACCATAGCCATAGCAATAGCCATAACCATAACCACAACCATAAACATAGTCATAACCATAGCCATAACTATAGCCATAGCCATAACCAATAACCATAGCCATAACTATAGCCGTAACTATAACCATGGCCATACACATAACCATAGCCATAACCATAGCCATAAACATAACCATAGCCACACCTATAACCATATACATAGCCATAACCATAGCCATAAACGTAACCATACAATGTATAGTAGCAAGAAATGGTTTTTTGTTCTCATTCTTCTCAGAAAAATCCAGTTGTTTAATTTTTATTTTGCTATGACTCTATGGTTGTTCAGAAGAGATCTTGAAGGGGCGCTCTAGAAATAGAAAAACAAAAATAAATAAAAAAATATATAGGCTACTTCCGTACTTAGTCCTAATGCTGATTAGTAAATTGATGGTTCATTTCTGCCAGGTATGTTTTGGAGCACTTGTCCCGCATTGCCAGAGTGCTGCGCATTCCAGGTGGAAACGCACTTCTCGTTGGAGTCGGAGGCAGCGGAAGGCAATCACTGACGCGACTGGCAGCTTTCATGTCAAACGTTACCGTTTTCCAACCGGAGATCTCGAAAAGTTATGGGAAAACGGAATGGAGAGAAGATGTTAAGGTAGCTGATCAATCAACCAATCAATCAATCAACCAATCAGTCAATCAATCAATCAGTCAATCAATCAACCTATCAGTCGATCGATCAATCAATCCATCAACCGATCAGTCAATCAAATACTCAATCACTCAATCAATCAATCAATCCATATGGACCTGATTTATATAGTGCCCTTCAGAAACCTACTCAGAGGCGCTCCTTGTCCTGCAGTGGCTGAAAGAACAGTTTTCAACGATAAATAAAAGGCCAAAGAATTTATCATTTGTAGCAGACATAGCTACATTGGAAGATCATCCCAAATTGTTGATCCCGCAAAGGAAAGTTCAGCCATGAAAGACTTTGTGATTGGAGGTTTGGGATCTTCCAAGACTGTTTTTCCCAGTCATTGATTGATTGATTGTGTTGGTTATTGTTTTGCATTCAACAACTGTTATTTTCATGGTCGTGTTCTACCTTTATAATATTTTACTGCTAATTACTAATTGGTTACTTTTAGGCCATGCTGTTTGTAACAGTGTGGTTTGTTTGAAGTTAATTGGTGTTGAATAAAATCATTGAAATTACAGTTAGCCAGAATGATGTTATCATCTGTAAAGTAACCTAGGTATATGCTTAGTGTCCGTGCTGTAGTCGGGAGCGAAATCCTGAAGGAGCGCTATAACAAGCGCTAATACATACATTGAAGACGCCAGAAATCTGAAGAAGGACGATGAAACAAATCAAAACCAAAGCGACCATTTCTCTGTTACTCTATAATTATAGCAGTATACTTACTATTCTTGTTTCGTGGATTTCCCAGTCACACTCTGCTGCTGGTGCATTGTAGACGCTGCTGAAGAATACCGGTGGACACAACAAGCCGAGCATCTTTCTGATCACAGACTCACAGATCAAGGATGAAGTCTTTCTCGAGGACATCGACAGCATGCTCAACTCTGGCGAAGTACCAAACTTGTTTACCGGTGATGACACGGTTGAAATCATGGAGGTAAATTATACAGATACCGCAGGCCTACATTTATATGGATAGATATCGATTTTTAAGTTAATGAAATTGTTCCACGTCCTTGTAAAAATTAATCCCTGAAAAGGCAAGTTTTAAGTGTAGGCTACTGTATGAGTTTTGAATAGTAAACCAATTATAATAGAGCAGTGATTAAATTTGTAATAACTAGTTTTCCATGATATCCTTAACTAGTTTTTCCATGGTATCCTTAGCTAGTTTTTCCATGATAATCTTAGCTAGTTTTCCATGGTATCCGTAACTAATTTTCCCCTGATATCCTTAATAAGTTTTTCCATGATATCCTTAACTAGTTTTACCACGATATCCTTAACTAGTTTTTCCATGATATCCTTAACTAATTTTTCCATTATATTCTTAACTACTTTCCTCTGATATCCTTAACTAGTTTTTCTTTGGCATCCATAACTAGTTTTACCACGGTATCCTTAACTAGTTTTCCATGGTATCCTTAACTAGTTTTTCCACGGTATCCTTAACTAATTTTTCCATGATTTTCCCACGTTATCCTTAACTAATTTTTCCATGGCATCCTTGACCAGTTTTTCCATGATATCCTCAACTACTTTTTCCATGATATCCTTATCTAGTTTTTCCATGGTATCCTTTTTCCAGCTGATGCGATCCGCCGTCCTTGATGGCGAGGTAGACGGAGAGTTTACGTTGATGGCGGCGTTTGCTTGTTTCGTGAGGAGATGCCGTGAGAACCTACACGTCATCGTAGCCTTCAGTCCCGTTGGAGACGCGTTTCGAAACCGTCTCCGCCAGTACCCCTCCCTCATCAACTGCTGCACGATAGACTGGTTCCAGGTCAGGGCTGTTTTTAAGGAATTTTTACAACTGCACAACTCCTTATTTTTCTTATTTTCCTTCCCATCCTTCATGGTAAATTACTTAAAATTGGAGGACAATGCGTGAAACTCCGATGCAGTGTCCGCTCTGCATCGGGAGCGCCTCTGAGTAGAGAGAGCTTGAAGGGGCGCTATAACAAGTGCACATACAAACAAACAAACAAACAAACCATATTTTGCTAGTTTTAACAGTACCGAAGTGCTTCTACAGCTGGACAAACCCATTTAGAACTGCACATTTTGTGTACAACTGCACGTCAAAAAGAGCCATGTTCCAGGTGACAGTTCTGCAGATTTTTCAATGTCTCCACCATCAGTGCCTATCGTAATCGTAATCGTAATCTCGAGACTTCTACAGCGTCCACAAAACGAAATCGCGGGAACCAGCTTATTCACAGGCGCTTTATCAAAACAAAATCGATAGGCAGAGGGTCAAGTATCGCATACCTATCATCTGTCCCGGGCTTTTCTATCTATAAGGAATCTCAGTGTTTAATCTAGTCCTCTCTGCTTTGGGGAATTCATGGGTTTTTTGGGGAGGGGTGAAAAAACAAATGCTGAACCCAGACATCTTTTCTGAAAATGTCCGAAAAGCAGACCACATCCGGTACTTTAAAATCTGTTAACCTTTTTCTACAATCACACAGAGCTGTTTTAAAGGAATTTTTAGAACTGCACAACTCCTTCTTTCCTTTCCCATCCTCCATAGTAAATTACTTCCAATCGGAAGACAATTACCTTTTTTGCTAGTTTTCACTGTACAGGAGTGCTTTACAACTGCCCAAATACATTGAGAAATGCACGTTTTGTGTACAACTGCACGTTACAAAAGCCCTGCTATCACAATAACTGTGTTATGTTACCTGTCCTGTTACTTATAAAGCGGTATTATTTTTTAAATTATTTTTCTTACTTTGGTCAGTTGCTGTTGTTGTTGGGCATGTAGGAGTGGCCTGAGAATGCTTTGGTGTCTGTTGCAAACAAGTACCTTGAAAATGTCGATGTTGGTGAACGTGAGAAAGAGCAGACAGTACACATCTGCAAGTACTTTCACACCACGGCCGACCAACTGTCCTCCGAGTTTGTATACAGCATTTCACAAATTTTAATCGTCAATTAGCCAACTTTTTTCTTTACTGAGTACTGACTCTTTAACGAGTTAGCTTTCTAAGATTTTTTGACAGCTGTGTAGTAGATTTTTAAACTGGACTAAGGATACCGTGGTAAAACTAGTTAAGGATATATCATGGAAAAATTAGTTAAGGATATCATGGAAAAACTACTATGGATGTAACAAGAAATCTACATGTGCACCCACATAATAATTATATGTACATACTTATGTATGAGCCCTTGGTATAGCGCCCCTTTCGAGTTTATTACTCAGAGGCGCTCCAGCCAACAGCACGAACACTGAGCCGGAGGGAAGGAAGAGGGAGGGCGGACGGACGGACGGAGGGTGTAAGAAGTGTGGAAAATTGGCCATGAGTACATGTAGGTCTCTTGAGGAGGTAATATATGAATACTCGAATGAATTGTGAATGAGCAAGTATGATTAACCCTTTTGAATATTAATACCAGGTTTCGGAGGAGTTTGGGTCGTTGTACGTATGTGACTCCTACGTCATACCTGGAGCTTCTGAGGTCGTTCAACTCTCTGATTACGCAGAAACAGGAATCAACCATGAAGGCTAAGAAGAGATATCTTGTTGGCCTTGAGAAGCTGGCCTTTGCTTCTTCCCAGGTAACTCATATGGATTTCTTGGCTACTGCTTTTGTATTGTATTGTGTTGTGTTGTATTGTATTGTATTGTATCTGTAAATTTATGAAGTTCCTTTCACAGTGCACACCAGTCAGAGGCGCTCCCTGTGTTAAACACCCAATACAATACAAAAGGTAGTTTGAGACAGTGTAAAGATGTGTTCCAGGTACCAGTTATTAACAATGAACGCGTCAACGGAGAGAGCTTTTTGACTTCATTGATATACATTTTAATCATTTGTGTCTGATTTTTTTACTAGTCGCTCTGCTCTGTGACACATGGAATAAGGGCCTAAGGCTGTAGGAGTGTAGGTAGCTTCATCGGATCTTGAGGGCTCGACCAGTTCCCTCTTCAAAATTGGCTGCTCTGGCGTCCATTTCTAGATAAAAGAAATGTCTGATAATCTGATTAGATTTCTCTCTGAATAATGTTGAGCAACGAAAGTAGCTTTTGCTTTGTCTATTTTAAGTGCTTTACTTGTTTATCTCTTACCATCTATGACCATCTAATACCTCTGACCCGCCGTAATATTCTTTGACCTTCTGTGATCTTCTCAGACCCTCCGGGATCTTTTACCTATGATCTCTGACCACTCTGTGACCTCTGACCCTCTGAAATCTTTGACCCTCTGCAATCTTCACTGAACCTTTGTTGTCTGATCATCTGTGACCTTCTCTGGCCTCTGTGATCTATGACCCTCTACCATTTCTGACCCTCTGTGACCTCCGACCCTCTGTAATCTATGACTCTCTATGATATATTGGCATCTGTGACCTCTGGCCCCTTTGTGATTATACGACCCTTTGTAGCCTCCAACCCTCTGATCTGTCTCTCTGTGTCCAGGTGGCGTGCATGCAGAAAGAGTTGGAGGAGCTGCAACCTCAGCTGCTGAAGACGGCCGAAGAGAACGTGAAGATGATGCAGTTCATTGATAAGGAATCTCAGGAGATGGAGTACACAAATGAGATCGTCCGTGCGGAGGAGGTCGTTGCCAAGCGACAGGCCGCCTCTGCTCAGGCGCTCAAGGACGAATGCGAGGCAGAACTGGCAGAGGCCGTTCCAGCGCTCGAGGCTGCCATTGCTGCACTCAATACTCTCAAGGTAATGATGACGGAACCTTTGATGATGATGATGATGATGATGATGATGATGATGATGATGATGATGATGATGATGATGATGATGATGATGATGATGATGACAACGACGACGACGACGGCGGCGACGACGACGATGACGATGACGATGACGATGACGATGACGATGACGATGACGGTGACGGTGATGGTGATGGTGATGGTTATGGTGATGGTGACGGTGACGGTGGTGATGATGATGATGACGACGACGATGACAGTGGCTGTGATTGTGACGATGGCATCTATAAAGTGCTATTTTCGCAAGTACTAACCCATGGCTAATTATAAGAATCAAACCATTATGGTTTACTTCATATCTAGTTTTCGTTTTGCTGTTCGTCTAGCCTTCTGACATTACGATCGTGAAGTCGATGATCAACCCTCCTGCTGGAGTGAAGTTGGTGATGGCTGCCGTCTGCGTGATGAAGAACATTGCTCCAGAGAAGATCGTCGATCCTGCTGGAACAGGACAGAAGGTTATTATAGGAATGTGTTGTTTATTTCGTGTTTTTACATATTGTACTGGTAGAAACGATCTGCAGCAGTCTTCAGAAATAATTTATTAAAATTTCGTATCATGGGTGTTTTATGTGCAGTGCCATGTCAGAATCTGGGGAGGTCAAGTCAAGGTGATACTTAATAATGTCTGATTTATCGTTTAACTTTCAATTCGGAGCTCTCTGATGATGTATCTTGGTAGTTTTCTTACAGACGAATAAACACTAAACACTGTAAACAGGTTTACTTGTTACCTTGTTTATTTGTTACCTTGTTTATTTGTTACCTTGTTTATTTGTTACCTTGTTTATTTGTTACCTTGTTTATTTGTTACTTTGTTTACTTGTTGCCTAGTTTATTGTTTCCTTGTTTATGTGTTGCCTTGTTTATTGTTTCCTTGTTTATTGTTTCCTTGTTTATTGTTTCCTTGTTTATTGTTTCCTTGTTTATTTGTTACCCTGTTTATTGTTTCCTTGTTTATTTGTTACCCTGTTTATTGTTTCCTTGTTTATTTGTTACCTTGTTTATTTGTTACCTTGTTTATTGTTTCCATGTTTATGTGTTACCTTGTTTATTTGTTACCTTGTTTATTGTTTCCTTGTTTATTTGTTACCTTGTTGATCTGTTACCTTGTTTATGTGTTCCCTTGTTTATTTGTTACCTTGTTTATTTGTTACCTTTGTCATTTCCAGTCTGAACACGAATGTTCTATTAAGTCCGTACATGCAACTTACATGTACCTGTGACATTGAATTGTCAAAAATTGAGAAGATGAAGACTTTTAGTATTCAGTCATATTATATTCATATAATATTTTCTAGATCATGGACTACTGGGGACCGTCAAAGAAGCTCCTCAGCGAGATGAATTTCCTTAGAGACTTGAAGGAATACGACAAAGACAGCATACTGGTAAAATCTCTACTTACAGATTAGAATATCTTGGATTAGATTAGATAAAATTATGTTAGATTAGATTTGATTGGAGTCTGTAAGTGCTATATAATGGTCTCCCACATGCAAAAGAGGCAGCATGGTATTAGTGGTTTGTAATACGCTTGGCTCGATCGATGCATGCATAGGCCTACTTACACACTTACCGAAGTTACCGGTACATAACATGCACAGATTTTAAACTCTAAACTTATAAAACACCACTCATAAACCAATTGCGTGGGCACCAGCAGGGCTTAGAGCGTTGCAGCACGGTCATGGACGGCGTCCATGCACTTATTTTAAAATCTGAACGCCGTCCTGTCACTTATTGGCCAGCACAGCCTGGAAAGTTAAGGGGCGTCCTGGCACTTCTTTTGGAAAGGTAAGTAGCGTCCAGGCACTTCTTTTCCCGCACTTTAAGCACTGGGTACCAGCTTATTGGTAACGTTTCTAAGATGGATTAGAATCGACACACATTAATTGCTAAAGACTTATTCTGAATTTCTGACTGAATATGTTTTGCTGTAAAACAAAAAGCCAGCCACAATGGCGAAGATTCGCAAGGACTTCATAACGAACCCAGACTTCGATCCAGCCAAGGTTGCGAATGCATCGTCTGCAGCAGAGGGTCTCTGCAAGTGGGTCCTTGCGATGGAGATGTACGATCGTGTGGCGAAGATCGTGGCGCCGAAGAAGGAGCGGATGCAGCTCGCTGAAGCGGAACTGAACAAGACTCTTGATCAGCTGAAGGAGAAACGACAGGAGCTGAAGGCCGTGGAGGAGCGCCTCCTCAACCTCAAGCAACAGCTGCAGGAGATGGTGGAGAAGAAGGAAAAACTCGAGTTTCAGGTTTGTGTTTTTCGTTCGATAGGAGAATAAGCTTACTTAAGAACCAGCCAAAGTGCTATGTAGACTGATTCCTACAATGTTAATAACATTAATAATCTTTGTTTATTTTTCGAATTGACTCAACGCTGTATGATTGCAATCGGTATTGAACAATCGGTTGATCGCGAGTTATTAAAAAAGTCGAATGTAACTGTTGGCAGCCTTGCAAGGTGCCACCACGTCCTTATTTTTGCTCAGTTTACCAATGCTAACTGCCGAATAACGACCTGTGAACTTTGTGACAGGTGACTCTGTGCGCCCAGAAACTGGTGCGTGCGGAAAAGCTGATCGGTGGCCTTGGAGGTGAGAAGGACAGATGGAGTCAGGTTGCCATTGACCTTCAGGTTGCCTATGACAACCTCCTCGGTGATGTTCTCATCTCAGCTGGAACCATTGCCTACCTTGGACCGTTCACGTCTGCCTTTCGGGACAAGTGCACGTCGGAGTGGGTTCAGGCATGCAAGGTCTGCTTCTTATGTTGTTGGCATAGCTGTTTCCTTTCCAGTGTATTGTATTGTATGTATGTATGTATGTATGTATGTATGTATGTATGTATGTATGTATGTATGTATGTATGTATGTATGTATGTATGTATGTATGTATGTATGTATGTATGTATGTATGTATGTATGTATGTATGTATGTATGTATGTATGTATGTATGTATGTATGTATGTATGTATGTATGTATGTATGTATGTATGTATGTATGTATGTATGTGCACTTGTTATAGCGCCTCTTCAAGATTACTACTCAGAAGCGCTCCCGACTACGGCGCGGACCCTCAATCGGAGTTTCACGCCAAAGCGCTGAGCAATTGCAAGTGATGTAGGCCTAAAGACTAATAAGTTTCTTCGGTGCAGCTGAACAATAAAGTTGGGCATGGTGACGTCAGTATGCACTGTTTCTCTATTGTAGTTTGACAGGTGGACAATTGAATGGGGCCTTCTCTGTCCCAGTGGTCTGGAACGGTCTTCCCCCTCAGAGCTGCACATAGGGCCTACACCCTGGGTCTCTATCTTAAAACTTTCTTGCCATATTTGAACTGTTCTTTTGGTTACACAGGAGCAAGGAGCACCTCTGATTAGGTTTCTTAGTGAAGCTCTGTATGAATTTCCAGATAATTGATTGAATGAGTGAATGAATGAATGAATGAATGTGAAAGAATGGATAGTTTAAATAAAATGTAGGCTACGCTATGTGCACTTTATGTAACAATTTGTCTCTTTATTTTCTAGGAACGTAGTATTCCTTGTTCTAACGAATTCTCGTTGACGAAGACCCTTGGGGAACCAGTCAAGATTCAGGCGTGGAACATTGCTGGTCTTCCCAGGGACAGTTTTTCTATCGACAATGGAGTTATTGTTGCCAACTCACGCAGATGGTAATGTTCAGGGAGCCAATGTGTAATTTTTATATGTATGTGTGTGGGTGTGTGTGTGTGTTTTTTCATTGACTTTGTTTCGCTGGCTAATGAATTGTAATACCGGTTGGTGTATAATTCATGTGAGAATGTAGTTAGTCAGTACTGAAAATCATACTTGGAATAAAGTTTCCTTGACTGAACTCTGCATTTTAACAGTCAGGAGAGGATTTCACATTACGTTGTTCTGAATATTACCTTTTACTTTGTTCTTTATATTTTCATTTACTTTGTTCTGAATATTGACTTTTACTTTGTTCTTAATATTGATTATTTCTTTGTTCTTAATATTACCTTTTACTTTGTTCTGAATTATTTATTACCTTTTACTTTGTTCTTAGTATTGTCTTTTACTTTATTCTTAAAATTGTCTTTTACTTTGTTCTTAATATTGTCTTTTACTTTATTCTTAATATTTATTGTCTTTTACTTTGTTCTTAATATTGTCTTTTACTTTGTTCTTTATATTTTCATTTACTTTGTTCTGAATATTGACTTTTACTTTGTTCTTAATATTGATTATTTCTTTGTTCTTAATATTACCTTTTACTTTGTTCTGAATTATTTATTACCTTTTACTTTGTTCTTAGTATTGTCTTTTACTTTATTCTTAAAATTGTCTTTTACTTTGTTCTTAATATTGTCTTTTACTTTATTCTTAATATTTATTGTCTTTTACTTTGTTCTTAATATTGTCTTTTACTTTATTCTTAATATTGTCTTTTACTTTGTTCTTAATATTGTCTTTTACTTTATTCTTAATATTTATTGTCTTTTACTTTGTTCTTAATATTGTCTTTTACTTTGTTCTTAATATTGTCTTTGACTTTATTCTTAATATTGTCTTTTACTTTATTCTTAATATTGTCTTTTACTTTGTTCTTAATATTGTCTTTTACTTTATTCTTAATATTTATTGTCTTTTACTTTGTTCTTAATATTGACTCTTTCTTTGTTCTTATTATTGTCTTTTACTTTGTTCTTAATATTGTCTTTTACTTTGTTCTTAAAATTGTCTTTTACTTTGTTCTCAATATTGTCTTTTACTTTGTTCTTAAAATTGTCTTTTACTTTGTTCTCAATATTGTCTTCTATCGTTGTTACTTAAACCTACTATATAAACTTTTTCATGATTTTTTTTATTTATTTAGGCCACTGATGATCGACCCTCAAGGTCAGGCGAGTCGTTGGACAAAGAACATGGAGAAGGATAACAAGCTGCTGGTCATTAAGTTGACTGATTCGGATTACATGCGAACGCTGGAGAACTGTGTGACATTCGGAAATCCAATTCTGCTGGAAAGCGTTGGAGAGGAGCTGGAACCATCGCTGGAACCACTGCTCTTGAAACAGACCTTCAAGCAGAGTGAGTGAATAGACAGACAGACGGAACGAGACAGACAGACAGAGCAAGACAGACAGAGACAGAGCAAGACAGCCAGAGACAGACAGAGACAGACAGAGACAAGCATAGACAGGCAGAGACAGACATATCTGTCTTAGTGAGGGTAACTGGACACATCCTTGCACACACACGCGCGCGCACACACACACACCTACACACACGCACACACACACACACACACACACACACATCTACACACACACCTATGCACACCTACGCACACCTACACACACCTACACACACATATGCACACCTACACACACACACACCTCTGCACACCTACACACACCTACGAACACACACACACACACACACACACACACACAAGGATAGACAGTTTGAAAGCCAGACAGACAGACAGACAGACATATTAAGAAGTTCATCAGAATAGGGTTGAACTGAGTTGGTTGCCTGACCTTGTCAGATGAATGGCCACATCAACCAGTTTTTCTGGTATAAATGAAAAAACATTACATCCCTGCTTATACCAGTCCTTGTGGATAAACTGGTGTCCTTGGCTTTTAAAGGGATAGTGCAATTACAATATACATGACCCATTTACACATGGATTCACCTAACGTGTGATTGCACAATTTCTATGATGCTGCCAGTTTAACAAGCAAGACGTACTAACATACTATGCCTTCGGGCAGAGAACTCCTCCTCGACATCTTCTTCATTATCATTATCTGCTGCTATGTTCTGTTCATGAAAAACTTTCCTTGTTAATCATTGCTGAGCAGAAGATTCTGGTAAAATTTCGGTTCTTTTCCACCAAAACATATTTGTTCACCCATGAAGAACTGTGCATGTTTTCACCTTTGCAGCTAACAAGTTTTTCTGTGCATCACAGCTGTGTTCACAATTAAATAAGTTCATTTTTGGCACATTTTCAATATTTGTCAGCTTTATCATTTGGCCTGCTATTGTTATCATTACTCACAAAGTTCATAGTAATAGTCACATTTATCTATCACCATTTAACTTAATTTCTATGTGTGTGTATGTGTGGGTGTGTCTGTGTGCGTGTGTGTCCGTGTGTGTGTGGGTGGGTGTGCGTCCGTGTGTCTTCCCATGCATCTTGTCGATCTTCTAGTCTGCTTCTTCATCAACATCAGTCATCAGCGGCGCCGCCAGGATTTTATTTCTGTACGCACAACTTGCACAAAATAATATGAAGCGAACAGCGATCGATACGAGCTTATATTCAGGGGCGGATCCAGGATTTCTGGTTAGGGGGGGGGGCGTAAATACTACCAATCCAATCCCATATATATATACAGCGCTTAAAGTGTAAAAAAAGTGGCAGGACGCTGTATTGCAGGCCTAATTGGTCGTCAGTGGCGGCGCCGAAGGCGGGAAGTTGCGAGTGCCGAAGGCACGAAGCCCATCCCGACTAGGGGGTCTGGGGGAGCGTCGTAAGCTCCCCCAGCGGGGTCTGGGGCGGAGCCCCAGCGACCAGCGCATTTTTGGCTGTTTCGACCTTAAATGGAGCCATCTTTAGACTTGTTTGCCAGCCATTTGTGAACGACAAAGTCGCGAAATTTTTAAGAATAAGTCGTTTTTCAGTGTCGCAAGCTACCAGGATAACAATAAAAATCAAAATGTTATTGTAAAAGAGAAAGGTTTTGTCTTAAAATTTACAGTAAGCTCCCCCAGCAAGGTCTGGGGGTGGAGACCCAGCGACCAGCGCATTTTTGGCTGTGTCGACCTCAAATTGAGCCATTTTTATGCAGTCATGGCCGGTCGTCCATATATAACTGCATGGACGCCATCCATGCAATCATGGACGACCGTCCTGGTAGTGCTGGCCAAATAAGTCATAGGACGGCGTCCTGCCTCGAATATAAGTGCCAGGACGCCGTCCATGACCGTCCTGGCACACTTTAAGCCCTGTATATATATGAAATTAGATCACGCCACACTATAATGATCCGTTTTATAGAAAATGTTGTGTAACTTAAAAAATATGTAGTTTCTCATATAAAACCACTGGTCTCCACTGAAGGTTAACAGTGAAACGATTATAAATCAGTTATCGGTTTTGATCGCGCAACCCTTGATCCAAAAAGGAAATAATTAAGTGTCACATGCCAGTGGATTAAGCAGTGTCATTCTCCTTGGATGCTTTCTGGCGTAGGCCATATAATAGGCCTTGATAATGACATCCAGGAATCCCAGGATCCATAGACCTCTAGGACCTAGGCGGCTATAAGACGCTCAATGCCAAGATGGCTCTCTATTAGAGTGTAAGTAAGTAAGGAAGAAAGTATATTCTATAGATTATAAAATTTCAATAGAATTTCATCGCTTATAATAAATTTTCAATTTGTGGGAAAAAATTTTTTTGCCTTTCCGCGCTGTACGCACTTGCGTAAGTGCGTACGCCTAACGGCGCCCCTGTCAGTCATCATCACCATCCTGCATCACAATCTTCATCATCATCATCGTCACCATCATCCTGCTAACACTGTCTGTGTTGGGTCTGTTGCATTCTTGTTCATCGAGTAAGGGACTGAAAGTATTGACAGAAGAAAAACCTCAATATTAAATTTAACCCCAATTTGATTTGAGTTTTTAGAAAGAGGAGGCTGGCTATGGTCTGGTTTGAACTGTTTCTGCTCAGAATCTGGTCTATTCAGACTATTTGTAATTTTTTGGCTCCAATGGTGTTTCATATAACTCTAACACATCGTAGCAGAGCTATAAGCTCAAAAATATTCATTGGAATTTGTTTAGATCTTTTTCAACAACGTGCTACTATACAGTGATGTTTCGCTTCTCCAACTTGAGATGCCTCTGAATTGTGTAATTTTTAGGTTGCATGTTACAGTTGAGGTTGGTGATATATACTTCTTTGCTTGGACAATAATAGGTAAGGTTGGATGATGTATGCTTTGCTCTGCATTGTAACTGTATGTGAGGGTTGGTGATATACCAGTACTTCTTTGCTTGGACTATAGGTAAGGTTGGATGATGCATGCTTTGCTCTAACTGTGGGTGATGCTGAATGGTATACTTCTTTACTTTGACTGTAGGTGGCGTTGAGATGATTCGTCTGGGTGAAAATATCATTGAATACAACAATGACTTTCGCTTCTACATCACAACGAAACTACGCAACCCTCACTACCTGCCCGAAGTAGCAACAAAGGTCTCGCTGCTTAACTTCATGATAACCAGAGAAGGTCTGGAGGACCAGCTGCTGGGAATTGTTGTCACCAAAGAAAGGTGAGTCTGATTGTGATGATTGGAAGGGTAGAGTATGGTAGGGTATAGTAGGGTAGGGTAGGGCAGGGCAGGGTAGGGTTGGGTAGGGTAGACCCTGTAGGGTAGGGTAGGGTAGGGTGGGGTGGGGTGGGGTGGGGTAGGGTAGGGTTGGGTAGGGTAGGATAGGGTAGGGTAGGGTAGGGTAGGGTAGGGTAGGGTAGGGTAGGGTAGGGTAGGGTAGGGTAGGGTAGGGTAGGGTAGGGTAGGGTAGGGTAGGGTAGGGTAGGGTAGGGTAGGGTAGGGTAGGGTAGGGTAGGGTAGGGTAGGGTGGGGTAGAGTAGGGTAGGGTAGGGTAGGGTCAGTGATGTAGTCGAGTCCACCTCAATGCAAGTCAGGTCCAAGTCCATGCTACATAAGTGTGTACATACCTCTGGTAAGATACACAAGTAGGCGCGTATCTGAGACATGTTACACAGGTATGCACAGACCGCTGGCATGCTACATACAAATTGTACATACCTGAAAATGTAATGGGCTTCTTGGCACTTCTTTTGGAAAGGTAAGGGGCGTCCAGGCGTACCCTTTTAACACTGATTTGCTCTAATTGTATGTGAGGGTTGGGGTGGGGTGGGGTGGGGTGGGTGGGGTGGGGTGGTACACAAGTATGTGCATACCTTTGGCCTACTACATAAGCATGTGCAAGACCTTTGGCATGTACATAAGTATGTACAGACCTTGAATGCTACATATATTATAAGTATGTATAAGCCTCTGAGAATGTACACAAAAAGTATGCTCAGACCTCTGGCATGCTACATACATGCTACATGAAATCTTTAAAGTGTATGTACAGACCCTCATACATCGTATATTTTATAAGTATATACCCGGTAGTATACTAAGTATAAAGTATTGGTTATTATAGTATAGGTCAATATAGTATAAGTTATATTTTCTAGATAACAAATATGATTTGCCTGTTTAATAATGCTGGTTGCATATTTTCATCATAATTAATTTTCTGCTTTTCCTTTCTTCAATTTTCAGGCCTGAGTTGGAAGTGGAACGCCAGGCGTTGATCGTGGCAAGCGCCAACAACAATCGACTTCTGCAGGATATAGAGGACAAGATCCTCCACACACTCTCATCCTCTGAGGGAAACATTCTGGAGGATGAGACTGCCGTTCAGTTTTTGGATTCATCGAAGACCATATCAAATGAAATCTTTAAAAAGCAGAAGGTTAGAGGGAGTTGGAGGGGATGAATAGTTGTTTTGTTAATTTGGAATTTTTAGACCGTGATTGGTAGTTGGGCTCTTTATTCATTCATTCATTCATTCATTCATTTCGTGAATTTATATAGCGCTTCTTCAAGAAATCTACTCAGAGGCGCTCCCAGTCCAGCCACAGCTAAAATAATAGGTCTTGAGCAACTTATAAAAAGCAGGTGAATTTAGTCTAGGCATAAGTCACAAGTTTAGTGGGAGGCCATTCCAGTAGAAAAGGCTCGGCGCTGTAGGCACAAAAATGTTGGAGCGTTTTCACCTTTGTTGTTTATGTATTTAAAGTAAGCTTACATTGTAAGTTCTTGTACATGTAGACGAAAAGGCGGTTAGCAACTTGTAATATTAGCAATACACTTACAGTAGGCCCTACTTATGCTGCTAGGCTGTTACAACACATGTCGTTCAATGTTCTCCTATTACCGGTATATACATGTAAGTTATAACTAAACTTGATACGTTTCAAGTTTGACATGGGCCAACTCTTGATGCCTTGTGCAGTAGGCACTGTTGCAATAGACGTAGGCTACTAATTAATAAATGACTTTAAATGTCAAGGTTGCTATAATTTCCAGTGGATTTCTTTGAGTAGGCTATCCAATTGTTGATATTGTAATATTGTCTATGGTCTAATTCGTGCTTTACCGACTGTTAGGCCCTACAATTGGTTGCAATAAGAAACCTTGATTGATTTATTAATTGATTGGCCGACCGCCCGATTGATTGATTGATTGATTGATCCTTGATGGTGTCTAACTTCTGCACCATATATAGATTGCTGAGGAGACTGAGAAGAAGATAGAGGAGTCTCGCCAGTGCTATCGTCCGATTGCCAAGCACTCGGCCATTCTCTTCTTCTCAGTGGCAGACCTTCCAAACATCGACCCGATGTACCAGTATTCACTCAGCTGGTTCATCAACCTTTTCGTGATGTCCATTCACGACAGGTTAGTTTACATCAACTCATCGCAACATTGCGGCAACAGCTGAACAGCTCACAGCATGACATCGATGACTGTTTTCAAAGACAAGGCCGTAGCTAGGGGGTGTTTTGGGTGTTTGAACACCCCCAAATGTAAAATGGAAAAACAATATTATGCATTTACGAGCACGTGATGTAAAAACCATGAAATAAAATCACTAAAACACCCAAAAAATGAAAAATGTGAAAAATAATAGAATGCATTCTCTAGCACATAATGAAAAATACATGAAATTAGGTGAAAAATGGTAAGAAAGCCGTTTCCGACGACTAAAAAAAGTTGTGAGAAAATCTCCGTCAAAGAAACACCCCCGAAATCAAATCCTGGCTACGGCCTTGTGCAAAGATATCCAGAAAGCTGCCCACAATGCGTTACTGATTTATAGACATCTAATAACTTAACTGGAGTACTTAGTTTCAGTTTTTAAAGAGCATTATTAGCTGAAAAAATATTTTTTGGGGGAGGATGCAAGTCATTGAGATCTGCATTAGGGCAGATTGAACATTTTACAGCTGGATTGTTCAGTGTCTTTTATTTATTATTGATATTCAAGAGATAGCATACACATAGAGGAGGAGGAAGAAAAGAAGCTTTTTTGTATACGTAGCCTACTCATATTGGGAGTGGTCAGCAAAATATACGGCGGGGTGGTGTTAAAAATACGATTTTTGCATATTATTAATTTATTACCCTATATGGATGACCCCTCATTGGAGTACATATGTATAGGTATGAGCAGGGCTTAAAGTGTTGCAGGGACGGTCATGGACGGCGTCCATGCACTTATTTTAAAATCTGAATGCCATCCTTCTTTTGGAGAGGTAAGGAGCGTCCAGGCACTTCTTTTTCCGCACTTTAAGCACTGGGTATGAGGTAGGCCTAGGTCCATTTGAAATAAACTGACTTATTTTTGCTGAAAACAATGATTCTTTCTTCCAGCAACAAAACGAAGGTTCTTGATCGTCGCCTGCGATATCTGAAGGACCATTTCCAGTACAACCTGTACGAGAACATCTGCCGTTCGCTGTTCGCAAAGCACAAACTCATCTTCTCGTTCCTCCTCTGTTCCCATCTCTTCCTGTAAGTACAACACCGGGAGCGCTATTGAATGGTTTCCTTATTTTTACGTGCAGTTCATGGTTAGGATGCTGGTTCCTTGTCTGATTGAATTGAATAATTGAATGGCAAGAGACAAGCCTTAATAACTTGGACAGTTCATTGCAGGACTTGTGATTTGCTTGCCAATTGAAATGAATACAAAGTTGAACAGTGTGCACCACATGGGTATTGGGCATACTGTGCCAAGGTCCACTCAGCAAGAATGTTGAGTTTTTAGCTGTTTTCTTTATATCTTTATGTTAATCCATGTGATATTCATTGTTTACTATAATTTTCTCTTCTGTTTTTTGAAGGGCAAATGGTGACTTGGATCGTGGAGAGCTCATGTTCTTCCTGACGGGTGGAATTGGATTGGAAAACACGGTTCCCAATCCAGACAGCCAGTGGATAAGTGACCGCAACTGGGACGAAATTTGCCGAATGGATCAGCTGCCAAACTTCAAAGGATTTCTGTAATAAAATTCAAAGGATTTCTGTAATAAACTTCAAAGATTTCTGTAAAAAAACTTTAAACATTTCTGTTATAAACTTCAAAGGTTTTTCTGTAAAAAAATCAAAAGATTTCTGTAAAATATTTAATTTTGTCTCAGTCACTTTGCTTCCCATGTGGTTTGATTTGATTTAGTTCCGTATCTTTTGTAATAATATTTTAAGCATTTTGGCACTTTCTATGTGCATTGGAAGGAGAAGAGCTGTTCATTGAGTTAGCCATGAGGCACATTTCCAATCAATTCTGGCTCCTGCTGGGAGTAGGCTAAACTGAATCACTAGAAGCTTCTCTGAAACTCACTTGAAATACTGACATCTTTACTGAAAGTCTCTTAAGATACTGAAATTACTCACATGTAATCCTGAAACGTAAGCTGGCTATTTCATTCATTCTATGAACTTATTAAATTTTAGCAGCCTTCCAAGATACTACTCAGAGGCGCTCCCAACCCAGCCACGGCAGAAAAAGACGAGAAATTTAAT
Organism: Lumbricus rubellus; assembly: GCA_945859605.1. Classification (NCBI taxonomy): domain Eukaryota; kingdom Metazoa; phylum Annelida; class Clitellata; order Crassiclitellata; family Lumbricidae; genus Lumbricus; species Lumbricus rubellus. Next base: position 12,445,897 of record OX243822.1, on the reverse strand, counting down.
AAACAAAGTTTCATTGTTCAGATCAATAAATGCAGCTTTGAAGGAAGTTCATTTCATTTTTCTGTGTGCAATAATTGGCAAACGTTTCACCTTCTGATTTCTGGAACTGTTTCCTAGGCAACATTTCAGGGAGAAGGTCAAAGACTGGCGCTGTTACTATGACAACAAGGCACCGCATGAAGCAGAATTACCGGCTCCATGGAACCAGAGGCTGAACGACTTTCAGAAAATGATTGTGCTACGTTGCATTCGACCAGACAAAGTAATCTCACCCTTTCTTATTGTTGTGGGATTTTGCGATTTAAATTAGGCTTCCCTATGTTACTTATCAGGGCTGTTTTTAAGGAATTCTTAGAACTGCGCAACCCTTCTTTCCTTTTCCATCCTCCATAGTAAATTACTTCCAATCGGAAGGCAATGGCCTTTTCTGCTAGTTTTGAGTGTACAGAAGTGCTTCTACAACTGCAAATTTTGTGCACAACTGCACGTTAAAAAAACCTGTTGCTTATTATGAGCCGTAAATGTCTCTTTTTTCTTTACGTTTTGAGCTAGATATGTCCCTTTAAGCTATTAATTATTTTTGTGATTAATTTATCTTTCAACAGACAACAGCAATCCATCTATCTATCTATCTGAGAAATTTATATAGCACCCCTTCAAGATAACTATTCAGAGGTGCTCCCGACCCAGCCACACCTAATAAAGATTTTCTCGCTAACAAGGTTAAGCCTGCTGTTTCATTTTATTAAATATGCAAAATTTCACAAATGTTTCAATATAAAGTCTGAAAAAACCCAAGAAAAACCCAAGTTCTTCCCCCCCCCAAAAAAACATTTCCAAAGTTCGGTTCGTAAAACCCAAGATCTTGTGGAAAACTCAAGGAGTGGCACCTGGTCCGGATACCACTGTTATTGTAATTTATTACTTATTACTTGATCATTCACCGGCTGTACATGTATATCTTTCACTTGAAGGTCATTCCAGCTGTGACGAACTTTGTGACGCAGAAACTTGGTCGGAGTTTTGTTGAGCCTCCGCCATTCGACTTGTCGAAGTCTTTCAACGACTCAAACTGCTGCGCTCCACTCATCTTCATTCTGTCGCCAGGTGTCGACCCCACGATGGCGCTGCTCAAGTTTGCACACGACAGAGGCTTTGACGGACAGAAGTTCAACTCCATCTCTCTTGGCCAGGGTCAGGTTAGCAGTCTTCAGGCAATGTTCTCTGTCGCCCGGTTGTGGAAGAATGGTCGGTATAATGCACTGGTGGTGATCATTGTCAGGAAACTCTAACCCTAGCTCTAACCCTAACAGAAACCCTAACCCTAGCTCTAACCCTAACAGAAACCCTAACCCTAGCTCTAACCCTAACAGAAACCCTAACCCTAGCTCTAACCCTAACAGAAACCCTAACCCTAGCTCTAACCCTAACAGAAATCCTAACCCTAGCTCTAACCCTAACAGAAACCCTAACCCTAGCTCTAACCCTAACAGAAACCCTAACCCTAGCTCTAACCCTAACAGAAACCCTAACCCTAGCTCTAACCCTAACAGAAACCCTAACCCTAGCTCTAACCCTAACAGAAAACCTAACCCTAGCTCTAACCATAACAGAAACCCTAACCCTAGCTCTAACCCTAACAGAAACCCTAACCCTAGCTCTAACCCTAACAGAAACCCTAACCCTAGCTCTAACCTTAACAGAAACCCTAACCCTAGCTCTAACCCTAACAGAAACCCTAACCCTAGCTCTAACCCTAACAGAAACCCTAACCCCAGCTCTAACCCTAACAGAAACCTTAATCCCAGCCCTAACCCTAACATAAACCCTAACCCTAGCTCTAACCCTAACAGAAACCCTAACCCTAACAGAAACCCTAACCCTAGCTCTAACCCTAACAGAAACCCTAACCCTAGCTCTAACCCTAACAGAAACCCTAACCCTAGCTCTAACCCTAACAGAAACCCTAACCCTAGCTCTAACCCTAGCAGAAACCCTAACCCCAGCTCTAACCCTAACAGAAACCTTAACCCCAGCTCTAACCCTAACAGAAACCCTAACCCTAGCTCTAACTCTAACAGAAACCCTAACCCTAGCTCTAACCCTAACAGAAACCCTAACCATAGCTTTAACCGTAACAGAAACCCTAACCCTAGCTCTAACCCTAACAGAAACCCTAACCCTAGCTCTAACCCTAACAGGAACCCTAACCCTAGCTCTAACCCTAACAGAAACCCTAACCCTAGCTCTAACCCTAACAGAAACCCTAACCCTAGCTCTAACCCTAACAGAAACCCTAACCCTAGCTCTAACCCTATCAGAAACCCTAACCCTAGCTCTAAGCCTAACAGAAACCCTAACCCTAGCTCTAACCCTAACAGAAACCCTAACCCTAGCTCTAACTTTAACAGAAACCCTAACCCAAGCTCTAACCCTAACAGAAACCATAACCCTAGCTCTAACCCTAAGAGAAACCCTAACCCTAGCTCTAACCCTAACAGAAACCTTAACCCTAACTCTAACCCTAACAGAAACCCTAACCCTAGCTCTAACCCTAAGAGAAACTCTACCCTAGCTCTAACCCTAACAGAAACCCTAACCCTAGCTCTAACCCTAAGAGAAACTCTAACCCTAGCTCTAACCCTAACAGAAACCCTAACCCTAGCTCTAACCCTAACAGAAACCCTAACCCTAGCTCTAACCCTAAGAGAAACCCTAACCCTAGCTCTAACCCTAACAGAAACCCTAACCCTAGCTCTAACCCTAACAGAAACCCTAACCCTAGCTCTAACCCTAACAGAAACCCTAACCCTAGCTCTAACCCTAACAGAAACCATAACCCTAGCTCTAACCCTAACAGAAACCCTAACCCTAGCTCTAACCCTAACAGAAACCCTAACCCTAGCTCTAACTCTAACGGAAACCCTAACCCTAGCTCTAACCCTAACAGAAACCCTAACCCTAGCTCTAACCCTAACAGAAACCCTAACCCTATCCCTAACCCTAACAGAAACCCTAACCCTAGCTCTAACCCTAACAGAAACCCTAACCCTAGCTCTAACCCTAACAGAAATCCTAACCCTAGCTCTAACCCTAACAGAAATTCTAACCCTAGCTCTAACCCTAACAGAAACCCTAACCTTAGCTCTAACCCTAACAGAAACCATAACCCTAGCTCTAACCTTAACAGAAACCCTAACCCTAGCTCTAACCCTAATAGAAACCCTAACCCTAGCTCTAACTCTAACAGAAACCCTAACTCTAGCTCTAACCCTAACAGAAACCCTAACCCTAGCTCTAACCCTAACAGAAACCCTAACCCTAGCTCTAACCCTAACAGAAACCCTAACCCTAGCTCTAACCCTAACAGAAACCCTAACCCTAGCTCTAACCCTAACAGAAACCCTAACCCTAGCTCTAACCCTAACAGAAACCCTAACCCTAGCTCTAACCCTAACAGAAACCCTAACTCTAGCTCTAACCATAACAGAAACCCTAACCCTAGCTCTAACCCTAACAGAAACCTTAACCCTAGCTCTAACCCTAACAGAAACCCTAACCCTAGCTCTAATCCTAGCAGAAACCTTAACCCCAGCTCTAACCCTAACAGAAACTCCAACCCCAGCTCTAACCCTAAGAGAAACCCTAACCCTAGCTCTAACCCTAACAGAAACCCTAACTCTAGCTCTAACCCTAACAGAAACCCTAACCCTAGCTCTAACCTTAACAGAAACCCTAACCCTAGCTCTAACCCTGACAGAAACTCTAACCCTAGCTCTAACCCTAAGAGAAACTCTAACCCTAGCTCTAACCCTAACAGAAACCCTAACCCTAGCTCTAACCCTAACAGAAACCCTAACCTTAGCTCTAACCCTAAGAGAAACCCTAACCCTAGCTCTAACCCTAACAGAAACCCTAACCCTAGCTCTAACCCTAACAGAAACCCTAACCCTAGCTCTAACCCTAACAGAAACCCTAACCCTAGCTCTAACCCTAACAGAAACCCTAACCCTAGCTCTAACCCTAACAGAACCCCAACCCTAGCTCTAACCCTAACAGAAACCCTAACCCTAGCTCTAACCCTAACGGAAACCCTAACCCTAGCTCTAACCCTAACAGAAACCCTAACCCTAGCTCTAACCCTAACAGAAACCCTAACCCTATTTCTAACCCTAACAGAAACCCTAGCCCTAGCTCTAACCCTAACAGAAACCCTAACCCTAGCTCTAACCCTAACAGAAATCCTAACCCTAGCTCTAACCCTAACAGAAATTCTAACCCTAGCTCTAACACTAACAGAAACCCTAACCTTAGCTCTAACCCTAACAGAAACCATAACCCTAGCTCTAACCCTAACAGAAACCCTAACCCTAGCTCTAACCCTAACAGAAACCCTAACCCTAGCTCTAACTCTAACAGAAACCCTAACCCTAGCTCTAACCCTAACAGAAACCCTAACCCTAGCTCTAACCTTAACAGAAACCCTAACCCTAGCTCTAACCCTAACAGAAACCCTAACTCTAGCTCTAACCATAACAGAAACCCTAACCCTAGCTCTAACCCTAACAGAAACCTTAACCTTAGCTCTAACCCTAACAGAAACCCTAACCCTAGCTCTAACCCTAACAGAAACCCTAACCCTAGCTCTAACCCTAACAGAAACCCTAACCCTAGCTCTAACCCTAACAGAAACCCTAACCCTAGCTCTAACCCTAACAGAAATTCTAACCCTAGCTCTAACCCTAACAGAAACCCTAACCCTAGCTCTAACCCTAACAGAAACCCTAACCCTATTTCTAACCCTAACAGAAACCCTAGCCCTAGCTCTAACCCTAACAGAAACCCTAACCCTAGCTCTAACCCTAACAGAAATCCTAACCCTAGCTCTAACCCTAACAGAAATTCTAACCCTAGCTCTAACACTAACAGAAACCCTAACCTTAGCTCTAACCCTAACAGAAACCATAACCCTAGCTCTAACCCTAACAGAAACCCTAACCCTAGCTCTAACCCTAACAGAAACCCTAACCCTAGCTCTAACTCTAACAGAAACCCTAACCCTAGCTCTAACCCTAACAGAAACCCTAACCCTAGCTCTAACCCTAACAGAAACCCTAACCCTAGCTCTAACCCTAACAGAAACCCTAACCCTAGCTCTAACCATAACAGAAACCCTAACCCTAGCTCTAACCCTAACAGAAACCTTAACCTTAGCTCTAACCCTAACAGAAACCCTAACCCTAGCTCTAACCCTAACAGAAACCCTAACCCTAGCTCTAACCCTAACAGAAACCCTAACCCTAGCTCTAACCCTAACAGAAACCCTAACCCTAGCTCTAACCCTAACAGAAATTCTAACCCTAGCTCTAACCCTAACAGAAACCCTAACCTTAGCTCTAACCCTAACAGAAACCATAACCCTAGCTCTAACCCTAACAGAAACCCTAACCTTAGCTCTAACCCTAACAGAAACCATAACCCTAGCTCTAACCCTAACAGAAACCCTAACCCTAGCTCTAACCCTAACAGAAACCCTAACCCTAGCTCTAACTCTAACAGAAACCCTAACCCTAGCTCTAACCCTAACAGAAACCCTAACCCTAGCTCTAACCTTAACAGAAACCCTAACCCTAGCTCTAACCCTAACAGAAACCCTAACTCTAGCTCTAACCATAACAGAAACCCTAACCCTAGCTCTAACCCTAACAGAAACCTTAACCTTAGCTCTAACCCTAACAGAAACCCTAACCCTAGCTCTAACCCTAACAGAAACCCTAACCCTAGCTCTAACCCTAACAGAAACCCTAACCCTAGCTCTAACCCTAACAGAAACCCTAACCTTAGCTCTAACCCTAACAGAAACCCTAACCCTAGCTCTAACCCTAACAGAAACCCTAACCCTAGCTCTAACCCTAACAGAAACCCTAACTCTAGCTCTAACCATAACAGAAACCCTAACCCTAGCTCTAACCCTAACAGAAACCTTAACCCTAGCTCTAACCCTAACAGAAACCCTAACCCTAGCTCTAATCCTAGCAGAAACCTTAACCCCAGCTCTAACTCTAACAGAAACTCCAACCCCAGCTCTAACCCTAAGAGAAACCCTAACCCTAGCTCTAACCCTAACAGAAACCCTAACTCTAGCTCTAACCCTAACAGAAACCCTAACCCTAGCTCTAACCTTAACAGAAACCCTAACCCTAGCTCTAACCCTGACAGAAACTCTAACCCTAGCTCTAACCCTAAGAGAAACTCTAACCCTAGCTCTAACCCTAACAGAAACCCTAACCCTAGCTCTAACCCTAACAGAAACCCTAACCTTAGCTCTAACCCTAAGAGAAACCCTAACCCTAGCTCTAACCCTAACAGAAACCCTAACCCTAGCTCTAACCCTAACAGAAACCCTAACCCTAGCTCTAACCCTAACAGAAACCCTAACCCTAGCTCTAACCCTAACAGAAACCCTAACCCTAGCTCTAACCCTAACAGAACCCCAACCCTAGCTCTAACCCTAACAGAAACCCTAACCCTAGCTCTAACCCTAACGGAAACCCTAACCCTAGCTCTAACCCTAACAGAAACCCTAACCCTAGCTCTAACCCTAACAGAAACCCTAACCCTATTTCTAACCCTAACAGAAACCCTAGCCCTAGCTCTAACCCTAACAGAAACCCTAACCCTAGCTCTAACCCTAACAGAAACCCTAACCCTAGCTCTAACCCTAACAGAAATCCTAACCCTAGCTCTAACCCTAACAGAAATTCTAACCCTAGCTCTAACCCTAACAGAAACCCTAACCTTAGCTCTAACCCTAACAGAAACCATAACCCTAGCTCTAACCCTAACAGAAACCCTAACCCTAGCTCTAACCCTAACAGAAACCCTAACCCTAGCTCTAACTCTAACAGAAACCCTAACCCTAGCTCTAACCCTAACAGAAACCCTAACCCTAGCTCTAACCTTAACAGAAACCCTAACCCTAGCTCTAACCTTAACAGAAACCCTAACTCTAGCTCTAACCATAACAGAAACCCTAACCCTAGCTCTAACCCTAACAGAAACCTTAACCTTAGCTCTAACCCTAACAGAAACCCTAACCCTAGCTCTAACCCTAACAGAAACCCTAACCCTAGCTCTAACCCTAACAGAAACCCTAACCCTAGCTCTAACCCTAGCAGAAACCCGAACCCCAGCTCTAACCCTAACAGAAACCCTAACCCCAGCTCTAACCCTAACAGAAACCCTAGCTCTAACCCTAACAGAAACCCTAACCCTAGCTCTAACCCTAAGAGAAACTCTAACTCTAGCTCAAACCCTAACAGAAACCCTAACCCTAGCTCTAACCCTAACAGAAACCCTAACCCTAGCTCTAACCCTAACAGAAACCCTAACCCTAGCTCTAACCCTAACAGAAACCCTAACACTAGCTCTAACCCTAACAGAAACCCTAACCCTAGCTCTAACCCTAACAGAAACCCTAACCCTAGCTCTAACCCTAACAGAAACCATAACCCTAGCTCTAACCCTAACAGAAACCCTAACCCTAGCTCTAACCCTAACAGAAACCATAACCCTAGCTCTAACCCTAACAGAAACCCTAACCCTAGCTCTAACCCTAACAGAAACCCTAACCCTAGCTCTAACTCTAACGGAAACCCTAACCCTAGCTCTAACCCTAACAGAAACCCTAACCCTAGCTCTAACCCTAACAGAAACCCTAACCCTATCCCTAACCCTAACAGAAACCCTAACCCTAGCTCTAACCCTAACAGAAACCCTAACCCTAGCTCTAACCCTAACAGAAATCCGAACCCTAGCTCTAACCCTAACAGAAATTCTAACCCTAGCTCTAACCCTAACAGAAACCCTAACCTTAGCTCTAACCCTAACAGAAACCATAACCCTAGCTCTAACCCTAACAGAAACCCTAACCCTAGCTCTAACCCTAATAGAAACCCTAACCCTAGCTCTAACTCTAACAGAAACCCTAACCCTAGCTCTAACCCTAACAGAAACCCTAACCCTAGCTCTAACCCTAACAGAAACCCTAACTCTAGCTCTAACCTTAACAGAAACCCTAACCCTAGCTGTAACCCTAACAGAAACCCTAACCCTAGCTCTAACCCTAACAGAAACCCTAACCCTAGCTCTAACCCTAACAGAAACCCTAACCCTAGCTCTAACCCTAACAGAAACCTTAACCCTAGCTCTAACCCTAACAGAAACCCTAACCCTAGCTCTAATCCTAGCAGAAACCTTAACCCCAGCTCTAACCCTAACAGAAACTCCAACCCCAGCTCTAACCCTAAGAGAAACCCTAACCCTATCTCTAACCCTAACAGAAACCCTAACCCTAGCTCTAACCCTAACAGAAACCTTAACCCTAGCTCTAACCCTAACAGAAACCCTAACCCTAGCTCTAACCCTGACAGAAACTCTAACCCTAGCTCTAACCCTAAGAGAAACTCTAACCCTAGCTCTAACCCTAACAGAAACCCTAACCCTAGCTCTAACCCTAACAGAAACCCTAACCCTAGCTCTAACCCTAAGAGAAACCCTAACCCTAGCTCTAACCCTAACAGAAACCCTAACCCTAGCTCTAACCCTAACAGAAACCCTAACCCTAGCTCTAACCCTAACAGAAACCCTAACCCTAGCTCTAACCCTAACAGAAACCCTAACCCTAGCTCTAACCCTAACAGAAACCCCAACCCTAGCTCTAACCCTAACAGAAACCCTAACCTTAACTCTAACCCTAACGGAAACCCTAACCCTAGCTCTAACCCTAACAGAAACCCTAACCCTAGCTCTAACCCTAACAGAAACCCTAACCCTATCTCTAACCCTAACAGAAACCCTAGCCCTAGCTCTAACCCTAACAGAAACCCTAACCCTAGCTCTAACCCTAACAGAAATCCTAACCCTAGCTCTAACCCTAACAGAAATTCTAACCCTAGCTCTAACCCTAACAGAAACCATAACCCTAGCTCTAACCCTAACAGAAACCCTAACCCTAGCTCTAACCCTAACAGAAACCCTAACCCTAGCTCTAACTCTAACAGAAACCCTAACCCTAGCTCTAACCTTAACAGAAACCCTAACCCTAGCTCTAACCCTAACAGAAACCCTAACCCTAGCTCTAACCCTAACAGAAACCCTAACTCTGGCTCTAACCATAACAGAAACCCTAACCCTAGCTCTAACCCTAACAGAAACCTTAACCCTAGCTCTAACCCTAACAGAAACCCTAACCCTAGCTCTAATCCTAGCAGAAACCCTAACCCCAGCTCTAACCCTAACAGAAACTCCAACCCCAGCTCTAACCCTAAGAGAAACCCTAACCCTAGCTCTAACCCTAACAGAAACCCTAACCCTAGCTCTAACCCTAACAGAAACCCTAACCCTAGCTCTAACCCTAACCCTAGCTCTAACCCTGACAGAAACTTTAACCCTAGCTCTAACCCTAACAGAAACCCTAACCCTAGCTCTAACCCTAACAGAAACCCTAACCCTAGCTCTAACCCTAACAGAAACCATAACCCTAGCTCTAACCCTAGCAGAAACCCTAACCCCAGCTCTAACCCTAACAGAAACCTTAACCCTAGCTCTAACCCTAACAGAAACCCTAACCCTAGCTCTAATCCTAGCAGAAACCTTAACCCCAGCTCTAACCCTAACAGAAACTCCAACCCCAGCTCTAACCCTAAGAGAAACCCTAACCCTATCTCTAACCCTAACAGAAACCTTAACCCTAGCTCTAACCCTAACAGAAACCCTAACCCTAGCTCTAACCCTGACAGAAACTCTAACCCTAGCTCTAACCCTAAGAGAAACTCTAACCCTAGCTCTAACCCTAACAGAAACCCTAACCCTAGCTCTAACCCTAACAGAAACCCTAACCCTAGCTCTAACCCTAAGAGAAACCCTAACCCTAGCTCTAACCCTAACAGAAACCCTAACCCTAGCTCTAACCCTAACAGAAACCCTAACCCTAGCTCTAACCCTAACAGAAACCCTAACCCTAGCTCTAACCCTAACAGAAACCCTAACCCTAGCTCTAACCCTAACAGAAACCCCAACCCTAGCTCTAACCCTAACAGAAACCCTAACCTTAACTCTAACCCTAACGGAAACCCTAACCCTAGCTCTAACCCTAACAGAAACCCTAACCCTAGCTCTAACCCTAACAGAAACCCTAACCCTATCTCTAACCCTAACAGAAACCCTAGCCCTAGCTCTAACCCTAACAGAAACCCTAACCCTAGCTCTAACCCTAACAGAAATCCTAACCCTAGCTCTAACCCTAACAGAAATTCTAACCCTAGCTCTAACCCTAACAGAAACCATAACCCTAGCTCTAACCCTAACAGAAACCCTAACCCTAGCTCTAACCCTAACAGAAACCCTAACCCTAGCTCTAACTCTAACAGAAACCCTAACCCTAGCTCTAACCCTAACAGAAACCCTAACCCTAGCTCTAACCCTAACAGAAACCCTAACCCTAGCTCTAACCCTAACAGAAACCCTAACTCTGGCTCTAACCATAACAGAAACCCTAACCCTAGCTCTAACCCTAACAGAAACCTTAACCCTAGCTCTAACCCTAACAGAAACCCTAACCCTAGCTCTAATCCTAGCAGAAACCCTAACCCCAGCTCTAACCCTAACAGAAACTCCAACCCCAGCTCTAACCCTAAGAGAAACCCTAACCCTAGCTCTAACCCTAACAGAAACCCTAACCCTAGCTCTAACCCTAACAGAAACCCTAACCCTAGCTCTAACCCTAACCCTAGCTCTAACCCTGACAGAAACTTTAACCCTAGCTCTAACCCTAACAGAAACCCTAACCCTAGCTCTAACCCTAACAGAAACCCTAACCCTAGCTCTAACCCTAACAGAAACCATAACCCTAGCTCTAACCCTAGCAGAAACCCTAACCCCAGCTCTAACCCTAACAGAAACCCTAACCCCAGCTCTAACCCTAACAGAAACCCTAGCTCTAACCCTAACAGAAATCTTAACCATAGCGTCGTCGGTGAATATGATGATCAAAAAGATGATTGTGGCGGAGTTTTTGGTCGTAGTAGTTGTATGGGTGATGATGATGTAGGTAGCATTGATTTCGGTTGGTCGTATTGGCGACCATGGTCTTGGCAATGATGATCAGTGACGTAGCCAGGAATTTATGATGGGTGTGGAGGTCTTATGGCCTGGCCGGATGCCATTCCTGACACCAACTCAACAACGGTATTACAGTAAATAAAAATTGAATAAATTTACAAAGGGGATTCAGTAAGGAAAACAATTATTGTTTGAAGTAACAATTATTGTTACTTCAAACAATTGTTTGTTTTTCTTATTTAAGTGGATAAATAACCTTTAAAAAAAATTTCCTAAGCCAATGGGGGTTTTAGCCCCCGAAGCCCTCTTGTCTACGCCACTGCTGATATTAAATGACGAGTGGTAATTATGCCCCCTCGAATGGTGATTGACTAACGAACCCGCAACCTTCTGGCTGCAAGGCACCGAACATACCCCTACACCACCGTGCCCCATTTAACTATGGTATGTTTCATAATCATGTTGATTAGGTGAAGAGCATTAGATGTGAGATCACTCTGAAGGGGCAAAACATAAGCCAAAGCTGAATTTTTCAGGAAACATTCCCAATACCATTAGGAACAACATATCCAAAATCCCCGTGAATCCCTCTGGAGCTCTTTCCAAAATCCAAGATGGCGTCCAAGATGGCCACAAAAATCTTAAAACTGTTATATTTCCGCTTAAAATCAACGTAGCGTCACAATTTTGATGGCTACATACACATTTATAAGGTTAAGGAATACAATCAAACATGTTCTGAATCACTAAGTATTCATACACAGCTACAGTATCGAGCTGGTCAGCTATGAATGGTATGGCCATAATCAGACAGATAACGATATTGAAACTGTTCATTCATGCAGAAAGAAGCGGTGATTGGGACCTGCACTTGTATGCAATCTCCCAGATGATACCATACCTACATGCTGCAGGGCATACTCAGTATGCCAAAAGTGCCAGGCTCTACCACCAAACCATGAAAACGGTCCAAACGGTAATGTCGGCAGACGATTACGCTCGATTCACAACCCATGGCTACTTTACCATACGACGTACGCACCACTTCTGGTCGGGTAACTTTACGGATCAGACAATAGAACAGGATCTCATGAGAATGCTAAAGAGCGCAGGAGGAATGACTCATGGCCGCCAAATCACTGAGAGCACACTTACCAACTGGGTGCATTCCTTTCCCTTCACTATCCCAATCTGCAAAAGCCTCGAACATTTCACAAACGTCAATTGTACGTCATCATACCAGCATCGTGACCTCAATGCCGGTAGTGAGAGCAAGGACAAGCAAGACCACGAGAAGTTCTACATGTGGTTATCGGCGCATTCACCATTCCTGTACACGTGCGAGTCTGTTGTGTGTCTATCAACAGGCATGATTGCGGGCAAAACAGTAAACTGCGACAATGCGTTTGAGGTAGGTTGCATCGCAGCCAAGGCCATGTCAAATGGTAATTTTTCTGATGTCAAACTCAAGCGCAATGACAAAGTGAAGACTATCGCCAGTGTGGCCAACACTGTTACGATCCGAAATGAACGCGTGACCATCAACCCAGCCGTTCTGTTCAGCCGCATTACATGTATACTGCGGGACAGTTCAGAGATGGAGGTATACTTGTCGTACGAGCTGGCTCCACAGCCACCATCGCTTTTCCAAGACGGGCTCATGAGAAAATCTCCGAAGAGTGCATTAGGCCAGCTTCTTCGATCTAAGGCCCCGCTTGAGTCTCGCTTTCCTGACGATGCCAAGTATATCGTAGATGGCGGATATCTTCTTCGCGTTGTGATTTGGCCAGCAAATCCTACATATAGTCAAGTATGTGATTCATATGTATCGTACACAGAAAGGCACTATGGCAATGAGACGATAGTCGTGTTTGACGGATACGAATGCACCACGTCTACGAAATCTGCTGAACAGAAACGAAGGGCCACAAAGTCATCTTCGAGAGACATCATGTTTGACGAGTCGATGCAAACCGTTACAACTCAATCTGCTTTCTTGAGTAACGATGGAAACAAAACCAGGCTTATCAGCATGCTTGTACACAAATTCAACGACAAATTCATAAGAACGAGACAAGCTGCTGCAGATGCAGATCGACTCATAGTAGAGACTGCTTTATCAGAGAGCGGCCAATCTCGTCCCGTGGTAGTGATTGGAACGGACACAGATTTACTCGTAATGCTGATCTCTCTTGCACCTCCTGATTGTGACATGTACATGCTCTGCTCAACCAATCCTATAGCACTCTACAACATCACTCTCATCCAAAATGCAGTTGGCAATAAAAAAAACACCTGCTTTTCGCCCACTCAGTGACGGGATGCGACACTGTGTCGGCTTTGTTTGGCCTCGGAAAGAAGAAGGCGATAGATATTCTGGACCAATACACCGATGACGATTCTCTTGATGTATTCACCAATGAAACGAGCAGCAAAGAACAAATTGCCAGCGTGGGAGAAAAGTTCATACTGAAGCTCTATGGAGCACCAAAGTCTGTCGACAAGCTTGACAAACAGAGATACCTTTCCTACAATAAGTCTATACGACGATCATCACTGACTACAGCGTTCAAACTCGAATCCCTCCCCCCAACGACACGCGCCGCATACTTTCATTCACTGCGAACGTATCTACAAGTGCAACAGTGGATCGGCAACACGCCAGATGCTACGAAATGGGGCTGGTATCTGCAAGATGGCACTCTGAAGCCGGTGGAGACCGATCAACCAGCAGCCCCCGATACACTGCTCAAAATGGTTGCGTGTGGCTGTGATGTTGGGAAAGGTAATTGTGGCCGAGCGTGTGGGTGTAGGAAGCTAGCCTTGAAGTGTGGACCAGGGTGTAGGTGTGTCGAAAATGAACAGTTCTGCTCAAATGCTCCGAGTTGTGAAGCATACAATGACGAACAAGAATAGGTAGATACCGACTGTATAAACGTTTCAAAGCATCAATGATATGTATGAATACTTAGTGATTCAGAACATGTTTGATTGTATTCCTTACCCTTATAAATGTGTATGTAGCCATCAAAATTGTGACGCTACGTCGATTTTAAGCGAAAACATAACAGTTTTAAGATTTTGGTGGCCATCTTGGACGCCATCTTGGATTTTGGAAAGAGCTCCAGAGGGATTCACGGGGATTTTGGATATGTTGTTCCTAATGGTATTGGGAGTGTTTCCTGAAAAATTCAGCTTTGGCTTATGTTTTGCCCCTTCAGAATCTAATGCTCTTCATCTAGATGACCATAATAGCACTGATGACAAGCTATGGTAAAGATGTTCCTATCTCATCTTATAGGGCCCCATTGCAGCCAAGATGATCCAGACAGCAAAGACGACTGGTACCTGGGTTCTGCTGCAGAACTGCCACCTTGCTGTCTCTTGGATGCCAGCACTCGAGAAGATCTGCGAGAATTTCACCCCAGACAGCACGAAATCCGACTTCCGACTCTGGCTGACCAGTTATCCATCCGAAAAGGTCTGACACACTTACGGTCTGTACTATAGACCTACATTACAGTGTAACACAACTGGAGTTTGATACGGTCCTTCTTAAAAAAACTTAGAAGTGCCTAATGCCTATGCAGGGCTTTTTTAACGTGCAGTTGTACACAAAATGTGCAGCTCTTGTAGAAGCACTTCTGTACAGTTTGAACTAGTAAAAAGGTCATTGTCCTCCGATTGGAGGTAATTTACCATGGAGGATGGGAAAGGAAAAGAAGGCGTTGTGCAGATCTAAAAATTCCTAAAAACAGTCCTGTGCCCGTGCCTCAGTGGCGAAAGGCAATTGTGTGGCAAAGCAATTTTTCTGAATGAAGGACTTGCTCATTGTCCCTGCACAGTAATCTTTTCTTCTTCTTAATAGTTAGTAAGTTATTTGCTTTATTTAATGTTTTATGAATCATTCAAAGAACAAAGAAATAAAGACCGTCCAGATAATATAAATGAGGACAATGAGGACATCATTGTAACTAGGATTACTATAGGATGCAGATAACAGAAGATAATGAGATCTTGACTTGTGCCAAATGGAGCCCTGGCATCTGGAACTGATATTGATTATTTATTAATTTAATGAGATTATTGATTAATATAATGTGATGATTGATTAATTTAATGTGCTGATTGATTAATTTAATGTGATTATTGATTAATTTAATGTGATTTTTGATTATTTTAATGTCATTATTGATTAATATAATGCGATTATTTATTAAAATAATGTGATTATTGGTTAATTTAAAATTTAATGTGATTACTGATTAATATAATGCGATTATTTATTAATATAATGTGATGATTGAATACTATAATGTGATGATTGACTAATTTAATGTGATTATTGATTAAAATAATGTGATTATTGGTTAATTTAATGTGATGATTGATTAATATAATGTGATTATTGATCATTTAATGTGATTTTTGATTAATATAATGCGATTATTGATTAATTTAATGTGATTATTTATTAATTTAACGCTTGCTTCTGTTTATTATTTGTATTTCTTTTGTGCCTTCCAGTTTCCTGTGACTGTTCTCCAGAACGGAGTCAAAATGACAAACGAACCTCCAACCGGATTGCGCCAGAACCTGCTTCAGTCCTACCTCAATGACCCGATCAATGATCCGGATTTCTTCAACGGATGTCCGGGAAAGCAACTGGTGGGTGGAACTCATTGTCTTCCTTATTGTTGCCACCATTGTTATTGTTGTCACCATTGTTATTGTTGTTGTCACCATTGTTATTGTTGTCACCATTGTTATTGTTGTCACCATTGTTATTGTTGTCACCATTGTTATTGTTGTCACCATTGTTATTGTTGTCACCATTGTTATTGTTGTCACCATTGTTACTGTCGTCACCATTGTTATTCTTGTCAATGCCTATGTTGTGATCATTAG
>OX243822.1:12279868-12427368 GCA_945859605.1 Lumbricus rubellus | reverse complement strand
TGGCTGCAAGACAACAAACATTCATTCATTTCAAAAATTTACATAGCGCCCCTTCAAGAAGCCTACTCAGAGGCGCCATACCTGCTACATTACCGCGTTATCATCGATGCTCTTTTTCGGTAGTTAGAACAATTATAACATTGATGACGATGATGATGATGATGATGATGATGATGATGATGATGATGATGACGACGACGACGACGACGACGACGATGATGATGAATGCAATGTAATTGACTCCTTGTGGCAATTCGCCTAGTGCACAGAGGCCATCCCATTATGTTATGTTCCAAACTTTAGACTGTGTTACAGGGCTATTTTTAAGGAATTTTTAGAACTGCACAACTCATTCTTTTCCTTCCCATCCTCCATGGTAAATTACTTCCAATCGGAGGATAATGACCTTTGTGCCATTTTAACAGTACAGAATTGCTTCAAAAACTGCACAAATACATTTAGAATTGCACATTTTTTTGTGTACAACTGCACGTTAAAAAGCCCTGCTGTGTTATTAAGCCAGGGATTGCCTTAAAGGGACACTATATAGGCTACCAGTAATAAGATACTTCCCCTAAAATGAATTAACTATGTTGATTATGATAAAGTTAGTGTTAATGATGTTAACAATTGATAATGATGACTGATGTTGATGTTCTTCAGCTGCCGAAAGAGTTCAACGTTGAGGAAGCACTCCGAGCTTATCCGATATTATACAAGGAATCGATGAACACCGTTCTTGTTCAGGAAATGGACAGATACAACAAGTTAGGAGATGACCTACTACTGTTCATTGAGATCATTATTAAATTGTATTTTTTTACCCGAGGTATCTCAGATTTCTCGGGATTTAAAAAAATTATCCGAAGACTTAAAATAATGTATTCTAAATGTATTATCGTCATCATCATCACCACCATGGTCATGGTGATGATGCCAATGGTGATGATGATAAAAATGCTGCTGATGATGAAGACGATGATGAAGACGATGATGAAGACGACGATGAAGGCAATGATAATGAAGAGGATAATGTTTCTCTTGAAGATTGACAAGCGTCATAAGGAGCAGTCTGGTCAGCCTGCAGAAGGCCATTCGTGGTCTGGTGGTGATGTCGACGGACCTTGAGGCGCTGTCGAGCAGCCTCCTTATCGGTCGCATTCCTACCATCTGGTCTCGTCACTCCTACCTCTCCCTCAAACCCCTCGGCAGCTACATCACCGACCTTACAGAGAGACTTCACTTTCTCCAGGTCGGGCTCTCCATTCCGTGTAGACTCATAACTGAATGTGTGCTGCAATTGTAGAGCTTTAGTTGCAGACTACCATGGGGGAGTTTATCAGAGGTTAGGGGGAGCTAAGCCACCCCCAAGATGGCCCAGAGTCATTTTTTACCATGAAAATGGTAATTTTTGTCCGGCTTAGCCCACCCCCTCCCCCGCAAGAAGGCTCAGACTGGAAAATATAGAAAATATTATTTGCTTTTATGAGATTTCGACCGGATGACTACAAAAAGGTCATCAACTTTTTCGGACAAAGAATTTTTTTTCACAAAGTCTCCCACCACAACCAAAGCCCAAGTTTGACGCCCCAATCCCCAAGAACGGAAACCAAACTCCGCCCATGCATACTGCATTAAACTGGTTGAGTGCTTGCCTTCTAAAAGTAGGATTAGGAAACTTTTCAGAATCTGGACGGTTTGTTTTCCTGTAAGATTTCTGCTGTTATTGAGTCAATAAACGTCTGATTGGAGTGATTGTTCATTTATATCTTGTAGGATTGGTTTGACAAAGGAAAGCCAAACGTTTTCTGGATCTCAGGGTTCTACTTCACGCAAGCTTTCCTGACTGGCGTCATGCAGAACTACTCCCGAAAATACGCCATTCCTATTGACCAACTCGGATTTGACTTTGAGGTCAGTGTCTCTCTAGATATATGGTCATAATTATAATTATGGTTATGGTATGAAGGACATGCCCATATATGTAGCCACTTGGGTTTCACTGGTCAATTTGAACTCTTCATTGTAGTGATATTTTCCTTATTCTGAATGTGTGGCACTGACTAAGGTATTTATTACAATTATTTTGTGTGTATTTAGGCTATTACAATTATTTCTTGTTTATAAATAAGGAAATGGTATATAATACATCTAGATATCTTTAATAATAATGACGACAATTTATGTGGCACATTAAGAGTCATGGTGGACCCTGGGGATCAAGCACAGTGACAAATGGAGCCAGTTACAAAGTGAGGAGTCAGCCACAAGTCAATTATCAACATCTGAAGTTGGCATGCCGGTGTCACCAAATAGAGTATCCCCCCGTATTAAAAGTATCCCCAAAATGAAGAAAAGTCGAAAAAAACACTTCCGCGTGCTTTTATTTTTGCAAATTAATTTTCATCTGCTTTGTTTTGAACAATGACACTAACAGGTATGTTTATTCCTACTAGATAATTTGTTTTGCTTTGTTTTTATAGCACTTAAAACGTTTAAAACACTTAAAAACACTCGGGGACACTAAATAAATTCGAGTTGCCTTTCTCTTGGCATTGCATAGGTCACTTAAAACAATTAGAGTCACTTTAAATTTTGATTAGAGTATAATTGTTTTAATTATACACATTTTTCAAAAAATGGGATAGAATGGTTTATCCCCCCGGATAGTCTAGACCGGTTAATTCCATCCGGGGGGGATAGATTAATTCATCCCCCCGGATAGCTTTTGGGGGGATAATCCTTTTCGTGTCACCGGCTCAAAATAAAATACATTCATTAGAGCCATTCCTTATAAATTGTACAGTCAACCGTTAATTGTCAGTGGGAGTTGGGAGGATTCGAATTAATAGGAAGAGTAGACTAGAGCAAGAACAGAGTTCAGCAGCCAACATGGAGTTCGTCAAACTATTAAAGCCAAACTTCAAATATTCTTGTAACGAGTGCAAAGCAGCAGTTGTCTCTTAATATGCATTTATTTCTTTGTTAAAAGGTTCTTTTAGTGGACAGCAGTTCTACTGGTCCGGAAGATGGTGCTTACGTTAATGGTCTGTATTTGGATGGAGCCCGATGGGACAGAACAAAGTAAGTTAGATTAACCTAACTTATGCCAGTTATGAGTCCGCTGCCTATAATATGGCCATGCGTATAAATACCGTATAATTATATGTATGCATTTGGTCATTATATAACACCTTTAAAAACTTCTCAATGATTATATAATAACCAACACATGGAAGTAGTTAACCCGGCGCGGTGGTCTAATGGTGGCGTCGTTGCCTTGGAACCGGAAGGTCCAAGGTTCGAATCCACCTTGCCGCGTAAGGACCTTGGGCAAGTCCTTCACTTACAATTGCTCAGCGCTTCGGCGTAAAACTCCGATGCAGTGTCCGCTCTGCATCGGGAGCGCCTCTGAGTAGAGAGAGCTTGAAGGGGCGCTATAACAAGTGCACATACAAACAAACAAACAAACAAACCCGATTAGCAAATCGTCAGCCTGAGAAGTCTTAAGTATCGCTTTAAGTCGTTACCTTATCGCAAAAGTTTTTTATTGCTAAGCTTCAGAGTCCCACCTTGTAATCTACAATTTGCTTCTGACTGCCTCTCTAGCCTCTAAAGATGTGCATGGTAGCTAATATTAAATATGACAACAATTTGGTGATACTTGCGATGCTTTGTGTAATTTTTGTTTCTGACTTGGTGTGCTTGTTGCTGTTACAAACGGACCAATAAATTATTTGATTTTATTTAATTTGAAATGTTTTCATTTTCAAGCTCTTGCTAATAAATTTAATTCTGACCAATGCATTTCCCCCCGCCCCCTGCAAAAATATCTGTAGTCACCCACGATTGACTACAGTACTTTTCTGTATGGGATGTGCAGAGGTATTGCATGGTTAGTGTACTTTTCTGTATGGGATGTGCAGAGGTATTGCATGGTTAGTGTACTTTTCTGTATGGGATGTGCAGAGGTATTGCATGGTTAGTGTACTTTTCTGTATGGGATGTGCAGAGGTATTGCATGGTTAGTGTACTTTTCTGTATGGGATGTGCAGAGGTATTGCATGGTTAGTGTACTTTTCTGTATGGGATGTGCAGAGGTATTGCATGGTTAGTGTACTTTTCTGTATGGGATGTGCAGAGGTATTGCATGGTTAGTGTACTTTTGTGTATGTGATGTGCAGAGGTGCAATGGCTGAACAACTACACAAGGTCCTCTACGATGCGATGCCTATCATCTGGCTTAAGCCGACGAAAAAGGTGGACATCAACGAAAAGCTTGACCGCTACAAATGCCCGCTGTACAAGACGAGCGAGCGACGCGGTCAATTGTCCACTACCGGTCACTCCACAAACTTTGTCCTTGCAATGCTTCTGAACACGGAGGACCCAGTGGAGCACTGGATCAAACGTGGAGCTGCACTTCTGTGTCAGCCGGATGACTGAGGTTCAGGTCAATGAGGTCGGGTCACATGTCAATGAGGTCTGGTCATAGGTCAATGAGGTCGGGTCATAGGTCAATGATGTCGGGTCATAGTTCAGATGGAAAATGTGAACTGTACCAATTGGAAGAGGTCACGAGTTGTTGTCACAGATTGGAAAACAATTTCACGATGTTCAAAATTTGCGGAGGTTCTGTCACATGTCGAATTCATGACCTGTAGGTTTGTTGTTTTCATGATTGCTGTGCAACAAAGAGGTGTTGATTGATTATGCTGTATTTCCTACTTGTACACTATTTTTCAATCTAATGTTTTTGTGGAAGAAGTTTTTGAATTTTATTTTGCAAGAAACAATAAATAATTATTCTTACCATGACTTTCCATCATCTACATTTTAATGTCTGCACAACTGAGCTAGAATTCAAGATGATGGCTTTTACAAATTGCAATCTAAATTTCTCGTGGTGTTAAAACTTCATGCAAAAGCCTTCTATTATAGTTTGTAGGTTTGTTTGTATGTGCACTTGTTATAGCGCCCCTTCAAGCTCTCTCTACTCAGAGGCGCTCCCGATGCAGAGCGGACACTGCATCGGAGTTTCACGCCGAAGCGCTGAGCAATTGTAAGTGAAGGACTTGGGGTCTAGGGCAATTACCCCCTGGACAATTACCCCCCGGACAATTACCCCCCGACAATTACCCCCTGGACAATTACCCCCCAGGACAATTACCCCCCGGACAACTACCCCCTGTGCCAATTACCCCCCGGACAACTACCCCCCGTGCCAATTACCCCCCGGACAACTACCCCCCGTGCCAATTACCCCCCGGACAATTACCCCCCCCCCCCACCCTCATAACGAAGTTTATGCCGTGTTAAAATCAATTTAGTGTTAAACGTTCAAGCAAAATGTTATATACAATGCAATCTTAAAACGGTTTTAAGCTAAAATCTAATCTAAAAAACTGTTCTAAACTATATGTAACGCCTGCCTAATAAAATATTGTAACATTAAATAAATTTTAATCTAAAAACGGTTCTAAGGTAAAATATTTTAATATGAAATAAAATCCAATCTAAAAACGGTTCTAATCTAAAAAAAAGTAGAATCAAAAAACGGTTAAGTTAGCTTAAAAAGACAAGTTATGCGCAATTCCACGAAGGTAGTCAATGCCGTTGTGTGTGTCATGTTTCCGAACGATTGACAACCTTCGAAACTAAGTTTATCTTTCCGTCTCTCAGATTTATAGAATTCCATCCTGACGAGAGAGTAGATGTGGATAAAATCAGTAGACTGTGCATCGCATTGAATGGTCAGTTGAATATTATGAGCGCACAGGTAACGTATGCCTAAGAGCGAGAAAAACAGATAGGCCTACATAGAGAAAGACAAAGAGAGGAACAGAGAGGCTATAAGGAGGGATGTACGCAGATAGCTGAGAAATAATGGCAGTAGCAAGGAGTGTGTATAATAAATATTGTACAGTGAGATAATGAAGAAAGATGTACGAAGGAAACTAGGAGTAGCCTGTATATCCGACAAGACACGAGAGGTCAAACTGAGATGGTATGGTCATGTGGAGCGAGCGGAGGATGCCAGCGTCAAAAGACACGAAGATACGCGTGCCACGGGGGGTAATTGTCCGGGGGGTAATTGGTACGGGGGGTAATTGTCCGGGGGGTAATTGGCACGGGGGGGTAGTTGTCCGGGGGGTAATTGGCACAGGGGGTAGTTGTCCGGGGGGTAATTGTCCTGGGGGGTAATTGTCCAGGGGGTAATTGTCGGGGGGGGGTAATTGTCCGGGGGGTAATTGTCCAGGGGGTAATTGTCCTGTCACCAGGACTTGCCCAAGGTCCTTACGCGGCGAGGTGGATTCGAACCTTTCGGCTCCAAGGCAACAACGCCACCACTAGACCACCGCGCCCCACGAGTGTTAAGTATATTTTTCCAGAAACTTCTTCTTAACCTTTTCAGTTATTTATTACGTTTTTGTAAATAGTTCAAAATGTTCTCAACCATTGTCAAACTGATCAATGGCAGTCGAAATGATTAAAAATAAGCTTTTCTCACTATTCTAGTCAGCACTGCTTAATGGTAGTTTTCATTTTGTGACAATTTCCAGCATTGCATTTTTCCATGAATCATATTCGCATTCCATGACATTTTGCATTCTGAATATTTTATACTGTACTTGAATTTAATTAATGATGCTTTTACATTCTGACAATGGCATAATGTATTTTAATTTAATGACAACATTTTACATCATGAATAAGTATTACCGTACTTTAATTTAATGGACAACATTTGACATTTTGAAATTTTTTAATACGAAACTCTGCATTTTAATTGAATGACACTTTAATTGTACGACAGCATTTTGTGAAAAACATTTTACATTCCATGATACTTTGCACTTTGAGAATGCTTTTTCCATACATAGAGAACACCTGTTTTTTTCTGTTCCAGTTTTAATCACTGTAAATCATTTTAAACCAAACATTCGAGTATTTGGAATCAATTACGACTGTTTAATGAAATATGATCACTGTGAACTACACTCACAATGCATATAATATGATCCTTCATCCATTCTGCATATGTTGGAGTGCACAAGTCTAGTAACAGGTAGTTAGCATGCTTGACTGTCAACTGAAAGTTTAGGGTTCAAATCCCTGCCACGGAACAGTGGATGTGGAGGGCATACCAGCCACACTATGCCTTCACCATGCTAAAACTATAATAGAATAGAGTTACCAAAACTTCATGCCCATGTCTTCCTCTTAACCCTCTTGCCCCGTATAGCCGCTATAGCGGCTTGGTGGTCTTTGACAAATACCCGTAAAGCCGCTATAGAGGCTTCAACATATAAACCGTATCCCCGTAATAATCATAATAATAATAATTATAAGTTATAATTATAATAATAATTATTACTATTATTACTATTATTATTATCATAATAATTATAATTACAATCATTTTGATTACAATTATAATTATCATTATAATTAATTATAATTATAATCATAATTATATTTATAATTAATTAATTATAATTATTATTATATTATTATTATTACTATAATTATTATTATAATTATAATAATTTACTTTTTGCTCAGGGCCATCGGGTGGGCGTTCCGCTTGCTGTGGGGCTATAGGGGTGAGAGGGTTAATGGTTTAGCTTTAGGTTCCATTCAGTATAACAGATCGTTTTAAAGCAATAGATAACATATAAGGAAAGGTTTTCAAATTGTTTTATTACTGATTTACTACACCAAAGGACTTTCATGGTTCAACTGTTGTTAATCTGTCATTTTAGTAAAAACATCCACAAACAGGCTACTGCAGACTTATATATAAGTCACACAATCTCGTTAAACCTGACAAAAGTGTCAAAAAAGAAGCTGTCCAAGAAGTTGGTGATAAAGAACTCTAACAAATACTGGCTGTGATCCCTGTTTGAATATGTGGGTTGCTAGTCTAAATAAACCCTGAAATGTCTAAAAAAATTGACCATGTCAAATAAACGGCCAATGCCTGTCCGAGTTTATGCTTACTGTTGACACTGAACATGAATGAAACAGTTCGTTATATTAACACACGTTACAAACTACAAATGGAAATGTAATATCAGAACTGCGCCGTCAAAGACAACCTTTCATTTCATGATGGAAAATTCATGTAGCAACAACCCGATTTTTCAAATGACGCACTGAGACTTAAACCCTGCACTTGAAGTAAATGTAGACTTCACATTCCCTCTACAGTCTACATGAAATGCGTGCCTCGGACTTTAAAGCCTCGGACTTTAAAGGATGGCTAAAATTGGCCAACCGATTTTTTTCCGTGCTCTGTGGTATTACCACTGAAAATAACAGAAGCAGCTGCATCAAAAATTTTCTATCTACACAGTTTAAATAATAACTAAAACATGAACAGAAGACTGAAAACTTGTATTAGAAGACTAAACACTAGAACAATACCAATAAATATACACGGTTGTATATGCGTACAAAACATAAGACAGGAACGAGGAGAGGAATAATACGTCACTAACGAAATGTAATTTACTTGGACAATAAGATAACATCACTACAAAAACACATCGGCTTCAGAAACGTGCGCTCAGACATTCAAAACGATTTTGGGTTGGCCTACCAGTCACTACATGATTTGTGTTCTAAGACATGGATGTCATGCAACACAAATACATTTATATAAGTCTCAAAAGCGCTCCCGCAGCATAATTTACGACATGCGCTACACGTAGGCTATTCCTTTATACCGTACTACATACGATGCAATACATGTAATTATATCTACATGTATAATATATAGCATGCACACAACTGTAAGAGTGTGGTTCGGAACTGTTCCAGTTTTTCAGGCTTTTAGATTTAGGATTTCAGAACATCTTCAAAATTTCAGAACTCCTAAGATCCACAAAACGTCGACTGTCCTTCCGGAAAAACATACAAAGAACGAAACAATGCGTGACACACAAGAGCCACGTCATCATCATCGCTGTAGTAGTCGCCGCCGTCTCGTACTGTTATCATCACGGTTGGAGTAATCATCGGTGCCGTTGGGGCACTCCGCTACCACAACAGTTAGGTCACGACTTTAGCAGCGGTGGTAGTAACCTTTCGTCACCAGGTGGCAGCCGTGCAGCGCTCACTCGTAGACGCCGTCATCATCGTAGTCGCCACCGTCATCGTCATCGTCAACAGCATCATCGTCGTCGTCTCCAGAGTTATCATCATAGACCTGTTGTTGTTGTTGTTGGCGTTGTTTCTGGTCCGGTTGCATGGTAAGGGACAGAGCCTGTTGTTGCTGCGGCTGCTGCTGTGCTGATGGCTGATATGGAGATGAATTACTGGAGTTGGAAGTCAGACTTTTCGGTTTCACGTCGACGATCGGAACAGGAGGGTCAATACGTGGTCTCTTCGCCCCACCAGACTGTAAAATCAAACAATAGAGACTGTAAAATCAAACAACAGAGACTGTAAAATCAAACAATAGAGACTGTTAAATCAAACAATAGAGACTGTTAAATCAAACAATAGAGACTGTTAAATCAAACAACAGAGACTGTAAAATCAAACAATAGAGACTGTAAAATCAAACAATAGAGACGGTAAAATCAAACAATAGAGACTGTTAAATCAAACAATAGAGACTGTTAAATCAAACAATAGAGACTGTTAAATCAAACAATAGAAACTGCCAACAAAGCAATCGGACACACACACACAAACAATAGAGCTGCGAAAAAGCCTAGCCTTAGCTATGAGAAGCGCGCAATAAATGGTCACATACAACACGATGTCTCTTCTTCCTTCGCTCTTCTCAAAACCTGATTTTTCTCAAGGGGCCTAGCACACTGGGAGCACTTCCGAACGGTTCACACTAATTTTAGAGACCAACTTTCGAAATGCTCAACTGCAATACAATATTATTTACAACATAATACAAGAACAGAAGAAAATCAATTGATCAACACTTTAACAATGGGCATGCACTAAAAGCGACAGGGAACCAATGTAGCTCATCGCTAAAAGCTTAGCTGTCCACATCATCATAAAATA
The DNA here is from genome assembly GCA_945859605.1 of Lumbricus rubellus. Taxonomy (NCBI): domain Eukaryota; kingdom Metazoa; phylum Annelida; class Clitellata; order Crassiclitellata; family Lumbricidae; genus Lumbricus; species Lumbricus rubellus. Next base: position 12,417,333 of record OX243822.1, on the reverse strand, counting down.
TGTACACAGAAGCCATTACCGATCAGCAACGTCTATCAAACATTCGAATACCTGTAGTTTCATGTGACATAGCATTACCCAATACCCAGCACACATGGCAGTGTTTCTTTCTATATGAAAAACCATCCAAACATTTCTCACCAGGTTGTACTCCTTCATGCGCACTTCGTACTTCCTCCTCTCCTCCTCCGCAAGCTGTTCGTACGGAGCCTTAGCCATCATTGTCAACTTCCTCCACTCCTCACCAGCTGCCAGGAAAACATTTACTGATAATCATAAAGGATATTTGCTAGTTTATATTGAATAGTAACATGCTATAACCCAGGTTAACCCTTTAATGCCGGAGGGTATAGGATTTTACTACACTCTCGGCATTAAAGGGTTAAGACTTACAGACCACATTAAGTGTGTCCAAGGAAAACAGATCTGCAATGCATCCTGGGAGAGTTGAGAATTATGTGAAAACCTGGGTAACACCAATCACAACAAAATGGAATGTTTATGCATTATTGTTAAAATTCAGCGGTCTAGGCAATTGCAGTGTTGCAAATCAACTAATTTCTATTTCTTACTTTAAAGTAAATCCTATAAGTCATCAAACATATTGCATCTTATTCGAAATTTATTTCCGAGGGGCAAGATGTGGTGAGCAAATTGTTGTTGCTAATTGTCCACATTCTGAACCTACAATGACATCACCTGACATGTGCGGTAGTGCATTGGGTCCCATATCGTATCATATCATATAAAAAATTCATAGACCACCTCTCACAGCATAGAACATTCAGATGCGCTTTCAGCACAGAAGCCGCGAGAAAAATCGACCGTGCAGACAAGCTATGCTTCAAAAGGCAGATTACAAATTGTGGGGCGTGGTGGTGTAGTGGGGTGGCGTCGTTGCCTTGGAGCCGGAAGGTTCGAATCCACCTCGCCGCATAAGGACCGGGAGTCCTTCACTCACAATTGCTCCAGCGCTTCGGCGTGAAACTCCGATGCAGTGTCCGCTCTGCATTCGGGAGCGCCTCTGAGTAGAAAGCTTTAAGGGGCGCTATAACAAGTGCACATACAAACAAACAAACAAACAAATACCTGCTCGAAGGATGTCTTTGTTTTCGACGAATTTGCCCTTCGTGAGAGCACGGAAGTCAGCCAACCAGAGGAAGTAAGCCGACTGGGGTCTCTTCGGGCGATTGGCATCTTTACCCGTATATATTTGCATCTGCAAACAGATCAGCGATCAGAACGTAAAGCATGACAAGAACAGGCAAAACCTCTTTGTTTATATTGTGGGTCATGGTGGTGTAGAGGTATGTTCGGTCCATTGCAGCTGGAAGGTTGTGGGTTTGAATCCACCTCAAGTCGCCGTGTAGGGATTCTGCACTTGAAGTCCTTCACTCGTAATTGCTCATGCGCTTCAGCGTGAAACACCGATGCATTGTCCGCTCTGTAGTTGGGAGCTCTGAGTAGAGAGCTTGAAGGAGCACTATATAGAAATGGAGAAATAAATCAATAAATAAATACAAGTTCAATCCGGTAACCTGCTGCATGACATCATTTAAAAAGATGGAATCTGCGCACCTGTTGGGTATATCGCGCTTTGTCAGTGGCGGCCATTTTCTGGAACACTTCTTTCTGTTCAACGGTCAACTCCCTCCACTTGACCGATATCTGTTTGGTCCACTCTGCCACCTGCACGCACACAACAGAAAATTATCAATGAACCAGCACATAAAAAATCGCATACCACTCTATTGATGATGATGATGGTTCTCTGCCCGAAGGCAGGTTCATTGGCTTTACGCCCCTGGGGATGAGATGAGTGAGGTGGTTTCCCGTTGCCTTCCCCACAGACAATGATGCCCAAGGTCGCTCTGCAGGAGCTTGCGCCACAGCGTCTCATGCGTGCTAGCCCGAGATATCGAAATCTGTGAATGTCAACTCCCAGCCCGGGGCTTGAACCGCAGTCCGTTGCAACCAACAGACGAATGCCGCTCGCGCTTACTGGGCCACCAGCCACCACTCTCTTACATTCTGCAAATTTCAGTAAAGATGAAAGACCCTGATGCTGCAGCACAAACGTTACAAGACTCACAATACATAAACATCACTATACAAGCACTTTAAACAATACTGGATCTCGTCCTTGGTTTGGCACTGTCCCGCAGGTTTCTAAATTGCTGAGCGATAGAGGGTTGGTCATCAGTTCGTGGTTTTAATAACAATTAGTGCCATGTGACGTAAACAACATAGTGATGCGGTTACAGACTAATAGTGAGTGAGACTATCTCCAGCAACAAAAGCATATAATAAACGTGACTGGCTTACACGTGTGATTTTTTCACCGCGCTTCGCTGCTTCTTCTCGCTCGATCTGAACAAAGAAGAAGTACGCTGATGTTGGTCTCTTCGGACGATTTGGATCGTTGTTCATCTTCCGCTTGCCGCTCTTTGTTGGTGGAGGTCGGTTTGGAACAGTCACCGTAGCTTTAAAAAGAAAAACAATGTTCAGTCATCACTTGGCAATCACTTGGCTGAAGCACAGTTGACTAACAGATAAATCACATAGTTCAACACTGACTCACATGCAGCTGGCGTATTAAAGCAATGCTTTGCTGCTCCTACTCTACTCTTGTATGGTATCGGTGATACAACAGAGTCATTTGGCACTAGTGTACAGTATTGGAGTCACAATGGAGTCATTTGGCACTCATGTACATGGTCTGTGAGTTACAGTGGAGTCATTTGGCACTATCTGGCAATCTTGGATGGTCTTGGAGACATGATATCTAGAGTAATTTGCACTAGTAACATTGCAGTCATTTGGCACCATTTGGTCCTCCCGTGTGGTCTGGGATACACAACAGAGCCATTTTGGCACTATTCTAAGGTCTTTGAGACACAATAGTCATTTGCACTCGTTGTAAGGTACTTGAGTCACAATGGAGTCATTTAAGAGTCACAATGGAGTCATTTAATAGGCACTATGTGAAACTCCTGTACGGTCCTGGGAGTCAGAATGGAGTCATTTGCTGCTTGTGAGCACCTCTTACAAGTCTATCTTAAATTTGATGCCACATAACTCTGCAATTATCAATGTTACCATACCATTGCAACAGCCTGGTATTTAGGATGGGGTCAGCAAGTGCATTTCTTTGTACAAGTAGTTTCTTTACAGCCTAGAAAAGACGACTCTATTCACCTGAAAATGCGAACAGAAACGAAGGTGCAGTCTTACCACTACTTGTTCGTTGACTAGCAATGTACTGCGACGGGTTGGTCATCTGCACTGGCATGGCTCCTTGGAAGCCCATCATGTACGGATGCCCAGCGCCACCTGGGCCAAAACCTGATGCAGAAAATATGCAAATAATTCAAGCTGATCATACTACATCATCGTGTACACGGCATACAGTAATAAATAACAGTATCGTATCTAAATATTTATAGAGCTCCTCAGGTTCCTATGGTCGTCGGCCAACATGGCCGACGTTCGTGCCTTTCTGTTGTTATGGCAGATTTTTACGTCCGGGACGAAACTCGCTTCCTTTCGTTCGGATTTTCTGATGTTTACTGATGTCGAGAGTCGAGATTCTGACTTTTCTTCATCTGTGTCGTGAGCGTTTGGATGATATCTTGATTATAAATTTTGACGTTCAACCCTCGCCATGCGTGTTCCGTATATGGACTATTCCATTCCGCTCAACATCAAGGGGTTCCAGGTTCGTCATCATTGGTTCTTCAGTATCGATAGCCAAACGATTGCGCACGTGAATGGGAAAAGAAAGGATTTCACTACCAGCAACCGAAGACCGTGCCGCAGTAGTGCCACGTTTCCAGCGTTGTGCTGCCCGTCGCTGGTCTTCGCTCTAATGTTTCTCGGCTCTGTAGACACTGAAAATACTGTTAAACTACCATCATCGGGAATCGGTACGAGAAACTGTCGGCTGAACTCTCCGTGTAGCCAACGCGTAGGAGTTCGACTGTTGTGGCTTGTTCTTCTCGAGCGGTGTTTTGCCTAAGGATGACTTCTGTCGTAACATTACCATCAATAGGCTTGAGCTATATGAGTGGGCGCCGCTGATGGCTGCCATATTTGTCTTGTAGTTGTTTTTTATGTTGTGTTTTTTGTGCTTGTAAACCAGAGTGCGTTTTGCAGCTGGTACATTAAAGAATATACTTACTTACTTACTTACTTAACTCCCCCTCAGGTTCCTGCTATAGAAACTGTGCTGGTCCCAAGCCCGGGTAAAGGAGGAGGGTTCCACGGAGGGTTTGCAGCCCTCCCGGGTAAAACAAATTACTGATCATTGATACTCTATCATTGTGTGCATGGCATACAGTAATAAATAACAGTATCGTAACTAAATATAATAGAGCTCCTCTTGTAGAATAACTACGGTACTAAGAGGCATGATGCAATATTCAATCATGACAGTCAACTGGTTCACTTGCTCACCCTGTAACAAGGAATGTGACAGCTTGAGCCTCCCTAAGACAGTACTTAATTGATAAATATTATGTATGAGCCCAGAGAAGATCTTTATTGTATAGATCTTCTTTCCCTTCAGGCTAGAATTAATACCTCTGGCGAGGGGGTCAGCCACTCGGACCCTTCTCCTCCACTTGTCTCTGTTTCCATTGTCCCTCTTCACCACATTTTTAAAATCATTTCTCACCATTTTATAATCCATGTATAATATACACCTCATGTGTGATAGCATAATCAATCAACAATCAACTAAACAAATTTTTAAAAAAATTTAAAATTAGTTTAAACTCTTTCTTTAGACATTTTAAAAGAAAACTTAAGTAAATTAAATGTTCACTAGTGTGGTTCAAAAAAATAAAATTCAAGCTAGATACCAAGGCACCCTCTCCAGTTGTTAGACCTGTCAATAGTATTATTGAGACCAAATTTCAACTTCCTAGCCCAACTGGAAGGCGGTGCTCAACGACATGGAAATATTACCATGTAGTTCTATAGCTAGAAATCTTGATGCGTTATAGCTTCATCAAAAAAACTCAACCCTTGTCGTGTTTATGAGCCTGAAATAGTTTCTGTTGTGCTTTCATACTTAACACAGTCAAAACTGGACAGCAGTTTAGCCATCAAGGGGCAAGTATATTTGATAGCAATGACATATATACGATGATTATGATCATGAAGCATTGAGATTGTTGGTCACAATTGATGCAGCGCTTGTGTGCGTTCCTTTTGTCCTGCCGATTTAACGGAATACCATTCACATGGAGTGCATAAAAAGCCAGGATGGAGCATGCTGAAGCTGTAAGCTCTGAATTTGTACAGGATTATCCACTTGCAGTAGGCCTACACTGGATATGTTGGCCGCCTGTCAGTGCCAGTTTCAGGTGATGGTGTGGATAAACTCTTTGGTATGCCCAACTTTCCCTCTATGCAGGATATAATTTAAATTCAGGGTCTTTCATTATCTTCTGAACTTATGAAGACTCACTGATAATGCCCAAGCCTTGATCTTTGATACAACACATGTCAACACCGGGCGTTTTAGCGGAATGTGCGTTTTCTGGAAGATGGGATAGGTAAAAAGTTCTGAGTAGTCTGCTGAATTTGTGGATTGCTGTCGTCATTGTGATGGAGTTGATTTTAGTCAAAATCTTCACCTTGTGTTTTGGTCCATCTAATTCAAAATATAATCCTATCTTTTAGAGATTCAAAGCTGTGTGGGATAGTGTGACTCGTGGCAACATCCGAGTAGCCTACTAGAAGTCGTATCCGTTACTGAAGCCTCCAATGAGAGAGCATTCTGTTTTCTCGAGTAGTCTGCTGAAAAATAAGTCATTTTAAGAGATGACTACAAAAAATCATCGAGATGTCAATGGTTGTCCTTGGAAGTCAGCCCTCAATAAGAAACTGGAAAGCACAATTTACCATGCACATTGAATGGCCAGGTTACTGTACGCCATCAAAATATATCGATTTAGCAATCAACGTGACGTATTCAATCTGAGGAAGTAGGGAGAAACTCAGATTCATCCATTGTGTGATTTCAACTGATTTGGTTCCCTTTTTCTCTCAGAGGCACAGACAAATGCCTCCTCTTGCTGATGATACTCCAGAACAAGATCTGTCAATTTTGATTGATCTAGGAAAATATGATTCAGGTGACTATTGCCTATAAGAGGTCAGCGTTGCGGCCATGAATGTCCTAGAAAATCGACGGTACTTAGTACCTTTCAGATGAGCTGAACGTCTGACACTGTTATGTTGTCAACTGCCTGTTATAACAGATAAGGTGAAGATATTTCACGGAATGACTTTAAATCCTGGTGAATGGATGTTGGAGGGATTGTGGGCGACTTTGTAACCCAGCGAACACTGACACTACTTCCACGCCTGAAGTTTGGTGAACCCCTTTTTACACTTCCACCAGAGCAGTGGATTGAGAATGAGGATTATCACCAGGGCAGAGACTGAAGTCAGCAATTGAGAGTGCATGCATGGTAAACGACACGGCTGAGATAAGTGTGAAGTTGTTCGAGAAATTCAACTGATAAAGAAAAAAGCTGTATTTTATACAATTGGTCAAGGCAAATAAGAAAGCTGTACCCACTCAATCAACAAAGAAATCTGCTGTTCACACCATGCTTGCAAAGCCTTCTTGAGTATAAGATTGCATCGGGTGTTGGAGTCATAAAAGGCAAACAATAGACATTCGCGTATTTAACAATGCTTTTTCACATTTTTTGACACTTTCCATATTTAAAACGTACTAAAATTTTAGATTTCAAGCTGACCAACTGTTTAAGTATCACACATATTGTCATGTTACAGTAGTGTTGGATTTATCTTGAAATAAAACACAATTGTATGAGAATATATTATGCTCGAGCAGCTCGACACATTTATTTCTACAATTAACGTCTATTCATTGGCCCATGCAAAGTAACACAGTCGTTGAGCACCGCCTTCCAGTTAGATTAGAAAGCTGAAATTTTGTCTCAATAATACTATTGATAGGTCTAACAAACGGAGAGGGTGCCCTGGCTTTTAGCTTAAATTTTATTTTTTGCCATGTATCTGTGAACCACACTAATGTTCACGTTTAATATTTATTCTGCATTGCACTATATGTAGCCCACAACTAAGAATTAAGACTTACACATGTATGTAACCCATTTCATACAGCAAGTCAATTTAAAGTTCAGAAGAATAGCCTGCTGAACTTCAGCAGTTAAAGAAGAAGGCAAATAATAGCATCTCAAATAATAGTTTTATTTTAAGATGAATCACAAATTAGAATTTGCATCATAAAACTAACTTAAATTTATATTTCAAAACTAAAATGACGAAAAATAATCAAATTAGCAATCGAATTAATCATAGGACAAAAAAATAACAATTTAGTTCAAATTCTGTAGTGTAGTAGTCCTAGCAATCATACTAGTTTATACAAATATTTTGCAACTTGTTGTTATTTTTTGCTCGTTATGACTCTTAATATCATTTCGGCTAGTTAGCGCAGAGAGCGCCTCTGAGTAGATATCTTGAAGAGGCGCTATATAAATTATCAGAATGAATGAATGAATGAATGAAATATTAATAAACTATGCCGACAACTTCTTTACACAGATCTCTGAAGGTTCCAGGCAACTTATAGCCAATTGATCCATGTGGGGGTCGTCCTTTGATTTACCAGGGGTCGTAACCCACAGATTGTGAACTGCTTACGCAAGCCAAAGGACGATGTTGGGATACTTATACAATATACAATGATGTCAGAAAGCGAAAATAACAAACTTCACTGTCAACATTGTTTCAAACAAGGACTCATCCTATTGACACTAGTTAGTCCTATAGTCTTTTTTAAACAGGGCAAAATTTGGGAAATTTTCCAGAGAATTAGGTAAGTGTCACCACCACCAAACAGTTTTAAAGCATTTACTGGCATCAATAGTATTAATAATAACTAATCTCAATCTTAATCATCATCACTTAAATAACATCCATGTTGTTGTTTCCAAATGAAATAAATTCTCACACTTCATCAATGGCAGCAACATATTTTATAGATTAACATAAATTTCTATTGTAATGTAATCTGGATCAGGAACGTTTTGAACAATGCCCTACCTCAGGAAACTAAGTTTCTTGCATGCTCTTAGTAAAATCACGAACTATTATGATGATTTGATGGTGGGTCGATTATATACAACACAAACGATCACACATGAAAAGATCGCACTGTTTCCAGCGAAGCTAATTACTATCTTAGACAGACCAAACTTCACAAGACACACCGGGATCTGAATACCAAACGCAGCGGCGAAACAGCACCGCATAATCAATAGGTTTCTCCCACGACCTTCCCGCACCGCAAGAAGTAATTAATCAAGGATAATATCATCACGAAACCAAAGTAATTTAATCCAAAATACGCGCGACACCAACCCACGCAAACCCCGGCCGCCATATTGCCGATGGCGGCCATCCTGCCTTCTCAGTCATTATTAGCAGCCAGATTCTGGCGACTTAAAACCACAATAGCAACGCTTCTGGAGAAATACGAGTACGTAAAGTATTCCCGATACTCACCCATGTTCATGTAGGGCTGATAGGACATGGTGCGACACTCGGTTTCGAACCCAGTTTTGACAGCGAACAAAGAACCTCTTTCTCTCTCTCACTCGACCACGACGCTCGCTTTCTCTCAACGCTCCGGGACAAAATATGACGTCAGGCGATCACGTGGCTCATGTTGATACATCGCTCTTCCTCTGCCTCCGTACCTGCCTCCGAGTGATGCTCCTTCGTTCCACTCCGTCATCCCTTCCTCTTTTGCTCCTTCCATCCATCTGCACACACCGCGCTGCTTCTGCGGTTCGAATCTCAGTGCCCCCGTTTAAAACCGACTGTTAGGCTTAGGCTACTTGTTATTCGGACTCGTACCAATCTAACATTGACGATAGCAACGGATATGAATATAGGCCTAAGCCCAGCAGGTGCGACATAATTATTATTATAGGCCTAGTAGGCTATTATAGGACGGTATCATTGATGTGGTCGAAAAACTCGATTCCAAGATCGCGGACAGAGGAAGAGTAAGAAGAGCAGTGATACCGCTCCTTGGCTTTTTTCCCAAGATCTTGGCTTTTTCAATCGTATCTTGGGATCTTGGCTTTTTTCCAAAGAACCTTGGCTTTTTTACTTGGCTTTTTTTCTGCCCACTAAATAACAATAATCTTAGCAATAATCCACTAAATAACAATAATTTCAGCAATAATCCACTAAATAACAATAATCTTAGCAGTAATACAACCATGGCTCTATCTACTGACTATGATTTATTCGACTTATTATTCTCTGAACTGTTTGCTCTCTGCATATTAGTTATTTGTGACGTCACGTGCATTTTGGCGCAATTCCGCGCAAAATTGAAAATTTATAACTTGATAAAGATAAATGAAAGTTGATCAATAACAATAGACATTAATCTTTAAAATGTAAACAAATCAGCTTTAGTGGCTCACAAGAGCACACAAAAAATTTCTGAACTCAACAAAACAACAACTAAAGTAAAGAAGACGTTTATTTCTCAAAAAGAGCGCACTATGTTCCTAAATATTGTTAGTATGTTAGAAAATCAGCGAACGGAACCAATTATTAACAATTTAACATATATTCATTTAAGGATTAATTATACATAATTTCATAAACATCGCAATTTATAGGAGAAAATAGCTTCTTTTTCAATAAAAATAGGTGACATGGTCAAAAATTATTAACTTGGCTTTTCTTGGCTTTTTTTAAGACCCCATCTTGGCTTTTCTTAAATTTTGGAGCGGTATCACTGAAGAAGAGTAGGCTAATCGTAATCTCGAAATTTCTACAGCGCCCACAAAAGTCAGATCGCGGGAACCAGCTTATTCACAGGGGCTCAATCAGAACAAAATCGAGTAGGCCTAAGCATAGTTTGTCTGAGTGCCATTGCCATACGGGCGGAGTTTAGGAGACAAATTTCCGCCAGCATTATGACAAACATCTGACCCATCATACGACCCATCATACAGCAGGGCTTAAAGTATGGCAGGACGGTGGGGTGGGGGGGGGGGGGGAAACGTGGGGAGGGCAGTAGGAGAGTGGATGGGGTCAATTGAGCCTATATTGAGGTTAAGGAAGTACGAGATTGGTCAGTAATAGAAGGTCCTGGGTTGAGACGGAAAGCCTAGAGTGGCGAACCCGCCCCCGCCCCCGCAAGGGCGGTTGGTGGCTGGGTTAGAGGAAAAAATAAATTTCACGTGCATCGCCGTGCACCCTCCATTTCGTCCAGGGTCGGACGGTCGGACCGGGTTGGGCCCGTTGGAAGAAGGATGAGAAGGTCGGAATGGGAGCGGCGTCAGAGGACGAAAAACCTACATTTCCCGAGCAACGCCGGATAATTTAGCTAGTTGTACATGCACCTCATTGCTTCATATCCTCCACTTCGCTCTCTTCCTCCACACCCTTCATTTCGCCCTCTTCCTCCACACCCTCCATTTCGCTCTCTTTCTCCACACACTTCATTTCGCCCTCTTCCTCCACACCCTCCATTTCGCTCTCTTCCTCCACACCCTCCATTTCGCACTCTTCCTCCACACCCTTCATTTCGCCCTCTTCCTCCACACCCTCCATTTCGCTCTCTTCCTCCACACCCTCCATTTCGCTCTCTTCCTCCACACCCTCCATTTCGCTCTCTTCCTCCACACCCTCCATTTCGCCCTCTTCCTCCACACCCTCCATTTCGCTCTCTTCCTCCACACCCTTCATTTCGCCCTCTTCCTCCACACCCTCCATTTCGCTCTCTTCCTCCACACCCTCCATTTCGCACTCTTCCTCCACACCCTTCATTTCGCCCTCTTCCTCCACACCCTCCATTTCGCTCTCTTCCTCCACACCCTCCATTTCGCTCTCTTTCTCCACACCCTCCGTTTCGCCCTCTTCCTCCACACCCTCCGTTTCGCCCTCTTCCTCCACACCCTCCATTTCGCTCTCTTCCTCCACACCCTCCATTTCGCCCTCTTCCTCCACACCCTCCGTTTCGCTCTCTTCCTCCACACCCTCCATTTCGCCCTCTTCCTCCACACCCTCCATTTCGCTCTCTTCCTCCACACCCTCCATTTCGCTCTCTTCCTCCACACCTTCCATTTCGCTCTCTTCCTCCACACCCTCCATTTCGCCCTCTTCCTCCACACCCTTCATTTTGCCCTCTTCCTCCACACCCTCCATTTCGCTCTCTTCCTCCACACCCTCCATTTCGCTCTCTTTCTCCACACCCTCCGTTTCGCCCTCTTCCTCCACACCCTCCGTTTCGCCCTCTTCCTCCACACCCTCCATTTCGCTCTCTTCCTTCACACCCTCCATTTCGCTCTCTTCCTCCACACCCTCCATTTCGCTCTCTTCCTCCACACCCTCCATTTCGCCCTCTTCCTCCACACCCTCCGTTTCGCTCTCTTCCTCCACACCCTCCATTTCGCCCTCTTCCTCCACACCCTCCATTTCGCTCTCTTCCTCCACACCCTCCATTTCGCTCTCTTCCTCCACACCTTCCATTTCGCTCTCTTCCTCCACACCCTCCATTTCGCCCTCTTCCTCCACACCCTTCATTTTGCCCTCTTCCTCCACACCCTCCATTTCGCTCTCTTCCTCCACACCCTCCATTTCGCTCTCTTCCTCCACACCCTCCATTTCGCTCTCTTTCTCCACACCCTCCGTTTCGCCCTCTTCTTCCACACCCTCCGTTTCGCCCTCTTCCTCCACACCCTCCATTTCGCTCTCTTCCTTCACACCCTCCATTTCGCTCTCTTCCTCCACACCCTCCATTTCGCTCTCTTCCTCCACACCCTCCATTTCGCTCTCTTTTTCCACACCCTCCGTTTCGCCCTCTTCCTCCACACCCTCCGTTTCGCCCTCTTCCTCCACACCCTCCATTTCGCTCTCTTCCTTCACACCCTCCATTTCGCTCTCTTCCTCCACACCCTCCATTTCGCTCTCTTCCTCCACACCCTCCATTTCGCCCTCTTCCTCCACACCCTCCGTTTCGCTCTCTTCCTCCACACCCTCCATTTCGCCCTCTTCCTCCACACCCTCCATTTCGCTCTCTTCCTCCACACCCTCCATTTCGCTCTCTTCCTCCACACCTTCCATTTCGCTCTCTTCCTCCACACCCTCCATTTCGCCCTCTTCCTCCACACCCTCCATTTCGCCCTCTTCCTCCACACCCTTCATTTCGCCCTCTTCCTCCACACCCTCCATTTCGCTCTCTTCCTCCACACCCTCCATTTCGCTCTCTTCCTCCACACCCTCCATTTCGCTCTCTTTCTCCACACCCTCCGTTTCGCCCTCTTCTTCCACACCCTCCGTTTCGCCCTCTTCCTCCACACCCTCCATTTCGCTCTCTTCCTTCACACCCTCCATTTCGCTCTCTTCCTCCACACCCTCCATTTCGCTCTCTTCCTCCACACCCTCCATTTCGCCCTCTTCCTCCACACCCTCCATTTCGCTCTCTTCCTCCACACCCTCCATTTCGCTCTCTTCCTCCACACCCTCCATTTCGCCCTCTTTCTCCAGACCCTCCATTTCGCCCTCTTCCTCCACACCCTCCATTTCGCTCTCTTCCTCCACACCCTCCGTTTCGCCCTCTTCCTCCACACCCTCCATTTCGCTCTCTTCCTTCACACCCTCCATTTCGCTCTCTTCCTCCACACCCTCCATTTCGCCCTCTTCCTCCACACCCTCCATTTCGCCCTCTTCCTCCACACCCTCCATTTTGCTCTCTTCCACCACACCTTCCATTTCGCTCTCTTCCTCCACACCCTCTATTCGCTCTCTTCCTCCACACCCTCCATTTCGCCCTCTTCCTCCACACCCTCCATTTCGCTCTCTTCCTTCACACCCTCCATTTGGCTCTCTTCCTCCACACCCTCCATTTCGCTCTCTTCCTTCACACCCTCCATTTCGCCCTCTTCCTCCACACCCTCCGTTTCGCTCTCTTCCTCCACACCCTCCATTTCGCCCTCTTCCTCCACACCCTCCATTTCGCTTTCTTCCTCCACACACTCCATTTCGCTCTCTTCCTCCACACCCTCCATTTCGCCCTCTTCCTCCACACCCTCCATTTCGCTCTCTTCCTCCACACCCTCCATTTCGCCCTCTTCCTCCACACCCTCCATTTCGCCCTTTTCCTCCACACCCTCCATTTCGCTCTCTTCCTCCACACCCTCCGTTTCGCCCTCTTCCTCCACACCCTCCATTTCGCCCTCTTCCTCCACACCCTCCGTTTCGCTCTCTTCCTCCACACCCTCCATTTCGCTCTCTTCCTCCACACCCTCCATTTCGCCCTCTTCCTCCACACCCTCCATTTCGCCCTTTTCCTCCACACCCTCCATTTCGCTCTCTTTCTCCACACCCTCCGTTTCGCCCTCTTCCTCCACACCCTCCATTTCGCCCTCTTCCTCCACACCCTCCGTTTCGCTCTCTTCCTCCACACCCTCTATTCGCCCTCTTCCTCCACACACTCCATTTCGCTCTCTTCCTCCACACCCTCCATTTCGCTCTCTTCCTCCACTCCCTCCATTTCGCTCTCTTCCTCCACACCCTCCATTTCGCTCTCTTCCTCCACACCCTCTATTCGCTCTCTTCCTCCACACCCTCTATTCGCTCTCTTCCTCCACACCCTCCATTTCGCTCTCTTCCTCCACACCCTCCATTTCGCCCTCTTCTTCCACACCCTCCATTCGCCCTCTTCCTCCACACCCTCCGTTTCGCTCTCTTCCTCCACACCCTCCATTTCGCCCTCTTCCTCCACACCCTCCATTTCGCTCTCTTCCTCCACACACTCCATTTCGCTCTCTTCCTCCACACCCTCCATTTCGCCCTCTTCCTCCACACCCTCCATTTCGCTCTCTTCCTCCACACCCTCCATTTCGCCCTCTTCCTCCACACCCTCCATTTCGCCCTTTTCCTCCACACCCTCCATTTCGCTCTCTTCCTCCACACCCTCCGTTTCGCCCTCTTCCTCCACACCCTCCATTTCGCCCTCTTCCTCCACACCCTCCATTTCGCTCTCTTTCTCCACACCCTCCGTTTCGCCCTCTTCTTCCACACCCTTCATTTCGCCCTCTTCCTCCACACCCTCCGTTTCGCTCTCTTCCTCCACACCCTCTATTCGCCCTCTTCCTCCACACACTCCATTTCGCTCTCTTCCTCCACACCCTCCATTTCGCTCTCTTCCTCCACTCCCTCCATTTCGCTCTCTTCCTCCACACCCTCCATTTCGCTCTCTTCCTCCACACCCTCTATTCGCTCTCTTCCTCCACACCCTCCATTTCGCTCTCTTCCTCCACACCCTCCATTTCGCCCTCTTCTTCCACACCCTCCATTCGCTCTCTTCCTCCACACCCTCCATTTCGCCCTCTTCCTCCACACCCTCCATTTCGCCCTCTTCCTCCACACCCTCCATTTCGCTCTCTTCCTCCACATCCTCCATTTCGCCTTCTTCCTCCACACCCTCCATTTCGCTCTCTTCCTCCACACCCTCGATTTCGCCCTCTTCCTCCACACCCTCCATTTCGCTCTCTTCCTCCACACCCTCCATTTCGCCCTCTTCCCCCACACCCTCCATTTCGCTCTCTTCCTCCACATCCTCCATTTCGCCTTCTTCCTCCACACCCTCCATTTCGCTCTCTTCCTCCACACCCTCGATTTCGCCCTCTTCCTCCACACCCTCCATTTCGCTCTCTTCCTCCACATCCTCCATTTCGCTCTCTTCCTCCACACCCTCCATTTCGCTCTCTTCCTCCACACCCTCCATTTCGCTCTCTTCCTCCACACCCTCGATTTTGCCCTCTTCCTCCACACCCTCCATTTCGCTCTCTTCCTCCACACACTCCATTTCGCTCTCTTCCTCCACACCCTCCATTTCGCTCTCTTCCGCCACTCCCTCCATTTCGCTCTCTTCCTCCACACCCTCCATTTCGCTCTCTTCCTCCACACCCTCCATTTCGCCCTCTTCTTCCACACCCTCCATTCGCTCTCTTTCTCCACACCCTCCATTTCGCCCTCTTCCTCCACACCCTCCATTTCGCCCTCTTCCTCCACACCCTCCATTTCGCTCTCTTCCTCCACATCCTCCATTTCGCCCTCTTCCTCCACACCCTCCATTTCGCTCTCTTCCTCCACATCCTCCATTTCGCCTTCTTCCTCCACACCCTCCATTTCGCTCTCTTCCTCCACACCCTCGATTTCGCCCTCTTCCTCCACACCCTCCATTTCGCTCTCTTCCTCCACACCCTCCATTTCGCCCTCTTCCTCCACACCCTCCATTTCGCTCTCTTCCTCCACACCCTCCATTTCGCCCAATTCCTCTATTAACTACTTTTTAACTGTGCTATTCATTAAACCTAGGCTATAAAATTATTGGCATACTTTGTAGGCGCCGTGTAAAACTAAGTAAATTATACCGAAAGAAAACCCGAAGATAATGATGACAAGGATCTAGGCCTATTACACAAAATTAATACCAACCATCACTATTTAATAGTAAAATTATAATTCCTTAATATCTGCAGACAAATAATATAATTAAGTATATATTGGATCAACAACATTATGCATTATCACAGAAAATTAGTTTAAAAAATTACACACCGATATTAAATTACCAGCACATGTAGAGTAAAACTATAGTGTAAAAAGTTGTTTCTATAAAATTAATTATCACAAATAAATAAATGAAGCTTAAAATAGACTATTTTAAAGCTAAATCTGGTGGACATTATGTCCACATTTAAAATTGTTTGCTTTCATGTTATGTGCCTTCAACCATACAGGGATAAAAAATCAGCTGTGTACTTTTCTTCATAAAATCATGAATTAAAAATTGGAAAGCTGTTTAATCTGGCGTCAAATCTGTTTTGATTTATTTATGACGATGCAGCACTTCTTGGTGCGGCTTTCATGTACATTCCGTTTTCTGTCTTCATTACAAGATTGATTTGGTGAAGAGCCGGTCTTTTTGGATCAACTGTTAGCGTAAACCTAAAAAAGCATCACATCCATTCTGATTTAATTTGTAGGCCTATCCAAGAAGCTAAATTCAGACAGAGTGCAAACTGATTATCAGAACTGTGGTTCATCCAGCTTTGTGCTGCAATGGTGTGCATTCTGATCAGATATAGCCATTCCCTCCTGCACTTTAAATCCCTACTCTCTTCCATTTGTCCTAATTTATGGTCCCTGGTCTCCTCAGTCAATTGAATTAATTCATCCAATTTTTAACTGGCTATATCCAGACTGACAACATTACGATGGCGATGAAAGCGTTCAAGAATTACGTTAAAAATGCTAAAATGATCATGCAAAACACATCAAAGCTGCTAACAGAAATGGCATAATATCGAACAGCTGCACAATTTGATAATTAGCTAAATTAATTAAATTAGTTGTCAGTCTAATCAATTAAAATTAGCTGCCAGTCTAATCAATTAGCCTAGCCAATCAATTAGAATTAGCTGCCAGTCTAATCAATTAGCTAATCGATTAGAATTAGCTGTCAGTCTAATCAATTAGCCTAGCCAATCAATTAGAATTAGCTGCCAGTCTAATCAATTAGCTAATCGATTAGAATTAGCTGTCAGTCTAATCAATTAGCCTAGCAAATCAATTAGAATTAGCTGTCAGTCTAATCAATTAGCCTAGCCAATCAATTAGAATTAGCTGTCAGTTTAATCAATTAGCTAATCAATTAGAATTAACTGTCAGTTTAATCAATTAGTTAATCAACTAGTTAGTTACCCATCTCTCATGCATACATAAATACCTGCTCAGAATCTTTGCTACAGCTGTCTTCATTTCATGCATTGCAAAGTGCTGACCAATACAATTCCTATTACAAAAACAACAATAGTCCAGGAAATCTAGCTCAAATATGTGGTGAACCTGGGCAAAATTGCAACAGAAGCTTTTAAGACGGTTTCCTGCTCAGAATGTTCTGCTGAATAACATATCCAAAATCCGACAAAATCCGACCATGGGGTCACCCCCCAAAATGGGGGTAAAAATATAATGGGTTTCCGTGCTTTTTTACATTGAATATCGGGCTGCTAGTACAGCGGCCTGATTAAAAATTGTTCGCTTTGGGATACAAGCATAAAATTTGGTACATTTCACGAACATGCCATAAGAAAAAGATTTCGCTATAGGGTCATCGCATATTTGACCCCTGGCCCCAATGGCAGCCATTTTTCAAAATGGCCCCCGGTTTACAGATTTTAAATTATCTCAGCTTCCAGTACACTTAGAATCGTCATCTTGGTGTCTAAACATACATAGTTAGAGACGAGGATTCCATCAGAGCCATTGCAAATGTTCCCACCGGCTTTTATGGCGGCCATTTTCCAAAATGGCCGACTGAAAATCGGAATATTCAATATCTCAGCTTCCAGTACACCTAGAAACGTCATCTTGGTGTCTAAACACACATGGTTAGGGGCGAGGATTTCAACAGAGCCATTGAAAATGTTCCCCAGGGCTTCATTTGCGGCCATTTTCCAAAATGGCCGACCAAAATACGGATTTCCAATATCTCAGCTGCCAGTACACCTAGAAACGTCATCCTATAGTGTATAAACAATAAACATACATAGTTAGAGGGTGAGGATTCCAACAGAGCAATTTAAAATGTTCCCCCACGGCTTCATTGGCGGCCATTTTCCAAAATGGCCGATCGAAATTCGGAATTTTCAATATCTCTACCATCGTCAGCAAGACCTACTTGTTTTGGATACCAGGGATCTGGTCGATCGTGCAGTCATAAACATCATGTGTAACCTCGAGAAAAATGGACAAGAGCAGCACGAAACACCTGTCAAGGAATGTCTTATTTATCAAATGCGGCCTGTCAATGATCCAAGAAAAAGAAATAACTCCCCTCTCGTTAGTCGTCCACCTGTAAGGGACAAGTCACGAGCAAAACAACATTTGTCATCTGTGAAGAAGGACTGTTCACTATTCTCCAGGTTGTACATTTCCTGTCAGACACGAGAAGGAGACCTGGACGGATTTTGCACACGAGAACCAGGCATGCCCACCATCACTCTCGAATTATGGGCTGCTTATGGCTATAGGAACTAAGTCAGACCTTGTGAGTTGCCTATAGAAGAACTGATTCCCAATTCAACAAATGAGGCTACGCGAGATGTCCAACCAGGTCATTCTCTGGATGTTCCAATTGTTGACGCTCTTATACTGGATGGAGTCATCATAGTCAACATACTGAAACCTGGCAATGTATGCACCTTTTCAAAGTATGCCTCCCAAATGACCTTGACCTGCATCAAAAGACAGCTAAAGCATGTGCCTAGAGTAGATGTTATATGGAATGAATATGAGGGTTGCAGCTTGAAGACATACATGTAGCAGCTGAGCATTGATGAGCTGCAGTGGGCTGGCTTTGCCTCAGGCAAAAGCTTCAGATACATACCAACCCATGAGATGGTGCGTGCCCTCGGTCCAGAAAAGTGTGTAGCCGTGCCCTGCCTACACACATTCAGCGGATGTGACACAGTATCATCCTCTGCTGGCCGCTGAAAAAGGACTGCCTGGGACATTTGGAAGACATTGAAAGGCACCTCGTCTTCTGAACTTTAGCATAAACTTCCAGCTCTGATTATGATCAGCTTGATGTAATTGAGCGTTTTGTGGTTCTGCTGTACGACTGTGCCAGTGGTGAGGAGAGGGTGAACGAGGCAAGGAACCAACTGTTTGGACAGAAAGACAGCCCTATGATGGCTTTCCACCAACTCAAGCTGCTCGGGTGGGACACACAGCGAGATCTGCCTACTGTAACAGGCAGGTCACGTTTGGGCACAGATGTTCAAGCTGATTCTAAACTACCATTTCCTGGTCAATGGGAGTTGCTGCATATAAATGAAGGTGGCTGGGACAAGAAGTGGACAAAACTTCCCGAAGCATCTCGTGCCTGTCGTGAACTGCTCAGACGTGGCCATGAGAAGGGATGTAGGGGACAATGCAAGTGTGTTAAAGCTTATCTTCAGTGTGCTGGTCTCTGTTTCAGTAGAGGCCTATATGATACCGTGAATGACATAGATGATGTATGATTCTGTGATCAGTACTTTGTCTGGTTAAAGGTTCCCAAATGCCGACTTAAATATGTCATGATACACATTTACGAGAACAGCAATAATCTCTTGAATTGCATTTAGTCTAAAACTTGTTTTATTGCCTAATGAACACGAACACAATCAGAAGTTTCAGAAATAGTGTGATTCAACAAATAGCTTGGGTTATACTATATTTATACTTGATGCAACATGAGCCGGCCCAAAACAGTTAAATTTTCTAATAAGAAGAACATTTCTACCTTGCTGCATCATTGACGTCTTTGGCTGCAAATCTTGTGAACAGAACCGTTTGTATTTAATTTCCCTGAATTTGGAGCATTTAATTATGATAGTGTAGACCCCATCATGACGATTCTAAGTGTACTGGAAGCTGAGATATTGAAAAATCCGTATTTTGGTCGGCCATTTTGGAAAATGGCCGCCAATGAAGCCGTGGGGGAACATTTTAAATTGCTCTGTTGGAATCCTCGCCCTCTAACTATGTATGTTTATTGTTTATACACTATAGGATGACGTTTCTAGGTGTACTGGCAGCTGAGATATTGAAAAATCCGTATTTTGGTCGGCCATTTTGGAAAATGGCCGCCATAAAAGCCGGTGGGAACATTTGCAATGGCTCTGATGGAATCCTCGTCCCTAACTATGTATGTTTAGACACCAAGATGACGATTCTAAGTGTACTGGAAGCTGAGATAATTTAAAATCTGTAAACCGGGGGCCATTTTAAGAAATGGCTGCCATTGGGGCCAGGGGTCAAATATGCGATGACCCTATCTTTTTCTTATGGCATGTTCGTGAAATGTACCAAAGTTTATGCTTGTATCCCAAAGTGAACAATTTTTAATCAGGCCGCTGTACTAGCAGCCCGATATTCAATGTAAAAAAGCACGGAAACCCATTATATTTTTACCCCCATTTTGGGGGGTGACCCCATGGTCGGATTTTGTCGGATTTTGGATATGTTATTCAGCAGAAAATTCTGAGCAGGAAACCGTCTTAAAAGCTTCTGTTGCAATTTTGCCCAGGTGAAACTGTAAATACCCTGGACTACAATAACAACAAACACTTACATGTACTGCGATAGGGAAGCAACAACTACACTTTCATTATAAAATTATTTTGAACATGTCCTGTTAAGTACGATGTATAAACTAAGTATTAAACTATGTAGAAACTGTCATTTTAGATTAAGCATAATGTGATCTTTTCACATTTTGACTGCTTTTATCTACGACATGAATTACACAATTATGTTTATTACCATGTCTGTACATCATAATCCAGATAGCAATTCTTCAAATCAAGACTATTATAAACTTACCAATGTAAAGCAACATTAACTAACACAACACTTGATAAGTTAGTTTGCATTAATTTGGAGGTTAAAAGTACGGTAATGCCTAAGAACAAAATACATGAAATTGTGCAGCCAGCATGTATAATTGTATATCTTACGAAGTATTTATTTATTTCAGAAATTTATATAGAGCCTTTTCAAGGTAGGCTACTCAGAAGCGCTCCCGGCCCAACCACGGCTAAATAAGACAGTTTTCAGGTTCTCAAGGAACAGAGTGGAGTGACCCCTAGGAATTGAGCGCAGTGTAACAGGGAGACCGTTCCAGGTTGTAGGACCAGATACAGAGAATGAACGACGCTGTCGGAAAACAGTTCGTGAGCGAGGAACCATATATATCGACTGCTCTTTATTATTGAATCCATTAATATGTGAAAGTCATTTCAAAGCAGGTAAAGGTCAAACCTGGGTCCAGCAGAGAATGGAAGGAAGGCGTAGTGATCCGTGTTTGCCTGGTTCTCCGGACTGAACCTCTCCGGGCGGAATTCATCTGGTTCTGGCCAGAACCTCGGAGAATGGTGGAGAACGTAGAGCTGGATGTCGATGGTGGTTCCGGCCGGAATGAGATGTCCCTCGATTTCCATGTCCTTTGTCATCTGGCGTTGTATGAACGGAACAGGAGTGTGCAGCCGAAGCACTTCCTTCAGGCACAACGTCAGATAGTTAAGTTTTGGAAGGTCATCCCTGGTAAGAAAATGATTGCAGCTCTATTAACCCTTTCCCGCCGGAATTGTTTTGATACCTATCCTGTTAATCGGGTCGCGGGTGACCCGATCCGGCGGGAACGAGTTAAACGTTTTTGGCCACACAATAATCATAGTTGTCGTCATCATCATTGATCATCATCCTCATCCTCGTCATTGTCATCATCCAGTGTCCACGCTGTAATTGGGAGCGTCTCTGAGAAGAAATCTTGAAAGGACGCTATAAACAAGTGCTTATAAATACATCATCACCATTAGCAACATCATTATCATTTTATTTATTTATTTTTCCATTTCTGAAGCGCCCCTTTAAAATCAGAGGCGCTCCTGACTACAGCACGGAAACTGAATCGTAGTTTCACACCAAAGTACCTGAGCAAATGCGAGTGAAGGACTTGCTCAAGGTTCCTGCGTGGCGGCTGAAGGTGGATTAAAACTTGCAACCCTCTGGCTGCAAGGCAACAAACATACCCACTACACCACCGCGCCCCAAAACCATCACCAGCATCCTGACTTGCATCCCTTTCATAATTATAATCTCTTTGTTATCCGCATCACTTACCATTCAATGTCTTTATTTTCTTTGTCTTGTAGGACCTCATCAATTTCCTCCTGGCATCGTGCCTGGGCGTCAGGATGACAAGCCATTGTATACAGCATCCATGAAACCCCGCTGGATGTCGTATCGTGACCTGAAAGCACATCAAATACAGGAATGAATATCAATAATCAAATGGAAAATAAGGAGTACAATAATGATCCTATAATTATGTTGCCATAATAATCATACATTAATAAAATAATAAAAATACTACTACTACTACTACTACTAATAATAATAATGACAATTTGTATTGTGCCATATAACACACTCATGTTGTTACAAGGACACCTCACATACAACTGACAGGATAGGCCTTACAAAATAAATCAGTCTGAATCCTGATGATAATAATAATGATGATAATGATGATGATGATGATAATAATAATAATAATAATAATAATAATAATAATAATAATAATAATAATAATGCCTTTCAAGGCACTTTAGCTGTGTCAGACACAGAGGAGGTCTAATTATTGGCACTTTTATCATCATTTAAAACAATGGCTACCGCTTCCCTTTCTTATTGTACTTCCTGTTACTGAAAAAGTTGTTTGTTGAAAAAAATAAAAGGATAATTATATAAAAAAAATAACAATGTAATAATAATAATAATTAACACTTTAACGATGCGAGTCTACCAAAAGCCACTGGAAACTAATCCAGCTCGTCATTAAAGACAAATTATTAATAATTTAAAGAGATATTACAATGTCTGCAAACAAATGTAACCAAAACAATTGCTCAGAGATGTCATAAACGAAGGCTATGCTACCCCCCCCCCCCCACCAGCGGAGTGCATACCTTCGAAGAGGAATGTGTCAGCTTCATCTCGAATCTCCTGGTCGCTTAGTCCCTGACCAGATTCGTCGCGAGCCGTCAGTAGAATATCGAGGAAATCCAGGTAGCGATTCTTTGTTACAGTCTCTTTACCCTGTTTCGACTAAAGGAACAGCACCAACCAATAATAACAACGCCAATTTGCCTCTCACAGTTCACAGAGGTGCTCCCAGTGCGATAGACCCAGAGAAAAGAAAGTTAAGTAGTTTTAATCTGTTACCCGCTTGCCCCGAGAATATCTGCTGGAAACAGGCTTAAAATTTAAAAATGAACAGGTAAAGGGTTAAAACGGGAAAAAGATGTGATACTGGTACCAGATAATAACAAAGAATGGGTCAATGGAGAGAGCTGATTCCGAAGCACAGGACCAATGATGGCAAAAGCTCGAGTTTTGTCATGATTATATATCATCGTAATTGTTAAGTACAATTAATCACTAAGTGTATGTATGTATGTGTATGCGTATGTATGTATGTATTTAGGTATGTATGTGTATGTATGTATGACATTGTGTGTATGTATTTATGTATGTATGTATGTATGTATGCATTTATGGGTGCATGATGTATGTATGTAGTATGTATGACATTGTATGTATGTATGTATGTTACTTGTAGTGAATGCACATTCATAGTACATCTATATTTTTATGGGATCAATAAACAAATTGAAGTTAAATACTGTATGAACAGATGATTACTAGTTATTACAGGAGTCGAAAAAAATTGTTTGTCTGTCCATTTGTGCTGCATAGCAACGCTCAACGTACCTACCAGAACGTTCTTTCTCGCTTGAATGATTTCATCGGAAACCTGGTGAACAAAGTCACAGTCTCTCTTGAACTGTCGACCATCAGCTGTCAGGTTGAAAGTGAAGTCAGGGTAGAGCCAAGGCTTCCTGCAACAGTACATACAACAATAACAGTACATACAACAATAACAGTACATACAACAGTACATACAACAATAACAGTACATACAACAATAACAGTACATACAACAATAACAGTACATACAACAATAACAGTAAATACAACAATAACAATACATACAACAATAACAGTACATACAACAACAACAGTACATACAACAACACCAGTACATACAACAACACCAGTACATACAACAACACCAGTACATACAACAACACCAGTACATACAACAACACCAGTACATACAACAACACCAGTACATACAACAACACCAGTACATACAACAACACCATTACATACAACAACACCAGTACATACAACAACACCAGTACATACAACAACACCAGTACATACAACAACACCAGTACATACAACAACACCAGTACATACAACAACACCAGTACATACAACAACACCAGTACATACAACAACACCAGTACATACAACAACACCAGTACATACAACAACACCATTACATACAACAACACCAGTACATACAACAACACCAGTACATACAACAGTGCATGCATCAGTACAAACAACAGCGCATACAACAGTGCTACGACAATACAGACAACAGCACAAACAACAGCGCATACAACAGTGCTTCGACAATACAGACAACAGCACAAACAACAGCGCATACAACAGTGCTACGACAATACAGACAACAGCACAAACAACAGCGCATACAACAGTGCTACGACAATACAGACAACAGCACAAACAACAGCGCATACAACAGTACATACAAGTGTACGTACAACAATACATAGAACAAAACATACAACAGAACATTATAGCATTAGAGCAAAATTTCTCAATTAGAACTTTAAAAGTATTAATACCAAAATCACAATCTCAGTAATTGACCTCCCAATTTCACACAACAATACACTTCAAATGCATGAATTCAGTAAATACACAACAGCAAGAGACCCTTGTTAGGGTGGAGTTGATATTCTAGTTCCCTCACAATAGTTAAACATAACTTTTGTACTTTTATTCTAGAAAAAACTTACATGAATCTGTTCGTAGCTATAATTCCCATCGAGCTGACAGCCTGCACATACGGATGACTTTTGCTACAGAAATTAAATAACATAAACAATGTCAGCAACCATTGTCATTCATCTTGTATTGTTAGAGCAAAACAATCACAATGGGACGCGGTTGCCCGTAGGTCAAGCCTTCTATTTCTAGCATGATGACTAATGTTCCAATCACTGTATGATTTCAAGTGCTCAGAGGTCCCACAAATAATATGTTCTTCGTGAATTTAAAAACTGTCTTTTTTAACCGTGGCTGGACCAGGAGCGCTCTTGAGTGGTCAACCTTAAACGGACGGAATACAAAACTTGCTTGATAATGATAACAATAATAAAAATGAAATAAATAATAATAATGAAATAAATAATAAAAATAACTATTTAATAATGACAACAATAACAAAGAAATAAACAATAACGATGATGATGATAATAATGTTTTGGATGAAGAGCAAACATTTTCCACTGTGTTTTTACCCTTAGCACCTCTGAGTAGAGGCTTTGAATGAAGGGACGAAAATAAATCCTGATCGATTGATTGATTAATTAATTGATTGCTTGTTTGATTGCTTGTTTGATTGATTAATTGATAGATTAAATGATTGATTGATTGCTTGTTTAATTGATTGATTGCTTAACATGCTGCGTTCTGCCAGCCTGAAGTGCTGATTAAACGAAAATTGATTGATTGATTGGTTGATTAATTGATTGCTTGTTTGATCAATTGATTGCTTGTTTGATTGATTAATTGATTGATTGATTGATTGGTTACCCTTTGGCCTGGCAGTCGTTCTCGTAGGAGAAGGCACATCGAAGAATGATGTCTAGCGTGAGCAGACTCACGTGGCTGAACACCTCAAAGTATTCGTCCTTCGCAGCAAACCTTTCTAGTTTCTCCTAAACAAACAAACAATTCACCATGGATGGATAAACGAATTGTGGCTGAATGGATAGACCAAAGTCACCAAACAGAGCAAGAAGTTTCTCTTTGGTATCAGACTAAGTTGGCATTTATTGTATTTAACACGTTGAAATTAACGGTGCTTTAAAAATATGAAAAATGTCTAAAAGATTTTTCTTTTGTCGTCCATTTTGCACCACCCTTGACAGCGGTTGGCTGTACCACTGGCCTCCTACAAGAATGGCTAGATAAATGGATAGGTCTGTAGGAATGGGTAGGAGCATAGTTCAAGGGTACGTATGGTACGTGTATTTTATTCTTTGAAAGGTACGTACGTATTTTAACGTACCTTATTGAAGGGTACGTAAAAGGTGTGAAAGGTACGGTATACAACACAACCGTGGCACATGTAAAAGCCTTCAAATGTTATATAATCACAAAAAATAACCTCAGGCCGTTCACAAGTCACAACTTATAAAGTCTGAATGATTTAGGCTAAAATTGCTAATATCAATGACAGCCTGACAGGTAACTTACAACAAACTTTTATGATAACGGAAATACGATGGTGACGTCACTTTGTTTGCATGTGCTAATAAGTAAGTAATTTAATATCGGTGAAGCGTCAAAACACTGACATATAATAATAGGCCTACTCAGAAATAAAATACGCGTATGGTACGCGTATTTTATTCTTTGAAAGGTACCCACGTATTATACGCGTACCTTATATAAGGTACGCGTACGCATCGAACCATGGGTAGGAGGGTGGAGGACAGATGAATGGACGGATAGTTGGACGGATGAGCTATGGGCAAATGATAGATGAATGAACAAAGCAGTTGATGAATGGATAGATGATTGACAGATGGATGGATGATGTACAGATGGATTGACAGATGGATGGATGATTGACAGACGGATGGTGATGTATGGATGCAAATTGGATGATGGAAGGACAGACAAAGAAAGGCTGGATGCATGTGTGTATGACTGTATGTGTGCATGTGTGTTCAGTTATAAACTATACAGTAAGACTTCTTCTTCTTCTTCTTTGGTTCTCTGCCGTCAGGCAGGTTCATATGTCCAATGACGCCACGCATATCTGTTCTGTGCATCCATCTTTAGCCCTCTGTAACCGTCCTTTGTCATCATCCAGTCCAGTAGCATTGTTATTGTGTATAAAGTAAGTAAGAAAGAATAATCTTTTATTAGAATACCAGCAATCGCACAGTAGCTTACAGAATAAATAAATACCATGATAGATATATGAAAGTAACTTACTATAAAGACATCGGTACATTTGTTGTTGATGGCCATGTAGGGTCGGAGGATGTCGAAATGGAAGGCGGGGGTGAGTAGACGTCGATTTCGAGCCCACTTCTGCCCTCCGGCCAACAACAGACCGTCGCCCAACCAAGGGAAAAGAAAAGAGTAGCCCCCGATTGTCCGAGGCTTTGGCTCTACAATGAATGCGACATGCATGGATTGTAGACCACTTTACTGAGGTGTTTCCAAAAGTACAGGAATGTGTGGAACACTGTCAGTTGTACCCAACTCATGGCCCACAGGCCAAAAGTGCCTGCCAGGCGTTAAAAATGGCTCTCAACCTCTCAAAGAATTAAAAAATATAAGCAAAACTGGTAATTTGGACAGGATAAAATGCATAATTATTTTCTATTACAAATTGTTTTATTTTCAGATAACATCAAAGTGATCAAACATTCTATATATTGACTAAATTTTAAAAATTTAATTAATTAAATTTTAACCTTGTGGTCCTTTATGTCCTGCAACGAAGAAAAAGTAACCCTCATATCCACCTACTAGTGGCCCTAAAGTCAAAAAAGGTTGAGAATCACTGCTATAGGCCAAAAGTAAAGTGTTCCTTGCACTACAGAACACAAGGTAACTTGTGCTAAAAGGTCCACATTATAAAGTAAGATAATGATGAGTCAGATTTTAACTTAAGTACTTAACTAAGAATTTAAATTCAAAGATTGGTTTTCAATTTAAACATATAATATGTAACTTAAACTGCATAGTCTTCTTTTATATTACGATTATGATTACGATTACATTCGTGAATTCCATAAAACACCGAACGAGTTTTTACACTTTGTAACGTACACACAGCTCATGTACAGCTACATAGAAATAGTTACAGAACTACCATCAGTTGTAATTGTAATCAAACATTTTTATAGCGCCACTTCAAGAGAACTCCTCAGAGGCGCTCCCGACCTGACACCAAACCATAATCAAAGAGAATGGTTTTCAAACGCTTGCGGAAAAGGGGCAAAGAAAGACAAAGAAGTTCATTACAGAGACTAAAAGGTAACTTATTCCAGAAAGACCATAGACCATAGCAAAACTTCAGCTATGTCATAATCACTAGATGTCAATAACTACCTGATGTCTTGAGAATCGTCTTTATGGAGTTCGGGAGACAAACGAGAACGTTTGGCATGAACGGTCCCAACCAGACCTGTGCAACACCCTCTTTGTTGCCTAGCGACCGATCCACCAAGTACTTCAGACCCGCTTCATTCGGCCCTGGGAACTACATACAGAACATGTTGCATTACAGGATCACAGCTTTTTTGCGACGGTTTTACAGTCTAAGGGTGAAACTGGGGTCAGCAGAAGACAGGATGAAATAATGAGGCACCGATGGATAAGCACACTGCACGGTCTGCACCAGAGTGGAGCAGGCACGGAATAATAATGCAATAATAATGATGTCACAAACACATTCCGATTCTGAGCATTTTGGACTCTGATCACAGATTGACAAGAACTTAAATTGTGCAACGTAATCTATTACCCATAAATTCATTCGGTAAAATCCCAGACTGGCTGCCCGTACTCCAAACAATATGGCTGCCAACGAATGCAATAAAATTAGAGCGTGACCATCGACGACATTGTTCATCAATTCAGCTTCAATTTCAGCAGAATGACTGCACTAACCCTAAAACTAACCCTAACCGACCCTCACGACGCCTAACCTGAGCCCTAACCGACCCTCATGACGCCTAACCTGAGCCCTAACCGACCCTCACGCGCTCTAATTTTATTGCATTCGTTAACGGCCATATTGTTTGGAGTACGGGCAGCCAGTCTGGGATTTTACCATTCATTCAACTATCTAAGCACCACTCGACAGCTAAGAGCATGAAACCATCTTTTTCACGTTAACAAGTATAACTCAAACTAGTAAACACCATTATACGTACATCTTTAAGGTGGCCCAACAGCCAGTGCGGCTTGGATGCTGAATAAAGGCGATTGACGTGATAGGCCCTTCTTCGTAAGTCATTGTAGAAGCGAAGGAAGATGTAGAGAAAATATCCTAGACCAGAGACTAAAACTGACCAGATGACAACGCTGTAGAATGGAATTGGCATTTTGCACTGGTTATCCCGAATTTATTGAGCGCCAGGTTTGTGCAATTAATTAATTAAACAAGCATTCGACTTTATTCAGTCGTATCTCGGCACGTATAAATCGACTTCAACTTTGCTACTCTTAACATGACTTTTTCTTACTCATGACTGTCCCAAATTCCGACGTGGTTCAAAGTTAAATTGATTTCTTATCAACGAGTCTAGGGATTACCGGAATCTATATTGATAAATGAGGTTCTTGTTTTATATTACGACATTTTTATATCTCGTGGACGTGTTTTTACGTGTTTTTATCTCTACCGCCAACGAATCCGCATGTAGAATGGAAACTTATGAAGAAAGCGTAAACCGATGACATTCTCAGCCACAGATGTCGCCGCCAACTTAAATGGTTGAGTCTTCTATAAAAATTAATAACTACGATGCTTTAAATCCCCGCAAGCAACGCTATGCCCTGCATATAAAATTAATCGTCGATTTTATTTCGTAAATATAATTAACTAAAGGCAAAGTCTTCCAAACGCCGGTGGGGGTGAACAGCCAAGTAAGCGAGTGTCTAGAGAGGCTATGCCATCAGAAGACCATGGCCGAAGAACCATCTTGTGCGGTAACGTTGGTGGACAGGCTTACCAGGAACCCCGAAAACAGCTGGCGAATGCAGGTGCTAGGCCTGAAGGCAAACGAGGTCTACTAATGGGCCCATCAGCTTCCTTACCCTGCCAGGAAATGAATGGTCACCACCGGACAATGGACCAAGAAACCTCAATATGATATGGATCCAAATAAAAAGTTGGTAACGTAAGATCTAATGGCACAGAGCAAGGACATGAGGGAAGCTGTCGACAAAATCAGGGACAGAACAAGTTGGAGATGCCATGTTGAGGCCTCATCGTTGGCGCATGCCTGATGGAGAGACCAAGAAGATTTGTTATGTAAATAAGACACCAATATTTTTCTGTCCTCCAGGAACTTCCAATTCTATTATTGATTCATTCATGTTCATTGCCATTCCCTGGTAAATAAGTTAAGAATATTCTTTATTACACCACTTGCAAATGCACAAAGAGACAGACACAGAAAGCACCATTATAAAACACAGCATTAAATCGGCCTACTGTAAATAAAAATGCAAAATAGACGGGATGAAAACTGAAACAAGAAATGTTATCGTCTGACAAATCATTTAACAGCAACCAAATAAGAAATCCCTTTTCAGTTAAACACAGCATGGCATCTCTGGATATTATTATGAGCTGGGTATTGGGAGTAAGCGATTTTTACTTTCTGAGATCAGGATTTTTAATAAGTAGCAAAAAGGGTTTCATCTGTTTGGAACACAACACAAATACCAGGCTAGTCTCTAGTCTCAGACTAGCCTGGTATTTAAAACCCCCGTCCTGCTCTACCACTAACAATTCACTAATTTTAAAAATTACTTTATGATGCTCTGATTGAAGAAACAACAGCTCCCGAAGATGTAATTTTGCATGTTTTACAATTTTTCGCCATATATCTACAAGCTTCAAATACGTATCATCGGCTTCCACATGTGACATGTACATTTGCTTGACTCGTGTTCCACATGCGCAAACTCACGAGTACTCATAGGCGTACGAGGCGGGGGTGCAGGGGGGGCAATTGCCCCCCAAATTCGGGCAAGTTTGGTGGTTTTTTCGGGCAAAAACCAAAAAAAAAAAGGTCATCAACTTTTTTGGAGGATGAAATGGTATGATTTTGCCGAAAATTTTGGCCGATAACTAAAAAAAAAAGGTCATCAACTTTTCGGGCAAGTATCGTTTTTCGGGGAAACGCAAACCCGAACGACCAAAAAAATTTTTTTTCGCGGATGTTTTTTTCGGGCAGAAGTTGAATCTTTGCCCCCCCCCCCACTGCTGAAATCTCCCGTACGCCTATGCGAGTACTTATGATCTGTTGGTCAATAACTCAGTAATGCATTACTTATTCTTATCATCCCACAACATCTTCAGTGATCATCACACAGGGCCTTCTTTAACATGCAGTTGTACACAAAATATGCAGTTCTAAATAGATTTGTGCAGTTGTTGAAGCACTTCTGTGCAATTAAAACTAGCAAAAAATGTAAATTTTCTTTCAGTTGGAAGTAATTTTCCATGGAAGATGGGAAAGGAAAGAAGGGGTTGTGCAGTTCTAAAAATTCCTTTAAAATAGTCCTGTCATCACATCCAAAATGAATGAGGTTTATGGCAAAGGCAGTTCACCAATGAAATCCACTTGACTTCAGGCAAATTTCTAGCAATGAATTGGATGATATGGAGTCATGTGCGTTGATACTCTACCTCAGGGGCGCCGTTAGGCGTACGCACGTACGCAATTGCGTACAGCGCGGAAAGGCAAAATTTTTTTTCACAAATTGTAAATTTATTATAAGCGATGAAATTCTATTGAAATTTTATAATCTATAGAATATACTTACTTCCTTACTTACTTACACTCTAATAGAGAGCCATCTTGGCATTGATCGTCTTATAGCCGCCTAGGTCCTAGAGGTAGCCTACCTGGGATTCCTGGATGTAAAACCGTTAAAACTTTTTTATTTAGTTAATTTTTGTTTGTATCTGTTTTTATGTGCACTTTTTATAGCCAGGGGCGGATTCAGGGGGGGGGGGCAATCCGGCCATGGCCTTCCATTTAAAACTGCCATGGGACGTGGCCCCCCATTTGGTATGAAATTAGCAATATGCATATGGGTGTAATGGCATATTGCCCCCCCCCATTCGGAAAATGGCATGGGATGTGGCCCCCCAGTCGGTTTTCAAGTGGAGGAGTAAAAAAATTAATCAACTTTTTCGCGGATTAAATGGTATGATTTTCTCAAAAAACATTTTGGCAGATGACTAAAAAAACCCTCATCAACTTTTTTTGGCGAATGAAAAGTACTTCAGCCAAAGACTGATCCCTATTTTTTTCGACCAACAACCAAGTTTCGAAATTTGTTTCACCTGTCCCATCCCAGGTTCTAAGATTTTTGCCCCCCCCCCCCTGGAAGAGTTCTGGATCCGCCACTGGTTATAGCGCCCCTTCAAGCTCTCTACTGCGGCCGAAGCGCTGAGCAATTGTGAGTGAAGGACTTGCCCAAGGTACTTACGCGGCGAGGTGGATTCGAACCTGGAAAATTCCGGCTTCAAGGCGACGATAGCATAGCAATATGCCGATCTAAAGGTATCAAATTGCACCTCCTAAACATCACCCCCCGGCAACTTGTACCGTAACCGGTTTCAGATTACCCCCGGACACTAGATTTGCATAGATTTATCCGTCATCCCACTGTGGTTTGTTATCAATATTTTACTCGGAAAAAATAATAGCCTCGAAGCCATTTCTCCATGTAACTTCAGCGGCGATTTAGCATTTTAGTTACAGATGAAAATATTTATAACAAACCAAACCACGAAGTGAGATAACGGATGAAAATCTTCAGACCAAAACAAGAAGCGGGATTATTTTTCTGATATTTTTAGTCCAATAAATGCGACGATTGATGCAAATTACAGTTTGCACGGGGGGGGTAATGTTTAGGATGGGGTAATAATTTGAAGCCTTTAGCATGGGCGTCCGCAGGAATTTTTCTAGGGGCGCAAACTTTTATATAATTGTCACATGGTCTAAATTTATTGGGTGACAGTTTGAATTTCCATATTACCACGAGAGAATCCTATATCCTACCTATACGTTATGCGCCCAAAGAAAGATATATTATATAGGTTCACCCTGTAGAACGAATCGATAATCACATTGAAAATCGCATTGTAACAATCACAACCAAATAATCCGCCGCTGGGGGAGCTTACTGTAAAGACAAAACCTTTCTATTTTACAATAAAATTTTGATTTTTATTGTTATCCTGGTAGCTTGCGACACTGAAAAACGACTTATTCTTAAAAATTTCGCGACTTTGTCGTTCACAAATAGCTGGCAAACAAGAGCCTAAAAATGGCTCCATTTAAGGTCGAAACAGCCAAAAATGCGCTGGTCGCTGGGGCTCCGCCCCAGACCCCGCTGGGGGAGCTTACGACGCTCCCCCAGACCCCCTAGTCGGGATGGGCTTCGTGCCTTCGGCACTCGCAACTTCCCGCCTTCGGCGCCGCCACTGACGACCAATTAGGCCTACAATACAGCGTCCTGGCACTTTTTTACACTTTAAGCACTGTATGTATATATATATATATATAATTATATGGGATTGGATTGGTAGTATTTACGCCCCCCCTAACCAGAAATCCTGGATCCGCCCCTGAATATAAGCTCGTATCGATCGCTGTTCGCTTCATATTAGCCTATTTTGTGCAAGTTGTGCGTACAGAAATAAAATCCTGGCGGCGCCGCTGCTCTACCTACCAAGCAGACTCTAATTAAACAGGTAGATCGAATGCTGCACAGATACTCCAGCACCAACTTTAAACACTACATTTAATTTAAATGTGAACTCCCACATCGGACATTAAACCGCTTCGTTTTGTCCGCATTTGTGTGAAATTTCATTCCCACTCTTCGTCCTTTATGGTAACTGTGCAAGATAACAGTGCCACACGCATGTATATTACACAAGATTAGTAAGAACACTATTCACAAGTGCTCTCCAATTGGCTTCCAATTTTGCGCCTTTGCACCTCAGATTCACATTTCGGTGTGACCTTGCGCGTGTTACAAATTCATTTAATAATAATAATTCCATAAATAGACACTCTAAGTACTGTGTTCAGTGCATTTTATGTATAGCAAGCACACAGCAGTTCCATTTTTCGACTGTCCTAATTGTCATGTGTTTCCGCTTTGTCTTCTCCATCGTTCCCAACGTCCTTTCTCTTTTTGCGGAAGAAACGTTCCTCCTGCGGGTCAAATCCCTGCTCCTGAGCACCGAAGACAGCCCAGTCCGGGGTACGGACCATGTACTCGAGAGCAGTGAATGAGCGAGCGCCGTTGCTGGCCGCATACTCGGCAACCAACTCATGGAATCTGTCGTAGTCGATCCAAGTCATCCAGACACCATTCACCTTGAACTGTAGCACAGAACAAAATCACATAATTAAATCACATAATTATATCACATAATTATATCACATAATTATATCACTGTTTTAGATCAACTGTCACACAGGATAAATAATGATAGTGTTTCATGATATAACAAAATCAAACCAAATCAAACAATTTGTCCTAATCAAATATGATATCACACAGTTTAATATGACATTATTGTTTCAGGGATCTAACAAAATCAAACAGTGTGTTTTACTCATGCGTAATATTACACGATATAAAATTCAAACATAATGAGGAAAAACAACCAATGCAAGGCAAGTACATCTGAATAATATGGCCATTGTTCTGCTGACCTTAGTACATCCTTAAAAGCATTGTCTGCAGATATCAATTTGTCCACTGCACCAGGGCTGAAAGTGAGCCGGGTTGGTCCGGTTCTGCAACCCGGCATCGATTTTCGAGACCTGCTGTCACTAGGTCTCAGCAGGGTCGCTAAAAAGGTCGCCAGGTGCCAAAACTAGGTAAAAATGATAGGATTTTGGATAATTTGGGCAAATGACTTTTAAGAAACGTAGTCAGAGAAATGTACGGGTCAAAGGCATGCTCGTCCGCCGAAGTCAGACCCGGCAACTTTTCCAAACCACTTTCAGCCCTGCACTGCACTCAAGTAAATTTATTCGAGCCGCCAGCTATAAATCACGACCTTGTGGTGCAACCCAAACCACTATAGCAAACAGTTAATTATAAAGAATATGCATACTTACTTACATATTCTCGTCATAAGGATTCATTAGTACAGCAATAACAGTTCTTATCGTGTCAAATTGAAGGATTTAAACAGCATCCAACATTTCATGTCTTTCAGATGATCTAACACATATTTGCTGCTAATGATCCATTTTTGGCACAAAGATGATTTAATCAACTATGACAAAGAAACAATAAGAAATCGAGAGAAATCACCTTTTTGTTGGCAAGCAGGACGCAGTTGGAGTGCGCATGTTCTGATGCAATCTCATAGTCTGGCAGGAGAGCAGCCAGTTGCTGGACGAACTCCACGACTTCCTTGTGCCATGGAACGTTCTCCATCGTTAGGTCGCTCGCCTTCGAATCACCGCAGTACGTCACGCCCTAACCAATGCATCACAATTTATTTGAATTTATTTGAAACCATATGTCTCATAAACCAATCAGACAACTCGGTCGGAGGTGTGGTTTGAATAATAATTATCGTTGTCAGGCATGCATTAATGAACTCTTGTAACTTTGACCAAAACTTGGTCTAATTTAAACAGGTGAAACCGCTTTCCAGGACCATCCAATGCCACAATGCATCACAATTTACAATTGTACCATCAGTTGCTGTTAGGGGTCATCCATAGTTTATGTATGCCAAAAAATCCAAATTCAGTGACCCTCCCCTCTGTGCATATGTAATATCTGGACAGCTCCTTACCAAAGCAGTCTGGCTGCTAGAATGCTCAGCTTACAATGCTGAAGGTGCGACTTCAAGACAGTCAAGGCGACCTAGTAGTGATATCGGAAATTTCCGTTGGAGATACGCCTACTCCCTAGAAATAATGTCAACACATTTTACAAGCTACTGAAATCTAACCGGAAAAAGAGAAAGACCAAGAACAAACTGGTTGGGCAACATAAAGGAATGGACTGGATTGACATTGGAAGAAATGATAAGACTGATGGAGGTCAGGAAGCGTTGGAGGAACATTGTGCATGATGCGGCCGACCCTCGGATCGAGGATGGCTGAGAACAGAACAGAAATCTAATTTGTACTGCCATGGTTGGGTTGGGAGTGCCTCTGGAAGAGGCGCTATACGTATTTTTGAAATTAATTAATTTCTATATAACAATAAGGGTTGTAAAAAATTAACAAGAAGATATAAAACCGTATAGTTAGAAGAGTCCGACAACTAGCCATAAGAATTAGGACTATTAGATAAGGTGCCAGTATAGTTAGGAGAGTCAATTAAAATCATTTAGTCATGTCATTAGACTTCTCTGCTACTGACCTTCACTTCAAGGAAATCCGGATGTCCAAGAGAAACAAGATCGGCATAGTTCTGCAATTCAGTTGTGTTGAATCCTTTGACGAGAGTCAAACGATAAACGGTCCTCTGGCCCTACATCAATATTTACATAATTTAATCAGACAATTTACCTAGCACCATCCAAATAACCTTTTGATTACAGTACCCACGCGTCATACGAATAATGATCACAGGAAAATTAATTATGTACAATATGGCATATCAGCTACAGTTGAATTTGCTTGTGCACTTCACAAGCTCAGTGTTCACTGTTCAGCGTCTTGAAATGTATGACACCCACCCAAGCACTGTGACTTGCAAACTGACAGCATCTGGGCTAAAAGAAATCTGATTTTATTCAAGTAATGCAAAAACACTCAAGTAAGTAGCCCTTATATGCATCTGAACATGCATTAGGCTACATTGTATCTCACTACATGCATCTAAAAAACTATAACAGTAGCTCAACTAACATAGATAAATCAATAAAAAAATTATTGCTTTTAAACAATTTAGATTTATCAGATGGCAGCATGAATGGATGTCCTCAAGAGGAGATAGCAAAAGCTGAAGAACCAATGAAGTTCTTCAAAAGTGTAATATTATGATTATATAAAGAGACAGACTGACAAAAGTGATTCGAGTACACAAACTCTTACAAAAACCATAACCACACATTTTATTAAAACCAAAGCAGAACAGTTTAACAATTGATGTAATATTTATAATAAAATATGTTGGCTCAAAAAGGAGAGTCCTAAAAGGGCATAAGCCTCATTTTTTATGAGTGAAAGCATACCACAAAGTAAAAACAAACAAGGCAAGAACTAACAATTTAAGGATATTTTAATTTTACAAATCAAAATAAGCCAGACCTTATCCGAAAGCGCACGCAGGCTGTCTAGGAACCTATCCCAGAAATCTCGGAACAGCGGTCTGTCAATCTTCTTCAGACTTTCCTTTGTACTCGCGTCAACGCTCACGTACAGCTGAGTCACTGGGACGAGATTCCTAAAAGTTCAATAACAGAATAATTTACAACCTGCTGGCACAGCTAGAAAATACTCAAGGGCAATGAAGACTTTTTTAGACTTTTAGCGATATATCAAAGACTCTTTATACACAGGACTGGTTTCTTCTTCTTTAGCCGCCTTGTACAAGTTTTTGGGCAATAATCGGAGTTCCTGAAAATTTCACATCTTATTTACAAAATAAAGGTATTCAATTGGTTACATCTATGAAGGCAGGTTGACGAATAATTATGTTTGCAAAGTAAAGAAATGCCTTTGGAGATTCAAAACATGATCCTTAGCGATAGAAACGAAATTTTAAGTGGAGCGCCATCTATTGCAGAAAGTGAAATCCATGACCACAAAATATTCCCAAGTAACCTAATAGAGAATCCTTGGTGATATATGTGCAATGGCAATGGGGAGAGTCTATGAAGCCTGCCTTTACTTAGGGGCTATCCATATATGACACACGCAAAATACACTCAACATCGTCTCATGTCCTTATCCAGATACCCTCGTTGTGCAAATAAATTATTTTCATAAGTTATTATTAACTCTTAAATTACCAAAATTACAAGAGTGTACAAAACTGGTCAATAAAGTGTTAACTCTGCAATTGCTACAAATGTCATTGTTTTATCATTGCAATCCATATTTACTTGATAGCGTCTGGGAATTGTGCGTTCGTAACAAGGAAACTTGAGATGTGTTTCTTGTGAAGCAGTTCAACGAATTTGTTGATCTCTGGGTACATGATCGGCTCACCAACGAGCGACAGAGCGCAGTGACGAGGGTTCAAACCCTCCTCAAATCGATCGGCCTTTACGCCTGGAACACCTACAATGAAAAGACAGAACATAGAAAAACGTTTGCAGCCGTTGAAATAGAAACTATCGAATTGTTTTAAAATCATTTGGTCTTCAATGTACTTGCCACAATTACTTATTGACGCAGTGAATGCAACTCTCATACTATTTATTTTATTTATTTATCCATTTCCATGGTGTCCCTTCAAGCTTTCTCCTCAGAGGCATTCCCGACTGCAGCGCAGACACTACATCGGAGTCTCACGCCGAAGCGCCCGAGAAATTGCGAGTGAAGGTCTTGCTCAAGGTCCCTACATGGCGGCTGGAGGAGGATTCGAACCTGAAACCCTCCGGCTCCAAGGCACCGATGCCACCACTACACTTCCATGCCCCCCAAACTTTGTATTTGGCCATTGCTAAAGCAGTTCTCAGAGCATCATGATCATCATCTGCAACACCAACACCACATTGATCATCATGATCATCAGTGTCATCATCATCATCATCATCAATGTCATCATCATCGTCATCATTGCCATCATCATCATCATCAGTATCATCATCATCATCAGTGTCATCACCATCCGTATCTTCTGACCTCTGAACTGCCTGATGAGGTTGAGATGAAAGTTGAGCGCTCCTTCGAGTATCATCTCTGGCTCGTCCATCTTCCACTTCCACTCCGTTCCAACGGGATTCGTGTGGTGCCTGGAAACAATCAAGTGGGAAACAATCAAGAGGGAAACAATCAAGTGGGAAACAATCAAGTGCTCTCATACAGCGAGTAGCATTAAAACACACTAAAAAATTACTACGAAATTTTTCTAATTTTCGCACATAACGTTAATGCAAGCGGATTAGTGGAAGTGCTCACATAAAAATTTTTTAAATTGTATTCAGCTTTCATAATTTTCCTGAATGATTTTATTTCAGTCGAAAAATAAGATGGGAAAGAAAAAGTTGTACTGAAGGAAGCAAGAAGTTTTACAAAATGAAATTCAGTTGGGTTGGGACAGATGTTGTGTAAGGACCAATTTTCGCGGTGTGCAATTTCTTTATTTTCAATTGAAAATAATTTTTGAAGTTTCTGCTCTAGAAGAAGTGGAATGAAATTCAGCAGAGTTAGTACAGCTGTTGAGTAAGCGCCAACTTCCAAACTGTAAAATTTTCGATCTTTCGATCTAAACTAGTTTGTGACTTTCCGCAATTTTTAATGTATTTTTAAAGTATTGACTTGAAATCTATAACCTTAAAAATGATTGGTTGCAAAAATAAATGATTGATTGATAATAATTCTTGTTTGAAATGAAGCTCACCAACACATGCAGACCATCGAGGTGCTTTCACCCAGTTGCCAGCAACATAATCAAGAGCCTCTGAGTAGGTCTCTTGAAGAGGCGCTATATAAATTCTCAGAATGAATAATTGAAGCAATACGAACTGACCCCACAGGTCATGCATGTGCAACCTATACTTCAAAGCCATAAATGAATCTGCAGCCATTCAACCAAAAACATGATATCTAAATTAGGTCATGAATCTTATTAGGTCAGGTCGAGCGTTCCAACCTCCAACAAAAGACGCATTTGTTGGCGCACGCAAGACTCGGTGTTGTCTCCATGCAACGGTGACTCTCGATGCCGTAGAACGAATGCTTGTAGCAACCGCCACGACCTCTCAACATCGACTAAACAATTAGAGAGAATATTTGGCAAATTAATTAGCAGCGAAATAAATAAAACCGAATGCAATAAGACATCAAAGGTTCGGCATCCATCGAAAGACAATTTAAGAAACTTTTACCCTAGTGAAGAGAGTACTAAATACAAATGTTAACAACACAAATAAGGTCAATTATAATATCCCATCTGAAGCAATTAACGATGGCCTTTTTTATTGTAGCTAATAGCAGTCAAGAGCTTCTATCCCTACACAGGGCAGGCAAAAATCGAGCCCAGTGAAAACAGGGGCAAATACGAAATGTGCTAAAACTCACATCAGGTGAGGGGAAGACCAGTCCGAGAAGGGGCAAGGCCCGGTTGTCTAAGGGATAGGGGATAGAAGCCACTGGCAGGAGTGTGTTTAATAGTTTTTTCCTCGAATAAACACAACAGACAGACAACAGCAAAAGAACTAGAGATGACTAATAGAAATCTTCGGCATTGACTTTCTATGCACTAGAAACATATATCAGAGGAGACAAATTGCTAGATATTTAGAGAGAGGCAGAAAGGAACAGATTCACAGAGAAAAACAGGCACATTCAGACATACAGAAAGACATAATGAAATAGCATCTAGACAAGAAACAGAGATACATGCGCAGATAACTCCCACACAAAAGGACAGACAGACAATCAGAGACAGAGATGAACACAGACAGACACACAGTCAGCCAGCCAAACACATACAAACAGACAGACAGAAGTTAACAGGACAGAGACAGCAAACACTAATCACAGTGTGAGGTAGTAATGCACAACGTTACAGACCTTAGTCCATCTGCAGAGTTTCACTCCAGAGTGACTTCCAATCAGCTTGTAGCCTTGCTTTTCCAGCGACTGACGAATCAGCGGAGTGATCATTTCCCGCTTCTCTCCACTTTTCGGAATGTCTTCCTTCTGGTCTCTCTTCAAGTAAAAAATAATACAAATCAAGATCGAGTGGAGCACGTTACATTACATCTATGTATATGTTGTATATGAACATTTATATAGCGCCCTACAATATTTAATATCGTCTGTTTACAAATTTACAATTTGAAAATTTCGTTGATGGGTTCTTGTGTTTTTGCAACTTGTACATTTTGCATACGTACAAATAAGCTTCTCTACCCAACAGTTAATCAGCCAAAGTCATACATAAAACATTTATTTTACCGTAAAACATTTATTTTACTGTAGGCTACTATTTAGTTTTGTTAATAACAGCTGCCAGTTAATTTTTTTAACTGCCATCCACTGTTTTCATTTGAACAGAACATAAAAGTCATAAATAGGCTAACGTAGACATCATAATTAGAAACTTATTTTGCGTACGTACATTTTGTCAAGAATCTACCGCTGTAGGTAATCGTACGCATATGGCCTGAATCTGGTGAACACCCCTCCCTGCGTACGTAAATATATGGCCAGCCCCTTAACTGAAGAGAGGAGGGTCATAGCAGTGCTTACAATATGAAACAGCTGAAAATGCACTTGCCTTTTTCATAGACTTGATCATCGTTCCCAAGTCCTCTAAATCAATCAGCTCCTCACCAGCCTCCCCTGGACCATTAGATGGTTCGTCTGCCTCCGAATCTGAGCCACATGATGATTCAGCGGCATCTCCTTTACTCTGTCAAAAGATATATGAGAAAACCATCAAACACCCAGGAACACAATCTAACAATACGACAGCAGTAATGACAAATTTAACAATAAAAACATAATGTGATATGACATAATCTGTCATGCTATAAATCTGTCATGACATCATCTGTCATGCTATAATCTGTCATGACATCATCTGTCGTGCTATAATCTGTCATGACATCATCTGTCATGCTATAATCTGTCATGACATCATCTGTCATGCTATAATCTGTCATGACATCATCTGTCATGCTATCATCTGTCATGCTAATACCTCTCATGACATCATCTGTCATGCTATAATCTGTCAAGCCATCATCTCTCATAACATAATCTGCCTACTGCTTGACCTCAAGTTGTCACCACAAGATGCTCGATACTACAAGTTTTTGTGGACCCTATCTTGAAGAGGTACCAAGTAATAACTCCTTAATGATGATGATGATGATAATAACAATAATATTCAATAGACCTACAGATTCAGTTTCATTCTTTTCTTTATACACTTAAAAAGTTATACTGTGTGGATAAGAACAGACTGGAACACAACGCTCCTCACGAAAGCTACATTCAGGAGTTCTGTACAATTCATACTTAATTCTTTAGTCGAAAAAACATTACAGCCAGGCTTTCAAGAGAGTCAAAATAACAGAAGTCTCACTGGTACTCCGGTTTTTGCTGTGTCTTTCTTGCAGTCACATGAACCACCAGTTGAGTTCTTGCAGGATGAATGCTTCTTTACTTCAGGTGAAACACCTTTCTCAATGAAATTCCAAAACTGATGCTGCCAGTAAGTGAAATCTTTCTCTAAACCTGTAAACGAAAACAGAATCAAAACTTGAAAATGTCAGCCCGAGTAAAAAAACTCAAAATAATTTACAGACAAGGCAAATACAAGTTCTAAAGAAGTAAACTACAGCCAAAAAATGTAAATAAAGAAACAAAATAACGAAATGGAAATAAAGAAGTGCAGGAAGTCAATAACAAAATACTGACACAAAACTGGAGGAAAATAACAATAATAAACAGAGAAATAAAAGATAAACACTGTTGGTAGAGAAAAGCCACAGAAAAATACAAAGAAAACTGACAAATGATCACAGTGAAATCTAAAAACTAGCCAACTAAACTGCAATCATTTTCACGTGCCCCCCCTACAATTCCCATCATCAGTTTGAAAATTGAGCAGTATAAACGAATTTAGCCATTAAACAAACCAGAGAAAGAAGACCACATGTAAAGAACAGCTGTCGCATTGCACTAACCGCCATGTTTGCTTTCCGCTACGTTCTCATCCAGAATGCCGAAGGGAAGCACTTTGATCGCACCAAGCGCACTCAGCCAACCATTGAGATTTTTACCTGTCTACAAATACAATGTGCAAAAGGTAACTAAACAAAAGACCTCATAAATTTGTGTTCCTATTCAATCAGTTGTAAGACCTAGGCTCACTCCACTTGATGTTTTAGTGCTACCGAACAAATCCATGCACTGGCTTTCAACCACACCACAAACTCAATCTGCTTTTAGAAAACAGTTAAAACTGCACCTGCTTTCAAGCTGTTTGCATTCACGCTGAACTTTGACAATTGTATTAGATTATGTGTGTAAAGCATCCTAGAAGTAGCTTGCTACCGACGATGCTATATAAATTGTCTTGATTACAATTACAATTGAAATACCATGGATTTCAACCGCTGATGGAATAAACATAAGCAATCTATCAGCAACGGCACTCTTCTCTTTAACAACTCGACTCTACATTTCACCACGTTATCATCAGCAAGGCATTAAGATATGACATAATCCATAACTAAGACTATGTATTTCCCATCACATTCACTTAACATGTTCCACTCCAGTGGCGGCGCCAGGATTTCAGGTTTGGGGGGGCTGAAGCCCTCACCCCAAATTAAATTTTTTTACGAAGCGCCGAAGGCGCCAAGTTGCGAGTGCCGAAGGCACGAAGCCCATACCGACTAGGGGGTCTGGGGGAGCGTCGTAAGCTCCCCCTGCGGGGTCTGGGGCGGAGCCCCAGCCGCCAACGCATTTTTGGCTCTGTTGACCTCAACTGGAACCATTTTTATGCTCTTTCTGCCAGCTATTATATGAACGATAAAATCATGAAAACTTCTATAAGAAGTCGTTTTGCAGAGTCGCAGACTACCAGTATAAGAACGTCAAAATACTATTGTAAAAGAAAATGGCTTAGAAATTAAAAATGGACTTAATCTTTAGGCTACTATAATAA
This sequence comes from Lumbricus rubellus, assembly GCA_945859605.1. Taxonomy (NCBI): domain Eukaryota; kingdom Metazoa; phylum Annelida; class Clitellata; order Crassiclitellata; family Lumbricidae; genus Lumbricus; species Lumbricus rubellus. The sequence goes on along the minus strand of OX243822.1, from coordinate 12,373,887 downwards.
CAAAAGTTAAAAGTTTAAGCTTATAGCCTAACAAGTTTATAAGTATACTGTCATGTGGGTAGGCCTACTGTATACATAGGAAAACCCTAGGGGGCATCATGGGCATGTCATATGTAGTGGGTTTTTCCTCATTTAAAAAACTTATTCTGTGAATGCTTAACCTATACTTTTGTGTACGTTGCAACCATTGCTTATTCATTCATTCATTCATTTCATGAATTTATATAGCGCCTCTTCAAGAAATCCACTCAGAAGAGCTCCCAGTCCAACCACGGTGAAACAAAAAAGTTTTAAGGAGCTTGTAGAGCACTGACAAGTCAATCTTAGCCTAGGTCGCAAGCGCATCTGCATCGGCCGGGAGACTATTCCAGACAGAAGGACCTACAACTGAGAAAACACGACGCTGACAAGTTGATGTTTCAACACGTGGGACCAAAAGCTTACCGCTAGAGGCAGAGCGAAGGGCTTTGCGAGCCAGGACAGCACTCATCCCTCTGCTAGTGTTGAGCCACTAGCAGAGAGATGAGTTTTGAGGGAGGAGATATGCTCCTCCCCATTATCGAAATGTTTTTATTTATTTCCACGCTGCAATGGTAGCATTTTTGACTGTCATTATAGCGAAAATAGGCCTACTCATCAGTTCAGTGCTGATACGACTTCAAAAGTGTCTCCTTCAATTGCTTAAATCTGTCAAATTTCCTAAAAGTACTGTTATGGTATTATTTTGAACTGTCATCGCAGCAGAATCTCTCATAATTTTCATTGCTGAAAGACATGGTTTAGGAGTTCAATAAATACCCCTCCCCATTTTATCTAAATATCTCATAGTCTTAGCGCTGATAGTCGTGGTTTGTGACTTCAGAAAGTGCCTCTCCTGTTGTGTAAATTTTTAAATCTCCACACTGTAAAGGTAACATTTTAAGCTGTTATCTCAATAAATTTCGCATAATTTCATTGCTGAAAGACCTGGTTTAGAGTTCAATACAAAATAATTATGTCTCCACCACGCTTAAATTTTTGAATTTCCTCACTGCAAGGGTAGCATTTTAAGATGTCGTCTTAACAAAATTGCTCATCATTGATAAACAATGGATGACACTGTACATGTAGCAATTTATAATGATATATCTGAAATATTTATGAAATATTTGGGTTGGCCTACACTTAAGCATCTCCGAGGCTCCGTCCCCCAACCACAAACAGGCCCGGAATTAGGGCAAGGCGAGCGAGTCTACTCACTTTAATTTTTTACTGTGATGATATTGGCAGCTTTAATCGCTTGGCAGCATTAATTAATAGCCTACTGAGGTCATTTTGCCAAATGAAAGTGATTGTGTGTGTTGGAAAAGATTCCAAAAGAGCGAGTCTGCAAATAAAGCGAGTCACAACTACTAGTGTAGGCCTACATGCAGGCTAGGTCTGGACTGAAAGTGAGACGGTTCTGTCAGGGTCTGCGACCCGGCATTTATTTTCGTGATCTGCTGGTGCCGGATATCAGTCGGGAAGCAAGTTTAACAATTTTTGGGAAAACAATTTAAAAAAACAGGTCGTCAGATAGGCTACAATAAATAGGTGAAAATGGTATGATTTTGAAATTTTATGAGCAAATGACTAAAAAAAGGTCGTCAGGTACCAAAAATTGGGTGAAATTTGTACAATTTTGGGCGAATGACCAAAAAAAGATCGGCAGAAAATGTTCGGCTCAAATTGCTTCGGTTCGTCCGCCACAGTCAGACTCGGCAACTTTTCCAAACCACTTTCAGCCCTGGGCTATGCGGCTATGCCTACCGGTAGAATTCGAGTTTTCTAGAATATTAAAGCCTATGATATAAGCTTACAGTGCCTAATTGGCAGGAAATCAACTTCGCAAATGCTATGATTGAGAACCCTTTTCAGAGAATCGCTTGCTGCATTAGGCCTCGCACACCCTAGGGCCGGGCTTGACTACAAACTTGTGGAACGTCCCCATGGCATTTCCCCGAAGTCTCCCCATGAGTGCTGCTGCTAATTGAAACCCCATTTCGTATGTGATTGTATAGGACTAGCTGGGGGCTGGAATTCCGAACTGGCGGGATGAAGAAGGCTGAAGTCCGGACCGGTCTGTAGGAGTAAAGGCTGGAATTTCGAACTGGCGGGAGAAAGGGGGCTGAGGTCCGGACCGGTCTGCAGGATGGAAGGGGCTGAAAGTCCAAACTGGCGAGATGGAGGGGCTGAGGTTAGGACCGGTCTGGAGGATGGAAGGGCTGAAAGTCCGAAATGGCGAGATGGAGGGGCTGAGGTCCGGACCGGTCTGCAGGATGGAAGGGGCTGAAAGTCCGAACTGGCGCAAATGAAGTGGGCTGAGGTCCGGACCGGTCTGGAGGAGTGAAGGGGCTGAAAGTCCGAACTAGCGGGAGGAAGGGGGCTGAGGTCCGGAGCAGTCTGGAGGATGGAGGGGGCTGAAAGTCCGAACTAGCGGGAGGAAGGGGGCTGTGGTCCGAAGCAGTCTGGAGGTGGGAAGGGGGCTGAAAGTCTGAACTAGCGGGAGGAAGAGGGCTGTGGTCCGGAGCAGTCTGGAGGATGGAGGGGGCTGAAAGTCCGAACTAGCGGGAGGAAGGGGCTGAGGTTCGGATTGTTCTGAATCCGCTGGCGGGGAAGGGCTGGATCCCCAGGACAATTTTGAATTTCGCCACAATAACATAGTTGATTTCGGTGCCGTTGGTCGTTGTCTAGTTTCCATTGCGAAGAAAGCGTTATAGACATTTTCGGCTTTTTCGTTTGGGGGGGCTGAGCCACGTTTAGGGGGGGCTTAGCCCCCCCTTAGCCCCCCCCCTGGCGCCGCCACTGCCACTGACCAAAACAAAATATCATGACAACCCACTGGCATTTGAAAATTGCATACAGGGATCAGAGTCAAGTCAAATAATTAGACGTCAGGCCAAGCAAATTCAAGGGGAAAAATTGCTAGTTTGCATCGAGCATCAACAATGAAGTCAAAAACCAAAAACCAATGTACCAATACCTTGTCTTGCTTTAGTGTGTGTGCGAGAAATACTTACCGAACAGAAATCATCTTTGTAAATGGAATTTCCAAGGCCAACAACGCAGTAGTTTATCTTCTCGAGGTGAGATTTGGAAACACGAAAATCTGAGGCAGCTTCCTCCATCCAGGAAAAGAACCAGGAACAGCCATCTGGAGGTTTTCCAGCAGTATACGTGGAAACAATGAAGACTGACACGATCTCTGGATCAGCCTATGTTGCAATGTAATTCAAAAACCATTTATATAGCACCCATCACAACGCATAATGACCTACACTTCAATTTCCAGAATTTACAAATATTCTATGCTAATCTCGGAAGTTTCACAGCAGTTCCATTGCTGTGAGGCAATGTCTCCAATTGTTTGACTCCTTAAAAGCAGAGTAATAAAATGTCCAATGACCCTAGATCATGAACAAAAAGGATCCTTAATCTCTTACACTCCACAACAGGCAATTGGGAGTCACTCGCTTATTTTCTTACTTGACATACGGCTGATATTAATTCACCTTACTGCAGGGGTGTCAAAGAGCTGGGCCGCGGGCCATTTCTGGCCAGCCAACGATTTTTTTCTGGCCCGCGGAGCCTTCCCTAAAGATTACAAAATTATTTAAAATGTTGTCAAAATTTAATAAGAAGCGAAAAGTGTACATTGAATCAAGATCTTTTCGCAATATTTGAACTTTTCTGGTAATTGGCTGACCAAACCCGTAGCTCCCTCTCAGATCACTACCCAATTTTGCTCAGGAACTTCGACATTCTGGCCCGCCACTTGTTAGAAGACGTTCACACTGGCCCGCCAATAGTTAGAAGATGTTCAAACTGGCCCGCCACTAAAAAAGGTTTGACACCCCTGCTTTACTGACTTCGTTCAAGCTTGCAAGATCAAAATTAAGGACTAGCTCAACTAGTGGTCTGTTGTAACTGCATGCTTGTAATGGCATCGTCATGTTGTGATGGCATCTTATAACTTGACAGTACAAGTTGACACTATTATTATTATTATTACTGTAGACTTGCTCTTTTCTTCCTAGCAATGAATGACACACACAAAACTCTACTGATCATCACTATAGTCAGTGGCGTCGGCATGGGGGTACACCTCCACCCTGAAAACCACGACCTACACAATTTTTTTTCAAATCCGTTAAGTTTTCAATCGGGTATACACTATACAGCCAATCAAAACAAAGTCCATGCCATAGCGGTGATCAAGCGTATGTTCATTAGAACATATTATCTATCACTGTAGTCTGACTTAAATGATGACATACCTCTCTGGCTAATCGATCCTCAGGATCGAAATCTTTCAGATCAATCAGATCAGCAGAAACACCTCGTTCTTTGGCTTCTAACACCAGTTTATCAGCAAAATGCTAAGAAAATACAAAACAGCTGAATAAGCTTCATAATAAGATCTTAAAAGTCGTTAAAATGATCAATGATATATATAATTATATATATATAATTTATATATATACATATACAATTATACATTATATATATATATTGTATTGTATTCAGCCATTTATAAAGCGCCTTTAGACGGGCGAATCATTCAGAGGTGCTCCCAGTGCTCAGCATGGTCCCACGAGAAGAAGCAAATTTTGAAAAAAAGAAGGAAGAAGAGAAACAACCAGGCAGAAGTGAAAAACAAACAGAAAGAGAATGCACATTCCAAAGAGAATGTAAGTTTAAATAAGATTGATCTAAGAATCCTACTGATTAAAACCAATTAAAGAGAATCTTCAAAGTTAGCTAATGCATACAACGAATAATAGTCACCTTCAAAAAGGTCAATGGTACCACAATAAGTGAATAGAACACTAGAATTTATATATCTGTACCTTCGCAGTTCCAGTCTGTGTAGCATAATAAATCTTCAGCTTCTTGAACTTCCGCTCCTCCTTCTCCTTTCCAGCTTTTCGTCTGATAATTCTCTTCTTATCAGAAACATTTCTTGTCAGAACGAAATTTACTTCAGGCTTACTTCCATCTTCAATACTTCTATTCCTCTTACCGAAGATTAGCCATGCAACTGTGAGTCCCACAACGGCCACTGTAACGCCCGACAACCGAAAGTATTGCCTCACTGTTTCAAGCATTCTCACACAGTCGATTCATTTTCTCTACATGGAAACAAATGAAAACATGTAAAATCATATCAATTCAAGTTTATTGCTCCCATAAAATAAAAGTATACAGCAATTACATTATGACTTGCTAATAAAGCTAAGAGTGTTAGATATGAATACATGAGCAAACGAGTAGCAATTCCAGGGAAGCAATAGGGACCCCAGAAGGGAAGATCCCACTAGTCTATAATTCAAGCATGCAACAATTATCAAAGTACGGTGTGATATGCCAATCAAGTTTTAATCCTAAGTACGACAACCGTGGCAATATGAAGCTAATCGGCATGGTTATTATCACGGTGTCCTAAATATAAACAGGAAAAGGACTTGACCACATGGTCGTAAGCAGTTGAGGATAATCACGGTCAGAAGGTCAACCGATGATTCAGAAAAACCGTAAAAATTATACTATTGTTTAATGTATGTAATTTGAACCACAATTTATTGCAAATATAATCATTAAATTGCAAAACAACAAGTGTTTACTCTAACGTAGAGATAATAAAATATCGAACCCACAGCGATAATATAGGAAGTTGCTGGCAGCGATGTTAAACCAACGACAACGTGTTAAAGCAAACTGCAGAACATATTTATATAGCACTATGATATTTACACAGAGGGTCCACTGATTCGTCCCTTTTTAATTCTTCTAAGGCCTATAATTTAAAAATAAGTTAGCAGGGTCAAGAATATGAAGTTGCTATATTAATTTAATAAGTAAATCATCAGAATTTTCAAATAGGCCTACTGAAATTTATCAAAATTCCCCGCGTAGGGCGATGTCTAATGCTGAAAATATTATTCGTTACCTTATTCTGGTCCAATGGAAACGTTCACACATTTTGTGAGAGCTTTTCCGCTCGTCGATATTAAATGCGACCTGGACCTCAAGGATAAGTAAGCTCACTACCCATAAAGTTCAACAGAAACTAGGCCTAGTTGTCTGCGTCCTAAACCACCCTTGTGCCAGTGATTCGAGTCTTTGAGAAATTGTACGATATAATAACAGGTCCATCTCTTTAACCTAAGTTAGGCCTATAAATGAAATTCGATCTTTCTTATTCTATTGAACTCCTTAATTGCAGGATGAGCTCTGCTGTGTCAGCTGTCGTGCCAAGAGACGAATAATAATAGTAAGAACAACCTTATTATGATATTATATTTTCGTGTGTTTGTTTGATGATCACGGTCACAGTATCCGGGCATTCAGTGGCGCTCCCAGAGCAAGTATTTCAACGAGATGCACACAAATTTCGCTATTCCTATATAAGCTTCTTCTGCTCAATCACGTGGGTCGACTATATTTTAGAGTTCACAGAACTTCATAATCAGATGACAGTTGTTTGCAAGCACCTGTAATGAACTCAATGTTTAAAAAGTCTTCTTTGGTTCCAGCTGTTTTGAAGCTGCAATAAAAGTCTTTAAAAACTGAACAGAATTGTACAAAAACTTGGTCTGAATATCATGAAACAGCAGACTCTGAAAAACAAAGAGTTAAATTGCAAGCTGCAATTGTAGTTTTGTCAGTTTAGAATTAAGTGAAAAAGGCCTTAACGAAAAGTATCTCAAAATAGTTATAAAAAATTTACGGAAACTGACTACAGTTGTGCAACTTTTTGATTTCTATGCATGTATAGTTTTGTATACATATAAAATATTATATTATATGCTAACTTATGCATATAATTTTTAATATATAAACAAAATATATATGCTAACTTATGCATATAATGCCTGTGTTCACACATGGGGAAATTTAGCCAAGTTTAAAGTCTACTTAGAAGTCCCATTAAAGGACATTAAGTAAACTATCAGCAACATAATTATATACACACGTTCTGTGACTGTAAAAGTAAGTAGCCAACAAGACCAATCTTAAATAATTTTTAAACACTAGATAAAACTTCAATCTATCAGACATGATCAATTTTTAGGTAAAATTTTCCTGAAAACTCAATACAGTGCAATATCGTGACTATACAGAATATTCACAAAATGAAATATGGATCTGTCACTTGAGTTCATAGTTCCTCCACTGCCCATAATCTGGCAGTGACAGTCCCAAGCATTGATATAGGAGGAGGGCATCACTAAACAGCAAACACTCCACCTAGATTTTGATACGAAGGTATGACAGAAATGGTTGTAATCATATCTATAAACGGCATGCGCCTTCGTGAAGAAAAACTTAAGTATTCATCAATGCAAAAAATATCTAGCGCAAATTTTGGTTTAGTTCGGTTGAGATTCAAACAAAATCTGTTAACAGGTTTACAGATTGGGTGATTTGCAAAGACTAGATCTAATCACCAAACTCTACATGATTGTAACCATCTTTACTCAAGTAGCATAGTACGATTAAGAATTCATATATAATCTATAACACCACAGAAATAATGACTATCAGTAAAGAGGACATGATAGCAGAAATATCGACAGAAACCAGTTTAAAGCAATTCACAAAGGCATGAATAACCATAATTATGGGAAATGTGAGCAGGAAGAAATTAGAAATTAGTCTGTTCATGTCTATGATTCAGAGGTCAACATAACACTGCAGATTGACTGAACAAGGAGCTACAGAAAATCAGCGACAAGAAAATTGCGCCTACAGAAAAAAATTGATGAAAAAGAATAACTCTACATGATGATAATATCTTCTCTCAAGTGGCAAATATACAATTCCTTATCAACACTATGTAACATTTCCAAAGAAATAGCCTCGTTTTAAATGGGAAGAGATTGTCCAAATAAAATGTGCAAGGACAAAAAAAAATATTTCCTCTGCACTAGTGCTGCTGCTGCTATACAGTGCACAAGGTGCTAGATACAAAGCCACCAAGCCATATTGAGTAGCACCTTCAGCACACGGGACTCAATCAAGGCAACTTTCTTCAGTAAGGCACAAACTTGCATGATCCATATCACGACTTGACAAGCACACAGTGGCGGCGCCAGCTATACAATCTCACCAGGTCAGGGTCACGAAAATTATTCAGCAGGTCAAAGATAATAAACGTAAACATGTTTTTTAAAAATTCTAAAAGAATTTTCGGAAGGTCAAGAACAAAAAATAGACCTGCCGCAACATATGGTAGCGCCGCCACTGGAAGCACACATACGTAACTACATCAGAAATGAAGGTGAACAGGACTGAACAAATTCATCAATCACAACTAAACCAACAACAACAACAAAAATGAACGGTTCCTACGAAATATCCACATCAAAAACTTGAATCTACAGTTACAAAAAGCACACTTCACGAACAATCACGAACTCCGTACTATTTCACGCTCGAAGCCCTCAACGTGAAGGAAGTGCAAACCGACAACTGTGCATACAGTGACTGACACAGTCGAACACCAGATGGCACCAGCAGATGATCATGTGACCTGGTAGCGATAAAATACTGGCTATCGATCATAGATGGCGTCAGTTCAGCTGAACTACCCGGCAAGCTGAAGTACAACGACTGCAAATTTATAATCTTCTAAAGTTCCTCGTAAAACTGAACTCGCGCTTTCGCCGATCCCATCTTTACCTGCAACATTGTAACAGAGCACAATTTAATTCTTCAATCAATCTATATAAATAAAAATGAAACTTTCCAATAGTTTGTTGCCAGTGTTCTCGAAAAGTACCGCACAGATTGTTTTGAAAATTTAACAAAACCTTCCATTCCAATAAGAGAGTTTCCAACTTTTTTTCTCTCCGAATAAACGCAATATTTTCCAAAAAAAGTGAACTTTGCATTCCGCTCGACCGCCATTTGCAAATTCAACAAAACTGCACATTGCCAGATTTCAAAAACGCCTTGACAGTGACTGCGACCATGCAAACGAAACATGAATGAGTTCGCGTGCCGTGACGTCATAAGCGATTCGCATAATTATTTTCCGGCCTTTCAACAATCTTGGTTGAGGGAGGAAAGGAGCGGAGGGAGCGGGACGGAGGGGGAGCGGAGGGAGCGGGACGAAGGGGGAGGGTGAGGGGAGGGTGAGGGTGAGGAAGGAGGGGAGTGGGGGAAGGGAAGGGGGAAGGAGGGGAGGGGGAGGGAGAGGGGGATGGTAGGGGGAGGGGAGGGGGAAGAGGAGGGGGAGAGTCTTTTCTGCCACAGCAACGCGTGGTCGGGTACAGCTAGTACTTTTCATAAAAAGTAATATATTATATTGTAATAGAAGAAAAAGCATGTCATCCACGAAGCTACAACCAATCATCCAACAACAAATTTTCCAGTTGACTTAATCATTCTATGACATTTTTTTAATGGAATCAATCAATGTTTATTTTCACCATGACGCTTTTTAACGCACTGAACGATCGATCGAAGTTTCCATCGCAGGGCTGTTTTTAAGGAATTTTTAGAACTGCACAACCCCCTTCTTTCCTTTCCCATCATCCATGGTAAATTACTCCCAATCGGATGACAATGACTTCTTGCTAGTTTTAACTGTACAGAAGTGCTTCTACAACTGCACAAATCCATTTAGAACTGCACATTTGTGTTCAATTGCACATTAAAAAAGCCCTGTTCCATCAAATCTAACGAGACTGATAAGATGACCATACTTTTCCGAGAGTCGAGTACTTGTTTTCTCCGCGGTTGACATTTTGCTCGTGAAGGACGTCGAGCAGCGACTGTTTGTCCTCGACTTTCAGGACTTCGATCTCGGACTTCAGCTCCTTCAGTTGATCGTGAAGATTTTTGCTTTTCTCCATGTACTCGATCCTTCAACATCAATCAATCAATCAATCAATCAATCAATCAATCAATCAATCAATCAATCAATCAATCAAAATTTATATAGCACCCCTTCAAGATTTCTACTCAGAGGGCGCTCCCAAGGCCAAGCGAAAAAAGCACTTAATGTAACATAGGAGCCCATAAAATTGGCTTAACTCTTTCCCGCCGGATCGGGTCGCGGTGGGAATGGGTTAAAGGCAAGGTTCAATCGGTTTGTCAGACAAGTGCAGTATTCACGAATAACAACAAATCAGTATTTATCTATAAATCATCCTCATTGAATGCGGTTTGGTGCTGTTGGGGCGGGAGCTTGGACCAACCACTCTAATGCATGCACTGCATTATTAAACAAATAACAAAATAGTCATCATCTGCCACATAAAAAATCATGTTAACATAACAGTAAAAATATGTCAGCATTGTCAAAAAGCAACTAGATTGAATGAATAACACATGGAGACTTGCGATCATGAGTACCCTACCTCTCCTTTTCTATCTCCCGGGACAACGTATCCATATCCGTGTTGTTGCACAACGCTTCGTTGTTGACTGCTAGCGACAAACTGGACTCGAGATGAAGGTCATCAATACCAGATGACAGACCAGAGTAGGAACTGGCGTAGGACAGGCCACCCAAGCCCTGCAAGTAAATTAAGACGTCATCACTTTAACCCTTTAATGTCGGAGGGTATAGGATTTCCAATACCATTTACTACCATCTCGACATTAAAAGGTTAAGGACCAGGGGCGCAACCACGGTCTGAAAGTTGGGGAACCTGTTGGAACGTCCAAGCGGGGATAATGAGAGTGTGGAGGGTGCACGCTGTGATTGGTAAAGATAAGAAGTCTCCAACGACTAGGGTATTGGAAGCATCCTAACCTCACAATTATAATAGCAATTGCATTGTGATTGTACAAGAAGATGTAGAATATAAATTGTCATAGAAGCCTCTTATAATAAATGCATTGTGATTTCATATAGGTCATAAATTAACATAGTAGCGTCTTATAATAATTGCACCCTGAATTTGTTGAGTCTAGAAATTGCCACAGAAACCTCGCGGTTGGGGCGCCAACAGTGAGGGTGGAGAAGTGAGGAATTAGCCGGGACCGGGTGAATCCTAAATTTCCCGGGCAACGCCGGGTACCCCAGCTAGTATTTAGTAAATGCACTGTGATTCAAAGATATAAATATATATATATATATATATATATAATAACCTCAATTTATAAGCAAGCATAAGTTAAATAGCAAGTAAAGCATATCTTTAAGCAAAATAGCCAGTAAAGGATACCTAATTTAAATAGCAAGTAAAGGACAAATAGCAAGTAGTAAAGACAATTTTCTGAACCTGGTAGACAGAGGATCTCAGGATATCCTGGTACTTCTCACGCGCTGATTTCTCCGCAATTCGCGCCAATGTAAGCTCCGTCTTCAGCTGCTGTGCTTCCTTCGTTCTACATCAGAACAATAATAATAATAATAATAAAAATAATTCAAAAAAAATTAAAAAAATTAAAAAATAATAACAATAACAATAATAATTACGACAATTTATATTGCGCCTTAACACAGCCATGCCGTTACAAGAGCGCATTACAAAGCAGTTATTTTTTAATCTACGGTCGAAAACAATAAAGTGTATCCTAAAACAAAAATAAGATGATAAGGAATTAAGCGAAAACTGGAAAGAACCTACAGAGCTAGGCAACATCTTGTGAGCAATCACACACAGTGTTCCTACTGGTATAATATAATCAAATCTAATACATTGAATCCTATACAAACACTTGATCAACATAATATATCTAATCAAATTGTCAATCTTAAAAAGCTCTTCCATAAACGTCATAATTTAGTGAATGGAATTTCACCTGCGTTCACACTCTTCCACAATCCTCTGTGCGATTAGTTCTGCTTCCTGAGCTCTCCTCTCCATCAGCATCTTCTCCTCCTCCGTCTAAAACAGACAAACATCTCCGAACCGTGACAAACAAATTCAATGTTTGGAACCGAATTATGTGACCATAGTCGAGTTCGGAATTGGCGCAACAAGATAGGGCGTTGATAGATATGTTCAGAAATCAAAGAAGAAAAATTATCAGCCAATTATTGATACAGAGGGCAGTAAGTAAGTACCATCATCGCTAGAAAACATGGATGCAGGAGGGGTTCCAAAGAATGGTAATGGTTCAAATTAGGTTGGAAAATGCAAAGTAGGAAATTAAAGACATGGGCATATTCCATAGCGTCTATGGTTCTAAATGCAAATTTCCCAGATTAACTTTTTGTATATCGTCAGTATCATTGACGCTTTAGTGTGACGAAATTTGCAAAAACCAGTAAGTTGTAGATAAAAAAAGCTAAATGAAGGGAAAACAGGATTGGACTGACCTTGATGGCGGCAATTTGGATGCGTTGCTTTTCTGCTTCTGATTCAGCCGCCTTCTGTGACAGCAGAAGAGACTCTTCATCAGCAATGCGGACCTTCTCCGCCAACAGATCCACCGTCTCCTCTGAACGCAGCTACACAAACATACAAATTAATAATAAAAAATAATTATAATAATAATAAAAATAATTATAATAATAATAAAAATAATACCAAATACGCTGACAGACCGATCGACTGTTTGGTTGCTAGTAACAGATTCAATACCAGGCTGGTTTTTACTGATCAAGTGATTGACCGAGCAAGTGACTGAATGACAAACCAATAGAACAACTGATAAACAAACTTATCGACTGTGTGGTTAATGAACGTACAGTCATACAAGTGCTTAATGAACGTACAAATGCTTAATTTTTTAATGAACATACAAGTGCTTAATGAACGTACAAGTGCTTAATTTTTTAATGAACATACAAGCGCTTAATGAACGTACAAGCGCTTAATGAACGTACAAGTGCTTAATGAACGTACAAGTGCTTAATTTTTTAATGAACATACAAGCGTTTAATGAACGTACAAGCGCTTAATGAACGTACAAGTGCTTAATGAACGTACAAGTGCTTAATGAATGTACAAGTGCTTAATGAATGTACAAGTGCTTAATGAACGTACAAATGCTTAATGAACTTACAAGCGATTCCTGTGACTGAAGAAACTGTTGCTGAAGTTCATGCAATCGTTTCTGTAGCTCCTCTTTCTCGTGCTGTGCCTCCTCTCGTAACTGCTTCTCCTTCGTAAGCTGCTCTCGCTCCGCCTGTAAAAACACACAGACACTCCACATTTTCAAAGACCAACATCGATACACTTCAGCAAGGCTCTCATTGAAGCAGGTTATCCCAACCAAAGTCAATTTCATGTTGCAGTTCATATATATCGTCGTCGTCGTCATCATCATATCATCATCGTCATAGAATTTATATAGCACCACTTTTAGAGACACCCATCAGAAACCAGGTGCTCAAAAAAGATGCATGACTGACGAAAAGCCATAAACTGTGCGGAGGTCGAGATTCATACATCAAAACGCAAACATAAGAACACTGTCATAAAATACATTTAATCATGAAGACTATGAACGGCGCAGACGGGGACGACAAAAGAAGAGATGGGAGGATGCGATACAGGAGAACATGAACAACTCAAACTGAAAATGTGTACACTAAAGACAGAGGAAAGCGGAAGAGGAGGATCCGAGTGGCTGACCCCTCCGTAGAGAGGGATTAATTCAAGCCTGAAGGAAAAGAAGAAGATACAATGGCTACAGGTCCACTGCCAAAGAATTAATAATTTGAGCACTATCATAAGAAATGAAGGCTACGGTGCATGGAGAGAGAGGCTATCCACCTGTTTCCTTGTTCGGTCTTCTCGTGCCTGGGACTTCATCTGCTGGACTTCCATCGTGTCCGGTTTTCGACGTCTCATGAAAAGCTCGTGGTTGCCAACGCACAACTCCAGTATCTGCAACAGCAATACTCAACATTTAACGTTTGTTTCCATTTTTTATATTTTTTTATGCGACCATATTTATTTATTTACTGTCCGTAATTATCTTCTTTAATTTAATTTTCCTCTGATATCTCATAAATTTATAAATGAATGCATGTTTATCAAAATAATAAAGATCCAATTGATGCAAAGCTTCCATTTATAGTAACAAATTTAAACAGATTATAACCAACCGTCTTGTTCGTTTTCAGCTTTGGAACAACAAAGACGAAGTCAGTTTTCTTGTCCATCAACTTTATGACAAACTGCAGATTGAAAAACATATAAATTTTACAGAAACCTCACTCTCACAGACAGAAAAAATAGTAAACACAATGCACATTATGCATGAACAATCACTACGAGTTTCAAATACAGCTGATGGTGCTTAACCCTTTAATGCCAGAGGGTATAGGATTTCCCATACCATTTACTACCATCTCGGCATTAAAGGGTTAAGTGCTGTCAATGAAGCCGAGGAAACTTGCAAAACAAATAGCTCGCAAGAAGTTACAAAAAAGAAATATAACTGGTTATTAAAAAAAGATAGCACTTGTTTACATAGCAAGATCACTAGTTTCCAAACATCATAGATCTGCTACACTGAGCGCACCTATATGTCGAAATGTTGCACATCTGGCAGAGAAAGGCTACCCGGTAATAAATGCAAACAAACTAAATTTCACAAACCTCGGCAAAGCAGATTATGCTACCGGAAACAGATCCTATTACTGGAAACACGCCATAATTTCTTTGGCCTAACTGACTCTCCTATCTCTCTCAACACTTAGTTTGTATGCGCACTTGTTATAGCACCCCTTCAAGCTCACTACTCAGAGGTGCTCCCGACAACAGAGCAAACAATGCACCAAAGTTTCACGCCGAAGCGCTGAGCAATTGCGAGTGAAGGACTTGCCCAAGGTCCCTATGCGGCGACTTGAGGTGGATTCGAACCTGCAACCCTTCAGCTGCAAGGCAACGAACATACCCACTACACCACCTCACTCCACTTGTAATGGATCACACTTGCCTTGCGGTCTTTGTACGATATATTCTTGATCTCGTTCCATGGAAACGTGACTTTCGGTGTCAGTCGGTTGTCATGCTCGTAGATGTGAAGCCCAACGCCCGTCACGCCAAGCCAGAGATCCGAGTTGCGTTTATTCTAAAATTAGCAACCATAGATAATACAGCATCACAACTGCAACAAGCTTATTGTCACAGCCAGGGCCGGATTTAGGCATGTTCAACATGTTCGGCCGAACAGGGGCCCCCACACTTTCCACACTTTAGGGGGGCCCCACAAAATGTGAAAAAAATTTGGGGGGGAAATTTTGACGAAACGACTAATTTCAGCGAAATTTCGCCAGATGACTAAAAAAAAGGTCATCAACTTTTTTGGCGGATGAAATGGTATGTTTTCCCGAAAATTTTGGCCAGATGACTAAAAAAAAGGTCATCAACTTTTTTGGCGGATGAAATGGTATGTTTTCCCGAAAATTTTGACCAGATGACTAAAAAAAAGGTCAACTTTTTTGGCAGATAAAATGGTATGTTTTCCGGAAAATTTTGGCCAGATAACTTTAAAAAAAGTCATCAACTTTTTTGGCAGATAAAATGGTATGTTTTCCGGAAAATTTTGGCCAGATAACTTTAAAAAAAGTCATCAACTTTTTTGGCGGATGAAATGCTATGATTTTCACGAATTTTTTCCCCCGACTAAACAAAAAAATTCCCGGACAGGGCCCCCACAAAAAATTTCCGAACAGGGCCCCCACATTGCTTAATCCGGCCCTGGTCACAGCAGAATTATTGACTTTAATAAACTCATCGTTATTCTCATCAAAGTAACAAAATTCTTGGCAACTGTCGTCATGGAAACTGTCATCATGGTAACTGTTATCATAGCAACTATCGTCATGGCAACAGTCGCCATGGCAACTGTCATCGTGGCAACAGTCACCATGGCATTCAGTTAACAGGCAACAGCCTCGGGAGGTTTTATCCAGATAGCAAAATCTTTCAACTACTGTAATGCCTCTGCTTCTTATAGTACAGACTAACTTAAAAATAGTTCTATGAAGCGTATGAAGAACGTGAACTTTAAAACGATGTGCATAGGTCAGAGATGAAACCACTGCAACATTTAAGTGGCTCCCAACTGTTTGCCAGACATATATCACAAGAATGTAAACTTCGATTTAAGTTAAATTTATTAGCGAATAACCTCTAGGGTTTAGTTTGCAAAGCGTAAAAAAACACTTTAATTAAAGAAATCAGAAGCTGCCAAAGCTTTAATCTCTGAACAATGGGAAAGTTAATTCAGATTTTTTTTCAATTATGCTTGACCAAGATTAGAATGTAAAGAATGCCTGATGTCAAAGCTTAGGAAAACAAAGAACCATGATGCTGATCAATGCCCTTAAACTTAACTTCACCAAAAACTACAGCAGGTCTCAGAACTTACTTTGATTTCGAAGTAATTGATGCCATACATTTCTAAGTCTTGAACAATCTTCAGGTACTCCATCTCAGCCTCATCTCTGCAACAAAACAACAAAACAACTGCAATTAGTTTAATGCTTTCCTTATGCAAACAAGATGTGAAATTCTCCGGAACAGCAATTATCATCCAAAAACTAGGGACACAGCTTAATGCATTGAGCTTCCAATATTATGTGCAAATGGTCCCTGCCTCCGATCAACAGCCCAGCGTGCTAACCACTACACCAGTGGCCCGCAGGCCAAAAGTGGCCTGCCATGCCTAAAATAGTGGCCCTCGTATCTCAAAGAATTTTTAAAAGTATATGAAAAAATTAAACAGGATAGAACACATAATTATTTTTTATTACGAATTAGTTTTGACGTCTATAAATAACATCAAACATTCTATTTAGATTCACTTATATAACGATTTTATATTCTTTTAGCCTTGTGGCCTCATAATGTCCTCCAACTTAGAAAAAGTGGCCCTACAGTCAAAAAGGTTGGGAACAACTGCACTACATTGTTGAACACTATCATAGCCGTTTAGGGACCTTGAGCAAGTCCTTCACTCGTAAAATTTGCTCGTGCGCATCGGCGTGAAACTCCGATTCAGTGTTCGCGCTGTAGTCGGGAGCGCCTCTGAGTAGAAAGCTTGAAGGAGAGCTATAGCAAATGAAAGAATTTTTTTAAAATAGCTGACCAACAAAATGTGAGTACTGAATAGTCAGCTGCGAACATTACTCTTCTTACGGACCTTGCCATTCCAAAGCACTTGACGTGGTACTCTTTGATCTTCTCGGCCCACATCTCTCGTGTCATCTGGTATTGATCGACTACACGCTGAGGAAGCAACTCCTCCAGTGGAAGCACATCCGGCTGGAACGTACCCTCTTCATAGTCTCCATACTGCACAAACACATTCAACGTTTCCAGACTAAAACAAATTCTATAACAGTAAACTTGAAAGACTGCACGAACACAAAACAGATCAAATGCCAATTAAACAACAATAATAATAATAATAATTCATTCATTCATTCCGAAAACCTATATAGCACCCCTTCAAGCTAACAGAGGCGCTCCCAGTCCAGTCATAGCTAAAAAGATAGGTCTTAAGCAACCGGTAGAAGGCAGGCAAATTATTCTGAGGTAAATAATAGTAATAATAATAATGATAATCGTCTATTAACTTGAAACTGACAAGTGTGCACTATGATAGCAAGTCATAGTAAGATCACAAGTTATTACTGGAGTCAAATTTAACTGCATGGCAGCCATGCAAGGTGTCGATCATGTCCCACTGCTCATTCTACTGACAACATCTAGCGAATGAAAGGCTGAGTAGACCTTTGAGAGGAGTAGGGCAGTGATCCTTCTTCGTCCGTGCCAAAGTGTTTTAACCAAATGTTAAGTTAAACCCCACTTTCCCAACGTCGACCACAACATTCTACTTCGGTAATCCAGATTGGATATAATTTGCTAAGCTTCGAAAAAAAATAGATTAGGAAATAGTGCCAATAAAATGTGTTTGTTTAAGTGTGTGTGTGTTGTGTGCATGTGTGTGTATCAGTGTGAGCATGCGTATGTGTGCGCATGTGAGATATTTGTTTAATTGTGTGGGCATGTGTATGTGTGTTGTGTGCATGTGTGTGTCAGTGTGAGCATGTGTATGTGTCAGCATACATGTGAGACATACTTTGGCTTGCAGTGCATAGGAAGCGAGTAGAACCGTGGCTTCTGACGGACAATAGACATTCATCATGAGAATGTCGTGCTTTGCTTGAAGAAAGAAGAGGTGCTGCGTAACCTCCTGGATCAGTTCTTCCGATACGTCTTCTGGATAGAACTTCACCATGAACAGAAATGATCGAGGATCTCTCTTTGCAACGTCGTGATCCATGATCTGTAACATATGAATTATAATCTTCGTTTAATTCTCAATCTGACACACCGCAGAATGATTACAGTACAAATTATACGAAATACGGCCCACTATAGCACGACACGCAGGTCGACTTTACAGCAGTGGGTTCAGTAGCTTAACACTAATGGCCTAAGTGCTGGATCACTCCTGGTTCGGCCAAGCCAGAAGTGGGAGGAAATCCAATCTCAAGTCCAGCCTCCTGTTCTTCAGAGGAAAGGTACATGGGTATACTTTTTGCGTGAATGAGCTCTGCTGAAACTGACTTGTCTGACTAATCTAAAACCTACAAACCCAACACTGTCCCAAAAGGTGGCATCCTTGAGCTCGCACTTCTACCAGACAGCGCCGGGCCTTTTCTACTGTGGGTCCCGCTATCTGGAATGGCCTCCCACTAACCTTGTGACTTATGCCTAGACTAAATTCACCTGCTTTTTATAAGTCACTCAAATCCTATATTTTTTAGCTGTGGTTGTACTGGGAGCGCCTCTGAGTAGGTTTCTTGAAGAGGCGATATATAAATTCTTGAAATGAATGAATGAATGAATATGAGTGAAACTAGAAATGATTGGTCTTCCCCCTGAGTTAATAAGCAGATGAACATATAACAAAATAAATGGTCAAAAAATAATTCAACCTTTTTGTCATGCTTCAGCCATACAGTGTTGCCTTTCGAGTCCTCGAACTGCAATCCGAAATACCACATTTCCCGCAGACCAATTGTCCGACATATCAGTTCAAACAGATCCTTTCCAGTTGCCTTGTACTAAAAATACACGTCACGAGAATTTTACGAGCGATATTGGCAACAGAATAGGTCCAATCCATAGTACTGCTCACAGGACAATAAAAAGCAAGACATTTCAATATATGATATTCAAGCAACATACTGTGGAACAGAACTGATTGGCACAAAAGTACAGCATAGGCCCTTCCTTTGACACAGTCTTCCTTTGATCATACACACTATTTCTCATAGCTTGCCAAAGTAACTTTCTAGTTGTTAGTTACAACACACCTGTTGACATCCTGAAGGATTCTAGATCAGTAATCATAGTCGTATTGAGGGGTTCTTAAATCTATAAAGGCCTAGACATTATTAATAATTGTTTATAGTAGTATGCTTCTCGAATATCGATCAGGATATTCTTACAAACTATGTTACCCCTCATTCACGAATTATTATTACTACCAACATTATTGTTTTTATAGCTTATTTTAATAATTAAATGTAGCCTAATAGTATGAAAACAGAACTTTACTTAACGTCATATTTTGATAACTTAAGGGTCGTATCTCTCAAGTGATGGGAAGGGATGGGTAAACGTGTAGTTTAGCATCGTAAATTATTCTCAGGCTTATAATGGCACAAAAAGAGTCTTAAAATATTTCTGCCAACGTGCTATTGCCTAACTGATGTATTATTATACTTAGAAGTTTTTAAAAAGAAGGAAATCGATTGAAAAATTGTAATATTTGGTCATAACAAACCGCCAATCGAAGTTGCTATTCAATTATGACCCTTTCCGGAAGTTGCGGCCGGCAAGTGTGCAATAAGGCAGCACGCAAAAATAAACAAGTAAGTAAGTAAAAGTCCAGCTCTTTCAATTGCATCAGTTGATTTATGAATCCAACTTCTGTTTCAATAACAATTATTTTTCATCAATCCAGCTCCAATTTAAATTAGAATATTTTCATTAACCCAGGCTGCCCAGCTTCTATTTCTCGCCCGTTATTTTTGTCAACCCAGCTCTTCTATTTCAGATATAAAAATACCATCATCCAGCTTCCATTACTGAAGCATTTTTTCATTAATCCGGCTTCTACTTCAGATCTATAAATACCTTCATCCAGCTTCCATTTATAATTTTTAACTTAGGACCGAAGTTTTGACGTACACGTCGATGTTTTGGGCGCGTACCCCAACTTCCGGTCATATGTTGTGGTTCATTGGCGAATCGAACGGCGATTTCGCATGGGAAATGTGACATTTTAGAAGCTCATTTTATGTCAATATTCTTGTTCCTAACAAATTTTAAGTATGCGGTTCGATGACTTGGTCAAATATACGCTGTTAGGAATAATTTGCTGCGATTTTGAATCATTATAAGCGTGAAAATAATTTACGATGCTATACTACACGTTTACCAAGGGATGGATGCCACCGTATGATCCCTTTCCGCTAACCATTATATCTTCCATGTATTGCCACATAACAGCGCTCAATAAATACCAAGGACGGCGATATATTAACTTCATGCCTCTCTCTCATTTACCTCTATATCGTTAAAGTTCAGTTCGGCGTCCATAGTTCGGACTTGGACCGGGAAAGATCGCACTTTCGATCTACTCCGCGGTTTTTCCGATAGATTACTGAACGGCATTTTGTCCGAAACAACTTTTATTCACACGATAAAATTACATCATTGATAATAATTATAAAAGCAGACATTTTTAAAACCACTCCTGGCAAATATTTACTACGCCATTTTCCTTCTCGGTAAGCGCTATAAAACGTGAGTTCTTTGACAGGGATGCCACTCTAAATTTTGACAAAAATTCAGATTTGTTTGAAAAACGGCTATAAAAACCTAGAACGCTAGATAAGACATAAAAACCTAGATCTAGGTGTAAAAAGGTATGAGTGGCATCCCTGTTCTTTGGCAGGCAACAGTTCTCACGCCCTCTAAGAAATAATGTCACATTAATTACAATCGACATCAATAGGCCTCCTCGAGCTAATCGTTCCTGCTCATGTATTGAACCATCTTCTCGGAACTGTCTTTCAATGCATTTTATGTAATGCTACACTCGAACCTATGTAGCAAACATTCTCAAACTGTCTTAAAACGCGTTTGTTTACATCGGAAAGATATGGCCCACAAAAGGCCTTGTCAGTTGTCATAATAATAATAATTATTATTATTATTATAAGCAGCGCTTTGTAGGTTCTGGAAAGGCGCTTATAAGTATATTAATACTGAAGATACATGCTACATGCACATTTTGCGGTATCTGACATTCAAATACTATAAATTTGAATGTCATTATTCATAATTCTGCGATTAAATAACATTTAAATCTGATAGGTATTTGCACCTTTGCAAGATTTTCCAACAGTATAAATAACATTAATAGTTTTTAATGCTGATATTTTACTAATGTGACAGTAATGTTAAAAGGCCAAATTATATAATATTGCTTTTACAGTGATCACACAGTGGCGGTAGTGAATGCGCCGAACGTTTCAGGTACGTCATCGAAATATGAACTCTCCATCATTTGAAAAATACTGCCTCTTTCTTTGTATTAGCAAGGACTAATATAATTGCTGCATATTAGAGGTGAGGGTGAGGGACGAGAGAAGTTCGGCCGAGTGCAAACTTCTCTTCTTTTGTTCTTAAGAACGATCATTTGTAGCTAATATATAAAACAAGAACTTCAGACGATAAGCTTTAACAAAGTGTGTAAGATAAGAGAGAAAGATGACAGCGGGACTGTGAAGAGTGGATGCGTGAGTGCTGATAAAAGTTTTATTGTCTCCGATGCTTTCGTCAGTCAGTCTCGGTTCCTGGAAAGCTTCGTTACGGGGAATCGTCGGCGTTGTGTTGGCCGAGCACTGAATCATCCAGTATTTCCAGTATCTGTTTACGGTATTGAACATTAATCGTCGACAAACTCGACTCAGATTAAAGATAAAGCTGGCGTCGTCGGCGAGTTTGGTCAGAAAAGTTTGGATGGTTGAACAGAGTAGTTGAGTTTAAAGGAGGAGTGAAACAAGATCGAACTCATTATACTGCGCTACTACTACGATTGAAATAATATTATAACCGTCGTCATCATGTCTGCTAATGTAGTTGATCACAGGGTAGCCCAGCAGCTTCTACCCTCGTGCTACGATTTCCAGAGAGTTGAAATGAAGAGTACGGCCTTCTTCGGGAATAGAGCTGCACCACATACGCAGACTTCTAGAGATGGGGGCAAGGGAGAAACGGACAGGGTGATTGGTTACGGGGCGTTTGGTGTAGTCTGGTGAGTATTGACATTTTCAAGTTCTACATTCTCTGTGTAATATATATGCCATATATATATATATAAATGACACTTTGGGGGTCTAGCCTTTATCATGTTGCTGTGCTTGTGAGTAATTTCGTGTGAAATGATGTTTAATTATGAACATGACTGTTGTCATGGAGCCACAGGTGTACTTTGTCTGAGGAATTAACCTCAAGGGTTTGGTCAGTGTAAATTAAGTGACATTGACTTTTTATTTTAATTTAACCAGGATGGCCTTGTTTGCCCTTGCCCTTGTGGGTCACAGTCTTGACAGTTTTTTTGTGCATTGTGGACTGTCTGTCATTAAATATGTCCCTGCCATGACTGCTTTTGGTTTGATTTGTCCTTAAGTGAGGACAGCAAAATATTGATTGTTTATCCTCATTATCAGTCATGTTATAAATATCAGTTGAAAGCATAGATAAAAGTACAAAGGGTGCTTCAATTAGTTTGCTACTGTAATGGAAAGATTTTATGCCAATCTGCTAGGTACTTACATGAGACACAGATCTGCTTATCATCATGATTTGATGTTTGATTAGAATATCCAAACGGAAACTTACAACTAATGAGCCAAACGTAGAAATCGGCCTAGAAATGCTGATAACTAGCTGTCAAAGTTCTGCCAACCATTGAAAACTTGTTCAAGATAGTCATCTCTAGTCATCTCTAATCTATTTAATACATGTCTCTGTTTTTGGTCTTGTCTCTGTTTCCTTTTGTCTAGCCCTAAAGCTATAACGGCTATAACTTGTTTTTTGTGCTGGCCTAAGGTTTGGAGTTTTATATACTCTGGAGGTGAACTTTAATGCTTTATTTTGCTTGGCCTGGACTGGAAGAGCTCTTACTTTTTATCTGAACTTGTTAGTACGTGTTTCATCTAATCGTGACTTTTGTCTGTAAGAGTTGTTTCCTTCCGGTTTTTTATGAAATTTTTTGGTTCTTAGTAAATATTATAGTTAGATTTATGAAGCAGGGCATTACAAGTGGGCTTTGTGAAAGTATTTCCTCCATGCTCTGGACTTTTTCCTTGAAAATTTCTTGAGCCTTGCAGTAAATTTGGCAACAAGACCTCACAGGGAGAACACTAACATTGTCCTTGCCATTGTTCTTTCACTGGTTCATCCTCCTTGTAGCACGATCATGGTTTTATTGCATTTGGTTTGAGTACCTCTGATGAGCCGCTCTCTCTTGAAGTGGTGCTATATAAATTTGAAATCACCACTACTGTCCCATGCAGCTCTATATTTTCAGAGTTAGGTTGCCTGCCTGAAATACTGGTGGTCATTTTGTCTGCTTTCGGTAGTATATGCCCCTAATTGACCTGGTTATTGACCTGTTGTGCATACTAAACCTATGTACGGTACTAGTGTATAAATTAGGGAGCAGTATTGAGAATTAATATTAAGACTGTATTCTTTTAATATGTTTGTTAATTAAAACTGACGACTATACATTAAGATTACATGATCAAGTTGTAATGATAAGCTTGAGCACCTTTTAGCAGGTGTTGAATTTGACTGTATGGCTGCCTGCAAGGCCTATCTGTCCCATTGCTCATTTTACAGTTGTCAATAATGAGTTGAAGGCTTGAGTCAACCTTGCAGGTATCAAACCCCCATCCTCCTGATCTTTGTGCCAGCATGTTGCCATTCAACTATCTACCCACCCCAAGGCATTGTATATTAAGACTGATGTGGCCGTGCCTAATCTTTCAGCTTAATGTGGTTAGCAATTTTATGACCAACCCACCATTGGTTATCAGACACTACTCGACCCACCACTTGCTTATGATCAGTTAACAAATACCAATGGAAGTTGTATGGTTACGAGGATGTAGTGGTTTTTTAATATCGTTTTGCACATCTCTGTTATTAAACGAATTTTCAGAATCAGGAAGTACGTTTAATTGGGAGTGTGCCACTTTCACCGATTTAATTGGGAGTGTGCCACTTTCGCCGATTTTATCTTTTGATGATACAGCAATCTGATAAAACTTACGTGTCGGAATTATTGAGCAGACAGGTACTAGTTTGATGACTTATGCGATGAGTGATTATTAAAGTGGTGTCGTGCCTGGTATTAAACTCGGGTTTCCGATGACCTTGCCGAACAGTGGTTTGTTTTGTCATCTGTAGGGCTGTTAGCGATCCAAGGACATCGAAACGCGTGGCCTTAAAGAAACTGCTGAATGTCTTCCACAGTCTCGTCTCGTGCAGGCGTGCGTTCCGCGAACTCAGCATGCTCTTCGAACTCAAGCACGAAAATGTGAGTCAAATTATCTTGAAATCGTATCTGTTTTCGTATCAACCCACGCGGTGTATTGATCACTTCGGCATGGCCTGTTGAGTTTTTTGTGCCTTCTCGTGGTTTCACTTAATCTACCGAGCGCTATCTGTTATCTGATCAGGTATCTCGTGTGCTGTCTGTTCTATCAGTTTGTATATCAGTATTACATATGTGATTTTTATTGTTGTTATTATTCTTAGGATAAGACTTGAAAATAAGAAGTGATTTTTAAATCAATCCATCAATTACATAAATTTATATAGCGCCCCTTCAAGATCACTACTCAGAGGCGCTCCAAGTATGTTTGTATGTGCACTTGTTACACGCACCCCTTCAAGCTCTCTCTCGCTACTCAGAGGTGCTTTCGAATGCAGAGCGGACACTGCATCGGAGTTTCACGCGGAAGTGCTGAGCAATTGTGAGCGAAGGACTTGTTGGCTGTAAGCTGTGGTTTCCTTCCATCAGTCTGTAAACGATACAACGATGGAAAAGGGAAGTTCCACGTAAAGATTAAGTTTCTTTTCCAACCTTTTTTCCGCCATGTGTCTATTGTGTGGTGGGGGGGGCAGTGTGCTTGAATGCAGTGCGTAAAGGCAGATGTAGGGATTATTGGGTGCGTTTCGCGTCGTGTTCCAAATCGAAATAATAGCCGCGTTTATGCGCTACGCGTACGCCATAAATTAACGCGTGCTACGTCGTATATCTGACGTTTTTATTGCGGCAATGGTCGTTTTGTGTTTGCCGAGGTTTTATCGTCTTTCTCGAAAGCTCTTCCTCGGACCGTTCCAGCTGCTTTCGTTGGAACTGTTCAGAAGAGGTTTTTAGGTTGTTCGCAGACGATGTCTTTTGGTACGGTTCATCGGGAGCTCATGGTGCTGTTCGATGTTTAAGGAAGACGTGGCGGCGGTTCTTGGAATTGCGAGATCGCGTCGTTCACGTTTCATTGCTGGATGCACAGTGTACGCAGGGCATGGAGGTCGATGTGTTTGTGCGTGCGTGTATGTGTGTGCGTGTGTGGGTATGCGTGCATGCATGAAAGGATGTGTTTGTGTGTGTGTTTGTGCGTGCATGAGTGTGGTGTGTGGTCACTGTGGTGTGCGTGTGACAGTGTGTGTGTATGTGAGTGAGTGCATGAGTGTGTGTGTGTGTTGGTGTGAATGGGTTTCAGTGTGTGATGTGATGTGAGCTTAATGTTTGTGTGAATGTGGTTGCGTGTATGCTTGCCTGGATGTGTATGTGCTTGTATTCTTAGGCATGCAGATGGATACATTTGTGGCTGGGTGTATGTACCATTGGACATGTGCGTATTGGTGTATGTGCACACGTGTGTGTTTACGAGTGTGACTCTGTGCATGACTCTGTGCGTGCCTCTGTGTGTACTTGTGTATATGCCTCTGTGTATGTGTGTCTGTGTTGTGTGTGACTCTGTTTGTGCCTCTGTGTGTGGATGTGCGTGCGACTCTGTGTGCCTCTGCGTGTTTCTGTGTTTGTGTCTCTGTTTCTGCCTCTGTGTGTACTTGTGTACGTGCACAACTCTCTCTTTTTGTTTGTGTGCATGCGTGTGTGTTTGTTTGTGTGTGTGTATGTTTGTGTGTGTGCCTATATATGTGTATGTATCTTTGTGTGTTTGTGTGCGTGCGTGTGTTTGTGAGTGTGTGTGTCTGTGTATCTCTGTGTGTCTGTGTGTGTATCTTTGTTTGTCTGTGTGTGTGCCTGTGTTTGTGTATGTATGGGTGATAGTTTTTCTGTTCCGAGGAGACTGCGTGACGTCACGTCTGTTTACGGCTGACGCGAGTCGTCTGCTGACGCTGTCTTTGTCCGACGTCGTCGACGATCGATCGATTTTATGTCGCTGCCGCTGTCGTCGTCATCATCGTTTCGCAGCGTCACTGCTGCACAGCTGGGTCTCTCCTCTCTCGGAAATTCTCCCCCGATTGAGGGAGGGGGGAGCAACGGAAGATTGGGTGCGTTTTAAACGAGCGTTGAAATCGACTGCTCGTTCCTAACTTCTGCACCGAGATGTCCCCACGTTTCTTCAGTGGTGTATATTATGCACGTGTGGATGTCAACGACTGGGTGGGGTGGGGTGGGTTTGCTCTCTTTTACCCCAGACGATCGTCTTGATAGTCTTGAACTCTGCCACTGTTTGCTTTCTGATGGTGCCAGTCTCAAGTGTGAATGAAGGAGGAGGGTGATGCTGATGATCTTTGTTAATTGTTGTGTAAACCATTTAGCAGTTGGTTGTTATAAAGGATTTATTTGTTGCTTATTCTGTGTATGCTGTTGTCGGGAGATAATTATGTTTGTTGTGGTTAATACTGTTTGGGTGTTTGACGCACGTTGGAATGTACCAAAGGACCATTCACGACACTTGCTATGACGTCATAACGATATATATTTGTTTTCAGAATCATCTTTGTAGTAACAATGATCATTGTAATATCATTAATTGCTGTCTGCGGTTTCACCATCATCATTGTCATCATCATCATTGTCATCATCATAACCATCATCATTGTAATCATTATCACGGTTGTCAACATCATCAAATTGTCATCACACACACACAGTGTAGGTGTTTGTGTGTATCAAAGTCTATCTTTGTCATCATTGTCATTGTCTTCATCATGTGACTGTTTTCATCATGTCATTGTCTTCATCATCATTGTCATCATCATCGTCATTAAAATAGTGTTCGGTGTATTACTTAACCTACTGGTGCCTTTGAGCTGGGAAGAGACCAAACTCATTTGCTTCAGACGCTGTGTTTACGATTTATTTTGGCAGTACTGTTGCTGTCGTTATTTATTTGCTGGTCCCGTTGTTCAGGCCAACATGCTGTTGTTGTTTTTTTTTGTTGTTGTTGTCGGTGCTGTTGCTATCCGCGTTGTGCTGTTTGTCCCATAGCCGTCTTGTTGTTGTGCCATCAGTGGCAAAACGTTTTGGTCAACAAGTTGATTTAACAATTCAAGTGATGTCATTAGTCTTAAAATAGATTTGGTCGCAGAAAGCGGTTCCTGCTTGTACTTCCGGTTTTGAGACGCTTTGCATAAGCTGCACGTCTGTGTGTAGTGTCTTTTTTTGGACTTGCTGTGTGCATGAATATTGTATGTGATGGGCATGGGTGGGTTTTAATTTTTTTACGTGGGTGGGTGTTTTGTGAATGTATTATGTGTGTGTGTGTGTGTGTGTGTGTGTTTGTATGCTTGAATGTAAAGATGTTGGATGCTTCTGTTTGTGTGTGTATAAAAATATATTTGTGTGATTTTGGTGAGTAGATATATCTATACGTGTGTTTGTATGCTTGCAGCTGTGCATGTATGTTTGAAGGCTTGATGTACATTGTACATGTATATATATATATATATATATATATATATATATATATATATATATATGTGTGTGTGTGTGTGTGTGTGTGTGTAAAATGTTAACTTTTGTGTTTATATGTGTATAAACTATATATATATATATATAATGTGTTTTGTGTGTGTATATATGTATTGTTGTGTGTGTGTCTATGTATGTGTGTTTATCTATTTGTGTGGGCATGTATATCTTTAGTTGAATTTTTGTCAATGTTTTTGCATTTGTCTCTTGGTAGAGATGATTTTGAAATTTGCATATGTGCCCCTACTTGACCTATTCTATTTATCATCTATATAGCCAAATGGTGTTTAGTAAAGAATGAATCGGTCTCCACTGATTCACCTTGCGCACTCGTTGAATCCATTGCTTTTCTGATGCACTATTCTTTTGAACTTGATGACATTATATGCTGCTGCTGCTGAGGATGATGATGATAAGGACGGTGGTGGTGGTGGTGGTGGTGGTGGTGGTGGTGGTGGTGGTGGTGGTGGTGGTGGTGGTGGTGGTGATGGTGATGGTGATGGTGATGGTGATGGTGATGGTGATGGTGATGGTGATGGTGGTGATGATGATGATGATTTTGACATCTGGAGTCCTGGACTGATAATGGCAATGGCTCAGCTTACTGTGCAGATAATGATGATGAGAACCTGTGATTGAAGTCAACGTGATTATGACGATGATAATTATTTATCTAGGATGATGATGATGGCTATCGTGACGGAACTGGCGATTATGTTGATGATGATGACGCTGACAATGATAGGATGATGACTGCTATCGTGTGTGTGTATAAAATGACAACCGCAGTTCTTAGAATCCTGGACGGAGTGGAGGTCGCGCGTGATAGAGGACGGGGACAACATTTATGAGGAGGGAGCCACCCCCCCCCCCGTGGCAAGTGCGTGGATGCCTTCTCTTTTACAGCCAAGGCCCTAGGTCGTCCAAGGTCACCCACGCTCCCCTTCAATGTCGGTCTTCGTCCCCGTTAGTCGGCGGCGGCGGCCTGCGCTCAGACCGCCTCCCGCCGCCGCCTATGCTAGCTGTCCGTTCGTCCAAGGCTCTGCCGTGGCATTGGCTTTTGCCGGCTGCGTATGGGTTAGGCCTTGGCTACACGGCCGGTCGATGCCCCTAGACGCGCAGACGCACAGATACGAACACGCATATATACAGATGTGTGTGTGTGTGTGTGTGAGAGAGAGAGAAAGAGAGAGAGAGAGAGAGAGAGAGAGAGAGAGAGAGAGAGACTGTTAGTGGGCCTTGGTCTCCTTATACCTTCTTCAGCTGTGTGTAAACTAGAGTACTAGTATAAATTGTCTATTAGCCATGTCAGGGACTTTACAAGTTTTATTGGCCTTGGTTGTTTAATACTGCAGCGCTCACTCACCAGCAGGGTTGTGCCTTTTTGTCTATCTTTCTAGCCTTGACGGCAGCAGGCTGATAGACCCCCGTGGGGGGGAAGCGATGGGTGCTAAGGGAGGAGGAAGAAGAACAGCGAAGGTGAAATGAGAAAAGGTCATGGGAAAGAAACAAGCTGGAGAATTATAAAGCCAAAGAAACAGCCTAAGAATAATTGTTGTGGGGGAGGAATTGTTATTGTATTGGGTTGAGGAGGAAAAGGGGAGGAGGAGGAAGGGAAGAGCAATGGGGACAAGAGAAGAGGGAGAAATTTAATTAGGTGGGGTGGGGAGAATAGGGCAACTAGGGAATTGATTTCTGTAGGTCAATTACAGCAATACAATAAGTCTACATGGATGACCGTCATCATAATAGACCAGGCTGTGAAATTGCCTCTGTAGGGAAATGACTCAAATGAGAGTTCATCAAATGAATTGGTGAGGTGTATAGAGAGAGGGGATTGTGCTGTGTAGGTGGGTGGTTACTTTATAACTGCGCCTTTCTGGTCGACTGGATCCACTCAGTTCCTTCCTTCCGCTTTCATATCCACGCTTTCCTATCCACACGGAAGTGAGCAGCCGAGCAATTTTATATTTTAAATAGGGATCAATTGACCGTTTCTTCCGCGTCATTGTTGCTACGGTTAAACACTTTGGAACACTTTGAAACACTTAGCTGTAAAACCAGGATGTAGACTCGATAGATTCGCAATTGGTTTTTCACTGATGAGTGGTACTTAATGTCAGTGTACAATTGTTTTGTCATTTGAGCTGTCATTTGAAGAGCGTGTGTTACAGAATGGTTTCTTGAGCTCAGTTCCTTTTTAACAGATATGGTTTGACTTCTTGAAAGTGTTGTTTAGAAATGGTCGGATACTTCTTACATAGTCTACAATAAAGGATACTTCCCCAACTTGGGCGCATTTGCTTGCACATGATACAAACAGTTGTAGATGGATCATACAAACACATGACACACACTGACACATAGTTAGACTGGCAAACAGTGCATTTACAGATCTATCAAGAAACACACTGAGAGAAACTCAAAGTGGGCAGAGAAGCACAGAGCCGCATACAGCATTGCGCAGTTAGAGATTCAGCCATACATAGTACAGACTGAAAAACAGGAACAAAGACTTAGCACTAACAGCCAGTCATATGACGTAGACAGTCATATATATATATATATATATATATATATATATATATATATATATTATATATACGGACAAACAACGCAACCGTCAGCGGCATTTAATGCCACTGGGCTCCGGCGGCATAATCTAGCGGCATTTCCCAGACGGCCTACCGACGACTGACTGCGCCATAAATATTATCGTCAATACATTAATCAGACGAGAGAGGAGCAAACAGAAAATATGACGAACACCCAATGCCTGAGTCATTGGCATCTCCTGCAATGTGACTACGGTAGCTATCTGTGTGGTGGTACCTGTATGTATATACGGAAACCGATGAGGTTATTAAGTAGTGCGTTTTCAATTGGTGGGGGGCCTCGTTCGTAAGCCTCTAAGAAGCCGTGGGATGCCTGCTTGGCACGTGCCTGTCACGTGCTGTGCTGTCTGCTTCTCTCTAATCCATGGTTTTGGTCCCTGTGGTTGAGTTAACTTAAAGGTCGGTCCTGTGTCTTTAGTTATCTTCTGCTGGAAAGTTTCCTGTTACTGATACACATGACTTTGGCCAGTTTTCGTTCTGAGTTACTGGTCCAAGCTTGCTTCCTCTGAAACACTTCCTCAGTGTTCATGGAACACTTCCCTCTGTGTTCGCATTCTTTCCTGTGGATATGGCCTTTTGATCTTGAACTGGAAAACTACCATTTCCGGTCTGTTCACGGTTCTTAATGTTTCCTGTTGTCTGACTTTAGTCTGCATTTGTGAACCTTGTAAGGAGGGCAATGTTGTCATTTAATATAATAGGGTTGTATTGTGTTATATGTTGCCTGTTGTGTATCACAGAATATCTTTGATAGGAAACGGCCATTGTCATAAAATGGAGACTTGTACGTAACCGTTTTGGCAACATCCATGTCACGTGCTTGTTCATTTGCCCAAGCTACTTTTAACCAGGATATAAGGAAGTAACTAAGTATATTATTTAATATGTGTAGCTGCCAAACAGCACTCTGGTGAACAAGCAATATGAATTCATGTAAACATCAAAATCTATATATAGGACCAGTAAGATTACCAGACAAGGATAATATTAGTCTGAGAGCGACATTCTGACTATAGATAGATGTTGCTAAAAATTCCATAGGATGTTGGTGAAATCACTGAAGAAAGAAGAAGAAATTTATGTGCTGTGTGGTTTATAATGGATCACATTAGAGAAAATAGTAAGATTTGCCTGCATGCCAGAGAGAGCCGGTCTTTTCCACAACCTATGCATAACACTAGAGAGCTCTGTTGTTTTTGCGTCATATGTAATTAGTGTATCACATGATAGTAGTAGTAGGCTGATTTAATTTGACACTTTGCACCACTCGCCGCCGTAGTCATCTGTTTACTCCAAATATTCTTATTGTGGTGTCACCGCCGTGCGCTCTGCATGTAGGCCACTACCGGCCTACACGTAGATTCCAAAAAGTGTTGTACTAAGTGGGTTCTAGTAGGATTGGCACTTGGGTGTTATCAGTTTGTCAAGTACACCAAAAGCATGGATACTTCAGGTCCTTTGTTTGGCTGGGCATTTTATTTATGTGTCTGCCTAGTTTGAGTCTGGTCATGCGTGCATTTTAATCCAGATTATATTTGTTATCAGCACGATGCTTATTCATTTGCATATTTTATTGATGTGCTGTACTTTTATTGTGTTATTTATTGGTACCTGGTGATGCATATCAATACTGATACTGCTTTGCTCTGGATTATTTGATGCCTTTATTGATAAGTGATGTTTGTTCAATGCTTAATTTTTGGGCCTGTGACCTGGAATGAGCTCCCTGTTATCCTTCGTCAAATACCTACTGGTCTTTCTGCTTCATTTCTTTCTCTTCTTAAGACTGTCTTATTCGACCGGGGGTTGGACTGGGAGTGCTCCTGAGTAGATAAAACCATGAAGGAGCGCTACATAAAATTGTCAGTAAATAAATAAATACATAAAAAATATTACGAAGAACGGCATGCCATAGATAGGTTTTTCACAACCTATGCATAAAAAATAAATTATTAATTTTTCTATATAAAAAAAGAAATAAATAAATTTCATTACTGGCACAATTGTAACGTTTAAAATTCTGTTCTTTGTGATTTTTTCAGATCATAACAGCCACCGACATAATCCTGTCATCGAAAGCCGACTTTAATGAGTTGTATCCTTTTTCGTCTCTGCTCCAGTTTTTTTTTGGAGAATTTATTTCTTACCTGGATTTTAATTGATTCTTACCTGGATTTTAATAAAATCTTGCCTGGATTTAAATTAATTCTTACCAGAATTTTAATTGATTCTTACCTGGATTTTAATCGATTCTTACCTGGATTTTAATCAAATCTCACCTGAATTTCAATTGATTTGTACATGTTGGATTTTACTTGCTCCTATTTCGTGCTCAACTTCTGTGCTGGCCTAGTTCTTGATGTTCCAACATTGGCTTGACCTGTCTTTGTGACTCTTCATTAATTAGATTTTTTATTTCTTTTGCCTCTGACGCAATGACCCACTTTGTGCAATGACCCACTTTGTACTGTAAGTAACATCAGTGACTTGTTTTGCAGTTTGACCTGTTTCCTGGTTCCGCTGTTTCATTTGCGTTCTTAGCTCATGTTATGAACTCTACTTTGGACTGCTTTCTTGATACTACTGTCACCATTTTCCGCTCTACATACCTTATTAATAACATCTGGTGATATATTAATAGGCTTCCAGTGTTTTCATTTGTGATGGATTGCAGCTATTATTATTATTATTCTTAATTCTATTATTAGTTTTATTATTTATATTATTATTGTTATTTCTGTTAATTTTTATTATTTCTATTTTTGATATTATTTCTATTATTATTATTTTTTTTTTGCTGCCCCGAGGTATTTAGGATCCCTCAGGGACTTATCACTTAACTACTGTTATAAAACCAGTCTGGAATTTCAGGCCTCGTCTTCAGGGTTTGAAGAGAAAGTTCCTTTAAACTATTATTAGTATTAAATAATATTATTTAATATTATTGTAGTAATTTTATTTTTCACTCCTTCAAGGTTGCCAACTCAGGAGTGCCCAGCTCAGTCATACAGGACTGGGGCTTTATAAAATGAGACGGTGGCTAATAGGTATTTGCTAAGAGTGGTAGAGATCCAATTCCAGGTCAGAAGGCCAGCCATAGGGAAGGGGAAAGGCACGGTGATCCTGTTCGCCCCCCACTCCCCCTCATCCAGGGAGTGGATGCTGAGAGTATGCTGGGAGTAAACAGAAAACTGTTTCTCCATGCAATGCGTGTATATGCTGAGATTGAGTGATTGTTTAATTTATTGCTGTGCTGTTGCCATGTTTCTGCTTCATCCATACGGGCTCAGAATAGGTGGAACTTGGCTCAGAATAGGTGGAACTCAGAATAGGTAGAACTCAGTGGAGAAAGATGCATGGGAAATGTGTTCAGCCGGCAGATACGCCAGAGCGGCATGTTAAGTAATTTAGAGAATGCGAATGCATTTGTCTTTCATTGGTACATACTGGTTTCTATGAATCTCACTTGGTTATGTGCCTGGGGCTTTCCTCCAGGTGCTGAAGACCTTTCTCAGTAGCCGTGGTTGGGCTGGGAGCACCTCTGAGTAGGTTTCTTGAAGGGGTGCTATATAAATTTTCGGAATGAATGAACGAGTGTAAATGATAGGTTTGGTAACGTTGATCTGAAGGGGCGCTATATAAATTATCAGAGTGAGTGAATGAATGAATGAATGAACATGTGTATTAAAGTGATGGTGCTGTTGATGTAGATCTCCATGGTAATTGGACTTCAGCCATCCATCTTTTAGCCGTCCGTCTGTTGATTGTAGTGATTGTGATGGCTTGCCTTGTTAGCCTTTCATTGTTTTATTTTATTTGTTTCATGTGATTGGCTTTTGTTGTGCTCCTTGACCAGTTGCTTGTCAGGTACATTGTCAGTGAACTGATGCAGAGTGACCTTCATAAAATCATCATCTCATCGCAGCCGTTGACGTCTGATCACATCAAACTCTTCACGTACCAAATACTCCGAGGTGAGTAGCGGCACATTGCACCATCGAATATTATTTGTGCGCGCACTTGTTATAGCGTCCCTTCAAGATCACTACTCAGAGGCGCTCCCGACTGCGGCGTGGACACTGCGTCGGAGTTTCACGTTGGAGCGTTGAGCAATTGCGAGTAAAGGACTTGCCCAAGGTCCCTGGCTTTTAAGGAGCCTGTAAAACACTGATTGTGTTGTATGTAACCATTTATAAAGTGCTTCTTTCAGCAGAAAGCCTTTTAGAAATACGCTCCCAGTGCGATCGACCTCGAGAGAAAAAAGGCAGGTTTTGAGGTGAGAAAAAGACGAAACTACCAGAGAGAAAGATGGTGCGAGCTGATAGCTAGTGGAAGTCTATTCCATGTAGTAGGACCTATGCAGGCCGACCATCTCTATCGAGCCACGGAGGTCCTCATGTGGGGAATAAAGAAGTCAAACTGATCAGAGGATCTTAAAGAATGAAGTGGCTGGGAAGGGATGAAGCATCAGATCACAAAGACACTTTGGAGCAAGGCCCAGTAGAGACTTACGAACGAAAGCAAGAACTCTGAATTGTGTACTGGCAGTGAGAGAGAGAGAGCAGTTAGTTTAAAACACTTGATTAGTTCCATAAAGTAATGATAGCCAAATGGGGGACAGTCAGCCATTAACAGGTTGCAAGTCATATTAAGTGGTGTGTGTGGGCCAGGGGGGCACAGTGGCTGAACGGATAAGATCACTTGACCTGTATGTAACACGAAGAGTGTGGATTCAGAGGCACTTAGGTGGTCAATAAGTAAGGACCTTGAGCAAATCAAAGCTTGAAACTTATCTGTTTGCTAAGGCTTATCCCGCAGTTGGCTGTTTGTGAGGCGCACTTGTAGCGGTATGGCCGCGTTACGGCGCCATATAAACTGTCGTTATTATTATTATTGAGCAAGTCTTTAATAAACAGCGGCTTTTTATTGTCTATTTTATGGTCACTTGTGAACTCTGGAGGGTGGATACAGTTGTTTGCTGTGTAGTAATTGTATTTATTTATTCATTCATTTCAAGAATTTATATGGCACCCCTTCAACAATCTCACTCAGAGGTGCTGTGCTCTCAGTCCAAATATGGAGATGCGAAAAGGTTTTAAGGAACCTGTAAAACACAGATGGGTCAACTCTAAGTGATGGTTGTATCTCCAACAGGATACTATTGTATTATACCTTGTTACCTTGTGGGGCGCGGTGGTGTAGTGGTGGCGTCGTTGCCTTGGAGCCGGAAGGTCCGGGGTTCGAATCCACCTCGCCGCGTAAGGACCTTGGGCAAGTCCTTCACTCACAATTGCTCAGCGCTTCGGCGTGAAACTCCGATGCAGTGTCCGCTCTGCATCGGGAGCCCTTCTGAGTACAGAGAGCTTGAAGGGGCGCTATAACAAGTGCACATACAAACAATACCTTGTGCTTTCAGCTCTCTGAGCTCTAAGCGACCGACATGATCCATTTTCTCCATTGCTTTCTTTCTGATGTCGCTTCCCTTAGTTATATATTGTTAAACTTGTATTATATGCCATTCTATTGTTTTATTGTCGTTGAGTGAAAAATTTAAAAAACTTTATTATTGAACATAGGTCTGAAATACCTTCATTCGGCCAACATACTCCACCGAGATATCAAACCGGGAAATCTACTCGTTAACGGCGATTGTCGTCTCAAGGTAACAACAGCTTGTTCTTGTTGTTGTTGTTGTTGTTCTTAGAATAGGTATGTACAAAGTCTCTTCCTTTTATGTAGCGCCTGATAAGTATGGATACGATGCAAAAGCACGGCTGTCGTGGTTTTTGCAATGATCTTCAATTTCAATTTTTTTGGCGCGATTTCAATTTTTTTTCTGACAACAATTATGGCATTTTAAACATTATATTTAAAATAATTTTGGTAATTATCAGACGGAATGGACGATCTAATTGGAGTGGGGAGCACCCTGTGATCATGTAGAATAAAATAAAAACACAAAATAAAAAACACAATAAGGAAGTGCATGTTAAACATGGTGTTTGCTTCCAAGTGTTTCACTGTTCATACAATTAATTCCAGTATATGTTCATCTCATAACTTCCGCGACCTTTTAACCCGACACAATTGCTTCCCGTTCCAGATCTGCGACTTCGGATTGGCTCGCGTCTCCGAACTCGACGAATCCGCAAAGCTAACACAGGAAGTGGTGACGCAATACTACCGTGCGCCCGAGATCCTCATGGGCGCCCGGCACTACACGGGCGCGATCGACATCTGGTCCGTCGGTTGCATCGTCGCCGAACTCCTCAGCCGGCAGGTCCTCTTCCAGGCTCGCAGTGCCATCCAGCAGCTGGACCTCATCGTCGAGGTCCTTGGAACGCCCTTGCCGGACGACATGGTTGGGACGTGTGAGCCGGCGAGACAGCACGTCCTGCAGAGACCGTTCCGATTTCCGAATCTCGGCGTGCTGCGATCGCTCTCGTCCGACTGTGATAACGAAGTGCTTCACCTGCTCTGCCACACGCTCATCTTCAACCCTGTAAGTATTTTTTCTTCTCTGTTTCGTGATATGTGTTGAGTTGACGGGGAACCAGTTGGCTGGTTCTACGCGTTTGCGTGAGACCCGCCACTGGTGGCTGTTTCGGTTTACGGTGCATTGTTTTGATAGCTGATGTAATATTCTTTGTTCATTCATTCAAGAATTTACATACTGCATAACTGCCCCTTCAAGAAGTCTACTCAGAGATGCTCCCAGTCCAGCCCCCTTCTCAGAGATGCTCCCAGTCCAGCCACATGGTTATAAATGGGTCTTCAGTAGCCTGTAACACACTGATATCATATGTATCCAGACGCGTACAAAAGTGCCTTTTAGTAGCTCACAGATGTACCTATTATTTTGGGGCTAGTAGCAGTACCATATTGCTTCATCATGTACTTCTCATATAAAAACCACCTACATGGAGTAAAAATCAAAATCAAATCGTATGTGTTTAAAAATCAAGCCATGTCTTCAACGGCAGTGAAGGTGACAAGCTTTTTAAACTGAATTTGTTGTTATTGAATACTTACGATTTTTAACTCCGCTCTGAACGGTTCACCCCACTAGAGGCGCTTTACAAAATGTGTCAATACAATACGATAGAAATGATTGTTATATATCTGCTTTACGAATGTTTGAAATGATTGTTATATGTCTGGTATTGTTTTTGGCGCCTTTGTTATGGCGCCATAGAAATCGTCATTGTTATTATTATTATTGTTCTTTGTTCCAGCGTAAGCGAATCTCTGCGGCCGACGCCCTGACTCATCCGTACCTGGAGGAGGGTCGCATACGATACCATGCGTGCATGTGCTCGTGCTGTCGCGTCTTGCCTGCGTCCTACAGCATTCAACGAATCGAGGATCTCGAACCCGTCTGCCAGAACCCATTCCTCAACGGATTCGAGGATGAACTCACCTCAAAGGCCGAAGTTAAACGTACGTACAGCGCTGACTTGTAGATGATTCTACACAATAAGGATAAGACAAAAGAATTGGGTGGGAGATTTGCTAAGAGGTGACTCACTACAGAAAGAAATAATTGAAGGAAGATTGGAGGGAAGGAGGTGCAGAGGACGACCTAGACAAGAACTGCTGGACGGGATGATGAAAGAGGGATACAGAGAACTGAAGGACATGGCACAACAGCGTGAAACGTGGAGACATTGGACGTTTGGACTCAGTTAGCTTTTTCGGTGGGAACGTAGACCAGGGTGTTTCTATTAACTGCAGCTGAAATAAGAGAATAAACCAGTTAGCTTCATCGGTGGGAGCCAGGGCTGAAAGTGGTTTGTAAAAGTTGCCGGGTCTGACTTTGGCGAACGAGTCGACGCCTTTGAGCCGAAAATATTTCGGACGACCTTTTTTTCCCGTCATTTGCCCCAAATTTTTCAAATTATTCCATTTGTACCCATTTATGGCATTTTTGCCAAAAATTGTTAAACACGCGACCCGGCTGAGACCCGGCACCAACAGGTCACAAAAATCAATGCCGGGTCGCAGACCCCAACAGAACCGGCTCACTTTGAGTCCTGGTGGGAGCGTAGACCAGTGTTGTTTCTGTTAACTGTAACTGAAATAGGAAAATAAACTGGAAAATGGATTCGAACCTCGAACCTTCCGGCTCTAATGCAACAACGCCACCACTACACCACCGTGCCCCGAATGCTGGGTTAGGACGGATCCGTGCGTCGGTTTGCAGAACTTATGAGTTGCTTTTAGCATTTGCGAATGTTTAACTTGCAGACAAACTGACGAAGTTGTATCGTAAAGTTCAAAAAGACAACGAGAGCACTGGAGTTCCGCAGCTTCATCTCAATCTTGCCTCACCGTTCTATCAGTCATTTTCCGAGTAAGTACTCTTCGCTTGCTCTTTTCGTAGTTTTAAGTGTGGCTCTGTAACTTTAAGCATACAGTCAAATATTGTTTAATTGCTAAATAATTCTGGATAAAATGTATGTATGAGCACTCGTCATAGCGTCCTTCCAGATTGCTACTCAGAGGCGCTTCCGATTACAGCGCAGACACTTAGTCGGTGTATCATGCCGAAGTGCACTAGCAATTGCGAGAGAAGGACTTGCTCAGGGTCCCTATACAGCGGCTTGAGGTGGATTCGAACCCATAGCCTTCCGGCTCAAAGGCCCCGAACATACCGCTACACCATCGCTAATTTATAATATAGCTGTACATGTAGATCTGTTAGATTTATGGTTGATTCTAGAGGAGCTTAAAATGATTATGTTGCTGATCTTTTGTGATTTTTGGTTTCATAGGTCGCGCTGTGCTCAAGTCTCGGAACTGCCTCCTTCGCCGTATCTGTGGGAGTGAGAACAACCCCCCCCACAACCAACCGAAGTGTCGCTTTTGGTTTCAAAGAACTTAACGCAATACGTGATGCCTATTACATGATTCGATTTTTGATCGAAAACTGAAACACACGCACTTTTGCCAATCTGGAAATTTGATGTTCACAATCTAAGATTTGAATATTCTTCCAATTTTCAACAACGGAGTTAAGTCGTGTTCAGACAAACTGCTGTTAACCGTTGAGATTGTGTTTTTGGTACTGCACGGACGTTAACAGTTCTAAACGCTGATTACAGTATTCTTGCCTGCTTCCATGATAAAAAGCTGGGTTTGGATGCTCTTGTGATCGGTGCGGTGTGGTGCTATGGAAAATGGTGCTTGAATGGTGGTGTTCTGTTGGCGAAAACACTACCAGGTGGTACTGCTTTTCTGCAGTACGATCGCAATGTTCGAACGGTTCAAGTAGTTCTACGCTAGTTTGGTGTTAAAAATTGGTTCTGAAAAAGGTGCAAATGATTTTATCGTGATGCTGTGATGTTAATGGCAAGCCAATTGTACTGTTTGGTACTGGGATGCTGTGAAGTTGTATGACATTGCGATGGTGCTGATGGTGTACCAGTTGGTACTGTTGTTATGTACCGTGTAGTACTGTGATGTCATGGTAGACATGGTGGAAAGCTTGATGACTGGACAGCACCATGGTATTTGTTATTTGGCATTTAGGTGTTTACCATGCCAAAGAGATTAATGATCTTGGAAAGATTAAATTAAACTGCAGCCATATGGAATGTTACTGCAGATCCCAACTGTCATTCCAATTCTGCTCATGCTGGAAGGATATTATTATGCAGTTGACTATATGCTAAAACATCATAGAGGATTTTTAGCTGAGCTGAGTGAGCAAAGTTTTTAGAGTTGAGATATGTGTCAACAACACTTGATACCTTATTATTTTTAATATATTATTAGTAGTGTTTGAAGAGTGGATATGGTTCCACCACAGCTAAGAGTTGTTTGTTGATAGGAGGACATTGAATGAAACAGCAATTATCATACCTCATCCTACAGTGTAGCTGAGAGGTATATACAATCATAAAATGCGCCTGCTGTCAAAGTATTTGGTTACATTTGTCTTTCATGTATTTAGGGAGAATTTGTGTGACGAGGTGATGACGTTCCATCTGTGTTTAACATGCCTTGCTAAGCGCTATTTCACATGTGTTTCTGTGTTTCACATGTGTTTCTGTATTTCACATGTGTTTCTGTGTTTCACATGTGTTTCACATGTGTTTCACATGTGTTTCACATGTGTTTCACATGTGTTTCTGTGTTTCACATGTGTTTCTGTGTTTCACATGTGTTTCTGTGTTTCACATGTGTTTCACATGTGTTTCTGTGTTTCACGCTTGTTTATTAGGATTAGTTACGTTGCACATTTTAACGTGTGCTTCTCAAGTCATCAGATTCAGTCTTCAGAAAACTTTGCCAATTGCCTGATGTTGCTGATGCTTGAAAACTGAGAAATGTTTGTTCTTAGTAGGGATAAAAAACTACTAATTGTAGTAATACATGTAGATAGTTGTGGCAAAAGTCCAGTATATGTTTTACAATTATTAATATAATGCTAATAATATAATGCTAATGCTTCTATAAAGTCATCTGTCCATATATATTCCAGGTGTATTATTTCTAGTTGATTATCCATTAGACGCCTCAAGTCTTGCCTTCACTGTTACCAAATGATTTGCGTTGATTTGTGTGATTTAAAAGCCAGATAATATATATTATATAGCTTGTTCTACGTTTGCATTTATATTTTTTCACGTTTTCACTTCGAAGTGTAAATTTCTCCAAATTAAAATTTAACGCGCTTAACTCCGAAGATGATCTGTTGTTACGTTACGTCTCATGTAACCTTGGTGATTTATTTACGGTTACGCTGTACGATGCTTACGGACGGTAATGAACTGTGTTTACGGTTGAATTCGACGTAGTTATAGATAATTAGCCTGTTGCTTTAGTTTACGTTTACGATATTTTGTTAATGTTAAGGGTGCTGCACAGTGCTGTATGTGTACGCAAATGAATTTAAAATTGCAAAACTTGTACTCGCTTTGATGTTAGTGAGATTTATCGAATGTGTTACGTCCATGTTTTGGTGTGATGTTCCATGACGTATGGAGGATGGTCTCAAAAAAATGTTTCTCTGGTTTAAGAGCTCTACCATAAGCAGAAGAAACCCACACAGATAGTTGTCAGGCGGTCATTGTTCTTATCGTTTACCCGCATTTTTGGGGTAGTTTTTGGCAATGACCTAGCGTCTTCCACATGTATGTGTGGTTCGGGTTCAGACATTTCTGTTTAGGATTGTGATGAATTACTTTAAGTTTTTGTATGTACAGTTACTTTTGACATCTTGGTTGTACTGTTGCGCTGTGTAAATAAGTTTACTGTTTAAGCGGTGGTTAACCGCATTTTCAGCTGTTGCTTAATTTGCATTCAGCTTCAAATCTCCTTGTTCAGCGTGCATTCGAATTTTCGCGGCATGTAGTGGTTGTTGGACAAGGTGTGTCCCAGTGGCGTAGTAAATAAAAAGGGAATATTAAAGTAAGAAAAACAATTGTTACTACAAACAATTGTTTTTGTTTTTTCGTAATTAAGTGGATAAATAACCTTTTCAAAAACTTTTTCTTAAGCCAATGGTTTTTTAAGCCCCTCTTGTCTATGCCACTGGTGTGTCCAGTCTTCAGCTGAGAGAGATATTTCAATATATATATATCAGAACCGTGTATATAGCGGCTGTTTGTAAATGATGAATTGCCAACCATGTACATTGTACATAGCGTTGCACGTATGTATAGGATGGCAATATTGAATGCGTTGAGCAAGCACAGGGTGTTTTTGGTCTTGTCACAAATCAAGGAATCTTTAAGAGTGTGATAGGACAGGATGTGAGGCATCTGCAAATCCATTTACGTAGATTGCTCACTACCTACGTCCGAGTGGAGTGGAAGACAGGACAGCATTTGAAATGGTCAACATTGTGGCCGACTGGACTGAGATTTCCTTGAGATAGTCGCTGTGCCAACGCTTTGCTGCACCGATTACTGCGCACCAATAACTGGTATGGCATTGTTAGGCAATGGGTGTTGAGACAATGGATGTTAAGACAATGGGTGTTGATGGAAGACAATTTGGAGCATTTGAGACTGATAAATGCAGTCAACAATTATTGTGCAATAACTTTAGCTTATAATATATATTATTGTGCCTACAATATGTAGTGATACCAAGGATTGGTTCAAAGCAAACAATTTAAGGTCGGACTGCTGTTTGTCAGGTGGTTTGAGCCGATCTTGTTAAACATTTTCATATAGACACACAGTGAGTGCCATGGGTTTTTTTACAAAAGGGAACATCTCAAAAGCTGCATCTCTGTAAACGGTGCTCAATCGGTTTTACGCTTTGATAAAATAATCAGCATGATATCACTCATGGCCTCTTCTTCTTCTACCTGATAACAGCATATCAATTTTATCTGCCT
This sequence comes from Lumbricus rubellus, assembly GCA_945859605.1. NCBI lineage: Eukaryota > Metazoa > Annelida > Clitellata > Crassiclitellata > Lumbricidae > Lumbricus > Lumbricus rubellus. The sequence continues at coordinate 12,330,933 of OX243822.1, read as the reverse complement.
GTAGGTGCAGGCATACTACTTCTGCGAGTCTATGCCACACTCTGTCTTCAATAAGAAAGTCTGTAGCTACAGTTTGTTTAATAAGAGCGCATGTGATACGAGGCTGGTGCGGTGTGTATGTACTACAGCATTGTTTTCAGCTGCTACACACCGATGTAATAGAATCAGACTTGATTAATAATAATCATTAATTAGAGTAATTTGAGCTTCAATGGCTTTAAACGCAATGTTAATAAATGTACAAATGCCAGTTGGTTGCTGTTGTTGTTTTACTATCAACTGCTGAAAGGAAAAAAGATTTGCATGCGTAGTGTATGAGGCCCCTGATTCATTCCACATACCAGAAATGGGCATGATTCATTCATTCATTCAAGACATTTATATAGCGCCTCTTCAAGAGTGTCTACTCAGAAGCGCTCCCGACCCAACCACGGCTAAAGAGAGGAATCTTAAGAGCAGAGTAGAATGTAGTCTCAAAGGCTCTAGGCATTAGACGTAGTTCCACAGGGAGCCCATGATTAGTTAGACTGCTAATCGAATAGAATTGGTTACTAACATTATGCTGATCAATTAGAATGAATTCGCAGTGGCTTTCATCAATTAGCAATTATAATTAGATATATCATGCATATAATTGCTTTAGGGACTTGTCAAATTTTAATCAAGATATGGCACAGCTCTGCAAGTCTCTTTAGCTTGCATGGTTTCTTTGTTAGCATATGCTTATCATGCAGCTGCAGCTACATCAAAGGCAGCTGAAAAACCTATTGCTGAAATGTGTAACACTACATACCGCTTATGTTTTTTATTCCCATAGGAACATTTCAACTTGATACTGTTACCCAGGGTGTGGACCCACGGCTAGCTAGGCTTATGTTTTGCACTACTACTTAGATAGCTGATACTACGTTCACAAGATCTACATATTGACGGAACAAAGAATTTTATTTCTCAAACAGTGATCAGACAATTGAGAAACAGCTAAAGACTAATGAACAAACAAACTCATTGGTAACTAGTTCCATAGACACACAACACAGTGAATATGATGTCGCTGGTAAAATAGGCACTAATAATTTCTGACACCAACTTAAAATCCAACTCGATAAACTGCAGGATTATGTTGCACATATGTTTATTGTTTGTTAATACTTGTTTACATTTTTCCTTTTCACAACATCTTTTCGCAGCATTTAATCTCCAATAAAAGCCGACGAGGTGTACACTTCACAATCATGATTTTTCTTACCAGAAACAAAATATATGTATAAGTTAAAATTTCTGATGTGCTCCCCAAGGGACTGTTACCCCCACATCTCTTACTCTGCACACGAAAACGAATCATTCAACAGTAATGCTCACAAATTAAATTTTAGTAAAATTTTAAAATACAATTTTAATGTAAATCGTAAAAACATGATTAATTGTTTTTAGATGTGTACGACCAAACGTACAAGACTATACTTGCACTCTTTATCCAGCACCGATTTCATTCTCGATTTAACGGCAGCACCAAAAAATGTGAAATATTGCAAGTCATCAGACATGTAACTATGTCAGGTAATTAGATCATGATATATGTAACTATGTCAGGTAATTAGGTCAGGTTAAAAACCGACAGGGACACACAACTACTGTATAACTGTTACTAAAATCTGAACATCCCAGTCACCGGACCTCAATTTTACATACCGTAGTACCTGCAAGAAATAGTATGACAACAGGTACTTGACAGGGGACTAGTCGGCCATTGAAGCAGAACTTTACGCTTGAATGCCTCCTGAATTTGATAGTGCTACTGAACGGGTACCTAATTTACCATAGCTAGAGTGAATCATAAAATAAATTGACAAGTTGAATTCAACAAGAATTCATCAGAACCTTGCCAAGTGCTATTATGCATTTAACCTTGTCAATCCCATCAAGTCCAAACGCGTTATATAATAATTATACCAGACACAAAACAGACAAACACACTGAAATTTCAACCCTTTGAAACTCCGACAAAGATGACAACCAGCACGTCGAATATTATTCACGCATATGAGTCATGGCTCCGATCCCAAAGACAAGAAGAACATGATAAATTTGAGAGGACGATGATATCTGACTGCTGTCGGGGGCGTCTTCTTACGATCGTCCCATCTTAGCGCCGCGGCTCCCCTCTTACGGGAGGCAGGGATTTTTCGTAAGGAACTCTTCGCCCTTCTTGATGTTCTTCTGCAACTCGGGCAACGCGCTCTTGATGAGGTTGACTTCGTAGTCGATCATCTTTCCAAGTCCGAGGTTCTTCTCGATTCCATTTTTCTTAAAATTAATCAAATAAATTTAATCATTATAATTGATAAACAACATCAAGCAATATTCACAGTAAAGATAGAAAGGAAGTAAACGACGCTTTATAATAGCAATATCTCTATCTTATGGCCTTCCTTGTTGCCATCCGATTATGTTATGAGAAGTATCTTGTACTATAAGGCCTAAAAAAATATGTTGTGTTTCCGGTAACAGAGCTAAAAAAATTCGGTAGGTAGGTCGGAAAATATTTTTATTTTGTAAAATATTTTTATGCAGTGACTATCCGAAAAAGTATACCCCACTAGTCATTTTTGCACGCTGAAACAAAGTACGTGTTCTAAGCAAGTATAAACTGCCTATTTCCCGACTGTCTGGACCTAAAACTGCTCTAGAAACAGTCCTATTAATTTCATTTTGTTGACGTCTCTTATGTTATGTCAATACAAATGTTAAAAAAATATTTGTTGAAAAATTTTTTTTTTAAATTTTTGAATTTTTTTTTTTAATAAATTTTTTTTACAAAAATATTTGGGTCGCGGCCGTAAAAATGGGTCGGTCGGGTTACCGGAAACACAACAATTTTTTTTTTACGCCTAACTATTGTTTATGGTTGATAGTTACAATAAAATGAATTCAATTGAGAAATTCACAGTGAAGATAGAAAGGAAGTAAACGTCGCTTTATAATAGCAATATCTCTACAGACAATCTTTTAAAAGCACAGTCCCAAGGCATTGCAACCAATCATTAACAATGGACATTCTCACCTCTATCCATTTTCAGAGAGTGTACGATCACCCATCCCATTTACACCTTAGCCGATAAAGGGTTAAGGACTCCTAAGGTCATATCCTGGAATGCCATCTCCAAGTAATTATTATAGCAACAATTAAATGCATAATATTGTACCAGAAAATGCAAATAACCCTGCAAATGTATCCATATATGACTGACTTATGGCAATGCAAAAACTGATTATCACTAATTAAATAGTAACTAATATTAATAGTCACTAAGTAATAATTAGCAAATATTGATAAAAGCAAGGAGGCCGGAAACTCACGCCAAGCAGCAAAGGTGTGGAGAAGTAGGAAGCCTCCGTTTCATCGGATCTCACGAAAGCACATTCCACAATGCCACCCTCGCCAGACAAGGCCTCCAGAATCGACTTAACAAACCGACTTCCAGCAAAGGCCATGGACAAAGTCGCAGAGCCCTGCAAGACAATTCCGATGCAAATACAGAAACAGTGCATAAATTAAACATCTCTGAAGAAATAACATTTAAACAAGATGCTTAACTTCAGATGTCCTATGCCTCGTGCTGAGATCTAATCTAGAGGCACTACCGTTTCAACACGTCAACTTAAGTCTTCTTTCCAGGGGGTTTTTTACACTGGGAGCGTCTCTCATTACATTGTACTGTGAGAGGCACTTTATATACATTTCTAAATAGAATAAAATAAAATAAAAATTAACTTAAAACCTTCAAAAAATTTAATTTGGAAAACAATTTCTTTTACTTTATCTTCTCACAGTTTACATTCATATACTAGCTGTACCCGACCACGCGTTGCTGTGGCAGAAAAGACTCTCTTCCTCCCCTTCCCTCCCCCTTTCCCCTCCCCTCCCCCTCTCCCTGCCCCTCCCCCTCGCCCTTACTCTTCCCCTCCCCCTCCGTCCCGTCCCCTCCGCTCCTTTCCTCCCTCAACCAAGAAGGCCGCAAAATAATTATGCGAATCGCTTATGACGTCACGGGACGCAACCTCGTTCATGTTTCGTCTGCATGGTCGCAGTCACTGTCAAGGCGTTTGTGAATCTGGCAACGTGCGGTTTTGAATTTGCAAATGGCGGTCGAGCGGAATGCAAAGTTCACTTTTTGTGGAAAATATTGCGTTTATTCGGAGAAAAAAAAGTTGGAAACTCTCTTATAGGAATGGAAGGTTTTGTGAAATTTTCAAAACAATCTGTACGGTACGTTTCGAGAACACTTTACACAAACTATTGGAAAGTTTCATTTTTATATATATAGATTATTAAAAAAACCTACATGATTCACTTCTTTAATTAATACAATTAAACTATCCAAAATTCTAGAGCACCACTCAGAGGTTAAAGCAATGGGAACTAGCGCGATTCGAACCTGGAACCCTCCGGCTCCGGCACCAAACCCACCACTACGCCCTACAATTCTAATTATAAGAATGGCATGGTAAGAGTTCTGGAAGTGAGACTTTAATTTAGAGCGTAAAGCCAAAGTGGTGATAGCGGTGAAACATGATGCATGTGATGCGATAGTTCAGAACCAGACATTTAGAAGTAGAAGCTTACAGCTCCAGCTTTTGCCTCGACAACTTCTGTGCCAGCGTTCTGGATACGATGTGTTATTGCGGCGCGCTCATCCTAGAAAAAAACAGTCATGGGCAATTGTGCAACAAAAAGCATAACATAACACACAGTTGTAAAAAACGTTTTTTCGTTTTTTATTCTCTTCCAAAAAACGTGGTTTTTTATTTTTCACATCGATTTTTATCGTTTTTCTTCTTTAACTTTATTTATTCATTTACTTTCTGTTATTATTTTCCTTAATTTTAATTTTTTTCTTATATTTCTTATGTTTTCCGCCAACTCTCAAGGATTCAGCTAACTAAAGTCATTGTTTCATCGTTTAACATCATCATTTAATTTTTATCGTTTTTTTCGTCGGTTTTTTTCTCTAGAAAAAAACCGACGTTTTTTCCGTTTTTTATTCCGTTTCCATCGTTTTTTACATCTATGACATAACATTTGTTTGCAACGGTCTACACTTGTTGTCGTTTTGAAATGACCACATCAAACTTATTACTGAGAAGTACTTGACAATTCCTGTAAATCACTAGTTAGTCCCATGTTCACTTTGCAATCCTATGATCACTGAAAAAGCAGTAAGCACCCACTCTGTAATCCTATCTACGATTAAGAAGAATAAAATTTTAGGCTGAACAGTGCATGAACAACAGCGTTCTCAACAGAGGGACAATTTGTCTTTGTATTGTCACGAAAATTGCACTATGCAAACTAAACAGCAAAATTCACATCATACATCAAGACTCGGGCAATACAGATCGTAGTGAGAGTGAATGCAGTAAATGCAAAGTCCAATGACTCACCGAAGGAAATGACACGGGTGGTGTGCACTGAGAAATCAGTGGAACAATGGTCACTCCTGAATGGCCGCCAACAACGGTACAGTTGACATGGTTGACGTCAAGACCCTGTACAGCAAAAGTGCAACCGCAACACCTATCGAAATCACTAGACTAAATTTGATCTTTACTCAAGTTTTAATGAAAAATAGTAACTATCCATATACATAGATTGGTCACATTTATGACTCTATAAATAATTTTAAAAATAGATAATCATTTCAAAAATAAAATAGAAATTCAAAATAATTGGAAGCGATAGCCATTTCAACCTCTGTTGCAACCATTTGTTGATGGCAGTGCTTAAAGTTCTGCACAACCAAGACTGCTGCGACACTGTGAAACTGCCATGCTTATCAAACAAAGCAATAAATGCCTACTACAACAAAAGTCTAATACTAGGTATAAAGGTATATGTATTCTTTCAAACAACATCAAGTAAAGTAACATCTAAAGCATGTATACAGCGCTGCTTTGAGAAAGCACTTGACAATAATTCAGATGGAAATGGAACTGTAATGAATAATGGTCACAAGCAGACGTTACGTTGATTAAGTACCATTTACTAATCCGTTTGCCATCTATTGTTCTCAGGTAAGAAAGATGCCATGAGACATCACAATCATATACAAACAACAGAGATTCATTTTATTTTATTGTAATAATATGTTGAAGTCTGTCATATATACGAGCAGAACACTTCAGTATTTAAGTAAGTATGTGTTGCTCCTTATTGTACAGCAGAGTTTGAAGTGGTAGAGCATAGAAGACCACAACGCAGTATAGTTCACAAAGCAATTCCAAATCGGAATCCGATAGGGCCTATAGGTCTAACTTGTTAATGGTTTATTAATTGTTGTTCTGCTTGTATACCTTGGCCTGGGCAATGAAAGCATTCGCTCGCACGATGTCTAGCGTCGTGACACCAAAGATTCGATTTGGATCGTAGACACCACGTTGCTTGAAGACCTCACTCGCAATTGGAACAGTCGAGTTAACCTAGAAAATAAAGTGGATTTAATACACTGCTTTACGTTTAATGTCGTGCTTACTTGTAATGCTAGTTAACCAGTAAAGGTTCTACAGTTGTTGGATTGCTGCCCCACTGTACTCTGTACTTCAGCCTAACCATCCTTCAACCCCAAAGAAGTTCCATTAGCTAAGCTACTCCTAACGCAGCCATAAGTATGAAGTGCAAGTGACTGCATGACCTAAGAGTGAGGTCAGTCCTGCCCCTCACCCATAACAAAAAATGGTGTATAGTCACTGTCAGTCCGTGTAGATTACAGCTGAGATGGCTTAACACTTTACCAGTTCATTTTTCCGTTAAGCTTTCAGCGGATATTCTCGGGGCAAACAGGTAAAGGGTTGATATAATTTTATACCATTTATAGACATGGATCTATGTATGTAACAGCAACTTACTGGGTTCGAAATTATGCAAATCACGGCCCCAGGGCAATACTTGGCACAACCATCAGCCAGATCTCTCACGATAGATGCGTTTGTGTTGAAGAGATCATCTCTTGTCATGCCTATCAGAAAATGAACAACAATCTATATATGTACAACAAAAACAAGACAACCACATATAATTTAGAAATAACAGCAAACAACAAAGAAAATATTTTAAAAATATTTTTAAAAAGTAGGGTTGTGAAGTTAATTAATTAACCGATCAATCATTAACAATTTTTATATTTTAAAATAATTAATTTAGGCTTGCTTGATTAACTTTTTCACTTAAATGTCATGATGATGAACGGCCCATTTCCGAAGTAAACAATAACGCAAAAATGATAATTTAAAATGTCTGGGTGAATAGTTAAGATATCACTTTGCATAACAAATATCAAATTAATTAAATTTAATCATTGAAGTTAAACTCTGGAGACCAATCGATAAATTTATTTTTCATCAGTACCAGCCCTACACAAAAGGAAACCTAAGGAGCATACAAAAAATGACAGACAATCCAAAGCAACGCTAAACTAACCAATACATAGATACACCTGTATAATTTAGACAAGCAACTAAGTACACGTATTATAAGAAAAATCACCTGGCTTTCGAGGTACTCCGGCTGGAATAACGACCACCTGGCTGCCTTCCAGTGCCTCTCTCAGTTGCTTTGCACCAAGATGGCCGCTCACTTTGGCTGGGGTCGAACAGTGGCTGATGTCTGCAGCCACACCCGGAGTGTGGACGATATCATAGAGGGCGAGGTGCGAAATTAGAGGGTTGAGTTTGAGCAGCAGAGACAAAGGCTGACCGATGCCACCGCTTGCGCCCAGCAACGCAACTTTCGTTTCCCTCTTTTAATAGCAAAAAAACACCAAAGCCAGATTTCATGAACATCTTTATAAAGTCAGTGCTAAAAATCAACAATTAAAGCTTACAATTAAAGTAAACAATTAAAGTTTCAACTTAAATTATCATCATCACGAGCTCCTGACACAAGGGACACTTGGCAGCGATGGGTACAAGATCAATAAGATCTCCATTGTAATTTTATCATTTGTCAAGTCCATTGTCCCCTTAGTGTTAGTCCAAGAGATATATCAATATTATATATAAACATGCATAATTGCATATATTATACCTATGCATATTCTCAGGCGCTATCATTATGTAGGCATAGACAGAGATGGCTAGACGGGGATTGTGTGGGCCGCACTCCATATCTTAGATCACATCTTGCACGAGGACAAAGCATAAAATAACGTCGCTGAAGAAGTTTTCAACGTGCAAGCTCAACGATGTCAAATGAGATTAACCGGAATTGACTAAACTGTCCTAGATCGTTTCCTTTGGTAGCCAGCATTTGCGAAAATCGCCTCCCTGGACTATAGTGCCATCAGATAATGACCTTGGCACGAATTCTTCGCCCGAACAAACAAAACACCAAAAAGGCAATCCTAAATTTCTGTGTGTACCTGAGCAGATACGCTAAAGTTTCGGACCAAGCCCCGAACGATCGAAGATTTGACGACGTTTAGCATTTTGGAGAAACTTTTTGACAAACTTCAGCGTAAAACTTTCTGTATTCAGCCAGAGACCTATCGCACAACGTATGGTAGGACCGGTTATAGAGAAGCCGGTCAAAGCAACTGCTGATGTTATATAGCGTCTTTCTAAATGTCAGTCCAAGTTCTAGGTAGTGGAACTGATTAGGCCTAGTTTGAGAGTCATCATTTGGCTCATAAACAAACTCAACCCATCTGTCAATTTGACACACCGGTGTTCACTTATATCATTTAAGAAAAGAACGATTTGTATAAATTGTATTACAAATCAATATGGCGTAACAGACCTGGTCAATACGAAAAAGTTTTAGTTTAGCGATTAGGAATTACTGGCTGTAAGTATGATAAAAGTGCACTTTAAACTACAATAACTATTTCAAATCAACAATAATTATTAAATGCTTGTGCAACTTTTGTTTTAAAATCGATATAAATATTCGCTATTATTAAGCATAATAATTATTAGGCTACTTGTGGGTGTGGTTTTTAAAACGTAGGCCTTGCTTCCTTTTAGATTTAAGTCACTCAGATAGCAATGCATCTTCGTTAAGCTAAATAGGTGTGAAATTGCCTAAGTAATTATCATCAAAAGTTTAACCTACTTATTTAAAATTTAAATTTGATCTGCTGCGACATGATCGGCTGTTTGCTCAAATGCGACCTTTGAAACATTACAACCTTGACCATAGGTCTAGTGTGCCTTCAACTGCCTTGACCGTACGAGTTTCGACCTATGACCTTGCCTACAACAATATTATAAGACACATGATATTTTATGTATATCTGACAAAATCACGGGCCATTCAACTTATTCGTAGTCAAATCTTAGCAGAATTTTTTGACTGCAGTCTCATATTAAATTCAGAAACTTGTACTGAACAAATATTTACAAATTAAGTATTCTATACTCAAGCGCACTGACCTATATTAGTTTGATGCTATAAATAGCCATAGACTCCTGGATACTCAGTGATGCCACAGCTGGTTTTTCTCACTAGATCTGGGTTTTTGGCCTTCGTCTGGGTTTCTGGTTTCTTTTGGGCAAAATCTGGGTTTATTTTAGTTGACCATTTTGTATTTAAAACACATGAATATTCTGTTATAATTCAATGTAAACTGGTTGTGCCACATAATAATTTTGCTCCACTAATTTTAATTTGAAGCTCAAATCGTTTTATAAAAAGTCTGGGTTTTTCTTGGTTTTGTTTATAAGAAAATCTGGGTTCATTTGTGAAACCTCAGTGGCAACACTGTCAGAATATTCACTTAACTTCGTGTTTTATTTGCCAAGTTCACGATGGCGTTTGCTAAAGGGTTAGGATTCGGGATGCTTGCAAACTTTGCGAAAAGTAGGAGCTTCTTGCCGCTTTTGAATGAAAGGCAAGTAAAACAAACGTCTACTGAATGCTCGGGTTGGTTAACTTTGGTTGCCACGGTTTATTTATTTTGTCTTCATTCCTTTGGAACTTGATTTCGACTCGTCGGGTTCGAAGTAGGCCTACTATGCCATTTTGGACAAAGAATATTAATAAAATTTGAGCTAATGAAACTCCCGCAATGTTTGAAAAGTGTTTGTTTTAGTGAACTTAAGTATTCCATAGTTAAATTTTGGAAGTTTCCACATTCGAATTTTCTGCCGAGACAGGAAACGCATGATCTGTACTTGCTAGGCCTGTGGACTTAGAAATTCATTCATTCATTCATTAGGACATTTATATAGCGCTCCTTCAAGTAAAAAAAAACTACTCAGGGGCTCTTCCGACTCCAGCGCTCACAAAAAGAACAGTTTGAAGTTTAGTAAGGAAGCCACATTTTTTACTGATTATGAATGTTTTTTATTGTTTTTTTTAGCAGTAGGTGCCTTTCTTTGGCTTCGGCACTCCACTCTTCCAAGACTTCTACTGCAGATGCTTCGCAGCAAGCATCAGATGACAATAACAAGAAGGAGAGTTGGCTGACAAAGTTGCTAGTCCGGAAAATCGAAACCGGGTCGGAATCACATTCGTCGAAGCTGTCTGACAAGGAGACAGTTTACGAACTTCAGAGTGAGTTGGATATGACCTGAAGAACTGAACTTATTAGCAATTCTTGTTAATTATTTTTATTAATTGTTACATGATACTATAAAATGGAACATATGATGTCCGAGGTAACAGGCTATCACCGAAACTGGCTCCTGTCATATGAAAAATTGGTTTAAAAAGTTACGTTTAACTCGTATAGATTTGCAGAAATGACGAAGAGCATTATGAAGTTAATGATATATAGAAATATTTAATATTCGGATTTCAGCTGTAGGGGATATAGCTGACTATGCATAAGAACAGAGCATCAGTGACCAGTGCAATTGGATGACCGAAAACATTTTAGAACAGACAACCTGATTCAGCGAACATTGTTTTATCTGCTTTAGTTTGTGCATGTTAAAGCAACTATGCCCATTAGCACTTATGAATTATATTTTTTTCAGTTCACTCTGTGAAACCTGAGCACATGGACAATTACTTGAAGGAATTGTAAGTGAAATTCTTGTCTTCTAAGATTGATGTTGAAAGCAGTTTTTACTTGTGAAGCAATTGGCCGTCTGTGCTTTGTTTTTCTCGTGGAGTATACTGTTTTTTGCTCAGCTGTTTATATATGTGTGTATGAGTACCGGTACTTGTTATAGGGCCCCTTGAAGATTTCTACTCAGAGGCACTTCCAACTACAGTGCGGACACTGAATCGGAGTTTCACACTGATGCGCATGAGCATTTGCGAATGAAGGACTTGCTCAAGGTCCTATTTGGCGGCTTAAGGTGGATTCAAATCCGCAACCTTCCGGCTCCAATGCAACAAATATACCCACTATACCACTGCACCCCATGTCATTGGGTCAGTTATACCGCAATGGCTGTTGGCTCAGCCATCATGGCTGTTTGCAATGTCATGATGGTTGTTTTCTAGTCGTTTGTTCAGTAGTATGGCTTTCGCTTGGCCATTTGAGCGCAATATGTTCATTCATATGTGTTTCATTTAACTTAGTGAATAGTATCTATTAAGAATTCTTGTGTGGCTTGCGGACAATAGTACACGAAGGGCACTATAACATTTAGCAATTTTATGGTTTTCACTTAGGTATCCAGCTGAAAATACTCAGCATGGACTTTGATACCCAAGCAGTATGATACTAAAATTTGACTCCTGTAATCTGGCAGTACTTATCTCAGAGCAGCGGACAGCCAAACAGGTCATAGCGTATAAAGCGCTAATAAAATTTCTATATGGCTGTTTATTAAACTCGTTGTTTTGCTAACTTTGCAGCCACACCTTTGTTGGCATGATCAAGGACGGTAATACTGGAGCAGAACTGGCAGGCAGTTGGACAGTGGAGGTTGGGGACCTGGATCAAGCCGGTAAATCTGCATTTTAGGCATAAATTTATAAATAATCTCATAAGAAAAAAAGAGGAAAATATCGTAGAAACATTTACTGTGAAGTTCATGTGCAGAATTACTGTGATGAGGGCTTGAGGAGTATTTAAAAATGCTTTCTGAAAAATTACAAGCAAATCTAAAGATAACTTTAATATTAGGAAATGTCTTGGATCATGACTTTGAAAACTTCAGCATTAAATAAATAAATAGGCAATTGTAATGTATGACCGGATGCTTGCTTGCTTAGTTACATAATGACTTAGTTCTGTGTGGATTTTAACAGCCTGACCTGTGTGTGAGATGGTTAATGATGTCCAATTTAGTGGTCTGATTGATTGAATTTTGTTTTGACCTGTTGATTGATCAGGGTTGATTGATCCTTGATTCATTGATTGATCGTTCAGCAATTGGCTCATTGATGACCTCTAGGTTTCTTCACTGTTGTATTTATTTATGAGTTTTGCATCCTCACCAATTGTTGAATTGTCATCTGTGCTTGTGCTGTAGTTCATCTTTTTAAGTTCGACAACGGTTATCCTGCCCTGAATCGACACAAAAAGATACTCAGGACGAACCAGGTGAGGAGGCCTCTGTGCATTTCTAACCACGGAATTGCCTATTTTATATGCCGGTTTTTGCCTCGTCATTTTGCATGCATTATTTTATCTGGTTGTTAACTTGAGCTTAAGTGGTGCTGTCTAGTAACAATTAAACATTCTTTTTTTTGAGTTTGCTAATGACAAATTGACAAGTTTAAATACATGTGCTGGTTTATGCAATTCAGAATTCAGAAGTAAAATTCACAGATTTTGATTCAGTGGCATTGCTACAGTAGGTCGTGGCAGGTCATTTGACCTACCTGTTTTACTCTTCACCTGCCTTATAATCTGCCAAAAATTCTTTGGAATTTTTAATATCTTCGTTACATTTATTTTCTTCAAACTGCTGAATAACTCCCACGACCGTGACACAACCTTCTGAAATTGTATGAATGTTATATAATAGTTGTTTTAATTTGAAATTGAAACCCTGTACTGTTTTTGTCAGGAGTTCATTGATTTCAAGAAACATAGAAATATGATGCTTCGATCACGCAAGAACCAGATCCTTCTCGCATTCAGCTTCTGGCCAGACATAAAACCTCGATCTGGGAGCAACATCTATGAATTGAGAAGCTACGTTCTCAAGGTAACTAGGTCTTTAAGCAGAATCAAGGATTGTTTTGTTGCTAAAGTATCGGCTTCATCGTTGCGTTTGAATTGATCGTGTCTAGAACTGTGATTTTGCAATTGAAATCACCGCTATCGATTAGTATATAATATTCTTACAGGCAGAAATACTTAAAGTGCAGCGTATTGAAATCAGGCATTGTTTTTAGTTTCGTAGTCTATTCAGGAAAGAAAGGCTAGGATGGTCAAGTATATCCCTTAAGCGCTACAAGAGTTAAGGTGTTTCAGAGGTTGTGTAATTGGTGTTAGAACCAATGAAGTAACCTTCATATGGTTCTAACAGATTGTATACATCTTTTTTGTGTGCATAATTGATTCATGGGTGGTTGCTTAAACGTGGTGTTTATATCGTTAGGCTTTTAAATTTTTTTAAAGCAGTGCTGAATGTTCTGAAATACAGTCTTTGTTTTCTCTTTCTCTTGTATTTCTTGTTATTAGATATTATGAGTTCTTGCGAGCATAATTATGGCAATGTACTGTCTCATATGTTAAGTATTCAAAGGCTATTTCTTCTCTTAGTTAATTCTTCATGTTTCTGTATTGTATATGGTTTAGACTGTTTAATTTCCATTTGGTCATGTGGTTTCTTTTTAACAGCCTGGTACGATGATCGAATGGGGAAATAACTGGTAAGCTCACAACATTTTTTAGCATAGATACGTACACATAGTACACTGTTGATTTTTGGAGGCAGATGTTAATGTGGCTAGAACAGTCATGTACATAATCTGGCAACAGGATGTACTTATTTTGCCCTGAGACCCACAGGTCTAGGTCAGATCCAAACTGTGGAAAGATATTAACAGACCTTTGCTTTATACAGGATGTAAAATGCATGCCGTATGCCCTCTGGTAATTGGGCGGTTATCGGATCATTGCATTTTGATCTGGCAGAAGAAGTTTAGTCCCAAGGTTTGGTTTACTTGAATGATGCTGCAATGGTATATATGTTAAACAGCAGGGTAAATTCATCAGCATTACTTGTATCAAATGTTTATTAATGACCACAGTTAAAATGCACTTCTTTCAAAGAGTATGTTCTCAGAAAATCTTAAGTTTATTGAGTTGTGATCGCTTGGGTTGCATTTGGAGTCGTCCGAGAGAGACTCTTGCAGTACGAATACCAACGGTTTAATAATTGTGATTGTAATGGTAATCAAACATTTATATATCACCACTTCAAAAGAACTTATCAGAGGCGCTCCCGACCTGACACCAAACCATAATCAAAGAGAATGGTTTTCAAACACTTGCGGAAAAGGGGCAAAGAATAGCTACCTATGAGTACATGTCGAGACGGCCGTGCCAAGAATTATATGCATTTTAAATTATGTTGTATCAGTCACAAGACACTGAAATCAGATCAATCAGTCTATCTCTTCATGCTCAGCCCTCTAGCATCCAGATATTTAACTTGGTAACGGACACCCTGCGTTTCTGAACAAAAACAGTTTTTGGCTCCCACACATCCTAAACTTGTGGCTGCTCTAAGACTTTGAAATACAGTCTGTCACTTCTCTAGCATCATTCAGTGCTAAACTTGAAACTTGCCTCTTCACAGTCTTCAGCTTGCTGCCCATAGCTGCGTTCTTATTTCTCTGACTTGCAGTTGTCTTCTAAAACGAATATGGTTTACAGAAGTACAGTAGCCATTGATTATTGCCTTGGGCGTTATGACATTGGTGCTTTAGAAGTTGTTGGACTAGATTAGTTTAGACAACACGTACTAGATCCATCTCTTTCCAGGGCGTCAGGTCTAAAGTATCGAAATGGCCTGGATGAGGCTGTTGGTGGGTTTTTCTCCCAAGTTGGGGAGCTGTCCGCTGTTCACCATATTTGGGGTAAGTTGTGATTCGGTGGCCGATTACCGAACCCTCTTTGCAGCGTGTTTGCTTTCTGAGAGTTCTTCTGCAGTCGTTCATTGTTCACTTTCATTAAGCGTTTAAGTGTTTCCAACTTTTGTTTCTACGTTTATTGCTGTTTTCTTGAAACCGTTTTTCTCTTTCACTTTAATCTTGTTGAGCTCGTGTTGCACTAATCGTTTCGGTTGTGGGATGGAAGTTGATCAGTAAGTCTGATGAACTTCCGTGATTTGTTTGGCTTTTGTTTTTCTAATGTTCTGGATTAGGATATGTAGGATATGTCCATATATTTATGTACGCATGGAAAGGGGGGGGTCACGGGATTTAGGCAATTTGCGTATAGGGGGGGGGCGCCTTGTACGTGCGTAGAAATAAATGTCTGATTATGACATCCACATTAGCCCAATATATATATATATATATACTAGCTGGGGTACCCGGCGTTGCCCGGGAAATTTAGGATTCGACCCGCTCCGGCAACTACCCAACCACACCCCACCTCCACCTCAAACCCCCACCCCACCCCGTACACCCACCCCCTCCATCCGCCCCGGCTTCACCCCCTCCACGCCACCTCCACCCCCATCCTCACCACACCCCAACCTCCACCCCACCTCCATCCCCACCCCGTACACCCCGCCCATCCACCCGCCCCCGCTTCACACCTCCACCCCACCTCCACCACCCACCCTCAAACCCCCACCCCACCCCGTACACCCACCCCCTCCATCCGCCCCGGCTTCACCCCTCCACGCCACCTCCACCCCATCCTCACCACACCCCAGCCTCCACCCCACCTCCATCCCCACCCCGTACACCCCGCCCATCCACCCGCCCCCGCTTCACACCTCCACCCCACCTCCACCACCCACCCTCACCACACCCACCTGTACCCCCTACTCCGCCCTCAAACCCCCATCAACCCCGTCCACCCCGCCCCGTTCACCCGCCCATCCCACCCCTCCAACATCCACCTCCACCCCACCCTACCCTCACCCCTACTCTCCACCCACCAACCGAACCCCGAGCCCAAGCCAGTTCCCACCCCACCCAAACCCTCCACCAACCCACCAACTCCCACCCCATCCACGCCCAAAAGCCCCACAACATTCCGACCTCCAATGGTACGCCATCGGTGAAATTTTGGTTTTCGAGAAAAAAATTTCCTCCCACCCCACTCCCACACCCACCCCAAACTCACCCACCCGACAACACCCCACCACACTCCGACCTCTCCAGCGGTACGCCACCCGTGAAATTTGGCTTTTCGGGGGAAAAAATCCCTCCCACCTCCCCGAAAAATTCCCTCCCACACCCCCCCCCATGACCCCCTCGCCAACCGCACAACACACCACCACTAACTCCGACCACCACCGGTAGGCCTACGCGTAAATTGACTATAATTATAGTAGGACTTTACAGCAAAGCGGATTGGAAATTCATATACATCAGCTGTGTTTATATAATGGCCATGCAAGCGTTTAAAAAGGTGTTTAATAAACGTAGGGTTTTTGCCCCCACCGTGGCCCCCCCATGGTGGGGGAGATTCGCCAAGAACTCTACTGGGTGGTTCCGATGGCCCTCTGTCTAGGTGCAAAGTTTGAAATCAATAGCTGCGTTTTAGTGAAAAAAATTGGGGGGTTTCGCCCCCCACCCTGGCCCCCATGGTGGTAGAGAATCGCCAACCCCTCCACTGGGTGTCCGACGCCGAGACGGACAGAGTAGTTAAGGTTTGGAGTGAAAAGGTCAAAAACTGTTGAAATGCATTCCGGTCAAACACACACACAGACAGACAGACACACAGACAGACAGAATCCTCTCTTTATTAATATAGATATATATATATAATTAGGGCAGTCCATAATCACGGTCAAAAAGTGAAAAAATCACGGCATACTTTTGTAAAAATCCAAAAATTCACGGCACAGTGATTTTCTGTGATTTTCACATTTTCAGCACTTTTTTGTAAAAACACGTTAAAAATACGAGTATCTACGAATGAGTCTTCACTTGTCAGCGACGTCGTTCACTCCCCAAAACAGAAATTCTTAAATTAATTTAATGGTTTCACGCTGTTTTTGGTCGTCGGCGCCTTTTGTGACATGTTTCACAACCATTTTTAACGTGTTTTCCCTAAAAAGTGCTGAAAATGTGGAAAATCATGGCAAAATGCAAAATTCACGGCAAACGGCGAAATTCACGATTTCCGTGATCTCCGTGAATTCGTGATTTAGGGACTACCCTATATATAATATATCCATGTGAGATCCTGTTATTGGGTTGTAAGCGACCGATTTGACCTTTGCAGTCATTCAAACGAGCGTAGACTTTTCTTTTCCAGGGCACGTGGTTTAAAATTCCGACTGGAAAACAATGAACCGGTTGCAGGATATTTTTCCCACATTGGCGACCTGTACGCTGTTCACCACATGTGGGGTAAGTTGCTGGATTATCAGTACCCACCCCATGGCTCAGCTTGTATTCTAAATTGCACAGTGTCTTATGCTTTCGATGTGTAATTGTGTATGTATGTTTGTACATGTATGTATGTATGTATGTATGTATGTATGTATGTATGTATGTATGTATGTATGTATGTATGTATGTATGATCACTTGTTATAGCATTGCTTCAAGATATCTACTCTGGGGGCGCTCCTGACTACAGCGCTAACACTGAATCGGAGTTTCACGCCGAAGCGCTTGAGCAATTGTGAGTGAAGGACTTGTTCAAGGTCAATATGCGGTGGTTTGAGGTGGATTTGAACCCGCAACCTTCCGACCCCATGGCACTGAGCATACCCCTACTGCACTGTGTCCCACAGTAGTTGAAACTGTTTGTTTGTTATAATGCTTTTGATGTATAGTTAAGTTTTATCTGCTGTGTTCTATTATTTTACATATTTGTGTGTGTGTTGTGGTTTTTGAGATGTTCTGCTGTTATTATTATTTTGTTTTTATTGCTATAATTATGATTTATCACTGTTGCTATTACTAGTTAAGTTCTAGTTACGCATTAAGTATTATTAATGAAGGCATGCATGAATAATAATTAAGGAAGATTGGTCAGGCTGGTATAAACTATCAGCTTTTACTGGCTCCTGTTGCACTGTACCTAGTTAGGCCTACTCATGATCCTTAGTTCCTTACACTTTTGTGTGCAGTTAACAAATTCACTCATTCAACTTTCCATGTTTGATTTTTTTTATTCACAAAATTCTGTTGTGTGAAAATTAAATACCGGTAACCATTACTTTTATTGGTGAAATTTGTCAATTTCACAATCTGTTTTCATTTGTATGATTCCAATTATTTATTACCGGGTTTAATTAAACAATTTGTATTTATATAATCCATTTTTAATGATTTTGAAGTTAAATTCAAGGTGTTTTATAAATTTAGCCAAAGTTTTGTACACAACATAGATCTAATAATGAGCGTAGAATGTAGTTTATATGCATGGGCGGAAACCTAGGGGGACAGGGGGGACGTTCCCCCCCCAAGGAAGGTGTTGGGGGGATGGCCCATGCATTGGTCCCCCCAAAGTTGAGCGTGAAGACTCTCACGGCGGAGGAAAAAAATTTGTATAGGTATTTTCTAAAGTTTTCGGCCGGATGACTAAAAAAAAGGTCATCAACTTTTTCAAAGCGAAAATAGAAATTTTTCTTGACTTTCGGACTCGTTAAAAATTTTCGTCCGTCAAAAAATCCCTCGCGTCTTTCCTTCGGCCACTCGTTTGTCCCCCCAAGTCTCCGCCCAGGTTTCCGCCTATGTTTATGTGAAACCATTTGGTTTGTTCGGTGTGAGAGTGGTTGGCTTTAGTTATTGTGTTTTTGCTTGAACTATGACTTTGCACCTTCCTATTTAAAATAAATATTTCAAGTCGTCAAACTATTGAGGAGCACAATTCCAAAACTCACTCAGTCCAATTGATAAGCATTGGACTGAGTGAGTTTTTAAAAGTTGTGCTCCTGAATTGCCCACATGATTTTTGCAGGTAATTGCTATTTTAAAAGTTTATATATTTACATATTGGATTATTATGACCATTGTAGCTTCATAAAACTGCACATAAATTTATTTTGTAGTTGGTTATTACTTTATTTTGCAGCCATGGTTTTGGGATGTTAGATGAAATTTACAGAATGTGGTTTGTCACTCAGGTTTTAATGAACGAGGATGCTATGGACCAGCTGTAGCTTTACAGCATTTAGCACTTAGTACTTGTATGACGTAAAATAATCTTGTATTCAGAGGGCCCATCCATATATATTATGAACGACATTGTACACAGTGAGGGAGTGATCAGATTTAGGCGAATTTTTGTATGAGTGCGTAAGGTGGGGAGGAGTCTCAACAAAATGTATGCACACAAAATAAATGTCTAATTACGACGTTCACATAGCCTGCTTTATAACTGTATTATAATATTCTATAGTTGTCTGATGTATTACATTATATAAAATACCAGCCTGATAGAAAGTTTTTTTTTTATTGTAACGCAACTGAAATTGGCTGATGATATTCTATTCAACAGCCTATGAAAGCCTTGAAAGCCGCAAGGAAGTTCGTGAAGCAGCATGGAGCAGACCTGGATGGGACGATTGTGTTGCTCATACAGGTCAGAGAATAAACACTTCTTGAAGCTCGTAATACATGTGATTAGCAACTTATTTAGTGAGCACTGAATATGTGATTACCAACTTATTTAGTGAGCACTGAATATGATGTGATTACCAACTGATTTATTATGACCTGCCGAAATTCTTGATAATTATCGTCTTTGCATTATTTTGATTTCTTTAACCCTTTAATGCCGTAGGGTATAGGATTCCCCATACCATTTACTGTCATCTCAGCATCAAAGGGTTAACCCGGTGGATAACTTCCGTTACCCTGGCATGACCTGCTGAAATTGTATAGCTGGTGCCACGACACCACTGCTATAATAGAGCAACCATATCATGGAGGTGGCTTGAATCATACTATGTGTTACAAAGCAGCGAGTGATATAACCAATAGGGTAATTGGTGTGTTACAGTATAACCTAACAGCAGATTGGTATAACGCACATGGTACTCGTCCAAGGCCTAACCCAATGTTATAAGTACTTCACTGTGCCTGTTGGTTTTGAGTCCAGAACACCAGACCACAGTACATTGTGATGAAGTGTATCAGTTCCATTCTATGCTAACTGACTTACAGAACAATGCCCTGAGAATTGTTAACAGTTTTGCAATAGACGTTGCAGAGTAAATTTTGGGGTCCTTCGCACATACAGATCTCCCTTACATGATTATTCAATGTCCATGAGCACTACATGCACATGATAGTTAAAATTTTGTCTAAAGTTATCAGTTGTTTTTATATAACTGATATTTGTTCACAATTTCAGTTCCGCTGATTCGGCATATGACATCACGAATACTAATTCCAACTCCGTTTTCACCCCTTCAGTGAACTTAGCTTGCCATCGGAAACGGAACAAGAAAAGGCATCGACGTTGAGATTGACTGGTTCCCTAATCCCTACTGTTGAGATTGACTGGTTCCCTACAAATTTTGCATCGTGCTTTATCCTCTGGTGAAATGATTGTTGCTGGTTTAATAAGTTTCGGTATAGATTACCAGATAGTCATGGCTGTTGGTAAATTTTAGTTAACTAAGATAAATACTGGTCCCCTGGTGTTATAATATATGACTGTCTTCCAATAAGTTTATTTGCTATCAAAGTCTAAATTAAACCTCATAATTATTATGTAAATGTAAAGCAAACTTTTGCAATGCTTGGCACATATGGCACAAGTGTTTGTCACTTAAGCCTTTCCATGTTTAATAAAATGGTTCCTTATTGATAATTATCCACTGTTTGGATGATTCCATGTCAAATTTTGAACATTGCAAATCAACAACAACTATATAAGAAACCTGAATTTTGAATATTGTTCTTGTATGGTTTCAAGTGTCCTCTAGTTTTGTAACAATTTACTCATTTGATCCGTGTTGAATACTTGGTCCTTGTTTTGACCTTTTGTACAGATTTATTTTTTTATTTTGATTAGTATAATATTTTGATTAAGATAATAATTATTATAAACATTTTAAGTGCACGCAAATTCACACAGAAATGCAAAACTTGGGCGTGCTTAGTCAGTCGTCGCTATGTAAAAAGCAGAACTCCAGATGTTTGAAACGCAATATGAAAAGGTTTATAGTTTTTTTGTGCATTGCAAATTTATGCAAAATGTAGCATTCAATGTTAGAAAAATGATGCAAGTCAAACATGTTATTTAAATTCTTCTATTTTCTTATGGATTTTGTTCATCCGTTTCCTGTAGCTGTAATTGCTTTCATTCCTGTGTGATTAATGTTACCTTATTGCTGAGTGGCCTTTTTATGCTTTGTCACATTTCCCTGCTTTCCATTCCACTTTCATTTCCTTTCGAATTTGAAAGTTGCGCAGGCGGTATGTTATTTTTGAAACTTTAGACGATTTTTATTATCAACTGTACAGCGTGTACGCAACTAAATGCTGGTGCTGTAATTTGGAAAGTCGTGTTTACAACCTGCGTTGAAAAAGATTTATTTTGTAAAAGTTAAATGATTAAAGAGAATAAATGAGTTATCAGATATTTGCATTGTTCAATTTCATATAATGGCATACACTTTAGTAAGTGTAGTGGTCTAATTTTGTAATTGTATTGTAATTTTAAATTTATACATCACCATTTCAGGTGAGGCTTGTAAAAAGTGGCCCTCATGTCCTCCAACTTAGAAAAGTTGCCCTAAACTTAAAGTAAAAAAAGTTGGGACCACTGGTTCTACATTAAGTTTTTTCAGATTGTTTGTATGTGCACTTGTTATAGCGCCCCTTCAAGCTCTCTACTCAGAGGCGCTCCCGATGCAGAGCGGACACTGCATCGGAGTTTCACGCCGAAGCGCTGAGCAATTGTAAGTGAAGGACTTGCCCAAGGTCCTTACGCGGCTTGAGGGTGGATTCGAACCTCGGACCTTCCGGCTCCAAGGCAACGACGCCACCACTAGACCACCGCGCCCCACTGTAATAGAATTATTTGTAGCACAATTCTGCAATATTCAGAACAAATAACTGAAAGCTTGCTATACAATCTATTGTACAAGAAGTATATTACAGATGTTAAGAAGTGTCGAACACCAGGTGACCTTGTAACGGCTGTGTTATGGCACCATTTAAATTATAATAATAATAATATTTTATATTAATAATCTGCATACGTTTCCCAGTTGCCATTATCATATTACTGTCGTTAAAGGGTTAAAAGTGTAGATAAGAGTTAATCATGAACAAGTTCAATGTTACCACACAAGTTACTACATCAAATTAAAATAAACTAAGCTCATCCGACTTTACCAGTTTCCTTGAGAATCATAAAAAATCGAAACATGATATGCAATTATGCATAATTAATGTCCAATATATTAAATATTCTTGATATTGCACAGAAAACACCTCTTATAACAATTCAACCAAATTCTAAAAGGAGTTCTATATTTAGTTTTAAGTCTCAAACTTGAACAGTCAGCATAATTGTTAGCACGACAATATAGTAAACCGGTATTTCATGACTTTAAACTGAAAATCACCAATGTTTATAGACATGATAGATAAATCCCTTTGATTTCATGTTAAAAATTCCTGATGTCAACTCCAATTGCAACTTGGTTGTTGTTGCCAAAGTCAACAATGCCGCTTGCTTCTATGATGTTAGATTGATGCGCAGTGCTTCCTGGTCTTTAGTGGAGAAACCGATACTTTCCAGGTAATTCAAAATGCTGCCATAACTGAAACAAGAAAATAATTAATGTGCTATCTATTAGCAGTGGTTAAATTCAGACAAGTCTCACATCTGACACCTTAGATTTGAATATATGGCTTATATTTTTTTAAATTCTTTGAGAGACGAGGGCCGTTTTTCTAGGCATGGCGGGCCACTTTTGGCCCGCGGGCCACGGGTTGGAAACCGCTGTGTTAGATCTACACAAGCACATTTTAAGACAGTTTGGGAATGTGAATGTTTGTTTGCTGGACAGGGCCGAGTGCAGCATTACATAAATGCAATGGAAGACAGTTCCACAACGATGCGTCAACACATTAGAATGATTAGATGACAAAAAATAACATAGGGAAGATCAACTTTATTCACAAGTATTCATGGATACACCAAATCATAGCCACAGTAGATTGTACGCATGCACAAGATGCAAATTCTCACTTCACTTCGATAATTAATCAGATTATGGAAGTCTTACGTGTTTTCGATATATTCAAGAGCCCTCATCATAGTCTCCGATTTAGCCGTCAGAAAAGTACGGCACATGTGAAACTGATGAATTATTTCAGTCTCCAGCCGAGCTTGTATTGGCTCCAGTTCAGCCTGTTCACAAAAGATTAATGCACAGAGATACAACAGTTATGCAAAGTAAAGTATGAGCACACTGAATTGTCAGGGTTTTTTTGTATGTGCACTTGTTATAGCGCCCCTTCATGCTCTCTCTCCTCAGAGGCATTCCCGACTGCCGCACGAACACTGCATCGGAGTTTCACGCCGAAGCGAAGAGCAATTGCGAGTGGACTTGCCCAAGGTCCCTTAGGGCTGCCAACCGTCCCGGATTCCCCGGGACAGTCCCGGAATCGGTCCTTGCGTCCCGTGTCCCGGAGTGATTTCAAATTGTCCCGGAATTTGCTCTAGAGATCCACTTATACCAAAATATTCATATTTTGCTTAGCCTGGTAAACTCAACTTGTACACTGTGTCCGGATGAAAAGTAGTACACAACTAAAAGTGTCATAACCCGGTAAAAACTTTTAGGATTTGTCTGAAATTTTAAACACAGCAACTGTGACCATATTTACACGATATTCTAAAGCCGATTAGAAATATAGGCTACGTGAGTTTGTCAAATTTATAAGCGTTTGCGTTGGAGCACCGACAAATTTAACTTTCCAACATTGAAAACTTGAAAAGAAGCGAAATTCAGCTAAATATGCTGTTCAAAATGTCCATCTTGTTCACGGACACACGACCGTAGATCAGACGCTACTGTTTGAAGGTCCTGTCGATGATCACCTGGTTAAACAACTGCCAATCTTCAAACAGACGCGCCCTACGCCCTGCAGTTATCGATGTCATGAATACGCGTGAACAAAAAACGCGCTCCTCCAGTACATGTGCTCCGGATCAAAGTCTGGACTGCTGGACGGCCACAGCTGCAGGATATGAAGCCGAGTGTCTCCCGGGATATCTATTAACCTACTACGTCTACGATCGTGTGTCCGAGAACAAGAAACACATTTTTTTGGCACCATAATAGCTGAATTTCACTTCCTTTCAGGTTTCCCATGTTGGAAAGTTCAATTTTTCGGTGCTCCAACGCAAACGCTCATAAATTTGACAAACTCGCGAATATTTGCAAACGACTTTGGAATCTCGTGTAAATATGGTCACTGTTGCTGTGTTTAAAATTTCAGACAAATCCTAAAAGTATTGACCGGGTTATGACACTTTCAGTTGTGTACTACTTTTCATCCGGACACAGTGTAGTACGATTATCTTTGCGTTCTGTTTTCTATCAGACCAATAACATTGGCTGATCATCGGCTGAGTTGAAGTCTTCAAAACTTTACTACTGACACTCGGTTTATCACAATATTGCGAGAGAACGTTCTAGGCCCAACATTACGAACAACCTGTTTCTAACAATCGCAATTATCTGAGCATCGAAAGTTCACCGCCGACCTTATGAAGCAGAAGTGTTGCTTTTGAAATAAATTTGTTAGCACGACATGACTTTCTGTGGATAGACCTACGTGACTCGAGTTTTAAATTATTAAGGACTTTTAAAAATAGATTAGAGATAGCCTACTATAATATTGGGCTGAGACAACATTTAATACATTATGTCTGTCTGTGGACAGTGCAAATTGGTAATGGCACATCGAGTGACTGCAGGCGTCCCGGAATGGCAAAATCAAAAGTTGGCAGCTCTAAGGTCCCTACATGGCGACTTGAGGTGGATTCGAACCTGCAACCCTCCGGCTGCAAGGCAACGAACATACCCACTGCACCACCATGCTCCTGTTGTCATACATTGCAGTGGGATTCTAACCCAAAGGTTTACTGTGTTAGCAATCCACCATGTTCTAATGCAGTTTTATACAACACCTCCAAAGTCAGTGAAAAATTAGGTTCGATTAGCGTGTCACATAAATTCTAGATTTTTAAACATAGACTATACTACAAACAAAACTATATCTCTACCTCCGATCTTGCATAGTCCAGAGCAATTTCTTCCTTGGACTTTCCGAGGCAGGCGAGGACAAGAGCGGAAACAATTCCGGTCCGGTCTTTTCCGTGTGCGCAGTTGAGCATCGCTGGAATGTTCTCGGGATCTGTTAGGAGCTTCAGTGCTACAATGTTCACAAAAGAGTGTCACTTGTCAGAAGTTCTAAAGAAAATTGTACGTCTCTTCTTTTGGATGTTTAAAGGAGATATTGTGAACATTACTCTGTCATGATTCTACAGATTCATGAATTTGTTTTCATTCCTTCATCACTCCTTGTGGTTTTTTCTTCATTCCATTTTCGTGTACTTGTAATATCAAAGGACTGCTCAGATAACCAGAAAAGTTATCATGATTTGGTTTGCTGCATGCGTAGAGTATTTCCACTGGATTCGCTTCTAGAATAATAGTTGTTACCATGCTCACATTGCTCAAGGTGAAGTTCAGAATGCAAACTGAAGATTTACTGTTGAGCCAGACAACTTATGTAGTGTTTTAACTATTTACGAATCCACAGAAAATGCATACCACAACTACAGTTGATTCAGGCAAACAACTCTTATTAAAACTGAATATTCAGCGAGGGCTACCTACCAGCACATATTGAAGCTTTACTGTAGTTGATAATGTCACGGTACTGCCCGAACAGCCCATCACGATTGAGGACGTGCCTTGCAAACAGCCGTACAAAATATCGATAGCCAGTGTTGAAGATTAGGTCTACGATGAGAACCAGGAGGGAGTAGAGCCGAATGTACCATGGAGCACGGTTGAAGATTTTCCAGATGTAGTTGATCATAAAGAAGTTGATGAAGAAATGCTTTCCCACTTGTCGCGTTCTCTGCTCTTGAAACTGACCATTCCCATTGGAATGAGTGAACTGAGAAGAAGGTGGTTTCAGTGGAACATATGCAACCTCATCCCCAGGTCGGTAGCCAAGCCTGAGGGGCAACTTCACCTGTGAAAGAATGAGTAAAGTTATACTGCACTAATACACACAACATTGTGGGGCGTGGTGGTGCAGTGGTGGCGTTGTTTCCTTGAAGCCGGAAGGTTCGAGGTTCGAATCCACCTCGCTGCGTAAGGACCTTGGGCAAGTCCTTCACTTTCAATTCCTCAGCGCTTCGGCGTGAAACTCCGATGCAGTGTCCGCTCTGCATTCGGGAGCGCCTCTGAGTAGCGAGAGCTTGAAGGGGCGCTATAACAAGTGCACATACAAACAAACAAACAAACACTGCCATAACAATCCACAAGCACTGCACATATTTAAGCAGTGAGATCGCAAGCAAAGAATTTACAGAGTGCTCAGTGAGAATCCCGCTCTCATGCATTTCGATGCCCTCGTAAGCTTGACTATAGTGTAGCTGATAGGTTACACTGTTTGTCATTTATTGTTGAGAGCGACGGGACAGTGGCATTCAAAGTCTCCTAGGACATGTCCCTCGCACCCACACCACCACAGTTGCTCATCATCATCAACTGACATTTTGTCATTTGATGATGTAATTCAAAAAGCTCACGGTCTTCCAAAAAAGCATGGTCTTCAGGTACAAAGTCTAAAGTCTTGGTCTTGAGGACCAAAGTCTTGGATGGCCTTGGTCTAAAAGGTCTTGACAACAACACTGCATGCTGGCGCTATACAAAGTATTCAGAAATATTCTTGAATTTCATCAGGCTGGAACTACAAAAACAATCCCAGCCAACCATACCTTATATGGTGGGTACAGTTCGTCCAGATGTTTGAAACCCGTAGCTTTTCGGTATTCCTTGACGGATCGGAAATCAATTATACATCGAATTCCAGCAGATCGAAATAGGTCGATCTCTTCGGTGGTCAGAAAATCCGGTCTTGAAGAACGGTAGAGTTTGATGCGTCCGGTTTTACCCTTTCCATCGTCTGTCTTGTTTTCCTTAATTACTTCCACTAACTGGCGAAAATTTGGCATGGAATCGAACCGCAAAACCTCGATATCCATGCTGCCGCCTGTGAAGTTATAGTCTCCTTGAATCTATGTATAGGCCCAAGACAAGGAAGATTTCAGAGGTACGTGACTCTGATTTCATCGATATCCGTAAGTGACAGTTCAGCCTTCTTAGCAACATACGCAGAGCTTCTTTTTTATTTCTCTAGCCGTCAACTACTAGACCACTTATTTATATTAATAATATTATTGATAAATGAGGCAACAACACACCACAAGTTCACAATCAAGGATTCTATATTTAGATTCACAACATACAAGGCCTGAGTTTACACGGGACTGGAAATTCCTAAGTTATTTCACGTGTGTTACTGATGTGTTAGGCCCATAGAGATGTACGCTATAATATAGGCTAGAGAGAGTATGGCCTATCTCCTCTGCATAAAAAAGTGAAGTCATCAACGACCTTATATATATTAACGGTAATCACGACAGTGACGTCACTCTGTCTGATCGATTTAGACAGTAATACAGTATGTGAATGGTCTGATCGATTTAGACAGCGACACCAATATGGCGGCGTGATATTCCCTCTAGCGTTATATTTATTATATAATGCATACATCTCTATGGTTAGGCCCATAGAGATGTATTAAAATATAACGCTAGAGGGAATATCACGTCCATACATTGATTTCGCTGTCCAACAGTCCACCCGACCAATCACATACTCTAAACTTCCACCCGACCAATCACATACTCTAAACTTCCACCCGACCAATCACAGGCGATTTCTCACACCAACCGTCGTTTAAATCGTAGGCTAGTGACGTAAATTTGATTGCAGGGCAGATACGTCATACTCTCTTAAGCGTATAATTTTATATTATATATATATATCGTACATCTCAAATGGTGTAGGTAGCTTGGCTTGTGACGTCACTGGCGTGATTACCGTTATTATATATAAGGTTGTTGATGACTTCACTTTTTTATGCAGAGGAGATAGGCCATATTCTCTCTAGCCTATATATATTAATATACAGGGTGGGCCAATAGGAATGCAACAACTTTGGCGCCTTATAGCTTAAACAATTTTTATCTGAGCGTCTTGATCTATATCTCAGATTGAACATAATTATCCATTGTATTATTCTGCAAAATATCTAAGAGATACTATTTCGACTTTTTGAGATAATGCTATTAATGTCCGATGTCCCTTTTTTGCAATGAAACTGCAATAAAAAACCAAAATCTTAAACTGAATATGTCAAGGACTCAATTCTAAACAATCACTAGTTCTAACAATAATTAATTATTAATAACAATTCATATCTTGAGTGAATTTATCATCAGTCAAACAAATACTCAATAATAATGTCCACCACGTGCTTTAATGACAGCATGGACACGAGACGACCACTGATCGATGGCTGAGTCCACCAGTGCTTGGGTTATTTCAGCCCAGCAGCAAAGAATCACTTCTTTCAAATGTTCAACATCACGTATCGGTTCACGATAGACCAGTTGCTGAAGACAACCCCAGATCGAATTGTCAACAGAGTTTAAATCCGGACTGTTCGGTGGCACGCTGAGTTACTCTCGGACTCTTACTCGTCCCTGGATTGCTGTCTTGACTGCAAATTAACTCCTGGACTTGTGCAATGTTCGCTGCTGTGCGGGAAGAACGTTTACGGCCACAGTTGCGGCAGTTGTTAGACGTTCCGGTAGCATCAATTTGTTTAGGCCTAATCAATCTATGTAGAGCATATTTATTCTATTTTCTAAAAGGGAATTCTATCAACATCTGATGTGCATTGTATTCTTTTTCGACTCTTAAAATTCTGATTAAAATTCTATCCACTATAGGGCCTATTCAGTTTTAAGATTTTGGTTTTTTATTGCAGTTTCATTGCAAAAAAGGGACATCGGACATTAATAGCAATATCTCAAAATGTCGTAACAGTATCTTTTAGATATTTTGCAGAATGATACAATGGATAATTATGTTCAATCTGATATATAGATCAAGACGCTCAGATAATAATTGTTTAAGTTATAAGGCGCCAAAGTTGTTGCATTCCTATTGGCCCACCCTGTATATAGCGTACATCTCTATGGTTAGGCCCTACTAGTTTAGAGGCGACAATAAAATTTGTTTTACAAAAAATCTTTTTTGCTTAGCAAAGGCATTCAGTTGATCATAATTTTATGAAAGCAGTCAACAAATTATTATCCTATGTTCGCAAAGGAAAAATTTGCCTGTGGAGTTTTAAAATACCATATTTTAATATAAAAAATAAAAATGAAAAAAGGCGACATCTGTGAGCAAGAGTGCAACGGGACAGGCGAAAATAAATATAATATAATAGACAGTAGGCCTAAATACAATAAATATATTATTATTATTATAATAGATATTAATATCATATTATACTAGAGCTACTGTATATATATATATATATATAGTAGTTAAAAACTCATTTATTTTCAATGCATTATAACTAGATTTTAGTGCAACACTTGTTTTTGTTAAAGCGCGATACAAATGACTAATTGTATTGTATTGTAAATAGTAGGCCTAGAGCGTGATAAGAGTACTAGACCGTAACTAGAAACCAGGTAGCCTATTGAATATCCTGTAACTTCAACGCCTATAATTACTCCCTAAACGACTCTGCTGTTGACAAGCAAGTAGGCTGTGGGCTATTAATGTAGACTAGTAGGCTATTATAATGGTCCAATGCGCGGATGGAGCAAAACATCTCGAAAACAGATTCTGCCCTGAGGGCATTTCAACTATAAACAGCTGACTCTCGGTTGACGGTACAATGGGACACAGAGCCTTCTATTACTGACAGATAGGCCTAAATGACGCCAAGCCCAGAGCTAGGGTTGGGGGTGATCAGAAGACTCGTGTGACGCAAAGGAATCATCAATCATGTAGCAGTGATCAACTGCTTATAGTGATACTGCGTAAACTGTGACGAGGGGACAGAGCAAATTTCTGCGTACGGTAAACAGCGCGTGACGTCGTAATGAACGGACCACTAACCTTGCTCGCGTGTTGCTGTTTAACGACACAGCCATTTCATGGATGACTATAATAATATAGTGTCGACCTCCTCCTTCTTCTACATCCGGGCTTGGGACCGGCACTGGCATAGTGCAACCAGTGGTGGAATTAACCACTATGGATGATGATTAGGCTATATAATTAGGCGTACAGGACCTAAAAAATTAATAGATTCGCACCGGTGCTAAAAATGTAAAAAAGCGCCTGGACGCCCCTTACCTTTCCAAAAGAAGTGCCAGGACGTCCCTTACATTTTCAGGTGTGCTTGCCAAATAAGTGGCAGGTCGGCATAGGCTAGAGATTTTAAAATTAGTGCTAGGACGCCGTCCATGACCGTCCTGCCACACTTTAAGACTCGCACACGTGCGCGCACGCGCACGCACGCATTCACGCGCACAACCACACGCAGACACGCGCGCGCGCGGCATGTATGATAAGACAAGAATATTCTTTATTTACTGAACATAATATAATGCTGACTGAACGACTTTTGCATCACTTGTCTTTACAGTTTGTAACCTACACACCGTAAAAGACAATAAGCGTGAAATATTATGGCGAACTGTAGGGTATACACGGGAAAAGTTAAAGACTTTAAAGTGCTTTGTGAATGTCAGAAACTGACCGACATTTTGGCATAGCGCTGATTGCCGACAGCGAATTGACTGCAGCAGTCTCGTCAGTCTATATAGCCTAACGATGATCTATGCGGCCGTCTAACCACTGTAACCAGGGCGCAGAGTATATAGCCTCTGCTCGGGTTTTAGGAGAACCAAGCTAAGTGCTGTGTGTGTGTGTGCGTGTGAGTATGTGTGTGTGCGTGTGTGCGTGTGTGCGTGTGTGTGCGAAACTGTGAATGGTTACATTATTGGTGAGAAGAGCAGGATGTCATCATGAAGAATTTATGTGTACGTTATTCCAACACACGTTCACCTGACCCTTCTGGGCTGTTGGCAAGTTTATGTAAGTAGCAGATTAGCAGAGATGTAGGCTACGCCCAGAGTGTATTAAGGAAAAGTGTGCCAACTCTAGGCTTTAATACGTCGTCGTTTGTGTCCTCGTTAGTTTCTCCCGCAAGGTGTCGGCAGCGTCGTCTGATTGTAGCCTGTCGGGTATCGGTAAAAATATTACTCTTCTTGTGTTCGATCGCCGCATTCGCCGCAAGTTTCTGGAATAATGTCAATTAATTTCCATTGTTTCCTGTTTTTGCAGTCTTGACACGTAAGTGTTTTTAATATTTGATGCTTCTGGCATTTTAGAATTCCAAAATGTAACATTTATTAAGAGTTTTGTGCTAGTTTGTGTCGCGCGGTCGAACTAAACGCCACCCACATTAACAACACACTGCCACCTCTGATTCGGTTACTGGACAACGAACTCCTTCAGACTACTCCTATTGACAAATCCTCTTACTAGACACTGCGTTCGTGAATAAGCTGGTGCTCAGCGCTTGACTTTCGAGTGGCGCTTTAGATGGAGATTACGATTACGAGCGATTAAATGATACAGATAGTGCTGAAAGTGTGGGAAAATAAGTGCCTGGACGTTCCTTACCTTTCCAGTCTGTGCTGGCCTATAAGTGGCAGGACGGCGTTCACATTTTAAAATAAGTGCATGGACGCCGTCCATGACCGTCCAGCCACACTTTAAGCCCTGCTGAGCTGTACATATCAAATGACAGATCATGCCTATAGCCTATGCGATGTAGCCTAACTTTTTAGACACGTACGATTAGAAGTTAGATTGTTGGTGAACATTCTTGGGTAATTGCGAAGACTGCGGACCTGTCCGAGTGTCTGTGTTAACAGTAGAGAGTGATGCGGGACAGAAAAGATTTGGTTAAATGAAATAATCTGTTTGCTGACCAATCTGCCTCCAGGCCTACAACTGGTTCTACTTTGCAACGCTCGTAGCTTTGACTCATCAATTATTATGAACTATTGAGCGTGTATATTACTGTACTGCATTATTACTTCATGATTGTGTTATTAATCCAGTATTGTACGTGGTTGTTTATGCAGGTGTTTGCAATGTCAGCTGCAGCCAGAAACAGTCACTGCTTTGTTCCAGGTTGTAAGACCGGTTACAGAAGGAAAGTAAAATCAGACACCGAGGAAAGATTCAGCCTTTTTTCACCATCTACTAAGAACCTTCTACCCTGGAGCAAGGCGATACCTCGTGCAGACAGACAGTTGAGTCTAAAAGATCGTGTTTGTGAGTTTCTGGGTGTGTTAGTGATGCCAAAAACAGCGTGCAACATCCATGTCCATCGCCATCTACTAGTGCTGACAGAAGACTGTATTTCTTGTCTGATTATGTGCATCTGGTCAAATGTATACGAAACAATTTACTGAACAGAAAATTATTCAAATTTGATGATGGTGTGGTGAGACGTCAGCATTACGTTGATCTGCACAAACTGGATTCCTTGAATGGTGGTTTAAAGGCTGCACCAAAGCTCACAGAGTCTCACATAAACCCGAACAATCTGCAACGGATGAATGTGCGTCTCGCAGTTCAGCTTTTTAGTAACAGTACGGCTGATGCTCTTCAGTTCTATACTAACACTGGCAAACTGCATGATACCGAAGCCACCATCTCGTTCACTCGGCGCATCAACAAACTGTTCGATACTAACACTGGCAAACTGCATGATACCGAAGCCACCATCTCGTTCACTCGGCGCATCAACAAACTGTTCGATACTAACACTGGCAAACTGCATGATACCGAAGCCACCATCTCGTTCACTCGGCGCATCAACAAACTGTTCGATATTTTAAATTCAAAGAAACCTTATCAGGGACTGCAGCTGGACTCAAGCGATTTCCATTTCTTGGAAAGTTCACTGTCGTGGCTCGATAAATGGGAAAAGCATGTCAAATGTCTGGACAGTGAGCAGAAAAATCAATGCTTGTCGCCTTCAACGTTCCAAGGACTTCGTGTCACACTTCTGTCAACAATCGAACTGTCACAGCATCTATTAACATTACCAGATGCTCCTTTCGTCTACATCCTCACTTCGCGCTTTGGACAGGATCCTCTGGAACATTTCTTCGGACTATTACGCCATGCTGCAGGTTGTGAGGACCACCCCACTGCCACAATGTTCGTACAGTTGTATCGGCTGCTGTCGGTTTACAGCCTGTTGCGACTGCCACGGCGTCGCATCAGCAGTTATTCGAATCAACAGCTGTGTCACACCAAGCTCCATATTACCCAAGTAAAGTCTACGAAACGTCAAGCAGCCGTTGCAATGGCTACTGAATGCATTGAAAGTCTTGTAGTCTTTATGAATGATGACGACCCTACAGACGCTGTAGATGTTCCACCTCTGGCTACCCTTTCGGCTTCAGCAAAAGACAACATTGTGTTTTATGTTGCAGGGTTCGTTATCAAACATTGCCTGAAAGTTGTCCACTGCTCTACTTGTATTTCATCTATTTCAGGTGATCAGAGCCAGCTGCCGCAAAGCACCCTTATTAACATTAAGTTGCGTGGTTCTTTAAGATGGCCTTCAGAGGCACTGTTCCTAGCAATTAGGGAGGCTGAGGAATATATCAGTTCTCATTTGGCCAAGGGTTTGAATCCAGAGGCATTTACAGAGCTTCTAGAGATGGTAATTCCTGTTTTCGTGCCCTTGCACTCAAAGTTGTGTCCCCCTCATGCAGGCTGTGTTTGTGCAGAAATTGCTACCTACTACATTGTCACTCGTCTTCACTGGCATGTTAAAGGAGTCAGCCAAATTGTTAAGTCATCAGCAAGTAGTAAGCAACATCGGAAAAAAGCAAAACTATGTTGATAGATGATGTACCACAAGTACTGCTATAAAATTTCGCAACTTATCTAGTACATAAATCATAAATAAGTAATTGACCCCTGCATTTGGTAGTGTTATGAGAGATTTCTATTCATGTACAATTTGATTATATTCTGTTTGTCTTATATGTTTAGTTGCTTACAGCATAACCTGCACTGTGAAGTTACCTGTTTATCAAAAAAAATAATTACTAAAAAAATTGAAAATTTTAAGACCAGTTGCATTAAAGGAACCTACTTCTTAGCATCAATTTTTATATTTTTAACATATTTCTTTGGACTAAGAAAACTATTCATACCGGTATTAAAAATTATGCACAAAATGAAACTGAGAAATTTGCAT
Organism: Lumbricus rubellus; assembly: GCA_945859605.1. Lineage (NCBI taxonomy): Eukaryota > Metazoa > Annelida > Clitellata > Crassiclitellata > Lumbricidae > Lumbricus > Lumbricus rubellus. Next base: position 12,296,442 of record OX243822.1, on the reverse strand, counting down.
TGAGAAACCTCTTTGCAAAATACCCGTGTTCCTAATGTCCTGCTTTTGCATTTTTCAAACCTAATTCATATTATACTCCCTTTGCATGTACTAACAATAGACTAATTTCTATAAAAAGTTGAAGGACCAAGAATATTGAATGATATTCCTCCATATATATATGCTCACTTCCCTCCCTCCAACTGTTCAGGTGGGAGCTGTCTACTCACATCCAACATAAAGTACAACACACCATTTCGTAACTAAGTAATACAACTGTTTTTGTTGTTGTAGAATTACTAAGTGTGTCTCTTTCTCAACTAAATTGACTCAGGTGACCCCTTTTCGTGCAAGACCTCTGGCCCCTTTTGGCTCTCCTGGGTAAACTGACAAACAATTTAGAAATGTAATACTATGATGTGTTTTAATGCATTTTGTGTTCGTTGCTAAAATGAAACATGTTTTGTTATGTTATTATGGTGCATTAAATTGTTGCCTAATGAAAATATAAGATGAATTAAATGAACATTGATATTTGCCTGTTGATAGCTACAGAATTCTTTACATGAATAACCCTTTTTGTTTGTTAATACCTACAACATAATTATATCTAAATTTTCAATGTGAAAAGTAAATATGTATTACACCAGTAAATTTGTTTACATGAACAATTGTATTTGCCTGTTAATAGCTATTTAGCCGTAGTTGGACTGGGAGCGCTTCGCGGGAACATCAAGGAAACATAAGGAACATAAGGGAACATAAGGAACACGAGGGAACATCAGGGAAACATGGGGAACATAAGGAACATCGGGGGAACATAAGGAACACGAGGGAACATGGGGAACATTGAAGGGAACATAAGGGAACATAAGGAACATCAAAGAAACATGGGGAACATCAATGGAACATACGGAACATCAACGGAACATAAGGAACACGAGGAAACATGGGGAACATCGAGGGAACATAAGGAACATGGGGAACATAGGGAAAATCAACGGAACATAAGGAACACGAGGGAACATCAAGGAAACATGGGGAACATCAATGGAACATACGGAACGTCAACGGAACATAAGGAACACGAGGGAACATCAAGGAAACATGGGGAACATAAGGAACATCGAGGGAACATAAGGAACATTGAGGGAACATAAGGAACACACCGGAACATAGGGAACACAAGGGAACATCAAGGAACATAGGGAACACGAGGGAACATCAAGGGAACATCAGAGGAACATGAGGAACATCAAGGGAACATAAGGAACCCTCTCACCTCGGCCGCCAGGGTCAGGAATGTGGGAGGCGGTGTGGTTCTATTGGTCCTTTGTTTAGGTGCAAGGTTTGAGATGAACAGTTGCAAAAACATGCAAAACGCCGAAATGGGGTGTTTTTGCTAGTGAAAATTTTGTTTTACCCCCCCCCCACCCAATCGGCCCCTAAGGTGATGGATTGGCCAACCCCTTCACTGAGTGGTCCTGGTCACCCTCTGTCAAGGTGCGAGGTTTCAGGTCAATAGCTGTGAGGGCGTGGGCCTGCATTCTAAACAAACAGCATACAAACACATTAATCCTATAGGCAGGTCTACTAATGCTATAGTTACTGCAATATACCGATAATATACAATACAATATATGCTCAGCTAGTATATGTATGTATATACATGATATTTTATGTGCGCTTAATAAATGTTGACCCAGAACAATAATAATTTATCTCTACGCTGCATTGTAAGCAATGCACATCAGTGTATCCGTGGCGCCACCTGGCGAGAGTCAACTAAAAAAGACAGCGTATAATCGTGAGTGGGCACACTTTTCCTTAATACACTCTGGGCTACGCCTACAAGCAATACCTCCATCATGGAACGTGAAACCGTTTGACTATCGCTGTACGTCATGATATCCGAACGTGTTAACTATAGAAGTTTCACGGTTCTAATGATCACTTTGAATTGTAAAGAACATGGGCGGAGTTTAATTTCGGTTTTGGGGGGGGGGGGCGCGGGCTAACCCCAAGTCTGGGCCTTCTGGAGGGGGGGGGCTAAACCAGAAAAAGGAATCCATTTTCATGGTAAAAAAGGTTAAATCTGGGCCTTCTGGGGGGGCTTAGCTTCCCTTAACCCCAGATAAACTCCGCCCATGGTAAAGAGTGAAATGATAGCCTATTCATCGTTTACAGCGTTATCATCAAACGACCGTTGTAATGCTTAGTAGTGCTGTTATGAAGCAATCGAAACCAGCAAATTGAAGTGAGTGAGGGTAAACACTGGTGTATTATGATGGCAGTTTCGTCGTTTTCAGTGGCTAACCAAACGTTTGGATCGGTGCAAAGTCGTGACGATTGGCTGTACTGCAGAGATGTGTTGTGTGCATTGTGCAAGTTGATGTTTGTGCAGTATATACGTGCATACTGTTAAATGATGCAAGCGTGCATAGGCCTATAATTATATCAAACATTCACCATATTATTATGTTACGCACGCAGTGCTTCAATCAGATGCCGTTTTCACTGTGGATTTAAAAGTGCACGATGTACAGTAGGCTATAGGCCAGGGCTGTTTTATTGTGCAGTTGTACGCAAAACGTGCAGTTCTAAGTGGTTTTGCGCAGTTGCAGAACCACTTCCGTGAGTTAAACCTAGCAAGAAAGGCTATTGTTCGATTGGAAGTAGCCTAATTTGCCATAAATGATGGGAAATGAAAGAACGGTTGTGCAGTTCTAAAAATTCCTTTAAACAGTCCTGGTAGGCCTATAGACAGGGAAGATTGTTTAGCACGCATGGGACTGCAAAGATATTATAGTTCCCCTGAACTAAAACAGAGGGCTTTTCACATTGTGCTAGAATAGTATCTGCGATAGCCTATATTTATTGCAGGATCGTGTCATGTATGCCTATTTCCATGTTCAGATAGAAAAACGATGAAAATTCCAGGTAGCATTTTTTTTAAAAACTAAACATAAGTGGAAATTTTTTAATTTTCAATCACGTCAACTGGCGCTATTCCTACAACATCGCAAGCAAGAGCTGAGTAATATCACAGTAATAACACAGCACTTAGCTTGGTTCTCCTAAAACCCGAGCAGAGGCTATATACTCTGCGCCCTGGTTACAGTGGTTAGACGGCCGCATAGGTCATCGTTAGGCTATATAGACTGACGAGACTGCTGCAGTCAATTCGCTGTCGGCAATCAGCGCTTGCCAAAATGTCGGTCAGTTTCTGACATTCACAAAGCACTTTAAAGTCTTTAGATATTCATGTTTAGATATTCATATTATGTAATATCGTGATGTTAAAATTTGGAACGTTTAATTTTCGTAGTTAAGCTTTGATTTACTTTTGATTTATTGCATATATGATGGAAAATAGAATATAATTTTATTGTGCTGAATTTGTTAACGCCTAGAACCAGAAAATGTGCTTAGGTGGCCCTAACCAGCGGGACTCTGCAGTCCCTTCTGGGTTTTCTTTTGTTGCCAATAACATTCATGTTTTATTTTTATGTGATGATATGTACCTTGTGTGCTTTTCTCTGGCTCAATAAAAAAAATTTGATTGATTGATATCAAAATGGGTGTTAACATGTCTTGAGAATAAAGCATCTTGTAGAATTGCGGGTTAATGTCATCTAAGATAGACTTGATTGTAGATCATAATATAGCGGTCTATAGACGAAGTTTAACCAACGCGTCCTTTCCTATTTAATGAGAAAGCGAGGGCATCTTTTCATTCGCTTTTAATTACCGCAAGAAGTCAGGTAACACCAGAGAATCGGAGTTGCAGTAATATGTGGGGCGCGGTGGTGTAGTCGTGGCGTTGTTGCCTTGGAGCCGGAAGGTTCGAGGTTCGAATCCACCTCGCCGCGTAAGGACCTTGGGCAAGTCCTTCACTCACAATTGCTCAGCGCTTCGGCATGAAACTCCGATGCAGTGTCCGCTCTGCATTCGGGAGCGCCTCTGAGTAGAGAGAGCTTGAAGGGGCGCTATAACAAGTGCACATACAAACAAATATCTTCTGTATAGAATTAGGTATAACGACTGTTAGTTTGATTAGGCCTAACTGTTTGCACGCAATTAGCAATTAGTGAACAAAGCAGATAATTAAAATGAGAAACCGATACTACTTCATGCACGTAATGAACCGAAACACTAATGCATGCGCGCACGACCGAAATTTAATCGTAAGCTTATAAGAAGCAGATTGAACCAATCTCAAGGAGGTGCAAGTACATGTATATCCCCCTACCACACTACTTCGTATCTGTTTTATATCATATAACTATATATATATATATATATATATATATATATATATATATATATATATCTATATATATATGCCTATATATACCGTGGATGTATGTATGCGTGTATGTATGTATGTATGTATGTATGTATGTATGTATGTATGTATGTATGTATGTATGCATGTATGTATGTATGTATGTATGTATGTATGTATGTATGTATGTATGTATGTATGTATGTATTATGTATGTATGCAGTGCATGCATGTATGTATGTATGTATGTATGGATGTATGTATGCGTGTATGTATGTATGTTTGTATGTATGTATGTATGTATGTATGTATGTATGTATGTATGTACTATGTATGTATGTATGTATGTATGTATGTATGTATGTATGTATGTATGTATGTATGTATGTATGTATGTATGTATGGATGGATGTAAGTATGCGTGTATGTATGTATGTATGTATGTATGTATGTATGTATGTATGTATGTATGTATGTATGTATGTATGCGTGTATGTATGTATGTATGTATGCGTGTATATATGTATGTATGCGTGTATGTATGTATGTATGTATGTATGTATGTATGTATGTATGTATGTATGTATGTATGTATGTATGTATGTATGTATGTATGTATGTATGTATGTATGTATGTATGTATGTATGTATGTATGCAATGTATGTATGTATGTATGTATGTATGTATGTATGCAATGTATGTATGCAATGTATGTATGCAATTTATGTATGCAATGTATGTATGCATGTATGTATGTATGTATGTATGTATGTACGTACGTATGTATGTATGTATGTATGTATGTATGTATGTATGTATGTATGTATGTATGTATGTATGTAAGTATGTATGTATGTATGTATGTATGTATGTATGTATGTATGTATGTATGTATGTATGTATGTATGTATGTATGTATGTATGTATGTATGTATGTATGTATGTATGTATGTATGTATGTATGTATGTATTTATGTATGTATGATGTATGTATGTATGTATGTATGTATGTATGTATGTATAGATGTATGTATGCAATGCCTGTATGTATGTATGTATGTATGTATGTATGTATGTATGTATGTATGTATGTATGTATGTATGTATGTATGTATGTATGTATGTATGTATGTATGTATGTATGTATGCGTGTATGTATATATGTATGTATGGATGTATGTATGCGTGTATGTATGTATGTATGTATGTATGTACATGTATGTATGAATGTATGTATGTATGTATTGTATGTATGTATGTATGTATGTATGTATGTATGTATGTATGTATGCGTGTATGTATGTATGTATTTATGTATGTACATGTATGTATGTATGTATGTACATGTATGTATGTATGTATGTATGTATGTATGTATGTATGTATGTATGTATGTATGTATGTATGTATGTATGTATGTATGTATGTATGTATGTATGTATGTATGTATGTATGTATGTATGTATGTATGTATGTATGTATGTATGTATGTATGTATGTATGTATGTATGTATGTATGTATGTATGTATGTATGTATGTATGTATGTATGTATGTATGTATGTATGTATGTATGTATGTATGTATGTATGTATGTATGTATGTATGTATGTATGTATGTATGTATGTACAGTAGTGGCCATATTATTATGGACAAGGCTAAGAAAGCAGTTATTTTCACATTTCGCACTTATTTTATGCAATCAAAGGACTAATGACATATGGTATGGCACGGCAAGGCAAGGCAATGGCAAGGCATGGCAAAGCATGGATTTGTGCAGTTGTAGAAGCACTTCTGTACAGTTAAAACCAGCAAAAAGGTCATTGTCCTCCAATTGGAAGTAAGTAAACTTCCTCCAGCTTCTATCTCACCTCTGGAAAACCTTCATCCAGCTTCCATTTCACAAAAGTTGTCTTCCTCAATCTATTTAACTAACATAAAAAACCCAAGTTCTAGTCAGAGTCCACTAACATCAAGATCAACGCCACTGCAAGTGCAGTTGGTGCAATATGGATGTAAGATGCTGGCGTTAAGACGTGCTTGCAAAACTCTGACAAAATTACAGTTTTCATCCAACTTTAGTTTAATTATTCAGATTTTTCCCTATCGAAACCACTGAAAAACGCGTTGCCACTTTCAATTATGCTGAAAAATTAATAATCGAGGGACTTGCAAGTGCACTGAAACAGCATTAGGCAGAATCTAATTCTACCAATAGGCTATTAGGCCTGTAGTTTTTTTAGCCTAATAGAGACATTTGGCATAGTAATTTAGCTAACAAGAATTAATAATTATTGACCAGGACCGAGATGCACAACGGAAGGTATAGGCTACCTAAGACGTAGACCTTCCTCCAAACGTAACTAGGTCAGGCGTAGTCGTTGGAATGTAGTGGTATGCATTAAGATAGAATTGGAAGGGAATAACTAATCTCACATTCCTTGCACCCGACGATGCATGACGCTTGCTCTCCCCCCAATTCAATAGGTTAGAGCTGAGCGCGCATGCGTGAAAGATATTTATATGCGGTCGTTGCCAGCTTGGGGTGAACAGATCGAGACCTATAGACGGTCCACAGGGAAATCTCAACGGCCGTCTATTGTTCACGCGGTCCAGCAAAGTCGGCTGTCTATTGTTGACCTTCGGAGTAGCGGGCTTATACCTGCCTCCGAGTTCGCATAACGTTATACCTATCGTAATTCACTAATCAGAAGCCATGCATACGGAAATTACCCACTACTCACGCATAGGCCACATTTACGCAAAGAGTATGAGTTATACCCTCTTGTGCATCTCGGTCCAGTAGCCTAACTTCAACCAGCATTGCAGGTGATAACGAATTATGTTTCAGATGTATAAGCTTACCTATTATTCGAGACTTGGAGAGTGGTGAAATGAAAAAATTGTGATTAGTTTAATTAAAATCCTAACGATCACTGGATATGTCGAATGCTCAGGTGAGTTAAGTCTGTTTAAATGCAGTGTAGAAGTCAATGCCCCAGACCCGCTGGATGTTGTAGGCTGTTGCATCCTTTGGATGTCTTGTTGCGATAAATAGGCCTAGTTGTGGCGACCGCTACTGGCTGGTACTCTAATGGGCGATCGGCCATACATGTAGACCTACGTGTAAGGTGCTTTGGTCCATCGATTCGATTGTTCCGAGAGACTGTACCTTTGGAAGAGCACTTCGAACTGAGACATCTCCTACAGGAGCAGCAAAGATTCGTTTCTTATCCACTGTGGGTAATCTATCGCTTTATCGAAACAAATAATTTGCCATTCGCCATTCTATTCTATTCTATTCTATTTTTGGATTTATAAAGCGCCTCTCACAGTACAAACTAATCAGAGGCGCTCCCAGTGCGAAGAACTCCTGGAAAAAGAAAAGTCTTGAGACATCTGGCAGAAAAAGTAAAGCCTCCAGATAAAATTTGAGCACGAATAATAGTAGGAAGGCCATTCCACAGTAAAGGGCAGACAGAGGCAAAGGCGCCATTGCATATGATTTAGCGTTGATGCATGGCTACAAGTTGGATTGACGAAAGAATATTTGCTAAATAGAGGTTGGATTGATGAAAGTAATTTATGAAAACAGTGTTGCTGAAATTGGAGTTCGATTGATGTAAAATTATTGTTGTGTCGATAGAAGTTGGATTGATAAAAACCGGCTTGATTACAAGAATTCTTTTCAGAAAGGATTCCTAATTCATAATTCATTCATTACGGGCATTTCTTTTGCGCCCAGTGTAGTTTTGACTAACACTTCAGGACGCACCCGCCGTAGTCTACAACTTATTTGGGAGCAGATCTCCATCTAGGCCTACATCTTCCATCCTACTACTATCAGGTGGTCCTGGCTAGCGAGACCTTCGGCCCCTTTTGGGTCTTCTGCGTAAACTTATACAATTTGACATCCAAATTAGGCTCATGATGCAGACCAGTGAATGCACCCAATCAGTATGTATGTACACTGTGTCCCAATAAATCGGGCACCCTTTTTATAATGTGAATAAAACAGGTAAATCTTAATCGATTTTCAAAATTTCAAAACTGTTTTTATCCTGAGATAATTATCTTGCACTGTTTCAAATATGAAGTTTTTGGCATGAACATTGACGTCACAATTACGTCATTTGCGTAAGAGAATTCAAATGTTAAGTACCGAACACAACGATTTTCGCTGACATTTTGGTTTCGATACGTAAATTAACGACGTAATTGTGACGTCAGTATTCATGCCAGAAACTTCATATTTGAATCAATGTAAGATAATTATCTCAGGATAAAAACAGTTTTGAAATTTTGAAAATCGATTAGGATTTACCAGTTTTATTCACATTATAAAAAGGGTGCCCGATTTATTGGGACACAGTGTACATTGTACAAGCGGTATAAATTTTGTTGCTACACAGACTAGCGCGTTGGGACAGTGAAAGTAGGCCTTCACGCTGGGCACACGTGTTTAGACACTGCTTCTATCGGCGCCGTCACAAACGGTGCATGCAGGACAAAACGGCGCAGACAGAACGGCACAATTCAATGTATACCGACAGCACAGCGCAGACAATACGGCGCAGTACAAAATATTATGATACCGTTTAGTCATTGTTTGCTTATTCAAGAGCAAGCTCACTGCGAATTGAAGATTTAATATGGGATATCGTCATAGGCGTAGGGGACATTTCAGGAGGGGGGGGGGGCAAAAGTTAAACTTTTGCCCGAAAAATCTGAAGACTTATTTTTCCGTCCGGCCGAAAATTCCCGTAACTTTTTACATTTCCGCCCGAAAAAATCTGACGACCTTTTTTTTTAGTCGTCCGGTCGAAATTGCCCGAAAATTCCCGTTACTTTTCCGCACGAAAAATCTGACGACCTTTTTTTTAGTCGTTTGGTCTAAATTCCGAAATTTCTTAATTTCTTTATACATTTTAAAACTTTTCCCGGACTGCTTGCCCGAAAAACCAGACTTGCCCAAAATTTGGGGGGGCATTTGCCCCTCTGGACCCCCGTCTCCTACGCCTATGGATATCGTTCCGGATTCCGGCAACGAGGGGCATTCAAGTCAGAATAGGTCTACATTCGTTTAAATAGAAGTCGGATTGGTACGAAATCACTTTTCCTTAAATTGAAACTAGATTAATGGAAAAATTTCGCTTAATTTGGAGTTGGATTGATGAAAATAGTCTTGCTTAATTTGGAGCTGGATTGGTGAAAATAGTCTTGTTTAATTTGGAGCTGGATTGATGAAAATATAGTCTTGCTTAATTTGGAGCTGGATTGATGAAAATAGTCTTGCTTAATTTGGAGCTGGATTGATGAAAATAGTCTTGCTTAATTTGGAGTTGGATTGAAGAAAATAGTCTTGCTTAATTTGGAGCTGGATTGATGAAAATAGTCTTGCTTAATTTGGAGTTGGATTGATGAAAATAGTCTTGCTTAATATGGAGCTGGATTGATGAGAATAGTCTTGCTTAATTTGGAGCCGGATTGGTGAAAATGTTCTTCCATAAATTTAGGGTGACCAATTTCTGGCCATCAAAAACCATGCCATTTCAGTGCTGATAGCCTAGGAGTGGTATAAACTTCAATGAACATAGGCTACTCACAATAGGTTGTCGTGAAACATTTGAAGCCAGCAAATTGAAAGAAGCGAGGGTAACCTGGTGTCTGATGGCATTTTGCACACTTCAAACAGTCGGCGACTAAGCGAAGTCTCTATAAAAGCGAAAGATATGCCGCCACTTGTTGCATTCTGGTAGTGCCAAAAGGGAGTTGCTAAGGACGTGTCAGTCCTTCTAGCGCATTTTTGTAGCCATAATAATTATGACTTTTTGACAGTAACTTGAACTAACTTCAATATTTTTACCTTTTGTTTCAGGGAGCTGAAAATCGATCGTCTATCAGATATCTCATTGGCTTATATAAAATAGGCCTACATTATGTAACAGTCCATTTCCGTAATGTTGGTGACCATGAAAACAGCTTTAAAGAGAGCTGCTCTCAGCTGGATGTCTCTCCCGATCTTTGCTTTCAGCGTCGTTGCCCTCTCATTAATGGCAGCTGGATCGAGCTTAGGTTCCGCCTCTACAATGACCGACGATGAAGCTACTCAGAGGAAAGACCAAGGTAACGGTACCTTTACAGTCATCTGCGATCCCGGAACAGACAGATGCGGGTCCGTGGAACACGCCATTACCACCAGTAACGATGCTACCACGCATCAACTCAAGTCAACACCAGTAACTGTTATTGAGACCAGTTTCAATTTTATCGACCATAAAACGGTTGTCAAATCTCATTCAACTGCAAGTGTTAAAGTGGGCGAAATGAAAGAACATGAAAACTATTTGACAGTTAGACCTAAAACGCAAATAGCAATTGAAGTTTCTCAAAATGACACGAAGTTTCTCTCTGGCAATGAAAGCGACATCTCTCGAGTAAATAGTTTGCTTAATTATACCTACGAGGACAACACGGACGCCAGCCGACTGCTAAGAAACGATTCTTGGGTGAGTGAATCCCAATCGTATGCAACAGACAATGTAACTCGAGGAAATACAAGCCTTGTACTTGTCGAGGAAGATTACTGGCAAGAGAGACTTTCAGTGACGCTCTATGCACGTGTTTCTCCATTCCTCATCATCTTCGGAACTCTAGGAAACATCGTGTCAATTGTAACTTTCCAACACCCAAGTTTCCGCTACTCGTCCACTGGATTCATCCTGACCGCTTTATCCGTTATGGACATTGCAGTTCTCCATTCGTACCTTTTGTTTTCCTGGCTGTCGGCGGCGTTTGGAATCAAAGTTCAGGATTTCACGCGATTCAGCTGTAAAGCGGTCTTGATTTTATCCTACTACACACACGAACTCGCTTCATGGACGTTGGTCCTGTTCACAGTTGTGCGAACAATTGCTGTGTGGTTTCCTCTCCGTTCTAAAGAACTGTGCGGCAGACGTCGCATCGTAATCATTTGGGTCATTATCGCCATAATTTTACTTCCCGGGCAAACCATCGTATTTCTAGCTTTTGATCTCAGGCCTCCATTTGCTACAGTCGGCTTCGATGACAATAACATAACAAACGACAAGTACATTTGTCTTAGAGCCAACGTTAACCAGAACCAGTTGTTGAATAGAGCGAGTCCTATATATGGTACAGTCATTCAAGATTTCCTTCCAATCCTAGCTATCTTGATCGGGAACATTCTCAGCATCGCTCGCATTCTCAAGTCCCACTGGGAAAGGAAAACACAGATGGGAGCAGCAGCCTTGCACACAAAGCCCATGACGTCCACCACAGCTATGCTGATCGGAATAAGCGCCATGTTTCTGATTCTCAACCTCCCATTGGACATCGTGTTCATTCACTATACGGGCACTGATTTCAGTTCGTTAAAGAAACAGAAGGCCATCTACGACCTGGCTTTTTGTGTTAGTGTGCTGTCCTACAATGCCAACAATGCCTTTGAATTCATCGTGTACTTTGTCAGCGGTCGGAAATTCAGAGAGGCCTTTCTAGAAACATTCCTACCATGTCGTCGAAAGACCACGAACCAAAACGCATTGAACTCAAACGAGGGACGTAGTGGCTCAGACACAGGAGCAGCAACGTTAAAAATATGATGAACCACAACTATTATTATAGTCGATCATTGGGATGTCTTTCCATCCGTGACCATAATTATTTGTCCTGCCACGGCTTACGGCAGAATCGTATACAAACTAGCCTACATGTATCTTACGAAGCTTCGAGATCTTTCATCGTCATTATTTTAGTCATTATTTTCATCACACCCTTAAACTAAATGCGAGTCGCACACTAAATACCTAAATACCTAGATGATGACTGTATGTGCGGCACAATTCGTTGTTTATTTAAAATTTTATTTTGATAGTATGAGCGGATGATAGCAAGTTATTGCAGGATTAGCAATGCAATGCGCGCAGCACGTCCTGCTAAGTTCACCATCGCCATCTACCGAATGGAAGGTTGAGTGAACCTTTAAATTTGGATCTTAGCGGGAAGCAATCCCTCATCCGTGTAGGCTACTCTTTGTGTCGAAGTATTTACGATTGCCTTAGTCCTTCCCCGTCCTGGTGGCAGTTGGTTTTCAGTAGAGATCCTTGCGCCTGATGTGCTCCTCATGGAGACGAAAAAAACAGCTGTGGGTAGGTACATCATACATGTAGGTCTGATTACTATCCAAGATACGACTTGGTAGGTCTGATTACTATCCAAGATACGACCCGGAGTCCTAGATTGTACGGTTCGGACTCGTTACTGATGATTAGTGTCGACCTCCTCCATTATCCAGGCCTGGGATTGGCACTTTCGGAGAGCGAACAGTGGTCGAGTTTATGATACCGACCTCTTCCACCTGTTTTTATTAATAATAGTCACAGCGGAGACATGCGCTCTGTTCTGGTCGCTATTTATATATCGCTCTATCCGCGGCCACCGTCTTGATCTATGATATTGTTTATTGTTCTGGCTGTTTGCAACGTGGCGTCACCTGGCGGTGGAGGGGAAGGACGCTTCGTCTAGGTCGTTAACTTGTTCTGCGCTGGCGTATGTAGGACATCTTATATAGCGCATTTTGTGACTTTAAAAGAACCGCGTAATTGATATTTCGTGTGCGCATGCGCAGTGGGTTGGGTCGAGTCTGCCTATTATATAGACATCTGACCTTTACTGAGTGGACCAGAATTGGTTAACACACAACACGCGGCAGACGCTAAGGCCACCAACTCTCTTCTCGGCCAAAGTTTCTTAATACATCAACAATCCAACGTTTTAAACCACCTATAGGACATTAATTATACTCTCTATGCTCTATCCAACAACAAGACCAGTTCCTGGCAGCAATCACCTGACCTAGATTGATATGTCGAAACGGTTTTTTAATGTGTGTTTGGTGCTGGTCCAGCCAAGATCGACAAACCTTGTCTTCCAAGCCATAAATACTACTTAAGGCTAAACCCAATGTTTGTAAGATTATTAGTAGCATTTACCGTACGACCATTCATCCTGATTAACTAGCTATTGTTTCGTCGGTTTCTTGAGAGACCGCTCAAGCTACTTTCTTTGCGCCTAGAATACAGGGGTGATTGTGGCGTTTTCATCTATTCTATACTGTTCATCTGGAATTCCTTATCACCTCTGCATCTATTTTTTCAGACAGCCTTTCTGACTAGACACAGCGCTCGTGAATAAGCTGGTGCCCTGCGCTTGACTTTCGAGCGGCGCTTGAGCAATTTGTAGATTACGATTTACGATTACGATGAGTATTGTAGCTATGAATTCATAAAGCGCCACTCACAGTGCACGCCAATCAGAGGCGCTACCAGTGCGAAAGACCCAGAGAAAAGGAAGTAGGTCTAATTTTGAGACAACGAAAAGATGATTGTGCTTCGTTTGCATAATTAAATAACGCAGAGCGTGTCAATGGAGAGAGCTGATTACAATACAAAGTGCAGGACCAATGACGGTAAATTAACAGCTTGAGTAATCCCTTTACATTCTATGGGGAACGTGTCCACCCGCCCCTTGCAGATCGACGCCTCTAGTAACGACGTAGCATACACCTGATCGCATTAAACATACGCAGGTCTCGCTAGAGCACATGATGTATTAAAAGAATGGGGAAACCGCTGTCCGTCCACATAGCAAACAAAATGGACATCAAACAAGCAGCCAAGCTGTGCTCCGGAACAGGGCCTTCCCCCTTCTACCTATACTGCGCCGCCGTTGTATGTAGGCAAAATTATTTTCGCACACCCACCGGGCGGAAAACTGGAAAGCCGGACGCGGCAGACGGAGGTCGACCCACTTACCTGGAGATGGAAAGGCGTCGGGAGAAGGAAGAGTATCCCGTCTATTAATGCCATAACGTGGAAGACTCTTCCAGCTTCCGGACTCGTCTGCCTGATCCTGCAGCCGTCGATCATAGATAGAGCGTCATGTCTACGCCGAGGTTATTTCCGCTATACTATTATTAATATTAGGAATAGCATCGTCATAACTTTCTTGTAACATTAACTTCCATGGCTTGAATTCCTCGCCTCAACTTTCTTATCTCTTAATTTCCCCGCTTTAACTGTCTTAGCATAACTTCATCCTGGCCTTTACTTCATGCCTGCTTTAACTTCCTTGCTTTTACTTCAGTTACTTCATGATGGCTTTAACTTCCTTGCCTTTACTTCATGATATCTTTAACTTCCTTGCCTTAACTTCACGATGGCTTTAACTTCCTTGCCTAAAATTATTTTGATTTGATACTTGTACTCAGTTTTCTTGCTTTAACTAGCAATCGTAACTATATCCTTTCTTAACTCTGATGCCTTAACCTACTCCAGCTGAATTATAACAACTTCCTTGCATCATTAGCTGTCCCACAATCACATACCTATAGCTTTCAATTCCTTTCCCCGTAGACTCAACTTCTTCTCCATATAACATGATGTAACTATATACCTGATTCATTCTTACAGGCAATATGGGATCGTTTTTAATTCAATATTTTGCGTATATAAAACTGTAGCCTATGGAGGTATTGAGACCACTTAGACCAAACAGCGTACACCCTAAATCAAAACGGTCTTAGAACCATTCCAAAATGTTCTTTTCCTAAATCAAGACCAACTCGGCCGGTTGCTTTAAAATTGTTTGCGATGGCCATGCATTTATTTGCTTGAGTTCCTTACCGTCACAAATGGACCAAAACATTTAATGAGGTCCAACTCGGCTACTATAAAGTCTATAATATTATCAATCACATGGCCATTTTGTCATTTAGTAGCCTATAGATTGCAGCATTTGGCGAGTTCCGTATCGCCCAGAGATGCCCAAATCAAGCCCATCAACCAGGTTGCTTTATTAACCGAGATGGCCATTGATTTGTTCGCTGTAGGGCTCAGATCAAGCCCAATGCGGATGGGTCTGTAACCGTTGAATATGTTCCGACTGCGAGTGGACCTCACGACATCAATGTCAACTACCAAGACAAACCAGCCGTTGGTAAGTACAAGTAGGCTTTCCAATAGGATAGGCTAGATCGAAGCGCACCGGTACTCGACCGATTCATCGTACCGTTACGTACCGATTAACTTGCGATTGGAAGATGATGGTAATGTCAGGATGATGATGACGACGACGATGGGAGGAGGAGGAGGAGGAAGAGGAAGAGGAAGAGGAGAATGACGATGATGATGATAATGTTATGATGATGATGATGATGACGACGATGGCGATGCTAATGACGATGACGTTCACGGTGTTTGTATTGATTCCATGGAATGATGATGACGTGAGAGATGGCGATGTTGATTGAAAATGGTGACGACATACACTGCTTTTGCTGCTGCTACTGCTGCTGCTGCTGTCTAAATGTCGAAAACGATGAGAAAGGATGATTTTTGTTCCGGTTGGAGACTGGTGGGGTTGCGTGGTAGAGGATCGATGAGTCCATTTATCGATCCACTGATTGATCGATTGATTTGTTGATTGATTAATTGATTGATCGATTGATTTGTTGATTGATTAATTGATTGATCGATTGATTGGTTGACTCACTGATTGTTTGCAGTTTGATTGATTGATCGATTGGTTGATTGATTTGTTGATTTCTTACCTTAAAGGCACTCCTCTCAGAGTGAACGTGGATGCGTCCAATGGCAAATACGTCAGTGCCTTTGGTCCTGGTCTAATTCAGGGCGGAAGTGGCGAACAGCTGGACTTCTACGTCACCGGAAGTTCAAGTAAAACTCGACTTCTTTCACTTATAAGCGACTTCTGATCAGTGTTATGAGAAAGTCATTATTATGCTAGAGTTAGACGATGTTGCACAGGGTTTAAAGTGTGGCAGGACGGTCATGGACGGCGCTGTTTCAAATCTCTATTCCGTGCTGAAACTTATTTCGGCAGCACTGAAAATATAAGGGGCGTTCTGGCACTGCTTTTTGAAAGGTAAGAGGTGCCGAGGCACTTTTTTTTACACTTTTAGCACTGATGTTGCAAAGGTTTTTTTTTACTAAAACCAAACCGTAAAAGCTCCGCTGCTGATATCATCGGCTAAACGCAGAATGATTGAATTCGTCACGTTCTTTCCTGTGGCACGGTGTCTTTTTTTTAGAGATTCACAGTTCCTTGAATGTGTTTGTCAGATGCAATAAAGGCCACTTACTTACTTTACTTACTCACTTACTTACTTACTTACTTACTTACTTACAACTGCTCTTTGGTATAATAGTAATAATGCCAGGATATTGAAGATCAGCCCAATGATTTTGTTTAACTTCTATAATA
>OX243822.1:12202275-12277168 GCA_945859605.1 Lumbricus rubellus | reverse complement strand
GATCACAAGTTATTACTGGAGTCAAATTTAACTGCATGGCAGCCATGCAAGGTGTCGATCATGTCCCACTGCTCATTCTACTGACAACATCTAGCGAATGAAAGGCTGAGTAGACCTTTGAGAGGAGTAGGGCAGTGATCCTTCTTCGTCCGTGCCAAAGTGTTTTAACCAAATGTTAAGTTAAACCCCACTTTCCCAACGTCGACCACAACATTCTACTTCGGTAATCCAGATTGGATATAATTTGCTAAGCTTCGAAAAAAAATAGATTAGGAAATAGTGCCAATAAAATGTGTTTGTTTAAGTGTGTGTGTGTTGTGTGCATGTGTGTGTATCAGTGTGAGCATGCGTATGTGTGCGCATGTGAGATATTTGTTTAATTGTGTGGGCATGTGTATGTGTGTTGTGTGCATGTGTGTGTCAGTGTGAGCATGTGTATGTGTCAGCATACATGTGAGACATACTTTGGCTTGCAGTGCATAGGAAGCGAGTAGAACCGTGGCTTCTGACGGACAATAGACATTCATCATGAGAATGTCGTGCTTTGCTTGAAGAAAGAAGAGGTGCTGCGTAACCTCCTGGATCAGTTCTTCCGATACGTCTTCTGGATAGAACTTCACCATGAACAGAAATGATCGAGGATCTCTCTTTGCAACGTCGTGATCCATGATCTGTAACATATGAATTATAATCTTCGTTTAATTCTCAATCTGACACACCGCAGAATGATTACAGTACAAATTATACGAAATACGGCCCACTATAGCACGACACGCAGGTCGACTTTACAGCAGTGGGTTCAGTAGCTTAACACTAATGGCCTAAGTGCTGGATCACTCCTGGTTCGGCCAAGCCAGAAGTGGGAGGAAATCCAATCTCAAGTCCAGCCTCCTGTTCTTCAGAGGAAAGGTACATGGGTATACTTTTTGCGTGAATGAGCTCTGCTGAAACTGACTTGTCTGACTAATCTAAAACCTACAAACCCAACACTGTCCCAAAAGGTGGCATCCTTGAGCTCGCACTTCTACCAGACAGCGCCGGGCCTTTTCTACTGTGGGTCCCGCTATCTGGAATGGCCTCCCACTAACCTTGTGACTTATGCCTAGACTAAATTCACCTGCTTTTTATAAGTCACTCAAATCCTATATTTTTTAGCTGTGGTTGTACTGGGAGCGCCTCTGAGTAGGTTTCTTGAAGAGGCGATATATAAATTCTTGAAATGAATGAATGAATGAATATGAGTGAAACTAGAAATGATTGGTCTTCCCCCTGAGTTAATAAGCAGATGAACATATAACAAAATAAATGGTCAAAAAATAATTCAACCTTTTTGTCATGCTTCAGCCATACAGTGTTGCCTTTCGAGTCCTCGAACTGCAATCCGAAATACCACATTTCCCGCAGACCAATTGTCCGACATATCAGTTCAAACAGATCCTTTCCAGTTGCCTTGTACTAAAAATACACGTCACGAGAATTTTACGAGCGATATTGGCAACAGAATAGGTCCAATCCATAGTACTGCTCACAGGACAATAAAAAGCAAGACATTTCAATATATGATATTCAAGCAACATACTGTGGAACAGAACTGATTGGCACAAAAGTACAGCATAGGCCCTTCCTTTGACACAGTCTTCCTTTGATCATACACACTATTTCTCATAGCTTGCCAAAGTAACTTTCTAGTTGTTAGTTACAACACACCTGTTGACATCCTGAAGGATTCTAGATCAGTAATCATAGTCGTATTGAGGGGTTCTTAAATCTATAAAGGCCTAGACATTATTAATAATTGTTTATAGTAGTATGCTTCTCGAATATCGATCAGGATATTCTTACAAACTATGTTACCCCTCATTCACGAATTATTATTACTACCAACATTATTGTTTTTATAGCTTATTTTAATAATTAAATGTAGCCTAATAGTATGAAAACAGAACTTTACTTAACGTCATATTTTGATAACTTAAGGGTCGTATCTCTCAAGTGATGGGAAGGGATGGGTAAACGTGTAGTTTAGCATCGTAAATTATTCTCAGGCTTATAATGGCACAAAAAGAGTCTTAAAATATTTCTGCCAACGTGCTATTGCCTAACTGATGTATTATTATACTTAGAAGTTTTTAAAAAGAAGGAAATCGATTGAAAAATTGTAATATTTGGTCATAACAAACCGCCAATCGAAGTTGCTATTCAATTATGACCCTTTCCGGAAGTTGCGGCCGGCAAGTGTGCAATAAGGCAGCACGCAAAAATAAACAAGTAAGTAAGTAAAAGTCCAGCTCTTTCAATTGCATCAGTTGATTTATGAATCCAACTTCTGTTTCAATAACAATTATTTTTCATCAATCCAGCTCCAATTTAAATTAGAATATTTTCATTAACCCAGGCTGCCCAGCTTCTATTTCTCGCCCGTTATTTTTGTCAACCCAGCTCTTCTATTTCAGATATAAAAATACCATCATCCAGCTTCCATTACTGAAGCATTTTTTCATTAATCCGGCTTCTACTTCAGATCTATAAATACCTTCATCCAGCTTCCATTTATAATTTTTAACTTAGGACCGAAGTTTTGACGTACACGTCGATGTTTTGGGCGCGTACCCCAACTTCCGGTCATATGTTGTGGTTCATTGGCGAATCGAACGGCGATTTCGCATGGGAAATGTGACATTTTAGAAGCTCATTTTATGTCAATATTCTTGTTCCTAACAAATTTTAAGTATGCGGTTCGATGACTTGGTCAAATATACGCTGTTAGGAATAATTTGCTGCGATTTTGAATCATTATAAGCGTGAAAATAATTTACGATGCTATACTACACGTTTACCAAGGGATGGATGCCACCGTATGATCCCTTTCCGCTAACCATTATATCTTCCATGTATTGCCACATAACAGCGCTCAATAAATACCAAGGACGGCGATATATTAACTTCATGCCTCTCTCTCATTTACCTCTATATCGTTAAAGTTCAGTTCGGCGTCCATAGTTCGGACTTGGACCGGGAAAGATCGCACTTTCGATCTACTCCGCGGTTTTTCCGATAGATTACTGAACGGCATTTTGTCCGAAACAACTTTTATTCACACGATAAAATTACATCATTGATAATAATTATAAAAGCAGACATTTTTAAAACCACTCCTGGCAAATATTTACTACGCCATTTTCCTTCTCGGTAAGCGCTATAAAACGTGAGTTCTTTGACAGGGATGCCACTCTAAATTTTGACAAAAATTCAGATTTGTTTGAAAAACGGCTATAAAAACCTAGAACGCTAGATAAGACATAAAAACCTAGATCTAGGTGTAAAAAGGTATGAGTGGCATCCCTGTTCTTTGGCAGGCAACAGTTCTCACGCCCTCTAAGAAATAATGTCACATTAATTACAATCGACATCAATAGGCCTCCTCGAGCTAATCGTTCCTGCTCATGTATTGAACCATCTTCTCGGAACTGTCTTTCAATGCATTTTATGTAATGCTACACTCGAACCTATGTAGCAAACATTCTCAAACTGTCTTAAAACGCGTTTGTTTACATCGGAAAGATATGGCCCACAAAAGGCCTTGTCAGTTGTCATAATAATAATAATTATTATTATTATTATAAGCAGCGCTTTGTAGGTTCTGGAAAGGCGCTTATAAGTATATTAATACTGAAGATACATGCTACATGCACATTTTGCGGTATCTGACATTCAAATACTATAAATTTGAATGTCATTATTCATAATTCTGCGATTAAATAACATTTAAATCTGATAGGTATTTGCACCTTTGCAAGATTTTCCAACAGTATAAATAACATTAATAGTTTTTAATGCTGATATTTTACTAATGTGACAGTAATGTTAAAAGGCCAAATTATATAATATTGCTTTTACAGTGATCACACAGTGGCGGTAGTGAATGCGCCGAACGTTTCAGGTACGTCATCGAAATATGAACTCTCCATCATTTGAAAAATACTGCCTCTTTCTTTGTATTAGCAAGGACTAATATAATTGCTGCATATTAGAGGTGAGGGTGAGGGACGAGAGAAGTTCGGCCGAGTGCAAACTTCTCTTCTTTTGTTCTTAAGAACGATCATTTGTAGCTAATATATAAAACAAGAACTTCAGACGATAAGCTTTAACAAAGTGTGTAAGATAAGAGAGAAAGATGACAGCGGGACTGTGAAGAGTGGATGCGTGAGTGCTGATAAAAGTTTTATTGTCTCCGATGCTTTCGTCAGTCAGTCTCGGTTCCTGGAAAGCTTCGTTACGGGGAATCGTCGGCGTTGTGTTGGCCGAGCACTGAATCATCCAGTATTTCCAGTATCTGTTTACGGTATTGAACATTAATCGTCGACAAACTCGACTCAGATTAAAGATAAAGCTGGCGTCGTCGGCGAGTTTGGTCAGAAAAGTTTGGATGGTTGAACAGAGTAGTTGAGTTTAAAGGAGGAGTGAAACAAGATCGAACTCATTATACTGCGCTACTACTACGATTGAAATAATATTATAACCGTCGTCATCATGTCTGCTAATGTAGTTGATCACAGGGTAGCCCAGCAGCTTCTACCCTCGTGCTACGATTTCCAGAGAGTTGAAATGAAGAGTACGGCCTTCTTCGGGAATAGAGCTGCACCACATACGCAGACTTCTAGAGATGGGGGCAAGGGAGAAACGGACAGGGTGATTGGTTACGGGGCGTTTGGTGTAGTCTGGTGAGTATTGACATTTTCAAGTTCTACATTCTCTGTGTAATATATATGCCATATATATATATATAAATGACACTTTGGGGGTCTAGCCTTTATCATGTTGCTGTGCTTGTGAGTAATTTCGTGTGAAATGATGTTTAATTATGAACATGACTGTTGTCATGGAGCCACAGGTGTACTTTGTCTGAGGAATTAACCTCAAGGGTTTGGTCAGTGTAAATTAAGTGACATTGACTTTTTATTTTAATTTAACCAGGATGGCCTTGTTTGCCCTTGCCCTTGTGGGTCACAGTCTTGACAGTTTTTTTGTGCATTGTGGACTGTCTGTCATTAAATATGTCCCTGCCATGACTGCTTTTGGTTTGATTTGTCCTTAAGTGAGGACAGCAAAATATTGATTGTTTATCCTCATTATCAGTCATGTTATAAATATCAGTTGAAAGCATAGATAAAAGTACAAAGGGTGCTTCAATTAGTTTGCTACTGTAATGGAAAGATTTTATGCCAATCTGCTAGGTACTTACATGAGACACAGATCTGCTTATCATCATGATTTGATGTTTGATTAGAATATCCAAACGGAAACTTACAACTAATGAGCCAAACGTAGAAATCGGCCTAGAAATGCTGATAACTAGCTGTCAAAGTTCTGCCAACCATTGAAAACTTGTTCAAGATAGTCATCTCTAGTCATCTCTAATCTATTTAATACATGTCTCTGTTTTTGGTCTTGTCTCTGTTTCCTTTTGTCTAGCCCTAAAGCTATAACGGCTATAACTTGTTTTTTGTGCTGGCCTAAGGTTTGGAGTTTTATATACTCTGGAGGTGAACTTTAATGCTTTATTTTGCTTGGCCTGGACTGGAAGAGCTCTTACTTTTTATCTGAACTTGTTAGTACGTGTTTCATCTAATCGTGACTTTTGTCTGTAAGAGTTGTTTCCTTCCGGTTTTTTATGAAATTTTTTGGTTCTTAGTAAATATTATAGTTAGATTTATGAAGCAGGGCATTACAAGTGGGCTTTGTGAAAGTATTTCCTCCATGCTCTGGACTTTTTCCTTGAAAATTTCTTGAGCCTTGCAGTAAATTTGGCAACAAGACCTCACAGGGAGAACACTAACATTGTCCTTGCCATTGTTCTTTCACTGGTTCATCCTCCTTGTAGCACGATCATGGTTTTATTGCATTTGGTTTGAGTACCTCTGATGAGCCGCTCTCTCTTGAAGTGGTGCTATATAAATTTGAAATCACCACTACTGTCCCATGCAGCTCTATATTTTCAGAGTTAGGTTGCCTGCCTGAAATACTGGTGGTCATTTTGTCTGCTTTCGGTAGTATATGCCCCTAATTGACCTGGTTATTGACCTGTTGTGCATACTAAACCTATGTACGGTACTAGTGTATAAATTAGGGAGCAGTATTGAGAATTAATATTAAGACTGTATTCTTTTAATATGTTTGTTAATTAAAACTGACGACTATACATTAAGATTACATGATCAAGTTGTAATGATAAGCTTGAGCACCTTTTAGCAGGTGTTGAATTTGACTGTATGGCTGCCTGCAAGGCCTATCTGTCCCATTGCTCATTTTACAGTTGTCAATAATGAGTTGAAGGCTTGAGTCAACCTTGCAGGTATCAAACCCCCATCCTCCTGATCTTTGTGCCAGCATGTTGCCATTCAACTATCTACCCACCCCAAGGCATTGTATATTAAGACTGATGTGGCCGTGCCTAATCTTTCAGCTTAATGTGGTTAGCAATTTTATGACCAACCCACCATTGGTTATCAGACACTACTCGACCCACCACTTGCTTATGATCAGTTAACAAATACCAATGGAAGTTGTATGGTTACGAGGATGTAGTGGTTTTTTAATATCGTTTTGCACATCTCTGTTATTAAACGAATTTTCAGAATCAGGAAGTACGTTTAATTGGGAGTGTGCCACTTTCACCGATTTAATTGGGAGTGTGCCACTTTCGCCGATTTTATCTTTTGATGATACAGCAATCTGATAAAACTTACGTGTCGGAATTATTGAGCAGACAGGTACTAGTTTGATGACTTATGCGATGAGTGATTATTAAAGTGGTGTCGTGCCTGGTATTAAACTCGGGTTTCCGATGACCTTGCCGAACAGTGGTTTGTTTTGTCATCTGTAGGGCTGTTAGCGATCCAAGGACATCGAAACGCGTGGCCTTAAAGAAACTGCTGAATGTCTTCCACAGTCTCGTCTCGTGCAGGCGTGCGTTCCGCGAACTCAGCATGCTCTTCGAACTCAAGCACGAAAATGTGAGTCAAATTATCTTGAAATCGTATCTGTTTTCGTATCAACCCACGCGGTGTATTGATCACTTCGGCATGGCCTGTTGAGTTTTTTGTGCCTTCTCGTGGTTTCACTTAATCTACCGAGCGCTATCTGTTATCTGATCAGGTATCTCGTGTGCTGTCTGTTCTATCAGTTTGTATATCAGTATTACATATGTGATTTTTATTGTTGTTATTATTCTTAGGATAAGACTTGAAAATAAGAAGTGATTTTTAAATCAATCCATCAATTACATAAATTTATATAGCGCCCCTTCAAGATCACTACTCAGAGGCGCTCCAAGTATGTTTGTATGTGCACTTGTTACACGCACCCCTTCAAGCTCTCTCTCGCTACTCAGAGGTGCTTTCGAATGCAGAGCGGACACTGCATCGGAGTTTCACGCGGAAGTGCTGAGCAATTGTGAGCGAAGGACTTGTTGGCTGTAAGCTGTGGTTTCCTTCCATCAGTCTGTAAACGATACAACGATGGAAAAGGGAAGTTCCACGTAAAGATTAAGTTTCTTTTCCAACCTTTTTTCCGCCATGTGTCTATTGTGTGGTGGGGGGGGCAGTGTGCTTGAATGCAGTGCGTAAAGGCAGATGTAGGGATTATTGGGTGCGTTTCGCGTCGTGTTCCAAATCGAAATAATAGCCGCGTTTATGCGCTACGCGTACGCCATAAATTAACGCGTGCTACGTCGTATATCTGACGTTTTTATTGCGGCAATGGTCGTTTTGTGTTTGCCGAGGTTTTATCGTCTTTCTCGAAAGCTCTTCCTCGGACCGTTCCAGCTGCTTTCGTTGGAACTGTTCAGAAGAGGTTTTTAGGTTGTTCGCAGACGATGTCTTTTGGTACGGTTCATCGGGAGCTCATGGTGCTGTTCGATGTTTAAGGAAGACGTGGCGGCGGTTCTTGGAATTGCGAGATCGCGTCGTTCACGTTTCATTGCTGGATGCACAGTGTACGCAGGGCATGGAGGTCGATGTGTTTGTGCGTGCGTGTATGTGTGTGCGTGTGTGGGTATGCGTGCATGCATGAAAGGATGTGTTTGTGTGTGTGTTTGTGCGTGCATGAGTGTGGTGTGTGGTCACTGTGGTGTGCGTGTGACAGTGTGTGTGTATGTGAGTGAGTGCATGAGTGTGTGTGTGTGTTGGTGTGAATGGGTTTCAGTGTGTGATGTGATGTGAGCTTAATGTTTGTGTGAATGTGGTTGCGTGTATGCTTGCCTGGATGTGTATGTGCTTGTATTCTTAGGCATGCAGATGGATACATTTGTGGCTGGGTGTATGTACCATTGGACATGTGCGTATTGGTGTATGTGCACACGTGTGTGTTTACGAGTGTGACTCTGTGCATGACTCTGTGCGTGCCTCTGTGTGTACTTGTGTATATGCCTCTGTGTATGTGTGTCTGTGTTGTGTGTGACTCTGTTTGTGCCTCTGTGTGTGGATGTGCGTGCGACTCTGTGTGCCTCTGCGTGTTTCTGTGTTTGTGTCTCTGTTTCTGCCTCTGTGTGTACTTGTGTACGTGCACAACTCTCTCTTTTTGTTTGTGTGCATGCGTGTGTGTTTGTTTGTGTGTGTGTATGTTTGTGTGTGTGCCTATATATGTGTATGTATCTTTGTGTGTTTGTGTGCGTGCGTGTGTTTGTGAGTGTGTGTGTCTGTGTATCTCTGTGTGTCTGTGTGTGTATCTTTGTTTGTCTGTGTGTGTGCCTGTGTTTGTGTATGTATGGGTGATAGTTTTTCTGTTCCGAGGAGACTGCGTGACGTCACGTCTGTTTACGGCTGACGCGAGTCGTCTGCTGACGCTGTCTTTGTCCGACGTCGTCGACGATCGATCGATTTTATGTCGCTGCCGCTGTCGTCGTCATCATCGTTTCGCAGCGTCACTGCTGCACAGCTGGGTCTCTCCTCTCTCGGAAATTCTCCCCCGATTGAGGGAGGGGGGAGCAACGGAAGATTGGGTGCGTTTTAAACGAGCGTTGAAATCGACTGCTCGTTCCTAACTTCTGCACCGAGATGTCCCCACGTTTCTTCAGTGGTGTATATTATGCACGTGTGGATGTCAACGACTGGGTGGGGTGGGGTGGGTTTGCTCTCTTTTACCCCAGACGATCGTCTTGATAGTCTTGAACTCTGCCACTGTTTGCTTTCTGATGGTGCCAGTCTCAAGTGTGAATGAAGGAGGAGGGTGATGCTGATGATCTTTGTTAATTGTTGTGTAAACCATTTAGCAGTTGGTTGTTATAAAGGATTTATTTGTTGCTTATTCTGTGTATGCTGTTGTCGGGAGATAATTATGTTTGTTGTGGTTAATACTGTTTGGGTGTTTGACGCACGTTGGAATGTACCAAAGGACCATTCACGACACTTGCTATGACGTCATAACGATATATATTTGTTTTCAGAATCATCTTTGTAGTAACAATGATCATTGTAATATCATTAATTGCTGTCTGCGGTTTCACCATCATCATTGTCATCATCATCATTGTCATCATCATAACCATCATCATTGTAATCATTATCACGGTTGTCAACATCATCAAATTGTCATCACACACACACAGTGTAGGTGTTTGTGTGTATCAAAGTCTATCTTTGTCATCATTGTCATTGTCTTCATCATGTGACTGTTTTCATCATGTCATTGTCTTCATCATCATTGTCATCATCATCGTCATTAAAATAGTGTTCGGTGTATTACTTAACCTACTGGTGCCTTTGAGCTGGGAAGAGACCAAACTCATTTGCTTCAGACGCTGTGTTTACGATTTATTTTGGCAGTACTGTTGCTGTCGTTATTTATTTGCTGGTCCCGTTGTTCAGGCCAACATGCTGTTGTTGTTTTTTTTTGTTGTTGTTGTCGGTGCTGTTGCTATCCGCGTTGTGCTGTTTGTCCCATAGCCGTCTTGTTGTTGTGCCATCAGTGGCAAAACGTTTTGGTCAACAAGTTGATTTAACAATTCAAGTGATGTCATTAGTCTTAAAATAGATTTGGTCGCAGAAAGCGGTTCCTGCTTGTACTTCCGGTTTTGAGACGCTTTGCATAAGCTGCACGTCTGTGTGTAGTGTCTTTTTTTGGACTTGCTGTGTGCATGAATATTGTATGTGAAGTGCATGGGTGGGTATTAGTATTTTTACGTGGGTGGGTGTTTTGTGAATGTGCGTGTGTGTGTGTTTGTGTGTGTGTGTTTGTATGCTTGATGTAAAGATGTTGTATGCTTCTGTTTGTGTGTGTGTGTGTGTATAAAAATATAATTGTCTGTGTGTGTGTGTGTGATTGTGGTGAGTAGATATATCTATACGTGTGTTTGTATGCTTGCTGCTTTGTGCATGTATGTTTGAAGGTTTGGTGTGTGTGTGTGTATATATATACCTGGGTATATGTGTGTGCGTGTGTGCATGCAAAATGTTACCTTGTGTGTTTATATGTGTATAAAATATGTTGTGTGTGTGTATATATATATATATATATATATATATATATATATATATATATATATTGTTGTGTGCGCATATATATGTGTGTGTTTACCTATTTGTGTGGGTATGTATTTCTTTAGTTGAATTTTTGTCAATTTATATGCATTTGTGTCATGGTGGAGATGATTTTGGAATTTGCATATGTGCCCCTACTTGACCTATTCTATTTATCATCTATAGCCAAACGGTGTTTAGTAAACGAATGAATCTGTTTGAACTGATTCACCTTGTGCACTCGTTGAATCCATTGCTTTTCTGAACTTGATGGCAGTTGCTGATGAGGATGATGATAAGGACGGTGGTGGTGGTGATGATGATGATGATGATGATGATGATGAAGCTTTTGACATCTGGACTGATAATGGAAATGGATCAGCTTACTGTGCAGATAATGATGATGAGAACCTGTGATTGAAGTCAACGTGATTATGACGATGATAATTATTTATCGCATGATGATGAAGATGGCTATCGTGACGGAACTGGCGATTATGTTGATGATGATGATGATGATAACGCTGACAATGATAGGATGATGACGACTGCTATCGTGTGTGTGTATAAAATGACAACCGCAGTTCTTAGAATCCTGGACGGAATGGAGGTCGCGCGTGATAGAGGACAGGGACAACATTTATGAGGAGGCAGCCGCCCCCCACAACCCTCCCCCCCCCGTGGCGAGTGTGTGGGTGCCTTCTCTTTTACAGCCAAGGCCCTAGGTCGTCCAAGGTCACCGACGCTCCCCGTTCAATGTCGGTCTTAGTCCCCGTTAGACGTCGCCGGCGGCCTGCGCTCAGACCGCCTCCCGCCGCCGCCTCAACCGCCGCCTATGCTAGCTGTCCGTTCGTCCAAGGCTCTGCCGTGGCATTGGCTTTCGCTGGCTGCGTATGGTTTAGGCCTTGGCTACACGACCGGTCGATGCCCCTAGACGCGCAGATGCACAGATACGAACACGCATATACAGATGTGCACAGAGAGAGAGAGAGAGAGAGAGAGAGAGAGAGAGACTGTTAGTGGGCCTTGGTCTCCTTATACCTTCTTCAGCTGTGTGTAAACTAGAGTAGTAGTATAAATTGTCTATTAGCCGTGTCAGGGACTTTACAAGTTTTATTGGCCTTGGTTGTTTAATACTGCAGCACTCACCACCAGGGGTGTGCCTTTTTGTCTATCTTTCTAGCCTTGACGGCAGCAGGCTGATAAACCCCCATGGGGGGGGGGAGCGATGGGTGCTAAGGGAGGAGGAAGAAGAGCAACAGCGAAGGTGAAATGAGAAAAGGTCATGTGAAAGAAACAAGCTGGGGAATTGTGAAGCTAAAGAAACAGTTTAAAGAATAATTATTTGTTGTGGGAGGAATTGTTATTGGAGTGGCTTGAGGAGGAGAAGGAGGATGAGGAAGGGAAAGACATTGGGGACAAGAGGAGAGGGAGAAATTTAATTAGGTGGGGTGGGGAGAACTGGGCAACTACGGAATTGATTTGTGTAGGTCAATTACAGCAATACAATAAGTATACATGGATGACCGTCATCATAATAGACCAGGCTGTGAAATTGCCTCTGTTGGGAAGTGACTCAAATGAGAGTTCATCAAATGAATTGATGAGGTGTATAGAGGGGGGGGTTGTGCTGTGTAGGTGGGTGGTTACTTTCTAACTGTGCCTTTCTGGTCCACTGGATCCATTCAGTGGCTTCCTTCCGCTTTCAAATCCACGCTTTCCTGTCCTTGCGGAAGTGAGCAGCCCGGCTATTATATATTTTAAATAGGGATCAATTGACCGTTTCTTCCGCTTCATTGTTGCTACGGTTAAACACTTTGGAACACTTTGAAACACTTAGAAACAATTAGCTGTAAAACCAGGATGTAGACCCGATAGATTCGCAATTGGTTTTCACTGATGAGTGGTACTTAATGTCGGTGTACAATTGTTTTGTCACTTGAGCTGTCATTTGAAGAGTGTGTGTGTATTACAGAATGGTTTCTTGAGCTCAGTTCCTTTTTAGTAGCTTTGCAACTTCTTGAAAGTGTTGCTCAGAAAATTACCACCTGGATACTTACATAGTCTGCATAAAGGATACTTCCCCAACTTGGGCGCATTTGGTTGCACACATACAAACAGTTGTAGATGGATCATACAAACACATGACACACACTGACACATATAGTTAGACTGGCAAACAGTGCATTTACAGATCTATCAAGAAACACACTGAGAAAGAAACTCAAACGGGCAGAGAGGCACAGAGCCGCATACAGCATTGCGCAGTTGGAGATTCTGCCATACATAGTACAGACTGAAAAACAGGAACAAAGACTTAGCACTAACAGCCAGTCATATGACGTAGACATTCATATGTACGGACGGACAAACAAGCCAACCGTCAGCGGCATTTATGCCACTGGGCTCCGGCGGCATAATCTAGCGGCATTTCCCAGACGGCATACTGACGACTGACTGCGCCATAAATATTATCGTCAATACATTAATCAGAGGAGAGAGGAGCAAACAGAAAATATGACGAACACCCAATGCCTGAGTCATTGGCATCTCCTGCAATGTGACTACGGTAGCTATCTGTGTGGTGGTACCTGTATGTATATACGGAAACCGATGAGGTTATTAAGTGGTGCTTTTTTCAATTGGTGGGGGAGGGGGCCTCGATTCGGTTCGTAAGCCTTTAAGAAGCCGTGGGATGCCTGCTTGGCACGCGCCTGTCACGTGCTGTGCTGTCTGCTTATGTCTAATCCATGGTTTTAGTCCCTGTGGTTGAGTTAACTTAAAGGTCGGTCCTGTGTCTTTTAGTCAGCATCTTCTGGAAAGTTTCCTGTTTCTGGTACACATGACTTTGGCCAGTTTTCGTTCTGAGTTACTGGTCCAAGCTTGCTTCCTCTGAAACACTTCCTCAGTGTTCATGGAACACTTCCCTCTGTATTCGCATTCTTTCCTGTGGATATGGCCTTTTGATCTTGAACTGGAAAACTACCATTTCCGGTCTGTTCACGGTTCTTAATGTTTCCTGTTGTCTGACTTTGGTATGCACTTCTGAACTTTGTAAGGAGGGCATTATCATTTATCAAGTAATCCAGTTGTATTGTGTTGTATGTTGCCTTTTGTGTGTCACAGAATATCTTTGATAGGAAACGGTCATTGTCATAAAATGGAGACCTGTACATAACCGTTTTGGCAACATCCATGTCACGTGCTTGTTCATTTGCCCAAGCTACTTTTAACCAGGATATAAGGAAGTAACTAAGTACATTATTTAATATGTATAGCTGCCAAACAGCACTCTGGTGAACAAGCAATATGAATTCATATAAACATCAAAATCTATATAGGACCAGTAAGATTACGAGACAAGGATAATATTAGTCTGAGAGCGACATTCTGACTATAGATAGATGTTGCTAAAATTCCATAGGATGTTGGTGAAATCACTCAAGAAAGACAAAGAAATTTATGTGCTGTGTGGTTTATAATGGATCACATTAGAGAAAATAGGAAGATTTGCCTGCATGCCAGAGAGAGCCGGTCTTTTCCACAGCTTATGCATAACACTAGAGAGCTGTGTTGTTTTTGCGTCATATGTAATTAGTTTATCACATGATAGTAGTAGTAGGCTGATTTAATTTGACACTTTGCACCACTCGCCGCCGTAGTCATCTGTTTACTCCAAATATTCTCATTGTGGTGTCACCGCCGCGCGCTCTGCATGTAGGCCACTACCGGCCTACACGAAGATTCCAAAAAGTGTTGTACTAAGTGGGTTCTAGTAGGATTGGCACTTGGGTGTTATCAGTTTGTCAAGTACACCAAAAGCATGGATACTTCAGGTCCTTTGTTTGGCTGGGCATTTTGATTGACGGGACTGTCTAGTTTGAGTCTGGTCATGCATGCATTTTAATCCAGATTATATTTGTTATCAGTAGGATGCTTATTCATTTGCATATTTTATTGATGTGCTGTACTTTTATTGTGTTATTTATCGGTACCTGGCGATGCATATCAATACTGATACTGCTTTGCTCTGGATTATTTTATGGGTTTATTGATAAGTGATGTTTGTTCAATTCATTTTTGGGCCTGTGGCCTGGAATGAGCTCCCTGTTATCCTTCGTCAAATACCTACTGGTCTTTCTGCTTCATTTCTTTCTCTCCTTAAGACTGTCTTATACGACTGGGGGTTGAACTGGGAGTGCTCCTGAGTAGATAAAACCTTGAAGGAGCGCTATATAAAATTGTCAGTAAATAAATAAATACATAAAAATTATTATGAAGAACGGCATGCCATAGATAGGTTTTCCACAACCTATGCATAGCAAAAATAAATTATTAATTTTATTTCTATATAAATAAATAAATAAATAAATAAATTTCATTACCGGCACAATTGTAACGTTTAAAATTCTGTTCTTTGTGATTTTTCAGATCATAACAGCCACCGACATAATTCTGTCATCGAAAGCCGACTTTAATGAGTTGTATCCTTTTTCGTCTCTGCTCCAGTTTCATGCGGACGATTTTTATGACGATTCTGTGAAAATTTTATTGGTTGATTTTTTTATCTACCGATGAATATTACGCATGAGAGCATAAATGATGAATATGTATGAGAGCGTAAATGGGTCATGCTTGGAGAATTTAGTTCTTACCTGGATTTTAATTGATTTTTACCTGGATTTTGATCGAGTCCTACCTGGATTTAAATAAGTAATTAGTTGGATTTTAATTGAATCTTACTTGAATTTCAAACAATTCTTACCTGGATTTTAATCAATTCTTACCTGGATATTGATCAAATCTTACCTGGATTTTAATCAAATCTCACCTGAATTTTAATTTATTCATGCATG
This sequence comes from Lumbricus rubellus, assembly GCA_945859605.1. Lineage (NCBI taxonomy): Eukaryota > Metazoa > Annelida > Clitellata > Crassiclitellata > Lumbricidae > Lumbricus > Lumbricus rubellus. Next base: position 12,261,798 of record OX243822.1, on the reverse strand, counting down.
TTGAATTTTTACTTGCTCTCCTATTTCATGCTTCAGTTCTGTGCTGGCCTAGTTCTTGGCGTTCCAACAATGGCTTTGTTCGCTTGACATGTCTTCGTGATGTCTTTATTAATTAGATTTTATATTTCTTTTACCTCTGACGCAATGGCCTACTTTGTGCAATGACCCACTTTGTACTGTAAGTAACATCAGTGACTTGTTTTGCAGTTTGTTTGACCTGTTTCCTGGTTCCGCTGTTTCATTTGCGTTCTTAGCTCATGTTATGAACTCTGCTTTGGACTGCTTTCTTCATACTACTGTCACCATTTTCGGCTCTACAGACCTTATTAATAACATCTGCTGTTATTAATAGGCTTCCAGTGTTTTCATTTGTGATGGATTGCAGCTATTATTATTATTATTAATTCTATTATTAGTCTTATTATTTATATTATTATTGTTATTTCTGTTATTATTATTATTTCTATTTTTGGTATTTTTTCTATTATTAGTATTGGTATTATTTAATATTATAGTAATTTTATTTAGCACTCTTTCAAGTTTGCCAACTCAGGAGTGCCCCAGCTCAGTCATACAAGACTGGGGCATTATAAAATGAGACAGTGGCCAATAGGTATTTGCCAAGGGTGGTAGGGATCCAATTCCAGGTCAGAAGACCAGCCATAGGGAAGGGGAAGCCACAGTGATTCTGTTCACCCCACCCACGACCCCCCGCATCCAGGGAGTGGATGCTGGGAGTAAACAGAAAACTGTTGCTCCATGCAATATGTGTGTATGCTAAGATTGAGTGATTGTTTAATTTATTGCTGCGCTGTTGCCACGTTTCTGCTTCATCCATACGAGCTCAGAATAGGTAGAACTCAGAATAGGTGAAACTCAGTGGAAAAAGATGCATTGGAAATGTGTGCAGCAGACAGATACGCCAGAGCGGCATGTTAAGTAATTTAGAGAATGTGAATGCATTGGTCTTTCATTGGTGCGTACTGGTTTCTATGAATCTTGTTTGGTCACGTGCCTGGGGCTTTCCTACAGTTGCTCAAGACCTTTCTCTGTAGCCGTGGTTGGGCTGGGAGCACCGCTGAGTAGGTTTCTTCAAGGGGCGTTATATAAATTATCAGAATGAATGAATGAACATGTGTAAGTGATGGTAATTATTGAGTTTCAGCTGCAAAACCATCCAACTTTTTAAACTGTTCCTCTGTTAAATCTAACGATTGTGATGGCTTGCCTTTGTTAGCCTTTCATTGTTTTATTTTATTCTGGCTTACAAGTGTGATTAGCCTTTGTTGTGCTCCTTGACCAGTGGCTTGTCAGGTACATTGTGAGTGAACTGATGCAGAGTGACCTTCACAAAATCATCATCTCTTCGCAACCATTGACGTCTGATCACATCAAACTCTTCACATACCAAATACTCCGAGGTGAGTAGTGGCACATTGCACGGTCATCGAATATTGTTTGTGTGTGTGCACTTGTTATAACGCCCCTTCAAGATTACTACTCAGAGGCGCCCCCATCTGCGGCGCGGACACTGCATCAGAGTAGGCTGCAAGTCATAAGTGGTGTGTGTCGGCCAGTGGGTCACAGTGGCTGAATGGATAGATCACTTGACCTGTATGTAACATGGAGAGTGTTAATTCAGAGGCACTTAGGTGGTCACTAAATTTGGTAAGGACCTTGAGCAAATCAAAGCTTAAAACGTATCTGTTTGCTACTTAGGCTTATCCCGCAGTTGGCTGTTTGCGAGGCGCCCTTGTAGCGGTATGGCGGCTATGGCCGTGTTACGGCACCATATAAATTGTCGTTATTATTATTATTATTGAGCAGGTCTTTAATAAACAGCGGCTTTTTTATGGTCTATTTTATGGTCACGAGTGTACACTTGTGAACTCTGGAGGGTGGATACAGTTGTTTGCTGTGTAGTAATTGTATTTATTCATTCATTTCAAGAATTTATATGGCATCCCTTCAAGAAAACTACTCAGAGGTGCTCCCAGTCCAAATATGGCGATGCGAAAAGGTTTTAAGGAGGCTGTAAAACACAGATGAGTCAACCCTAAGTGATAATTGTATCTCCAACAGTATACTATTGTAATTTTGTGTCTGTCATTCTATTGTTCTATAATTCTATTGTCGTTGAGTAAAGAATTAAATTTTATTATTGAACAAAGGTCTGAAATATCTTCATTCGGCCAACATACTCCACCGAGATATCAAACCGGGAAATCTACTTGTTAACGGCGATTGTCGTCTCAAGGTAACAACAGCTTGTTGTCGTTGTTGTTGTTCTTGTTCTTAGAATAGGTATGTACGAAGTCTCTTCCTATTATATGGCGCCTGATAAAGAGTGATTCGATGCAGAAGCACAGCTGTCATGGTTTTTGCAATGTGATGTTCAATTTCAACTTTTTCACCCAATTTCAATTTTTTTTCTTAAATTATATGCATTAAAAATGTATATATTATTGTATATTCAGTGTAGAACTGCTATGAACTCAATCTTCATCATTTGCCTCAATTGGTCTTTCTCTTTGGAATGCTCTTTCTGCTTCTGTTCGCTCTACACTTCTGTCTGGCAGTCTCTCTTTAGCATTCTCTCTTCTCAAACCTGCTTCTTCTCGCGCGGCCTTGCGCACCGAGACCGCCTCTGAGCGGTTCACCTTACTAGAGGCGCTTTATAAATGTTTCAATACAACACAATAGATTGTTAAATTAAACGAGGTTACGTATATAAACAGTTGACCCGACCTCATTCTTTCCAGTTAACTCCATAGCTTCCACGACCTTTTAACCCGACACAATTGCTTCCCTTTTCCAGATCTGCGACTTCGGATTGGCTCGCGTCTCCGAGCTCGACGAATCTGCAAAACTAACACAGGAAGTGGTGACGCAGTACTACCGTGCGCCCGAGATCCTCATGGGCGCGCGGCACTACACGGGCGCCATTGACATCTGGTCCGTCGGTTGCATCGTCGCCGAACTTCTCAGCCGGCAGGTCCTTTTCCAGGCTCGCAGTGCCATCCAGCAGCTGGACCTCATCGTCGAGGTCCTTGGAACGCCCTTGCCGGACGACATGGTAGGAACGTGTGAGCCGGCGAGGCAGCACGTCTTGCAGAGACCTTTCCGATTTCCTAATCTCGGAGTGCTGCGCTCGCTCTCGTCCGACTGTGATAACGAAGTGCTGCACCTGCTCTGCCACATGCTCATCTTCAACCCTGTAAGTATTTATTAGCTGGTTCTACATGTGTGCGTGGGACCCGCCACTGGTGGCTGTTTTGGTTTATGGTGCATTGTTTTGATTGCGGATGTAATATTCTTTCGTTCATTCATCTTCAACCCTGTGAGTGTTGTTCATCCTCTGTTTCGTGATATGTGTTGATGGGGAACCAGTTGGCTGGTTCTACTCATGTGCGTGGGACCTGCTGCTGATGATTGTTTCCGCTTACGGTGCATTTTTTCTAACTGATGTAATATTCTTTCGTTCGTTCCTTTCAAAAATTTATGTAGTGCCCCTCAATGCATCCACTCAGAGGCGCTCCCAGTCCAGCCACAGGGCTATAAATGAGTCTTCAGAAACTTGTAACACACTGATATTGTATGTATCAAGACGCTTACAAAAGTGCCTTTTAGTAGCTCACAGATGTACCTATTATTTTGGGGCTAGTAGCAGTAGTAGTACCATAATATTGCTTCATCATGTACTTCTCATATAAAAGCCATCTACATGTAATAAAAATCAAATTGCGTGTAATTTAAAAATCAAGCCATGTCTTCAAGGGCTGTGAAGTTGACAAGCTTTTAAAACTGAATTTGTTTTTAACAGCTGTCGTTATTACTGACTGCTTACGATTTTTAACTCCGCTCTGAGCGGTTCACCCCGCTGGAGTCGCTTTACAAAATGTGTCAATACAATACAATAGAAACGATTGTTATAATTATACATCTGGTATTGTTCTTTGTTCTAGCGAAAGCGAATCTCCGCGGCCGACGCCCTGACTCATCCGTACCTGGAGGAGGGTCGCATACGATACCATGCGTGCATGTGCTCGTGCTGTCGTGTCTTGCCTGCGTCCTACAGCATCCAACGAATCGAGGATCTCGAACCCGTCTGCCAGAACCCATTCCTCAACGGATTCGAGGACGAACTCACCTCAAAGGCCGAAGTTAGACGTACGTATGGCGCTGACTCAGTTAGCTTCATCTTATTAAATTTGGTTTAAACAATCATACAATTGATAGTGACATGTGATCAGGTGTACAGCGCCCTTCCCTTCGGCCTCGGATGAGCTACGGCGCTATATAAATTGTCATTTTTTTGCCCCGAGGTATTTAGGATCCCTCAGGGACTTATTGCTAACTGCAGTATGAAAATCAGTCCAGAATGACCCTACTCTTCGTTATCTTGATCATCGAATGTGCCTCGAAATGCGATTGCGTTAAAACGTTGTATCGTTAAAGAGATACAATAATAATAATAATAATAATAATATTATTATTATTATTATTATTATTATCGGTGGGAACGTAGACCAGTGTTTGTAGACCAATGTTATTTCTATTAACTGTAACTGAAATGGGAAAATAAACTGGAAAATATTTGGCTTTACTGTAAAGTTCTGAAAAGTGCTGAGTAACTGTAATAGAAGCGGAAATATCACTAGTAAGGTAACTGTGACTAAAAAAACCATAACTGAAATTGTAACACTGGTGTAGGTTGCGTCCCAGGCGCCTCTGTGTTAGATGGCTTGCAGATCACGGTCTGCTTCCCAATGCCTGGTCTCTTTGGGCATTTGAATTGTTTGTTTGTATGTTCACTGGGTATAACACCCCTTCAAGCTCTCTCTACTCAAAGGCACTCCCGAATGCAGAGCAGACACTGCATTGGAGTTTCACGCCGAAGCCCTGATCAATTGCGAGTGAAGGACTTGCCCAAGGTCCCTACGCGGTGGCTTGAGGGTGGATTCGAACCTCGAACCTTTAAGGCAACGATGCCACCACTACACCACTGCGCCCCAAATGCTGGGCTAGGACGGTTCCGTACGTCGGTTTGCAGTTTTGCTTTTTCATTTGCGAATGTTTAACTTGCAGACAAACTGACGAAGCTCTATCGTAAAGTTCAGAAAGACAACGAGAGCACTGGAGTGCCGCAGCTTCATCTCAATCTTGCCTCACCGTTCTATCAGTCATTCTCCGAGTAAGTACTCTTCGCTATGTCTTTTCGTAGGTTTGAGCGTGGCTCTGTAACGTAGATTTATGCGAGTGCTAAATAATCTGATTCAATGCAGAAAAGAGAGGCATCTGTATGTGAATGTTGATGTCTGTTTTTTGTCCACTCTTTTTTTAAACAGATAAATTACCACAATTGCATTTACTAATGAGCAGTGCTTCTGTGAGGTAGCAAGACCTATTACTGATTGCTGCGTGCATGCATTCAAAGCTTGTTAGCTTGGAAACTTTTAATCGTTTGTTGCTAACAAGTATGGTGGTATTTAGATATATCGGAAATTTAATTAGGTGAATAAAAATTTAGACTCTAGCAGTATGCATTGTAGAGAAGCTTGGAATGATTCTGCGAATTTTAGGCATACAGTCGAATATTGTTTAAGTGCTAAATAATTATAATTATCTGAAGATGAAATGTAAGTGAGCACTTGTCATAGCGTCCTTCCAGATTTCTACTCGGAGGTGCTTCCGACTACAGCGCAGACACTGAATCGGTGTATCACGCCGAAACGCATGAGCAATTGCGAGAGAAGGACTTGCTCAGAGTCTATGTGGTGGTTTGAGGTGGATTTGAACCCGTAGCCTTCCGGCTCAAAGGCACCGAACATACCCCTACACCGTCGCTAATTTATATTAGCTGTAGATCTGTTAGATATTAAGTTAATTCTAGAGGAGCTTAATAAAATGATTATGTTGCTCATCTTTTGTGATATTTTTGTTCGTAGGTCGCGTTGTGCTCAAGTCTCGGAATTGCCTCCTTCGCCGTATCTGTGGGAGTGAGAGCAAACCCCCCCTTCCAACCGAAGTGTCGCTTTTGGTTTCAAAGAACTTAACGCAATACGTGATGCCTATTACATGATTCGATTTTTTATCGAAAACTGAAACACACGCACTTTTGCCAATCTGGAAATTTGATGTTCACGATCTAAGATTTGAATATTCTTCCAATTTTCAACAACGGAGTTAAGTCGTGTTCAGACAAACTGCTGTTAACCGTTGAGATTGTGTTTTTGGTACTGCATGGACATTAACGGTTCTATGCGCTGATTACAGTATTCTTGCCTGCTTCCATGATAAAAAGCTGGGTTTGGATGCTCGTGTGATCGGTGCGGTGTGGTGCTATGGAAAATGGTGCTTGAGTGGTGTTATTCTGTTGGTGGAAAGACTACCAGGTGGTACTGCTTTTCTGCAGTACGATCGCAATGTTTGAAAGGTTCAAGTAGTTCTACGCTAGTTTGGTGTTAAAAATTGGTTCTGAAAAAGGTGCAAATGATTTGATCGTGATGCTGTGATGTTATTGGCGAGCCAATTGTACTGTTTGGTACTGTGATGCTGTAACGGTGTAGGGCATTGCGATGGTGCAGATGGTATACCAGTTGGTACTGTTGTTATGTACCATGTAGTACTATGATGTCATGTTAGCGAAAGCTAGAACTTGATGACTCAACAGCACCATGGTGTTTGTTATTTATCATTTAGGTGTTACCATACCTAAGTTGGTAAAAGAGATTAATGATCTTGGAAAGATTAAAATAAACTGCAGCCGTATGGAATGTTACTGCAGATCCCAACTGTCATTCCAATTTTGCTCATGCTGGAAGGATATTATTATCCAGTTGACTATATATGCTAAAACATCATAAGAGGATTTTTAGCCAAGCTGAGTGAGCAGAATTTTTAGAGTTGAGATATGTGTCAACAAATGTACACTTGATACCTTATTATTTTTAATATATTATTAGTAGATGTAGTGTTATGAAGAGTGGTACCACTGCAGCTTTGTTTGTTGATAGGAGGACATTGAATGAAACAGCAATTATCATACCTCATCCTACAGTGTAGAGCTCTAAGAGGTATAACATACAATCATAAAAATTGCCTGCTGTCAAAGTATTTGGTTACATTTGTCTTTCATGTATTTAGGGAGAATTTGTGTGACGACGTGTCGACGTTCCATCTGTGTTTAACATGCCTTGCCCAAGCGCTATTTCACATGTGTTTCTGTGTTTCACGCTTGTTTCTGTGTTTCACATGTGTTTCTGTGTTTCACATGTGTTTCTGTGTTTCACATGTGTTTCTGTGTTTCACATGTGTTTCACGTGTGTTTCACATGTGTTTCACATGTGTTTCACGCTTGTTTCTGTGTTTCACGCTTGTTTCTTGGGATTAGTTACGTTGCACATTTTAACGTGTGCTTCTCAAGTCATCAGATTGAGTCTTCAGAAAACTTTGCCAATTGCCTGTTGTTGTTCAGAATGTTGCTGAAGCTTAAAAACTGAGAAATGTGTGTTTTTAGTAGTGATAAAAAACTACTAATTGTAGTTATACATGTAGATAGTTGTGGCAAAAGTCCAGTATATGTTTTACAAATACTAATATAATGCTAATGCTTCTATAAAGTCATCTGTCCATATTCCAGGTGTAATTTCTACTTGACTATTCATTAGATGCCCCAAGTCTTGCCTTCACTGTTGTTACCAAATGATTTGCGTTGATTTGTGTGATTTAAAAGCCAGATAATATATATTATAATATATATAATTTTTATTATTATATTATATAACTTGTTCTACGTTTGCATTTATATTTTTTCACGTTTTCACTTCGAAGTGTAAATTTCTCCAAATTTAAATCTAACGTGCATAACTCCGACGATGATGATCTGTTGTTACGTTACGTCTCATGTAACCATGGTGATTTATTTACGGTTACGCTGTACGATGCTTACGGACGGTAATGAACTGCGTTTACGGTTGAATTCGACGTAGTTATAGATAATTAGCCTGTTGCTTTAGTTTATGTTTACAATATTTTGTTATTAATGTTAAGGGTGCTGTACAGTGCTGTATGTGTACGCAAATGAATTTAAAATTGCAAAACTTGTATTCGCGTTGACGTTAGTGAGATTTATCGAATGTGTTACGTCCATGTTTTGGTGTGATGTTCCATGACGTATGGAGTGATGGTCTCAAAAAAATGTTTCTCTCGTTTAAGAGCTCTACCATAAGCAGAAGAAAACCACACAGACGGTCATTGTTCTTATCGTTTACCCACATTTTTGGGGTAGTTTTGGCAATGACCTAGCGTCTTCCACATGTGTGTGGTTCTGGTTAAGACATTTCTGTTTAGGGTTGTGATGAATTACTTTAAGTTTTTGTATGTACAGTTACGTTTTACATCTTGGTTGTACTGTTTCGCTGTGTAAATAAGTTTACTGTTTAAGCGGTGGTCAACCGCATTTTCAGCTGTTGCTTAATTTGCATTCAGCTTCAAATCTCCTTGTTCAGCGTGGATTCGAATTTTCGCGGCATGAGTCGTGCACTGATCTGCGTGTAGTGGTTGTTGGACAAGGTGTGTCCCAGTGGCGTAGTAAATAAACAGGGAATATTAGAGTAACAAAGGGAATAAAGTAAGAAAAACAATTGTTACTACAAACAATTGTTTTTGTTTTTTCATATTTAAGTGGATGAATTTAACCTTTTACAAAACTTTTTCCTAAGCCAATGAGGGCGTTAACCCCCTAAACCCCTTCTTGTCTATAGATGCCACTGATGTGTCCAGTCTTCAGCTGAAAGAGATATTTCAATATATATCAGAACCGTGTATATAGCGGCTGTTTGTAAATGATGAATTGCCAACCATGTACATAACTTTGCAGGTATGTATAGGATGGCAATATTGAATGTGTTGAGAAAGCACATGGTGTATGGTCTTGTCACAAATCAAGGGATCTTTAAGAGTGTAATAGGACAGGATGTGAGGCATCTGCAAATTCATTTACGTAGATTGCCCACTACTGGTAAGTCCAAGTGGAGTGGAAGACAGCACAGCATTTGAAATGGTCAATACTGTGGCTAACTGGACTGAGATTTTATTGAGATAGTTGCTGTGCCAAAGCTTTGTTTGCTGCGCTGATTACTGCATGCGAATATGGGGTATGGCATTGTTAGGCAATGGACGTTGAGACAATGGATGTTGAGACAATGGGTGTTGAGACAATGGATGTTTAGACAATAGGTGTTGAGACAATGGGAGTTGAGACAATGGATGTTGAGACAATGGGTGTTGAGACAATGGGTGTTGAGAAGACAATGGGTGTTGAAACAATGGATGTTGAGACAATGGGTATTGAGACAATGGGAGTTGAGACAATGGATGTTGGGACAATGGATGTTGAGAAGACAATGGGTGTTGAGACAATGGATGTTGAGACAATGGATGTTGAGACAATGGATGTTGAGAAGACAATGGGTGTTGAGACAATGGGTGTTGAAACAATGGATGTTGAGACAATGGATGTTGAGACAATGGGTGTTGAAACAATGGATGTTGAGACAATGGGTATTGAGACAATGGGTGTTGAGACAATGGATGTTGAGACAATGAGTGTTGAGACAATGGAAGACGATTTGGAGCCTTTGAGGTTGATAAAATAAATGCAGTCAACAATTATTGTGCAATAACTTTAGCTTATAATATATATATTATTGTGCCTACAATACGTAGTGATACCAAGGTTTGATTCACACAGCAAACAATTTAAGGTCGGACTGCTGTTTGTCAGGTGGTTTGAGCCGATCTTGTTAAACATTTTCATATGTGCGAGTGCCATGTTTTTTTTTACAAAAGGGAACGTCTCAAAAGCTGCATCTCTGTAAACGGTGCTCAATCAGTTTTACGCTTTGATAAAATAATCGGCATGATATCACTCATGGCCTACTCTTCTTCTACCTGATAACAGCATATCAATTTTATCTGCAACAGGTGCAGGCATAGCACTTCTGCGAGCCTATGCCACACTCTGTCTTCATTCTTCAATAAGAAAGTCTGTAGCTACAGTTTGTTTAATAAGAGCGCATGTGATACGAGGTTGGTGCGGTGCGTGTATGTACTACAGCGTTGTTTTCAGCTGCTACGCACCGATGTAATAAAATCAGACTTGATTTAAAATCATTAATTAGAGTAATTTGAGCTTCAATGGCTTTAAACGCAATGTTAATAAATGTACAAATGCCAGTTGGTTGCTGTCGTTGTTTTACTTGTAATTGCCGAAAGAAAAAAGATTTGCATGCGTAGTGTATGAATGGCCCTTAATTCATTCCACATACCAGAGATGGGCATCATTCATTTAAGACATTTATATAGCGCCTCTTCAGGAGTGCCTACTCAAAAGTGTTCTTGACCCAACCACGGCTAAAGAGAAGAGTCTTAAGAGCAGAGTAGAACGTAGTCTCAAAGGCTCTAGGCATTAGACGTAGTTCCAGAGGGAGCCCATGATTAGTTAGACTGCTAATCGAATTTTAGCTACTACAATATGCTAATCAATTAGAATGAATTAGCAGCGGCTTATCAAATTATCAATTATAATTAGATAATTCATGCATATATTGCTTCACGGATTTGTCAAATTTTAATCAAGTAATTAATCAAGCTACTGTGGTCTCTTTAGCTTGCATGGTTTTCTTTGTTAGCTATTATCATGGAGCTGCAGTTACATCAGTCAACCTATTGCTGAAATGTTTAACCCTTTGAACCCGGAGCTCCCGTAACACTGGATAACGGCCGGAAAACCGGCCCATCGGGTTCTAAGGGTTAACTCCACATACCACTTTTTTTTATTCCCATAGTAACATTTCAACTTGATACTGTTACCCAGGGTGTGGACACACAGCTATCTAGGCTTATGTTTCGCACTACTTAAATTAATTAAATAGCTGATAATACATTCACGAGATCTACATATTGACGGAACAAAGAATTTTATTTCTCAAACATTGATCAGACAATTGAGAAATGTCAGCTAAAGACTAATGAACAAATAAACTCATTGGTAACTAGTTCCATAGACACACAACACAGTGATTATTATGTCGCTGGTAAAATAGGCACTAATAATTTCTTACACCAACTTAAAACCCAACTCGATAAACTGCAGGATTATGTTGCACAATGTTTATTGTTTGTTAATACTTGTTTACATTTTTCCTTTTCACAACATCTTTTCGCAGCATTTAATCTCCAGTAAAAGCCGACGAGGTGTACACTTCAGAATCATGATTTTTCTTACCGGAAACAAAATATATGTATAAGTTAAAATTTCTGATGTGCTCCCCAAGGGGCTGTTACCCCCCACATCTCTTACTCTGCACATGAAAACGAATCATTCAACAATAATGCTCACAAATTAAAATTTAGTAAAATTTAAAAATGCTGGACAACCCAAAACTTTAACAATTTAACGTAAATCATGATTAATGTTTTTTCGAATGAGCAAATGTAAAAGACTATAATTGCACTCTTTATCCTGCACCGATTTCACGGCCACACCAAAAACGTGAAATATAATATATTGCAAGTCATCAGACATGTAACTATGTCAGGTAATTAGGTCATACATGTAACTATGTCAAGTAATTAGGTCATACATGTAACTATGTCAGGTAATTAGGTCAGGTTAAAAACCCACAGGGACACACAACTACTGTATAACTGTTACTAAAATCTGAACATCCCAGGCACATGGATTAGATCACCTGACCTCAATTTTACATACCTGCAAGAATATGACAACAGGTACTGGACAGGGGACTAGCCAGCCATTCAAGCAGAACCTTACGCTTGGATGAATGTATTTGATAGTGCTACTGAACGGGTACCTAATTTACCAAATCTAAAGTGAATCATAAAATAAATCGGCAAGTCGAATTCAACAGAACCTTTCCAAGTGCTATTATGCATTTATCCTTGTCAATCCCATCAAGTCCAAACGCGTTATATAATAATATACCAGACACACAAAACAGACAAACACACTGAAATTTCAACCCTTTGAAACTCTGACAAAGATGACAACCAGCACGTCGAATATTCACGGATTGAGTCACGGCTCCGATCCCAAAGACAAGAAGAACATGATAAATTTGAGAGGACGATGATATCTGACTGCTGTCGGGAGCGTCTTCTTACGACCGTCCCATCTTGGCGCCGCGGCTCCCCTCTTACGGGAGGCAGGGATTTTTCGTAAGGAACTCCTCGCCCTTCTTGATGTTCTTCTGCAACTCGGGCAAAGCGCTCTTGATGAGGTTGACTTCGTAGTCTATCATCTTTCCAAGCCCGAGGTTCTTCTCGATTCCATTTTTCTTTTAAAATTAATTAAATAAATTTAATCATTATAATTGATAAACAACATCAAGCAATATTCACAGTGAAGATAGAAAGTAAATGTCGCTTTATAATAGCAATATCTCTATCTTATGGCCTTCCTTGTTGCCATCCGATTATGTTATGAGAAGTATCTTGTACTATAACACTATTGTTTATGGTTGATGGTTACAATAAAATGAATTCAATTGAGAAATTCACAGTAAAGATAGAAAGGAAGTAAACGTCGCTTTATAATAGCAATATCTCTACAGACAATCTTTTAACAGCACAGTCCCAAGGCATTGCAACCAATTGTTAACAATGGACATTCTCACCTCTATCCATTTTCAGAGAGTGTACGATCACCCATACCATTTACACCTTAGCCGATAAAGGGTTAAGGACTCCTAAGGTCATATCCTGGAATGCCATCTCCAAGTAATTATTATAGCAACAATTAAATGCATAATATTGTACCAGAAAATGCAAATAACCCTGCAAATGTATCCATATATGACTGACTTATGGCAATGCACAAACTGATTATCACTAATGAAATAGTAACTAATATTAATAGTCACTAAGTAATAATTAACAAATATTGATAACAGCCATGAGGCCGGAAACTCACGCCAAGCAGCAATGGTGTGGAGAAGTAGGAAGCCTCCGTTTCATCAGATCTCACGAAGGCGCATTCCACAATGCCACCCTCGCCAGACAAGGCCTCCAGAATCGACTTAACAAACCGACTTCCAGCAAAGGCCATGGACAAAGTCGCAGAGCCCTGCAAGACAATTCAGATGCAAACACAGAAACAATGCATAAATTAAAATAACATATAAACAAGATGCTTAACTTCAGATGTCCTAAAACTCGTGATGAGATCTAATCTAGAGGCACTACCGTTTCAACACGTCAACTTAAGTCTTCTTTCCAGGGGGTTCTTTACACTGGGAGCGTCTCTGATTACATTGTACTGTGAGAGGCACTTTATATACATTTCTAAATAGAATAAAATAAATAATTTTAACTTAAAACCTTCAAAAAATTTAATTTGGAAAACAATTTCTTTTACTTTATCCTCTCACAGTTTATATTCATATATTATTAAAAAAAACTACACGATTCACTTCTTTAATACAATTAAACTGTCCAAAATGCTAGAGCACCACTCAGAGCTTAAAGCAATGGGAACTAGCGCGATTCGAACCTGGAACCCTCCGGCTCCGGCACCAAACCCACCACTACGCCCTACAATTCTAATGGAAAGAATGGCATGGTAAGAGTTCTGGAAGTGAGACTTTAATTTGGAGCGTAAAGCCAAAGTGGTGATAGCGGTGAAACATGATGCATGTGATGCGATAGTTCAGAACCAGACATTTAGAAGTAGAAGCTTACAGCTCCAGCTTTTGCCTCGACAACTTCTGTGCCAGCGTTCTGGATACGATGTGTTATTGCGGCGCGCTCGTCCTAGAAAAACAGTCATGGGCAATTGTGCAACAAAAAGCATAACATAACATCTGTTTGCAACAGTGTCTACACTTGTTGTCGTTTTGAAATGACCACATCGAATTTAGTACTGAGAAGTAAGTACTTGACAACTCCTGTAAATCACTAGTTAGTCCCATGTTCACTTTGCAATCCTATGATCACTGAAAAAGCAGTAAGCACCCACTCTGTAATCCTATCTACGATTAAGAAGAATAAAATTTTAGGCTGAAAAGTGCATGAACAACAGCGTTCTCACAGCAGAACAATTTGTCCTTGTATTGCCACGAAAATTGCACTATATGCAAACTAAACAGCAAAATTCACATCCTACATCAAGACTCAAGCAATACAGATAGTAGTGATAGCGAATGCAGTAAACGCAAAGCCCAATGACTCACCGAAGGAAACGACACGGGTGGTGTGCACTGAGAAATCAGTGGAACAATGGTCACTCCTGAATGGCCGCCAACGACGGTACAGTTGACATGGTTGACATCAAGACCCTGTACAACAAAAGTGCAACCGCAACACATATAGAAATCACCAACTAAACTTTATCTTTACTCAAGTTTTAATGAAAAATAGTAATCCATATACCTACATGGATTGGTCAAATTTATGACTATCAATAATTCAATAATAGATTTAAACATTTCAACAGCTGCACATTCTGGAATTATGGCACCCTTTAATGCCGAAGGGTATAGGATTTCCCATACCATTTACTACCATCTCGGCATTAAAGGGTTAGTTAAAAATAGTCAGAAGTGATATCCATTTCAACCTCTGTTGCAACCATTTGTTGACGGTGACCGTACATGCGGTGCCTAAAGTTCTGCACAACCAAGACTGCTGCGACACTGTCAAACTTATCCAACAAAGCAATAAATGCCTACCACAACAAAAGTCTAATGCCAGATATAATGGTATATAATGTATTCTTTTAAACAACATCAAGTAAAGTCAGGGCTCTTTTTAAGGACTAAGTTTTAAAACTGCACAACTCCTTCTTCTCCTTCCCATCCTCCATGGTAAATTACTTCCAATCGGAGGACAATGACCATTTTTGCTAGTCTTAACTGTAAATAAGTGCTTCTACAACTGCACAAATCCATTTAGAGCTGCACATTTTGTGCGCAACTGCACGTTAAAAAAAGCCATGAGTAAAGTAACATCTAAAGCATGTACACAGCAGTGCTTCCAGAAAGCATTTTACAGTAATTCAGGTGGGAATGGCAATGTAATGCACAGGCAGATATATGTGTTAATTAAGGCCTAAAAATATGTTTTGTTTCCGGTAACAGAGCTAAAAAAATTTGGGTAGGTAGGTCAAGAAATATTTTTATTGTGGTAAAATATTATAATTTATGCAGTGACTATCCGAAAAAGTATACCCCGCTAGTCTTTTTTGCGCAAAGGTACAAGCTGCAACAAAGTGCGTGTTCTAAGCAAGTATAAACTGCCTATTTCCCGACTGTCTGCACCTAAAACTGCTCTAGAAAACAGTCCTATTAATTTCATTTTGTTGATGTCTTTTCTGCTATAATATTTGTTTACTAAAAAAAATGGTTTTTAATAAAAAAAATTAACAAATTATTTGAGTCGCGGCAATAAAAGAGGGTCAGTCGGGTTACCGGAAACAAAACATTTTTTTAGGCCTACTAATCTGTTTGCTGTCTATTGTTCACGCCAATGAAAGACGATTGTATACCTTGGCCTGGGCGATGAAAGCATTCGCTCTCACAATGTCTAGAGTCGTAACTCCGAAGATTCGATTTGGATCGTAGACACCACGTTGCTTGAAGACCTCGCTCGCAATTGGAACAGTCGAGTTAACCTAGAAAATAAAATGGGTTTAATACACTGCTTCACATATAATGTCGTACCATAAAAAAACAAGCATGTTGTACGCTGAAGATGCATCTATATTTTACCTAATACCTAATAAACAACATCTTGCAGCTCAAACCACTCAAGGCTCTTGAAATCAGTTGTGCTGCAAGATAATAATGCAAGAGACCCGTTAGAATGTCCAGTTTATTTGTGTCGGCTAGTGGTATTGACTTTATGTGCCCTGCTGAGTGACCGTGAAGTTAGTCCAGATGGCAAAAAATGCTCAACCACAAAGTTGACTTGCTCATCCCTGAACCAGTGAAGGTCAACGTGGGGTTGTCTATAGTGGTACATAAATAATAGTCACTGTCAGTCTGTGTAGATTACAGCTGAGATGGCTTAACCCTTTACCAGTTCATTTTCCCGTTAAGCCCGTGCTTTCTTGGGGCAAACAGGTAAAGGGTTAATATAATTCATATACCATTTATAGACATGGATCTAAGTATGTAACAGCAACTTACTGGGTTCGAAATTATGCAAATCACGGCCCCAGGGCAATACTTGGCACAACCGTCAGCCAGATCTCTCACGATAGATGCATTAGTGTTGAAGAGATCGTCTCTTGTCATGCCTATCAGAAAAAGAACAACAATCTACATGCAACAAAAACAAGACAACCACATATAATTTATAAATAACAGCAAATAATAAAGAAAATATTTTAAAAATATTTAAAAAGTAGGGTTGTGAAGTTAAACAATTAATTAAACGATCAATCAATAACAATTTTAAAATGAATCATTTTGGTTTGTTTGATTAGCTTTTCCACTTAAACGTCATGATGTTGAGCGGCCCATTTCCGAAGTAAACAATAACGCAAAAATTATAATTTAAAATGTCTGGGTGAATCATTAAGAAATTTTGCAATTTGCATTTAATGTAAACGCTGATTGAAAAATTGATGACGGCAAACAAAATAAATGTCTTCATTGCAATAGACAGTGTGGTTGAAGTTTTTTTTGTATAGAAAGTTTTAATCAAATACTACATTTTTCGGTTTGACAATCTGAACTTTAGCATGTGGAGTGATTGAAGTATATTGCAGAAAGAAAGTAGTAACTGACACAGGAAGTACTAATCGATCCTTACGCTCATTGGGAAGGGAGTGCTCTCAGAGCTGTTTGCCTATGCCTCCATCATGCAAGGCCATGCTGTCTCTGTGGTTGGCGCAGCGGTATGGAATAGGACTCTCTCTCTCTCTTGTGCTGCAACTATTCCCTAGGTCACTCTGACACATTCCAAAGCACTTGAAAGCTGTTATTTTCGGCAGTGCTAGAGCCGGGAGCACCTCCGAGTAGTTTCCTTGAAGAGGTACTATATAAATACTCGATAGAATTTTTCAAGTATCTTCAGTTTTACATAACAAATATCAAATTAATTAAATTTAATCAAAGTTAAACTCTGGAGACTAATTGATAAATTTATTTTTCGTCCGTACCAGCCCTCCACAATTTAAGTAAACTTAAGGATCATAAAAAAATACATACCATCCGAAGCAACACTAAGCTAAGCAATACGTAGATAAGTTATATTTAGACAAGCAACTAAGTACACGTGTTATAAGAAAAATTACCTGGCTTTCGGGGTACTCCGGCTGGAATAACAACCACCTGGCTGCCTTCCAGTGCCTCTCGCAGTTGCTTTGCGCCAAGATGGCCGCTCACTTTGGCTGGGGTCGAACAGTGGCTGATGTCTGCAGCCACACCCGGAGTGTGGACGATATCATAGAGGGCGAGGTGCGAAATTAGAGGGTTGAGTTTAAGCAGCAGAGACAAAGGCTGACCGATGCCACCACTTGCTCCCAGCAATGCAACTTTCGTTTCCCTCTTTAGCAAAAAAACACCAAAGCCAGATTTCATGAACATCTTTATAAAGTCAGTGATAAAGTCAACAATTAAAGTTTACGATTAAAGTAAACAATTAAAGTTTCAACATACTTAAACTATCATTGATCATCACGAGTTTCTGACACAAGTCACTTGGCAGTGATGGGTACAAGATTTTCACTGTAATTTTATCATTTGTCCCCTTAGTGTTAGTCCAAGTGATACATCAATATTATATACAAACATGCATAAAATTTATATCATACATGCATATTCTCAGGCGCTATCTCCATATGTACGCATAGACAGAGATGGCTAGACGGGGATTGTGTGGGCCGCACTCCATACCTTAGATCACATTTTGCACGAGGACAAAGCATAAAATAACTTCGCTGAAGAAGTTTTCAACGTGCAAGCTCAACGATGTCAAATGAGATCAACCGGAATTGGCTAAACTGTCCTAGATCGTTTCCTTTGGCAGCCAGCATTTGCGAAACTCGCCTCCCTGGACTATAGTGCCATCAGATAATGACCTTGGCACGAATTCTTCGCCCGACCAAACAAAACACCAAAAAGGCAATCCTAAATTTATGTGTGTACCTGAGCAGATACGCTAAAGTTTCGGACCAAGCCCCGAACGATCGAAGATTTAACGACGTTTAGCATTTTGGAGAAACTTTTGACAAACTTCAGCGTAAAACTTTCTGTGTTCAGCCAGAGACCTATCGCACAACGTATGGTCAGCGTTGCCACTCTAAAAAATGAAAAAACCCAAGTTGGACGGTCGAAAAAACCCAAGAAAACCCAAGTTGCCCAAATTTTCGAAAATGTCCACAATTTCCCGTCCGAAAATTCTTATGACCTCTTTTTTTAGTCATCCGGGCCAAAAATCTTTCAATTTTCCCGTCCGAAAATTCTTATTACGACTTTTTTTAGTCATCCGGGCCCAAAAATCTTTCAATTTTCCCGTAAGAAAATTCTTTTTTTTAGTCATCCTGTCCAAATTTCTAAAAAAAAGGCCACAATTTCCCGATTTTCCAAAAAAACAAGCAAAAAACCCAAGTTCTTCACGAAAAAACCCAAGTTCGGATCGAAAAACCCAAGATTTCTTGGTCGAAAAAAACCCAAGCAAAAAACCCAAGTTCTTCCTGAAAAAACCCCATTTCCCAAGTTCGGATCGAAAAACCCAAGATCTTGTGAAAAAACCCAAGGAGTGGCAACGCTGCGTATGGTATGACCGGTTATAGAGAAGCCGGTCAAAGCAACTGCTGATGTTATGTAGCGTCTTTCTAAATGCCACTCCAAGTTCCATGTAGTGGAACAGATTAGTTTAAGAAGGCCATCATTAAATTTTCAACAAACTTGGGTCAATAAACAGACAAACTCAGTCCACCTGTCATTACGACACGACATTGTTCAGTAAAATCATTCAAGAAAATAACGATTTGTACTACAAAATAAATTAATATAGCGTCAGAGTCCAGTACAATACGAAAAGCTTTGGTTTAGCGAGTAGGACTTACTACAGCTATAGGTATGATGAAAGCACACTCTAAACTTTAATAATAATTCCAAAGCAACAATGAAATACTCGTTTAACTCCTTTGCTCTAAAATCGAAATAAATATTCACTATTAAAACGTGCCACACGTGGGCATTGTGTCCTTTCAGATTTACAGCACTCAGATAGCATATACTCGTTAAGCTAATGGGTGCGAAATTACTTATCATCTAAAGTTTACCTTACTCATCTAAATTTTAAATTTGATCTGCTGCGACATGATCGGCTTTTTGCGACCTTTGAAACATTACAACCTTGACCATAGGTCTAGTGTGCCTTGACCGCACGAGTTTCGACCTATGACCTTACCTACAACAATATTATAAGACACATGATATTTTATGTATATCTAACAAAATTATGGGCCATTCAACATACTCGTAGTCAAATCTTAGACCTTTACTGAGCAAATATTTACAAATTTGACTATTCTAAAATCCAGCGCACTGACCTATATTAATTTGATGCTATAAATAGCAGCAGACTTATGAATATTCACATTTATTAACTTCGTGTTTGCCAAGTTCACGATGGCGTTTGCTAAAGGGTTAGGATTCGGGATGCTTGCAAACTTTGCGAAAAGTAGAAGCTTCTTGCCGCTTTTGAATGAAAGGCAAGTAAAACGAACTTTTACTGAACGCTCGGTTTTGATTAACTTTGGTTGCCACGGTTTATTCATTTTGCGATTCCTTTGGAACTTGGTTTGGACTCGTCGGGTTCGAAGTAGGGCCATTTTGGACAAAGGATATTAATACAGTTTCAGCGAATGAATCTCCCGCAATGTTTGAAAAGTGTTTGTTTTGGTGAACTTAAGTATCCCGCAGTTAAATTTTGTAAGTTTCCACATTCGAATTCTCTGCGGATACATGAAACGCATGATCTGTAGCCTACTTGCTAGGCCTGTGGACTTAGAAATTCATTCATTCATTGAATTTCATTCATTAGGACTTTTATATAGCGCTCCTTAAAGTTAAGAAAACTACTCAGAGGCGCTCCCGACTCCAGCGCGCACAAAAAGAACAGTTTGAAGTTTAGCAAGGAAGCCACATTTTTTTACTGATTATGAATGTTTTTTGTTTTGTTTTTTAGCAGTAGGTGCCTTTCTTTGGCTTCGGCACTCCACTCTTCCAAGACTTCTACTGCAGATGCTTCGCAACAAGCATCAGATGACAATAACAAGAAGGAGAGTTGGCTGACAAAGTTGTTAGTCCGGAAAATCGAAACCGGGTCGGAATCACATTCGTCGAAGCTATCTGACAAGGAGACAGTTTACGAACTTCAGAGTGAGTTGGATATGACCTAAAGAACTGAACTTATTAACAATTCTTGTTAATTATTGTTATTAATTATCAATGTCTGTGCAGTCAGGTCTGTGCCCAGGAAGTCAATCCAATGAAGTAGAGGGGCAGCCTAATGAGGAATTTAAGTCAAATATGTCAAATTAAAAGCTGTCGTTTTGGCAAAATGGTAGAGATGATACTATCGAACAGAGCAATTGATGTTTGAGTTAACAGGCTATCATCGAAACTGGCTCCTCTCATATGAAAAATTGCTTTGAAAAGTTGCGTTCAACTCGTATAGATTTGCAGAAATGACGAAGAGCATTATGAAGTTAATGATAAATAGAAATATTTAATATTTGGATTTCAGCTGTAGAGGTGATAAGCTGTCTAAGCATAAGAACAGAGGGTCAGTGGTGCAATTGAATGGCCGAAAACATCTTAGAACAGACAAACTGATTCAGCGAACGTTGTTTTATCTGCTTTAGTGTGCACACGTTAAAGCAGCTATGCCCATTTTAAAGCAGCTATGCCCATTTTAAAGCAGCTATGCCCATTTTAAAGCAGCTATGCCCATTTTAAAGCAGCTATGCCCATTTTAAAGCAGCTATACCCATTTTAAAGCAGCTATACCCACTTATGAATTTTGTTTCAGTTCACTCGGTAAAGCCTGAGCACATGGACAATTACTTGAAAGAATTGTAAGTGAATTCATGTCTTTTAAGGTTGATGTTGAAAGCAGTTTTTACTTGTGAAGCAATTACCCATCTGTGCTTTGTTTTTCTCATGGAGTATGACTATTTTTTGCTCAGCTATTTATGTAAGTGTGTATGAGTACTTGTTATAGTGCCCCTTCAAGATTTCTATGCAGAGGCACTTCCAACTACAGCGTGGACACTGAATTAGAGTTTCACACCGAGGCGCATGAGCAATTGCAAATGAAGGACCTGCTCAAGGTCCCTGCTTGGCGACTTGAGGTGGATTCAAATCCGCAACTTTCCGGCTCCAAGGCAACGAATATACCCACTACACCACCACGCTCTAAGTTATTGGCTCAGTTATAATGGCTGTTGGCTCAGCCATCATGGCTGTTTGCAATGTCATGATGGTTGATTCCTAGTCGTTTGTTCAGTATTATGGCTTTCGTTTGACCATTTGAGCGCAATATGTTCATTTGTATACATGTGTTAGTTATTACTTCAGGAGTTTCATTTCATATAATGAATAGTAGCTATTAAGAATTCATGTGTGGCTTGCCAACAATAGTACACACTACACAAAGGGCATTTATAACATACAACAATTTTATGGCCCAGTTTTCACTTCGGTATCCAGCTGATGACATCCGCTATCCGCTCAGGATGGACTTCGATACCCAAGCAGTATGATACTAAAATTTGACTCCTGTAATCTGGCAGTACTTATCTCAGAGCAGCTAACAAGTGATGGCTTGTAGAACGCTAATGAAATTTCTATATGTCTGTTTATTAAACACGTTGTTTTGTTAACTTTGCAGCCACACTTTTGTCGGCATGATCAAGAGCGGGAATACTGGAGCAGAACTGGCAGGCAGTTGGACGGTGGAGGTTGGAGACCTGGATCAAGCCGGTAAATCTGCATTTTAGGCATAAATTTATAAATAATCTCATACGGAAAAAAACAGGGAAAATATTATAAAAACATTTACTGTGAAGTTCATGTGAAGAATTACCGTATATGAGGGCTTGATGAGTATTTGAAAATGCTTTCTGAAAAATCAAAAACAAATCTAAAGGTCACTTTAATATTAGGAAATGTCTTTGATCATGACTTTGAAAGCTTCAGCATTAAATAAATAAATAGTAAGTAAAAGCAAGTAAGAATATTCTTTATTTGACCACCAGCAAACGCACAGTAGTTTACAGAGGAAAAATAACAATATATAAAACATTTATGCAAGGTTATATAACATTCGCATAATAAAACTTCTTTTGGCAAAAGAATCAACTCCTGGAAGACTTAGATTATGTGGCCTAAGTCTAGTGTTGTAAGGAGTAACCTTTTGAGAAGGGAGGAGGTCGTGAAGAATGTGGCTAGGATTTAAGAGGATAGGGCGGAAAAGAGCAGAATCAGCTCTCGAACACAGCTCGTCAAAACTTGGAAAATCGATTGGAAGGAAGCTTGAACGGGTCAATTTTCTTAAAAGACCATTAAGACGTTTACGCTCCATAGGCAATTGTAATGTATGACCGAATGCTTGCTTAGTTACTTAAAATTAATTACTTAGTTTTGTGTGGATTTTAACTGCCTGACCTGTGTGAGAGATGGTTATTGATGTTCGATTTAGTGGTCTGGTTGATTGAAATTTGTGTGTTGATCTGTTGATTGATCAGGGTTGATTGATCATTGATTAATTGATCAGCAATTGGCTCATTGATGACCTCTAAGTTTCTTCACGGTTGTATTTAGTTCTGAGTTTTGCATACTCCACAATTGTTGAATTGTCATCTGTTCTTCTGCTGTAGTTCATCTTTTTAAGTTTGACAACGGTTATCCTGCCCTGAATCGACACAAAAAGATACTCAGGACGAACCAGGTGAGGAGGCCTCTGTGCCTTTCTTATCACGGAATTGCCTATTTTATATGTCGGTTTTTGCCTCGTCATTTTGCATGCATTATTTTATCTGGTTGTTAACTTCATCTTAAGTGGTGCTGTCTAGTAACGATTACAAATTCTTTTTTTGAGGTTGCTAATGACAAATTGACAAGTTTAAATACATGTGCTGGTTTATGTAATCCAGAATTCAGAAGTAAAATTTGCAGAGGTTGCTAATTACATATTGACAAGTTTAAATGTGTTGTTTTGTTTAATTTAGAACTCATAAGTTAAATTTACAGATTTTGATTAAGTGGAATTGCTACAGTAGGTCGTGGCAGATCATTTGACCTACCTGTTTACTCTTGACCTGCCTTATAACCTGCCAAGAATTTTTCGGAATTTTTAATATCTTCTTTATATTTTTTCTTCGACCTACTGACCTTGACACAACCTTCTGAAATTGTATAACTGTTATATGATTGTTTTCATTTGAAATTAGTACCCTGTACTGTTTTTTCTCTCTCAGGAGTTCATTGATTTCAAGAAACATAGAAATATGATGCTTCGATCACGCAAGAATCAGATTCTTCTCGCATTCAGCTTCTGGCCAGATATAAAACCTCGATCTGGGAGCAACATCTATGAATTGAGAAGCTACGTTCTCAAGGTAACTAGGTCTTTAAGCAGAATCAAGGATTTGTTTTGTTGCTAAAATGTCAGCTTCTTCCTTGCATTTGAATTCATCGGGCCTAGAACTGTGATGGTGTTGCAGTTAAAATTACCACTGTTTAGGAGTAAACGAGATCATTCTCACAGGCACAAAGACTTAAAGTGCAGAATTTAAAAGCAGCATTTTGAAATCAGAGATTATCTTTAGTTTCATATTCTGTTCAAGAAAGAAAGGCTAGGATGGTCAAGTATATCCCTTAAGCGTTACAAGAGTTATGGTGTTTCAGAGGTTGTGTATACATTATAATTGGTGTTAAAACCACTAGGCTTTTCTTCAATGCTTAACTTGCTATGATTCTAACAGATTATGTACATGTATGGTTTTTTGCATGTATAATTGATTTATGGGTGGTTTGGGTAAACATGGTGTTTTTATTGTTAGGCGTTCACGATATTTTAGAGCAATGCTGAGAGTTCTGATATACATTCTCTGTATTTTCTCTCTCACTTGTAATTCTTTTTATCAGATAGCATGAGTTCGTGAGAGCATATGGCAATGTACCAGTAGTCTCATATGTTAAGTATTCAAAGGCTATTTATTTCTCGTAGTTCAGTTTTCGTATTTCATTATCGTATATGGTTTAAACTGTTTTATATCCTTATGATCATGTGGTTTCTTTTTAACAGCCTGGTACGATGATCGAGTGGGGAAATAACTGGTAAGTTCAGAGCTGAAATTCTTAGCATAGATACGTCAATCACGCAGTTAGTACACTGTTGATTTTTGGAGGCAGATGTTTAGTGTGGCTAGAACAGTCATGTACATAATCTGGCAACAGGATGTACTTATTTTGCCCTGAGACCCACAGGTCTAGGTCAGATCCAAACTGTGGAAAGATGTTAACAGACTGTTGCTTTATATAGGATGTAAAAAGCATGCAGTATGCGCTCTGGTAATTGGGCCAGTCAGTTATCGGGTCATTGCATTTTGATCTGGCAGAAGAAGTTTAGTCCCAAGGTTAGGTTTACTCGAATAGTATATGTTAAACAGTGCTCAGGGTAGATTCATCAGCATTACTTATATCAAATGTTCATTATTGACCACAGTTAAAATGCACTTCTTTCTAAGAGAACGTTCTGAGAAAATCTAAGTTTATTGGGTTGTGATCACTTGGGTTGCATTTGGAGTCGTACGAGAGAGACTCTTGCAGTACGAACAACTGCAGAAATCCAGCGGTTTAATAGTACCTGTGAGGACATGTCAAGACAGCTGTGCCAAGAAATATATTCATTTTAAAGTATATTGTATCAGTCAAAAGACACTGAAATCAGATCAATCAACCAATCTCTTCATGCTCAGCCTCCAGATATTTAATTCGGCTTCCGATTTCTGTGCGTTGAACAAAAACAGTGCATCCAAATTGTTTTATAAAGTTAGAAAAAATGTGTCACTACTCTATTGTCATTCAGAGCTAAACTTGAAATTCGTCTCTTCTGCTTGCTGGCCATTGCTTGCCTTTTTATTTCTCTGACTTACGGTTTTCGACCTGGCTTCTCTAAAGCACTGTGACAATATATGTATTGTATGTATGAGCACTTGTCAAGTTTCTACTCAGAGGCGCTCCCAACTACAGTGTGGACAGTGAATCGTGCCTTGTGCTTTGTAACAATGGCGCTTTAGAAGTTGTTAGACTAGATTAGATTGGACAACACGTACTAGATCCGTCTCTTTCCAGGGCGTCAGGTCTAAAGTATCGAAATGGCCTGAATGAGGCTGTTGGTGGGTTTTTCTCCCAAGTTGGGGAGCTGTCCGCTGTTCACCATATCTGGGGTAAGTTGTGATTCGGTGGATTGATGACCGAACCCTCTTTGCAGCGTGTTTGGTTTCTGAGAGTTCTTCTCCAGTCGTTCAGTGTTCACTTTCATTAAGCGTTTAAGTGTTTTCTATTTCCAACTTTTGTTTCTATGTTTATTACTGTTTTCTTGAAACCGTTTTTCTCTTTCACTTTAATCTTGTTGAGTTCGTATTGTACTAATCATTTCGGTTGTGGGATGGAAGTTGATCAGTAAGTCTGATGAACTTCTTGATTTGTTTGGCTTTTGTTTTTCTAATGTTCTGGATTAGGATATGTAGGATATGTCCATATATTACAAATGCACGGAAAGGGGGGTCACGGGATTTAGGCAATTTGCGTATGGGGGGGGGGGGGGCGCCTTGTACGTGCGTAGAAATAAATGTCTGATTATGACATCCACATTAGCCCAATATATATATATATATATATATATATATAATTAGGGCAGTCCATAATCACGGTCAAAAAGTGAAAAAATCACGGCATACTTTTGTAAAAATCCAAAAATTCACGGCACAGTGATTTTCTGTGATTTTTCACATTTTCAGCACTTTTTTGTAAAAACACGTTAAAAATACGAGTATCTACGAATGAGTCTTCACTTGTCAGCGACGTCGTTCACTCCCCAAAACAGAAATTCTTAAATTAATTTAATGGTTTCACGCTGTTTTTGGTCGTCGGCGCCTTTTGTGACATGTTTCACAACCATTTTTAACGTGTTTTCCCTAAAAAGTGCTGAAAATGTGGAAAATCATGGCAAAATGCAAAATTCACGGCAAACGGCGAAATTCACGATTTCCGTGATCTCCGTGAATTCGTGATTTAGGGACTACCCTATATATAATATATCCATGTGAGATCCTGTTATTGGGTTGTAAGCGACCGATTTGACCTTTGCAGTCATTCAAACGAGCGTAGACTTTTCTTTTCCAGGGCACGTGGTTTAAAATTCCGACTGGAAAACAATGAACCGGTTGCAGGATATTTTTCCCACATTGGCGACCTGTACGCTGTTCACCACATGTGGGGTAAGTTGCTGGATTATCAGTACCCACCCCATGGCTCAGCTTGTATTCTAAATTGCACAGTGTCTTATGCTTTCGATGTGTAATTGTGTATGTATGTTTGTACATGTATGTATGTATGTATGTATGTATGTATGTATGTATGTATGTATGTATGTATGTATGTATGTATGTATGTATGTATGATCACTTGTTATAGCATTGCTTCAAGATATCTACTCTGGGGGCGCTCCTGACTACAGCGCTAACACTGAATCGGAGTTTCACGCCGAAGCGCTTGAGCAATTGTGAGTGAAGGACTTGTTCAAGGTCAATATGCGGTGGTTTGAGGTGGATTTGAACCCGCAACCTTCCGACCCCATGGCACTGAGCATACCCCTACTGCACTGTGTCCCACAGTAGTTGAAACTGTTTGTTTGTTATAATGCTTTTGATGTATAGTTAAGTTTTATCTGCTGTGTTCTATTATTTTACATATTTGTGTGTGTGTTGTGGTTTTTGAGATGTTCTGCTGTTATTATTATTTTGTTTTTATTGCTATAATTATGATTTATCACTGTTGCTATTACTGGTTAAGTTCTAGTTACGCATTAAGTATTATTAATGAAGGCATGCATGAATAATATTCAAGGAAGATAGGTCAGGCTAGTATAAACTATCAGCTTTTACTGGCTCCTGTTGCACTGTACCTAGTTAGGCCTACTCATGATCCTTAGTTCCTTACACTTTTGTGTGCAGTTAACAAATTCACTCATTCAACTTTCCATGTTTGATTTTTTTATTCACAAAATTCTGTTGTGTGAAAATTAAATAACCAATACTTTTATTGGTGAAATTTGTCAATTTCAAAATCTGTTTTCATTTGTATGATTTTAAATTGTGTTATTACCGGTTTAATTAAACAATTGCTATTTATATAATCCATTTTTAATGATTTTGAAGTTAAATTCAAGGTGTTTATAAATTTAGCAAAAAATTTGTGCACAACATAGATCTAATAATGAGCGTAGAATGTAGTTTCTGTGCAACCTTTTGGTTTGTTTGGTGTTCGAGTGGGTTGGCTTTACATGTAGTTGTTGTGTTTTTGCTTGAACTATAACTGCACTTTCCTATTTAAAATAAATATTTCAAGTCATCAGACTATTGAGTGGCACAATTCCAAAACTCACTCAGTCCAATTGATGAGCATTGAACTGAGTGAGCTTTTTAAAATTGTGCTTCTCAATTGCCCGCATGATTTTTCCAGGTAAGTGCTGTTTTAAAAGTTTATATATATTTACTTAACAGATTGTGAACATCGTAACTTCATTAAACTGTACGTAACTTTAGTTTCTAGTTGGGTATTACTTTATTTTGTAGCTGCTATTTTGGGTATTAGATGAAATTTACAGAATGTAGTTTGTCACTCAGGTTTTAATGAATGAGGATGCTATGGACCAGCTGTAGCTTTACAGCATTTAGCACTTAGTACTTGTATGATGTAAAAGTCTTGTATTCAGAGGACCCATCCATATATATTATGAATGACATTGTACGCAGTGAGGGGAGTGATCAGATTTAGGCGATTTTGTGTGTGAGTGTACAAGGCAGGGAGGGGTCTCAACAAACTGAACATACACAAAATTAATGTCTTATCATGATGTTCACTTAGCCTATTTATATCTTTTTATCCTATGGCATTGTCCGATGGCATTGTATTACATTAATATAAAAAGCCAGCCTGGTAGAAAGTAATTTTTTTATTGAAATGCAACTGAAACTGGCTGATGGTATTCTATTCAATAGCCTATGAAAGCCTTGAGAGCCGCAAGGAAGTTCGTGAAGCAGCATGGAGCAGGCCTGGATGGGACGATTGTGTGGCCCATACAGGTCAGAGAATAAACACTTCTTGAAGCTTGTAATACATGTGATTAACAACTTATTTAGTGAACACTATAATTATATGATACCCATTTCATGAACTGAATGCTTTACCAGCACCTACTGTAGTCTGTTCAGTACCAGAAAGTTGATCCATTGAAATTTTTTTAGTCTTTCCTAATGTATGTTTCATTCATTTTATTTAAAGAATTTATATAGCATCCTTTCAAGAGTCCACTCAGAGGCAGTGCCACCATAGGTCGTATATAACATCTCTGTGTTTGATTAAAAGAAAGTGTGCTAAAAGGAGGCCTTAAAATTAGTGTTATTTTTCTTAAATAATTCAGTAAATTTACAGTAAATAAAAAGAGACTAAAGTAACAAAGGGAATAAAGTAAGAAAAACAATTGTTTTGTTTTTTCTAAATGCTCTTGATAGAACTATAATTTTTTCTTTATATATATTGTTTGTATATAAATGATATTCATTCGAAATTTCAGTTCCGCTGATTCGGCATATGACATCACGAATACTAATTCCAACTCCGTTTTCACCCCTTCAGTGAAGTTTGGTCGCCGTCAGAAACGGAACAAGAAACGGCATCGACCCATTTTTCGCAAAAAATGCGTATTAGCTACTGTTGAGATTGACTGGTTCCCTACTGTTGAGATTAACTGGTTCCCTACAAGTTTTGCATCATGCTTTATCCTCTGGTGAAATGATTGCTGCTGGTTTACTAAGTTTCGATATAGATTACCAGATAGTCATGGCTGTTGGTAAATTTTAGTTAACTAAGATAAATACTTGTTCCCTGATGTAATAAATAAATGGCTGTCATCCAATAAGTTTATTTCTTACTATGCGAGTCTAAATTAAGCCTCATAATTATTATGTGAATGTAAAGCAAACTTTTGCAATGCTTGGCGCAAGTGTTTTGTTGCCCAAGCCTTTCCGTGTTTAATAAAATGGTTCCTTGTTGATAATTATCCACTGTTTGGATGGTTCCGTGTCAAATTTTGAACATTGCAAATCAACAATAACCATAAGAAACCTGAAATTTGCATATTTTTGCAATTGTTTCTGCTGTGGTTTCAAGTGTCCTCTATTTTTTGTAACAATTTACTCATTTGATCTGTGTTGAATACTTGGTCTTTGTTTTGACCTTTTGTACAGATTTATTTTGTATTTTGATTAGTATAATATTTTGATTAAGATAATAATTATGATAAACATTTTTAAGTGTGCGCAAATTCACACAGAAATGCAAAACTTGGACGTGCTTAGTCAGTCGTCGCTATGTAAAAAGCAGAACTTCAGATGTTTGAAAGCCAATGAGAAAAAGATTTTATAGTTTTTTGTGCAATGCAAATTTATGCAAAAATGTAGCATTCAATGTTATAAAAACGATGCAAGCCTAGCATGTTAAATTCTTCTATTTTCTTATGGATTTTGTTCAATCGTTTCCTGTAGCTGTAAGTAATTGCTTTCATTCCTGCGTGATTAATGTTACCTTATTGCTAAGTGGCCTTTTTATGCTTTATCACATTTTCCTGCTTTCCATTCCACTTTCATTTCCTTCCGCGCTTGAAAGTTGCGCAAGCGGTATGTTATTTTTGAAAAGATTGTTTTTATTATCAACTGTACGGCGTGTATGCAACTAAATGCTGGTGCTGTAATTTTGAAAATCGTGTTTACAACTTGCATTGAAAAGATTTATTTTGTAAAAGTTAAATGATTAAAAAGAATAAATGAGTTATCAGATTTCTAAATTTGAATTGTTGAATTATAGATAATAGCATACACTTCTTGTAATCGTATTGTAATTGTGAATTTATATAGCATGACTTCAAGTGAGGCTCATGAGAAGCACTCTCAACCGAACGCAATGGAAGCATGATAAAAAAATTGGTCTTCAACAAGTGCTTGCAGAAAAGAATTCAAGGTATTCATTTCTCAGTTTGTTGGGCAACTTATTCCAAGGGTCTCGACCAACCACTGAAACTCGTTTGTTGGACCGTGGAAGTTCGAGCCGGTGGAAAAACCAAGTCACTTTGCATGGCAAAGTGAAAATGGCTAATTACTTTTATGGGCCCAATAGTTGAGAATCAAAATCGTTGGACAAGTCCAGTTGCAAAAGATCCGAAAACCAGAGAGGTGTGCGTTTTGATACAGACCAGCCTCAAGTTTGCAGTTGGCCAGTTACTAATGTGTCAAGTGTAATACTTGTTGAATTGTTTGTATGTGCACTTGTTATATAGCGCTCCTTCGAGCTTTCTACTCGGAGGCGCTCCCGAGTGCAGCAGGGACACTGCATCGGAATTTCACACCGAAGCTCTGAGCAATTGCGAGTGAATGACTTGCCCAAGGTCCCTACATGGTGACTTGAGGTGGATTCGAACCTGCAACCCTCCGGCTGCAAGGCAACAAACATGCTCACTACACCCCTGTGTAATTGTATATATCCAATGGACTTCTTATTAAAGAACCAGGTTCATGAGTCTTGACCGTTCAAGTGGTTAGCAAGGACTGATTAAATTAAATTTAAACATGGAAAAAATTTCCAGAATGAAGATTGATTTCTTGTGTCCTGAGTGTGTCCTTGGTGTACATTAAATTGTTTCAGATACTGCAATAGAATTATTATTTGTAGCACAATTCTGCAATATTGAGAACAACTAATTGAAAGCTTGCTATACAATATATTGCACAAGAAGTACCGGGTAGATATATAACAGATGTTTAAGAAGTGTTGAACACTAGGTGACCTTGTAACTTTGTTACGGCACCATTTAAATTATATTATTTTAAATTAATGATCTGCATAGTGCATACGTTTCCCAGTGCCATTATCACATTACCGTCGTTAAAGGGTTAACAGTGTGGAGAAGAGTTAATTCTGTACAAGGTCAATGTTACCACACAAGTTACTACATCAAATTAAAATAAACTAAGCTCGTCCGACTTTACCAGTTTCCTTGACAACCATAAAAAAATCGAACGACGATATGCATAATTAATGTCCAATATATTAAATATTCTTGATATTGCACAGAAAAAGACCTCATAAAACAATTCAATCAAATTTCAAAAGGAGCTGTAAATTTAGTTTTAAGTCTCAACAGTCTTGAACAGTCAGCATAATTGTTAGCACGACAACATAGTAATATACCGATATTTCATGACTTTAAACTGAAAATCACCAATGTTTATAGACATGATAGAGAAATCCCTTAGATTTCATATTAAAAATTCCTGATGTCAACTCCAGTTGCGATGTGTCAACTTGGTTGTTGCCAAAGTCACCAATTCCACTTGTTTCTAAGGCTATGATGTCAGATTGATCCGCAGTGCTTCCTGGTCTTTACTGGAGAAACCGATGCTTTCCAGGTAATTCAAAATGCTGCCATAACTGAAACGAGAAAATATTTAATGTGCTATTAGCAGTGGTTAAATTCAGACATGTCTCACTCCCGACACCTTAGATTTGATATACAGCTCGTAAACTACGAGTCCATCACCTATTCAATTCTAAATTGCATGTATGCAAGTACGTAAAACACCTGTTAGGCACCTCGCAAATGTACAGCACACCAAATCATGTATTTGGCAAACAAGAACAAATCAAATCAGGCATCAAAGAAAACAAAGTTAACAAATAATATTTATAATAAAGCAGTACCTAAATAATGATGCCAATAGTTTCCATTTGGTTGCATAGGGGACCCGGCAGATGATAAAAAATCACAAAGGAATGATCAACTTTATTCACAAGTATTCACGAAATACACCAAATGTTATAGCATCCCTTCAAGCTCTCCACAGTAGATTGTACGCATGCACGAGATGCAAATTCTCACTTCACTTCGATAATCAGATTATGAGAAGCAAGTCTTACGTGTTTTCGATGTATTCAAGAGCCCTCATCATAGTCTCCGATTTAGCCGTCAGAAATGTACGGCACATGTGAAACTGATGAATTATTTCAGTCTCCAGCCGAGCTTGTATTGGCTCCAGTTCAGCCTGTTCACAAAAGATTAATGCACAGAGATAAAACAGTGATGCAAAGTAAAGTATGAGCACACTGAATTGTCAGGGTTTTTTGCATGCACTTGTTATAGCGCCCCTTCAAACTTTCTCCTCAGAGGCGCTCCCGACTGCCGCGCGGACATTGCATCAGAGTTTCATGCCAAAGCGCTGAGCAATTGCGAGTGAAGGACTTGCCCAAGGTCCTTACGTGGCGAATTGAGGTGGATTCGAATCTGCAACCCTCCGGCTGCAAGGCAACGAACATACCCACTGCACCACCATGCTCCTGTTGTCATACATTGCAGTGGGATTCTAACCCAAAGGTTTACTGTGTTAGCAATCCACCATGTTTTAATGCACGTTTATACAACACCTCCAAAGTCAGTGAAGAATTAAGTTCGATTAGCGTGACATAAATTCTAGATTTTTAAACCTAGACTATAGTACAAACAAAACTATATCTCTACCTCCGATCTTGCATAGTCCAGAGCAATTTCTTCCTTGGACTTTCCGAGGCAGGCAAGGACAAGTGCGGAAACAATTCCGGTCCGATCTTTTCCGTGTGCGCAGTTGAGCATCGCTGGAATGTTCTCGGGATCTGTTAGGAGCTTCAGCGCTACAATGTTCACAAAAGAATGTCAATTATCAAAAGTTCTAAAGAAAATTGTAGGTCTCTTCTTTTGGATGTAATGAGATACTGTGAACATTACTGTGTCATGATTCTACAGATGCATGGGCAGTTCTAAATGGGGGGGGGGGGCATGGCCAGATTGGCCCCCCTGGATCCACCCTTGAACTGAAGATTTATTGTTGGGCCACACAACTTGTAGAGTTTTAACTATTTACAAATCCACAGAAAATGCATACCAGAACTGTTGTTGATTCAGGCAAACAATTTAACTTGGTCTCATAAACGACAATTTAATTCAAAATGAATATTCAGCAAGGGCTACCTACCAGCACATATCGAAGCTTTACTGTAGTTGATAATGTCACGGTACTGCCCGAACAGCCCATCACGATTGAGGACATGCCTTGCAAACAGCCGCACAAAATATCGATAGCCAGTGTTGAAGATTAGATCTACGACGAGAACCAGGAGGGAGTAGAGCCGAATGTACCACGGAGCACGGTTGAAGATTTTCCAGATGTAGTTGATCATAAAGAAGTTGATGAAAAAATGCTTTCCCACTTGACGTGTTCTCTGCTCTTGAGACTGACCATTCCCATTGGAATGAGTGAACTGAGAGGCAGGTGATTTCAGTGGAACATATGCAACCTCATCCCCAGGTCGGTAGCCAAGCCTGAGGGGCAACTTCACCTGTGAAAGAATGAGTAAAGTTATACTGCACTAATACACACAACATTGTGGGGCGTAGTGGTGCAGTGGTGGCGTCGTTTCCTTGAAGCCGGAAGGTTCGAGGTTCGAATCCACCTCGCTGCGTAAGGACCTTGGGCAAGTCCTTCACTTTCAATTCCTCAGCGCTTCGGCGTGAAACTCCGATGCAGTGTCCGCTCTGCATTCGGGAGCGCCTCTGAGTAGCGAGAGCTTGAAGGGGCGCTATAACAAGTGCACATACAAACAAACATTCTGACATAAAATCCCATAGAATTAATCAGTACTCTGACAACAGTGAAGATAATAATGATATTACCATTGAGCATATCCTTGACTTTTGTCAATTTATGTAAAAGCAACACACATGTTAAGATGCCTTTAAAATCAAATCCTGAAAGGCTGCATGTCTGACATGCAAGGATCTTTTACCATGAGAGAAACACTGCCATAACAATCCACAAGCACTGCACATATTTAACCCTTTACCCGTTCATTTTTCCAGTTAAGCTCGTGTTTTCAGCAAATATTCTTGGGGCAAACGGGCAAAGGGTTAAGCAGTGAGATCGCAAGCAAAGAATTTACAGAGTGCTCAGTAAGAATCCCGCTCTCATGCATTTCGATGCCCTCATAAGCTTGACTATGCAGTGTAGCCGATAGGTTACACTGCTTTCCATGTATTGTTGAGAGCGGCGGGACAGTGGCATTCAAAGTCTCCTAGGACATGTCCTTCACACCCACACCACCACAGTTGCTCATCATCATCAACTGACATTTGTCATTTGATGATGTAATTCAAAAAGCTCATGGTCTTCCAAAAAGCATGGTCTTCAGGTATGAAGTCTAAAGTCTTGGTCTTGAGGACCAAAGTCTTGGATGACCATGGTCTAAAGCAGGGGTCTCAAACTCAAGTCATCGCGTGGGCCAAATTTGAAAATTTGCAGTGTCTCGCGGGCCGCAACATGAAATTGTGTCTTGCAAGTTAAACTATTTATATGGGATGAGGGTTACAATGCTGTAATAATGATACAATCCTGTAAAATCACCTAAGTTAATATTACACTTTCAGTGTGACCATAATGGCACTATACCCAAAATTAAAAACTCAGAGTCACAAAGATAGGGCCTATGAAGAGCATCAGTAGCACATTTAGTAAGCCTAATAGACCTACCTACAACTAAACTTGTAGCATCTTTAAATGCTAAAGTATTATAGTGAGTAGTGTCAGAGGTGATCAGGTGTGATTAGCGATACACATCATCTGACAATGTTTCCCAACTACGAGAACATCATTGTTTAGTTTTATCTTTTGAAATGCGACAAATCAGAGTAACAGGCCTACAGCTTCCACATATTCACCCGTAACTGTCAGGCGTGTCATTTGAGATTTTTTAATCTTCATTAATTCATGAAAAAGCTGTTCACATAATAGGCTAATTATTATGTAGGTAATGCCAAATATCGCCATAAGCGTGTTGCAGTACTGCAGGTGCAAATTTTGGAATTTTTATTGTAGTAGTCAAGTGTAGAATACCGGAATATCAACCTCATTGTAGGCTTACTTCTGCTTCAGCATGATATTACATTGAAGGCCCACTATAACTCTATCTGCATATCTGTTGTTGCAGATTAAATTTTAATATCCAGAGCAAAAATTAGAAGAAACAGTTTGAACCTTGGTTCAAATCGCAAAAGAACAGCAGAATTCAGTTTTTAACCAATTTCTTTCAATAAAAACAAATAAAAAACCAGATGGCTCTCGCGGGCCGCATTAATCCGGTCCACGGGCCGCATGCGGCCCGCGGGCCGCGTGTTTGAGACCCCTGGTCTAAAGGTCTTGACAACAACACTGCATGCTGGCGCTATACAAAGTATTCAGAAATAGTCTTGAATTTCATCAGGCTGGAACTACAAAAACAATCCCAGCCAACCATACCTTATATGGTGGGTACAGTTCGTCCAGATGTTTGAAACCCGTAGCTTTTCGGTATTCCTTGACGGATCGGAAATCAATAATACATCGAATTCCAGCAGATCGAAATAGATCGATCTCTTCGGTGGTAAGAAAATCCGGTCTTGAAGAACGGTAGAGTTTGATGCGTCCGGTTTTACCCTTTCCATCGTCTGTCTTGTTTTCCTTAATTACTTCCACTAACTGGCGAAAATTTGGCATGGAATCGAACCGCAGAACCTCGATATCCATGCTGCCGCCCTGTGTAGCTATAGTCTCCTTGAATCTATGTAGCCTATAGGTCCAAGACAAGGAAGATTCCAGACGTACGTGACTCTGATTTCATAGATATCCGTAAAGTGACAGTTCAGCTTTCTTAGCAACATACGCAGAGCTTCTTTTTATTTCTCTAGCCGCCAACTACTAGACCACTTATTTATATTAATAATATTATTGATAAATGAGGCAACAACACACCACAAGTTCACAATCAAGGATTCTATATTTAGATTCACAACATACAAGGCCTGAGTTTACACGGGACTGGAAATTTCTAGGTTATTTCACGTGTGTTACTGATGTGTTAGGCCCTACCATTGATATGTATTATATTAGCTGGATTGATAACGCTTCGTATAGTGGTCCATGGCCGACGGCGAATCAGTCGCGACTTACACTTAGGGCAGCGTGTGCTTGTTCCTATCTAAACCCATGTTAAATTCGTCAACTTTGAATGTAATTTTCAAGAAATTTGGTCAGTGGCCGCTAAATACAGTTAAGTTGATTATTTTGTATGTCATTCAACTCAAAAACCCTAAGCTGGTTTTGAACAATTGTGTATCATTGCTGAGAAATTTGTGTTTTAAAGCGAAGTGTTGTGACGCCTATCTTTTACTATGGTTTGCCGCTAGGAATTCTGGAAGTTTTCCCAGAGAATTCTGGGATTTGCCTCAGAGAATTCTGGGATTTGCTCTAATGAAACATTGTATTTCCCTAAGTGAGCGATAATCCGAACTTTCATAGGCTATCAGCGTTCCAGTAGTATATACTACATTTCAGTGGGCCCTACTAGTTTAGAGGCGACAATAAAATTTGTTTTACAAAAAATCTTTTTTGCTTAGCAAAGGCATTCAGTTGATCATAATTTTATGAAAGCAGTCAACAAATTATTATCCTATGTTCGCAAAGGAAAAATTTGCCTGTGGAGTTTTAAAATACCATATTTTAATATAAAAAATAAAAATGAAAAAAGGCGACATCTGTGAGCAAGAGTGCAACGGGACCGTCGTTGAACGGGACGCATTTTATGAAAGTACACATGGAATTTGATACAAGGGACACCCGCAACCAATAGCTGTCGCTGATGACATTTACTGCGTTATGAATATTCAACATTTACTGTATCATGAATATTCATTAGGTCATCTGGGTCGCGTTAGTTCGGTAAATAGCAAGAATCTGTTGTAAAAGTGATTTCTGTTCAACTCCGTGAAATGAAGAAGTAAGTAAGTATATTCTTTATTTCTTAACCAGCTGCCAAACAGCACTCTGGTGAACAAGTATCACATACAAATTTAACATAAAAACATAAAAATTATTTTAAAAAACAAACTAATTAATTAATATGTAAATAACATTCTAGTTATAAATGTCTTCCTCATTTGATTGTCTGCTCGTGGAAGTACCCGATCATGGTGTCTGGGGCGCAGGTTATAACCCGTTTGTTTCGCTGGTGGAAGCAACTCGTGGAGGACATGGCCTGGTCTTGTCAGAACCGCCGAAAACAAACTGTTATCAGCATGGCGACAGAGTTCTTCAAATGTTGGAGTATCACCCGAAATATAATGCTGGCGAAGAAGTCTATTCATTATGGCTTGGAGCCTGCCCCTTTCATGCTGCCTAGCATACCCCCACCATGCAGGAGCTGCATAAAGCAGACGAGACAGCGTAGTAGCCCGTACCACATCATGGAGCTTAAGGCCAGCTAGACCATGAGCAGCGAGCACACGTAAGGCATAAAGAGACTGCCTGGCCCTGCAACATATCTTATCAATGTGCATGTCAAAACTAAGATCATCAGACAACATCACACCAAGAACCTTTAAGTTTCGAACCCTAGTTAAACCTGGTGTTTCTGTTGGATCGGTCCCTCCCCCTGCACACCCCCTAGGTCTTCTGACAATCATTTCATATGTCTTATTGCAGTTTATCTTAAGGTTACATGTAACCGACCATTGCGTAACATTATCCAGTTCAGCTGGGATAGTAGCACTATTTGATGCTGGAATCAACAGATAAGTATCATCCGCATATTTTTGTATTCTGTTTCCTGAATGGCATGGCTTGAGTTTCTACGTTTTATTGAAGAACTATTTCTTGCTGATAATGATGAACTGCGCTAATCCTGCAGTTCAGAAATTTTAATTGTCGCATGTAAGAAATTAATGAAGCAGTTGTAGCCTAATCAATTAAATTTCTAGTTAAATAACAAATTATTGTATTCAATCCAATTTCAGTTTAGGTGTGTTAAACACCCTATTTTATTGTGTAAAGTTCCTTAATAAACTATTCAATTTTCAACGCGGACTTTCCATTCTAAAATAGAAATCAAGTTCCTAGGCCTACTGACTTAACACCGCTTCGTTCCTAAGAATCACGTTTTGTTCCAAATTTACTTGCACACACGCAATGTCACTAGATCACAATATTACTTACATGCATATATTACGATAACTCTTTGCACACCGAGTTATACGCTTCATGAAGCGAATTATTTCTAAAAAACATGAATTTTTGAAGCACAATCGTTCTTTTGGCTAGATGCCTAGCATGAATATTCATTACGCAAATTCAAGCTCATTGTCTGATTGGTTGCGGGACTCCCATGTATCAATTTCCATGTGTATTTTCATTAAATGCCAACGGGGACAGGCGAAAATAAATATAATATAATAGACAGTAGGCCTAAATACAATAAATATATTATTATTATTATAATAGATATTAATATCATATTATACTAGAGCTACTGTATATATATATAGTAGTTAAAAACTCATTTATTTTCAATGCATTATAACTAGATTTTAGTGCAACACTTGTTTTTGTTAAAGCGCGATACAAATGACTAATTGTATTGTATTGTAAATAGTAGGCCTAGAGCGCGATAAGAGTACTAGACCGTAACTAGAAACCAGGTAGCCTATTGAATATCCTGTAACTTCAACGCCTATAATTACTCCCTAAACGACTCTGCTGTTGACAAGCAAGTAGGCTGTGGGCTATTAATATAGACTAGTAGGCTATTATAATGGTCCAATGCGCGGATGGAGCAAAACATCTCGAAAACAGATTCTGCCCTGAGGGCATTTCAACTATAAACAGCTGACTCTCGGTTGACGGTACAATATGGGACACATAGCCTTCTATTACTGACAGATAGGCCTAAATGACGCCAAGCCCAGAGCTAGGGTTGGGGGTGATCAGAAGACTCGTGTGACGCAAAGGAATCACCAGTCATGTAGAAGTGAACTGCTTATAGTGATACTGCGTAAACTGTGACGAGGGGGCAGAGTAAATTTCTGCGTAAACAGCGTGACGTCGTAATGAACGGACCACTAACCTTGCTCGCGTGTTGCTGTTTAACGACACAGCCATTTCATGGATGACTATAATTATATAGTGTCGGACGTAGCCTACTCCTCCTACATCCAGGCTTGGGACTGGCACTGGCAGAGTGCAACCAGTGGTGGAATTAACCACTAGGCCTATGGATGATGATTATATAATTTTAGGACCTAAAAAATTAATAGATTCGCACCAGTGCTAAAAAAATGTAAAAAACGCCTGGACGCCCCTTACCTTTCCAAAAGAAGTGCCAGGACGCCCCTTACATTTTCAGGTGTGCTTGCCAAATAAGTGGCAGGACGGCATAGAGATTTTAAAATAAGTGCCAGGACGCCGTCCATGCATGACCGTACTGCCACGTACACTTTAAGACCTGGTGCGCACACGTGCGCGCACGCACGCACGCACGCGCACAGCCACACGCAGACACGCGCGTGCGCGTAAAATGTATGATAAGACAAGAATATGCTTTATTTACTGAAGATATACATGTACATATGCAATTTTAACTGACGGCTAGACGGTTGATATCATGAATTGAACAGTAGGCTCGTGATTCAGAGACCTCTAGGCCTACTGGTTATGATTATAATAGGCTACATGGATAATGCCTAGTCCCGCGCCCGTCTGTCTACCGGCTACAAATACTGGAAACGGAGCTGATATATTTTGAGGGCATTTATTATCAGGAAGTCAACAGACTGCCACCAATAACTTCATGTGAATGTGAGTCAGTAAGTAGTGATCTGTTCGATTAAAACAGATGCAGCATGCGTTAGGCTAATCAGAAATGTGGTTTAAACCCGTGTAAGAATTGTGGAAAAAACTGGAGGTTGGACCATTATCCACATGGAATCGGGGTGTGAAAAACAGACTTTAACATGGGGTCAAGATTGTCGGGCTGTCCAATTATGACCACAGAACACGTGTCCAGGCCTCTTCATTAGCCACGTTTTTCGAGTTCATAAGGATATATGACTATAAGGGCTTTCCCCTTTCTGATATGTTTGTCAGATCTTGTTATAGTGCCCATGGATTGTGAACAATGTGAAGTGATTAAGACTGCTCTTGATAGAC
The DNA here is from genome assembly GCA_945859605.1 of Lumbricus rubellus. Classification (NCBI taxonomy): domain Eukaryota; kingdom Metazoa; phylum Annelida; class Clitellata; order Crassiclitellata; family Lumbricidae; genus Lumbricus; species Lumbricus rubellus. The sequence continues at coordinate 12,221,375 of OX243822.1, read as the reverse complement.
AGAAATGGATTACAGCTGCAGAAATAATAAGTGAATTAAGTAGGCTTAAAGAGTCTTTGACAAACGTTGAGTGTGACAATAATTATTTATTTATTTATTTACTGAGAACTTGATATAGCGCTCCTTCAAGGTTACTACGCAGGAGCGCTGCCAGTCCAACCCCGGTCGAATAAGACAGTCTTGAGAAGAGAAAGAAATGGAGTAGAAGTAGAAAGGCCAATAGGTATTTGACGAAGGATAACAGGGAGCTCATTCCAGGTCACAGGGCCAGCCACGGAGAAAGCACGGCAATTATTGTTCATTCGTAGGCCCTACCCGTCGCTGCCAAATTATTGGCGCGGCAACTGACTAATAAAATTATGATGACGATGATGACGACGACGATGATGATGATGACGGCTTTAATTATGAGAATGATTGATGACGACGACGACGACGACGATTGCTAGCCTGGGAAGAGCGTATAAAGAAAGGACGAGGACGTGTAATTGCCATCAAACAGATAAAATGTTCAATTTTAGTATTGACAGCAGGACTTGAACAAATTGAAACTGAGAGATCCTTCCTCTTTGCCACAAGTCTGCTTTGTAGAAATATCCCACCGTGCGGGCCTATACGTGCATTGCTGGTGGTCATGACCTTCAGCGCTCATCTCAGTTGCAACATCCTCCTCCTCCTCCTCCTCCTCCTCCTCCTCCTCCTCCTCCTCCTCCTCCTCCTCCTCCTCCTCCTCCTTACTATCTTCACTTACATGCACATCAGCGACGTCGCTGCGCAGTCTGTGACAGTCACTGGACCAAACTTCAATTCCACATCGATATTGACCAACGTTGACACTTCCCAGAGCACAGCACATGGACTATCCACTCGCACCTGCGCAGAAAGATTCTTATCTTTGGGATACGCCATTGCTGACAGTAACGATGCCACCAACAGTCAAGTCAGTCTAACGCGTGGTTTTCTGACGAGTCTTATTGCTAACGGTGGTGGTGTAACAGAAGTCAGAGCTCAACCACGTGAATGGAAGACGATGGGTTCCTTTGACGAAGAAAATGAAACTGAAACAACAGATGCTAACCATGTGGCGGTGGTAGCTCTAACACAGACGGCAATCCACGGTTCTCATATAGATGATACAATGCTATCATCATCCTCTGGCAATGGCAGCGACACATCTCGAAAGAAAAACTGGTCCAACGAGAGCACCAGAGGCGTCGGCAGAAGGCCGCTGAGAAACGATTCCAGGAATCGAGACCCACCGTCGAACACCACACACATTGTAACGGATGAAGCACGGGAGAATTCTACAATTCCATTTGCGAAGGAACATTTCTGGCAAGAAGAACTTACATTGACGCTGTACTCACGCGTCCCACCATTCCTCATCATCTTCGGAAGTCTCGGAAACGTCGTCTCAGTCATCACCTTCCAGCATCGTAATTTCCGCCACTCGTCCACTGGATTCATCCTGACCGCTTTATCCGTGGTGGACACCACAGTTCTCAATACGTTCCTCATGCGTTGGTGGCTGAAGGCCGCATTTGGGAACCCTGTTATGAAAGCCACACGGTTCTCCTGTAAGGTATACAATGCTCTAGCATACTACCTACACCAACTCTCTTCATGGACTCTGGTCCTGTTGACAGTTGAGCGATCTATCTCCGTGTGGTTTCCTCTCCGCTGTAGAGAGCTGTGCAGCAAACGTCGCATGGTATTCATTTGGGTCATAATAGCCTTAATTCTATTTCCCCCGCAAACTTTCGCATTTCTGGCTTTCGATCTTAGGCCTATGCCAACTACAGTCGGCGTCGATGAGAATAACACTACAAACGTCAAGTATTTTTGCACAACAACTAACGATTATTGGAATCACTTGGTCCAAAGTACTTGGCAAATATTATACAGCCCTGAAAAGCCAAAACACAGTAACTCCCTTACTATAGGAGTCATAGTTACTGTGTTTTGGCTTTTCACGGCATTTAATTTTTGTATTATCAGATAATAATAATAAATATACTTCGCTGTCATGGGAGATTTCATTCCATTCCTGGTAATCCTGATTGGAAACATTCTCACCATCACTCGCATCCTCAAGTCCAACTGGGAACGTAAGACACAGATGGCGGTGGATTCGACTACGAAACCAATGGCGTCTACAACAGTTATGCTGATCGGAATTAGTACCATGTTTCTGATATTTACACTCCCCATCAACATCGCGGTCTTCTGCTTTGCCGGCACATATGCAAAATCGCCGCCGAAGGATATGGCTGCAAACGATCTGGGTATTTGCATTGGTGTTCTATTTTATGGTTCTAACAATGCGTTTGAATTCACCGTTTACTTTGCAACCGGCCAGAAGTTTAGGCAAGCGTTTCTGGAGACATTCCTACCATGTCGTCGAAAGCAACCCAACCAAGACGTACAGAGAACGAACGAGAGGTGCCGTATTATTATCAGTGGCGGCGCCAGGGGGGGCTAGGGGGCTAAGCCCCCCCTATCGGCGGCTCAGCCCCCCCCCCAAAACAAAACGAGGAAAATCTCCACAACTGCTAACTTCGAATAAGAATGCTAGACAGTGATCAACGGCAATGTAACCACTAATCATAGCGTAGAGGGCTTATCCTAATAGAATCCACCGCATATAATATTTTGCCAAATATACCCCCGACCCGTCATGAGGTTATGTATACCATAATATATTATTTAGCCCGCCGGCTGGCTGAGGGGCTACACCTGTAGTCTTATACAATCACATGCGAAATGGGGTTTTCAATTAGCAGCAGCACTCATGGTGAGACTTTTGGGGCTTGGTAACGGTCCCCAAGTTTGTGGTCAAACCCGGTCCTAGGGTGTGCGGGGCCCAAGGCAGCAAGAGATTCTCTGAAAAGGGTTCTGAAGCAGAACATTTACGAAGTTGATTTCCTGCCAATATGGTAAGTAGGCCTACTGTATTATCATAGGCTTTGATCTTCTAGAAAACCTGAATTCTACCGGTAGGCCTAGCCCGGGGCTGAAAGGGGTTTGGAAAGTTGCCTGGTCTGACTTTGAGCCGAAAATTTTCAGAATTCTTGTTTGGTTATTCGCCCAGAATGGTAGAAATTTCTCCCATTTTTGGTACCTGACGACCTTTTTAAGTCATTAATTTTTGCCCATAAAATTTTTAAATCATACCATTTTTACCTATTTCTTTTGTTCGATGACCTGTTGTTTTTAGTTGTTTGCCCACAAATTGTTAAGACTTGCTTCTCGGCTGATACCCGGCACCAGCAGGTCAAGAAAATCAATGCCGGGTCGCAGACCCTGACAGACCCGACTCACTTTCAGCTCTGGCCTACAGCCATGGGCGCCCGCAGCATAGGTCAAGGGGGGTCGCGTGACCCCCCTGGAAATCCTGACAAAATATTGATAATCAGCCTTTCTGGAAAAAATGACAGTGGTACAGGATGTTCTTTTACTTTGAACCTATACAACTTTTGTTGTGTATCTTCTGGTTATCTCTGCATTACTGGGCAACACTGGAATCCGTTACTCAGTCATGGAGTCTATGCCTATATATAACTGGAGAGTGGAGACGAACAAAGAACTCAGCCACACCGTCCCACACGGTTCATCCGTGTTATTGGACTGGCAGAGGTTCCCGTCAAGGCCAAATTGTAAGAGTGATGGCATCTGATAACCTTTATGTGATGTGACTGATGTAGGTCAACAGTCAAACTTTCTGTAAGATGATAATATATATTGTGCGAATCATGGAGATTGGAGACCTGGCTCTCTGAGCTCGAATCTTCTGAATATTAGCCTATACATACATGTTTGACAATCTGGTCGTTGAAAGATTTTCTCCAAATCGTGGAATGTGGAGGTGCAATAAATTATCATCCCACAAGGCCGACAGAGTTGTCGGACAAGGACATAGAGACAAAAGACAGGATAACTACTTATTAAGACGATTGTGATATATACATATGTACATGTATAAATTATATATGTATATATGTAGGCCTCGTACGTGTATAAGGAATATATAATTTTCTGTGTGGACTTGTGAAAGGAAACAGAGAGACTACAGATCAGTTCATCTCGAGATCCGATCCCACATGCAAGTGGAGGAGAAGGATTAGAAATAATTGTGAAATAGCCTAAGGTGTTACACTGTATAGGCCTATAGTGTAGCCTTTTTGAAATTCTAAATGCAAGCTTATTTGGTTGTTTTCGAAGTCATCAGCTGGAAGGTGTGACGGTAAGTAGCCTACAACCAAATGAAAATTGCAATTGTGGACCTACACTAGGCCTACTTTAACTGTTGAGACTGGCAGACTGCATTTTATGGGGTGCAGTGATGTATGGGTTAGATCGGTGCCTTGGAACAAGACAAAATTTATGGAGAAAGTAACCGACATCTTTAACCCTCGAGTGCCCAAGGGGGGGGTCCGACCGGACCCCAGGCCTGTTTTTCCCGGATAACTTTTTAAAGGCTAGGGATCTGCATAAATGCTTTTAGGTATTCCTAGAGCAACCATTTGGGCATAGAATGGTATATTTTGCGTGAGTATTGTCCAACCCTGCACCCCACAACCACAGCATATACTAAGGGTACCCCATGATATGCGGCTGATATTCATACAAGCGCATGGTTACTGGTCAATACTATTATTTTATACCCGGTGGTGCTATTGTGATATAATATATATCAATCGATTGCAAATTTAGTTGGGATTACTTACAACTAAATTATGTAACGATATTCCAATCCCTTCTCAAGATATTAACATGAACACGCTGGGGTCCGCGCCGGACGTATAGGCTTTCCTTCGATAAATAACGCAAGCATGCAAGCATAACATACATGTATGTATTACGAGATTTTTACACTATTAGTTTACACCAGGTGGTGTTATTGTGCTATGAGACACATCAATCGATTGCAAATTCATTTGGGATTACATTGAAATAAATTCTATAACGATATTCCAATCCCTTCTCAAGATATTGGCATGAAAACGCTGGACTTCCTTTGGTCAATAACGCAAGCAAGCATAAAATGTGTATCACGAGATTTTACACTATTATTTAACACCAGGTGGTGTTATTGTCATGTAAGATACACCAATCGATTGGAAATTCATTTGGGATCACATATAACTAAATTCTGTGACGTTATTCCAATCCCTTCTCAAGATATTAACATAAAACGCTGGGGTCCGCGCGGACCCCCCCCCCTTGGGCCTTCGTGTACCAAAAAATACCTTGGGCACTCGAGTGTTAAAAGGGATGCACGTCGATTACAGTACTTTTTTCTGAGATTGACACTCAAGAACACTATAGGGTAGATGAATAATAATTATTGCCAATAAGAGATCTAGCAGTTAACCAAGTATAGACCTATTAGATATCGTATTATAGGCCGACCACGACTAAAGGTCGGATACTTATGAATTAGGCAAACTTAAGTGTCACGGTCTTGACTGACCCCCCCTGCAAAAAATCCTGCGGGCGCCCATGCCTACAGCCTATACTTGTACACTGTAGTTGTGACTCACTTTATTTGCAGACTCATGGGTGGAGTTTAGTCTCAGCTCGGGAGGGGGGGCTAAATCAATGTTCCGCGGATCTCCATTATAATAATAGTCAAGTCAACTTCAAAACAGCAGGTCGTTGATAACACCAGAATCAAAATTATGACCTTACCCACCGGAGAATCGTTGGGAACACTAAATCAAAATAATATCCTTAGACACCCGAAGATTGTAGATAACACTAGAATCAAAATAAAGTCCTTAGACAACCGACAATCGTTTGCAACACTGGAATCAAAATGATATCCGTAAACAAAAAACACCCGAAAATTGTAGATAACACTAGAATCAAAATAAAGTCCTTAGACAACCGACAATCGTTTGCAACACTGAAATCAAAATGATATCCGTAAACAAAAAACACCCGAAAATCGTTGATAACACTGGGATCAAAATAAAGTCCTTAGACACCCGAAAATCGCTGGTAGCACTGAAATCAAATTGATATCCTTAGACACCCAAAAATCGTTGATAATACTGGAATCAAAATGATGTTCTGAGACACCCGAAAATGGTTGATAACAGTATAATCAAAATGTTGTTTTTAGACACCCGAAAATTGTTGGGGTATTACTGGAATCAAAATGATATCCTTAGACACCCAAAAATCGTTTATAGCAATGGAATCAAAAAAAATGTCCTTAGACACCCGAAAATCGCTGATAACACTATAATCAAAGTGATGTTCTTAGACACCCGAAAATTGTTGGTAACGCTTAAGTTAAAATGATATCCTTAGACACCCGAAAATTGTTGTTTGCACTATAATCAAAACGATGTTCTTAGAGACACGAAACTCATTGGTATTACTGGAATCAAAATGATTATCTTTAGACACCTGAAAATCGTTGATAGTAATGCAATCAAAAAGATGTTTTTAGACACCCGAAAATCGTTGATAACAGTATAATCAAAATGATGTTCTTAGACACCCGAAAATCATTGGTAATACTGGAATCAGAATGATATCCATAGACACCCAAAAATCGTTGATAACATTGGAATCAAAATAATGTCCTTAGACGCCCGAAAAGGTGTTTTAAACAAAATTGGACGACTAAAATTATGTCTTCAGAAATTTCAACAGCTAAAAATGGAGTCTGCAGAAATTTTGACAACAAAAAAAAGTCTTCAAATATTTTGAAAACTAAAGTAAGGTGCCATCAAAAATTTTGACAAATAAAAAAAGATTTCTTCAGAAATTTTGACACCTAATCAAAGGTGTCTTCATACATTTTTACGACTAAAAAAGGTGTTTTCAGACATCTTGACGACTAAAAAGTCGTCAGAAATTCTCCGCCGAAGAAGCACTACAGAAATCAAATCCTGGCTACGGCCTTGGAGGCTGGAGGAAGTTGTGCAGTTCAATAAATTTCATTAAAAACCCGTGCATTCTTAGACTGGTAGTCGGCGACACTTCAAAACGAGTTCTTGTTGAAGGTTTCATGATTTTATTGTTCGTAAATAGCTGGCAAAAGAGAGCCTAAAATGGCTCCAGTTGAGGTCCACAAACCTAAAAAATGCGTTGGCGGCTGGGGCTCCGCCCCAGACCCCGCTGGGGGAGCTTACGACGCTCCCCCAGACCCCCTAGTCGGTATGGGCTTCGTGCCTTCGGCACTCAAAGCTTCACGCCTTCGGCGTTTGGTAAAAAAACCTTTTTTCTGCCTTGGGGCTTCAGCCCCCCCAAACCTGAATTCCTGGCGCCGCCACTGATTATTATAGAGACTCAGGAGTAGGCTAACACAGGGGCGGATATATTTCAGGAAAAGGATACCATTTTATCCGTCCAAAAAGCTGATGACCATTCGTCGGAAGTGTGACAAAGCAGAATGTCATATTGATTATATTGTTTCGGTGGACCATAATATAATTTTTGCAGTTTGATTACCTGACAGCTGTAACACTTTATTTTTAAAAATCTTCGATGCTTCAAGATTTGGTTGCATGTACATGTGCATATATGTCTTTCTAACCTATCTCAATTGATTATGTTGTAATATTGTTTTGTAACTGTTGCAGTTAAACGAATCATGTTGTACAGTAGTTAAATGAATCATGTAGCCTACTCTCGAAATCTGTCTTACTAAGTTAGTACCGGTATACTATAGCATAGGCAGTAAATTAGACTTAAAAATTTTCCAATCTCCAAGGCGTAGCCAGGATTTGATTTCGGTGGGTGTTTCTTCGGGGGAGAATTTCTGACGACCTATTTGTAGTCGTCGGAAAAGGCTTTGTTACTTTTCCTCCTAATTTCAGTTTTTTCTCATTATGAGCTAGTGAGTGCATTCTATTATTTCTACGGTTTTCAGTTCAGGGGGGTTTCATGGTTTTATTTCATGGTTTTTACATCCTGTGCTAGTAAATGCGTTATGTTATTTTTTCCACTTTCCATTTGGGGGAGGGGTGTTCAAACACCGAAACACCTTCCTAGCTACGGCCTTGCCAACCTAAAAATGAACGTCGGTCGGGCAGGGGTGATGAGCGAGTCTCTTCTAAAGTTCTAATCTGATTCGTTGTCCCTGCTGGGTGGGGGGGGGGGTGTTCAAACACCGAAACACCCCCAACCTAAAAATTGAACGTCGGTCGGGCAGAGGAAATGAGCGAGTCTCTTCTAAAGTTCTAATCAGCTTTTTATCTTAATCTTATTAAACACGGCGTCCCTGCTGGAAAGTCCGGTAAAGACTCTTCTGTCACAATTGGTTTCGGTCTCCTGAACAGAAGTCATAGGCTATCCATGCATGCAGTAGCCTATATGCTCGTTTCAGATTTAATCACAACTGATCACAACTCTATGCTCCATCAGCACGCATTGTCTTAAGCAACGTAAGTCTTACCTCCTAGACTTAAGCTTGTAGTTTATCAAAGATAGCCTAATGCTGATTGAAAATTCTGGTCAGTTAATTAATTCTTGGAAATCACTCTGTGGAAACTAGGCCTGCATAATGACTTTCGTGCGCATACATACACAATACACATGTACGCCCTATGCATATTGCATAATGCAGATAGGAATTACTTCTGTGGGAAATGGGAATAGACATGGTTTCTCATTTTTGCGATTAATTAAATATCTTCCTATCCGACTATACATGTAGATTTCGGTCATGTCCGCATGTGTTAGTGCTTCCTTCATACTATCAGTTTCTCATTAATTTTTAACCACCTGCTTCGCTCACTATTATTACTAATTGTGCGCAAGCAGTGTTTCCATGACTATGACTTCTTCCATTATGGTTGCCGTAATTCTACATAGAAAAATATCTGCAAATACGATTCTCCGCGTTGACCCCCTACGTCTTTCTGCAATTAAAAACGAACTTTTCGACGCGCTCACTTTGTTACCAGGTAGCATACGGGAAGAACATGTTGGTTAGATTTCGCCTATTATAGACCTACAAGGATCTTACATGTAAGACCATGTAGATATTATTCATGATGAGGGGCACTTGCAAACACACGGCACATGGGAAAGCTTCATACATTTAACCATAGGCCTACCTTACAAATAAACCTTTGTACACACACGCGTATGCTACAAAATATGTATGTATGTGCACTTGTTATAGCACCCATTCAAACTCACTACTCAGAGACGCTCCCGACTACAGCGCGGACACTGCATCAGAGTTTCACGCCAAAGCGCAGAGCAATTGCGAGTGAAGGACTTGCGCATGCAAGGTCCCAACGCGGCGACTTGAGGTGGATTCGAACCTGCAACCCTTCGGCTGCAAGGCGACGAACATACCCACTATGCGTAGTCATGACAACCAGTTGTAATGAAGCATTCGAAGAGAGGCAAACGAGGGCAAATGTTAATGCGATGGCTGTCAGAACACTTCTATCATGAGTAGAAAATAGGCATGCAGAGAAATCATACATATATATATAGTATAGATAAGGATACATGACATAGGTATAGTGTATACTATAGAGTGACATGGTATAATATATATATATATATATATATATATATATGCACTTTGTCAACCTTATAGCACGTACACAGACGCACACATCATCTCATTCTCATTCCATTGGCTGGTGCTCCTGAGAGGCCAAGCCCTCTAACAAATCACACATAGCAAAGTGGGATGGGATTGGCTACCAAGCATGCAGGATACAAATCGATCACGCATATAAGTGTATGTCACTAAGGACTCGAGGCAGAGCAGCCTGGGTAACGGAAGGTCGTTGCTGACAGTGCTACGGACCACAGACAGGGTTGAGGTTACATCGCGAATATCATCTTTCGTTCTCTCTCTCTCTTGGTAACAGGTTTATTAACATCATAAGTTTTAAAAAGTTTGGCCTGGGCATAGAGATAAGGACGGTGTGAATTAGACCTGACTAGACTGGTAACTAAAGCTAAATTATTATAATGTAGACTTAGCTATCTAAAGATACCATTCTTTTTATGTTAAACAGAACAGAAAGGTTTAATATAATAATACCTATATATAAAATTTATTCTTGCGTTGTCTCATATAGTTAGGTTCTTACGCTTTTAGTAAGTAAGTTACGCTTTTAGTAAGTAAGTTAAGTCTTCCCTGTACCAACAGAATAATGGATCTCTGACCCTGGTATCATAACGGATACGAATCACGATCACGATACTTCCAACAGTCGGCTACTAAGCAGGGCTTAAAGTGTGCCAGGACGGTCATGAACGGAGTCCATGCACTTAGTTTCAAATCTGAGCGCGTGGTGTGCCACTTATATCGCCAGCCACACTGGAAAGTTAAGGAGGGCCCGTGCACTTATTTGGAAAGGTATGGGGCGTCCAGGCACTTTTGTTTTTACACTTTTAGCACTGCTGCTAAGCGAAGTCTCTTTAACAGCGAAACTCTGCCAGTGCCAGCATGGATAAAGGAGAAGGGCGATACTAATCATCTTTGATATGGCAGTGCTGTAGAATAGCAAAACGTTTTGCATTGATAGAGTGACCAGTGCGGATATTGTTGAAACGTCTGTCGTGTTGGCGAAGATAGCTGGAACTGACAAAGGTAAAATAACAGTAAAAGGGTACTAAAGGCCTACACGGACTATAAATATAATTATTTGATTAAATCTCCACGAGTAAAAAGACCATGTGGTAAGTTGTTTGCAAAGGATTTCATCTGTCGATCAATGTAGCTCTTGTCCGTCAACAAAGCATATTATACATGTACATAGGCTAATAATAGTGGGGCGCGGTGGTGTAGTGATGGCGTCGTTGCCTTGGAGTCGGAGGGTTCGAGGTTCGAATCCACCTCGCCGCGTAAGGACCTTAGGCAGTGTTGTTGAAAGTATCGGGCAAATGTACTTAAGTAAAAGTAAAAGTAAAGTGGATTTTAATTACTTAAGTAAAAGTAAAAGTACTCATCACAAATTTTACTTAAGTAAAAGTAAAAAGTATCCCCTTCCAATAATACTTTTAAAGTAAAAAGTAAAAGTACCGAGCCTTTCTATAACTCAATTGATTATTAACCTTCAAAAATACTAAATTCTCGAAATGGTTATCATTGAGTCTAGTACGCAGGCTTCCGATTCATTTTAGCACAATGCACAGCCGAAGAACATTATTTTCTGCTGCAGAAATGGCAGTGCATCCAGCGTGCACCACCATCGAAAATCTATTTTTAGGCATGCAAATTTGAATAAGCTGTCTTAGCTTAGCGAAACGAAATGTTAATTAACGCTTTGAAGTAACGAACATTGTAACGAGTGTCGCATAAATTGTAACGAAGTAAAAGTACTGAAATATGGGTAAAATTTTACTTCGTTGAAAGTAAAAGTATTTTATTTTCTCGATACTTCGTTACATGTGAAAGTACTCAAACTTTTACTTAAGTACAGTAACGCGTTACTTTTACTTCGTTACTGCACAACACTGACCTTAGGCAAGTCCTTCTCTTACAATTGCTCAGCGTTTCGGTGTGAAACTCCGATGCAGTGTCCGCTCTGCATTCGGGAGGACCTCTGATTATAAAGCTTGAAGGAGTGCTATGACAAGTGCACATGCAAACAAATAATTATTAGGCCTAATTGTGAGGCGAGACGCAAGCAGAAAACCTATCTGTTACTTAGGAACACAAGGAATAAGTTGATGAGCGTACGCTATAGCATCATAAGGACACAAAAGCCTCTGAGTCATGATGCAATGATTGATTGTGTCCACTGTAGTCAGACGACAAGGAAATTTTTACGAAATTCACCTGCATTTTTTAAAGGAAATTCACCTGCATATTTTAGGAAATTCATCTGCAATTTTTTAAGGAAATTCACCTGCGTCGTTTAGGAAATTCACCTGCCTTTTTTAAAAGGAAATTCACCTGTATCTTTTAAGAAATTCGCCTGCATATTTTAGGAAATTCATCTGCAATTTTTTAAGGAAATTCACCTGCGTCGTTTAGGAAATACACCTGCATCTTTTAGGAAATTCACCTACATCTTTAAGAAAATTCATCTGCATCTTTTAGGAAATTCATCTGCATCTTTTAGGGACTTCCCCTGCATTTTTTTAAGGAAATTCGCCTGCATCTTTTAGGATATTCAAATGCATGTTTTTAGGAAATTCACCTGCATCTTTTAAGAAATTCGCCTGCATCTTTATTAAATTCACCTGCATCTTTTCGCTGCTTGGAGACACTTCTATTTTCTTGGGCCTGTCACGCTGAGAGCGCTTCTGAAAAGCCTTGCTGTGAGAAGCGCTTCACAAATGTTTTATTAGATTAGATTAAATTAGATTAGATTAGATTGGATTAGATTAGATCAGATTAGACATACGCTAGAACTCCCTTACGAGTCGCGTTTTGAGACTCGATACAAGATCTAAATGAAATTTTCTTTTCGATAGATCTCCCGATGTCGTGTTAGCACCTACCCTGCAGGGATAGTGAACACCAGACTGCTTTGAATATGGGGAAAATAAACGGGTTCTATATATGGCAATTAATAAGGAACTAAATAGACTTTGACCTTGACTTACACGTAGGCCTACATGTATAGTGGGGCATGCGACTCGACAAAATTAATGTCGAAGAAAACAATTGCAATTTTTATTGTTTACTGGCACCCGTCACTGTCTAGTGGCAAACAAAAGAACTGATGATCATTTTGACGACGACGACGATGATGATGATGACGACGACAATGACGATGATTATAATTGTTGTCGACGATGATAAGTGTGAAAAGAGATGTTAAAGAAAAGACAGTAATTCTAGCGCAATGCATGTATGACTTTTATTGACAGAAGAACTTGACCAAACCGACATCTTCAATATTCTTTTCATTTTGTTTCAGGGAGCTGAAACGACGTTCGTCTAAAACTAAAAGATCAGTAGTTCATAATAGTAGCAGGTTATCTCATTTGCTTATATATAGGCTAGGTCTACTACTCCATATCCGTGATGTCTGTGACCAAAAGACCAGCTTTGAACACGGCTGCTTTCAGCTGGATGTCTCTCCCGATCTTTGCTTTCATCGTCGTTGCCCTCTCAGTAATGGCAACTGGATCGAGTTTAGGTTCCGCATCCACAAAGACCGACGCTGACACTACTCAGAAGAGAGACCAAGGTACCGATACCTTTACAGTCATCTGCGAGCCAGAAACAGACAGATGCATGTCCATGGAACACGCCATTACAACCAGTAACGATGCAACCACGCATCAACTTAATTCAACACAAGTTATTGAGACCAGTTTGAATCTTGTCATTCATAAAACGGTTGTCAATTCTCAGTCAACTGTAAGTGTTAAAGTGGGCGAAATGAAAGAACATGAAAACTATTTGACAGTTAGACCTAAAACGCAAATAGCAATTGAAGTTTCTCAAAATGACACGAAGTTTCTCTCTGGCAATGACAGCGACATCTCTCGAGTAAATAGTTTGCTTATTATACCTACGAGGACAACACGGACGCCAGCCGACTGCTAAGAAACGATTCTTGGGTGAGTGAATCCAAATCGTATGCGACAGACATTGTAACTCGAGGAAATACAAGCCTTGTACTTGTCGAGGAAGATTACTGGCAAGAGAGACTTTCAGTGACGCTCTATGCACGTGTTTCTCCATTCCTCATCATCTTCGGAACTCTAGGAAACATCGTGTCAATTGTAACTTTCCAACACCCAAGTTTCCGCTACTCGTCCACTGGATTCATCCTGACCGCTTTATCCGTTATGGACATTGCAGTTCTCCATTCGTACCTTTTGTTTTCCTGGCTGTCGGCGGCGTTTGGAATCAAAGTTCAGGATTTCACGCGATTCAGCTGTAAAGCGGTCTTGATTTTATCCTACTACACACACGAACTCGCTTCGTGGACGTTGGTCCTGTTCACAGTTGTGCGAACAATTATTGCTCTGTGGTTTCCTCTCCGCAGTAAAGAACTGTGCAGCAAACGTCGCACTGTAATCATTTGGGTCATTATCGCCATAATTTTACTTCCCGGGCAAGCTATCGTATTTTTAGCATTTGATCTCAGGCCTCCATTTGCTACAGTCGGCTTCGATGACAATAACATAACAAACGACAAGTACATTTGTCTTAGAGCCAACGTTAACCAGAACCAGTTGTTGAATAGAGCGAGTCCTATATATGGTACAGTCATTCAAGATTTCCTTCCAATCCTGGCTATCTTGATCGGGAACATTCTCAGCATCGCTCGCATCATCAAGTCCCGATGGGAACGTAAGACACAGATGGGAGCAGCAGCCTTGCACACAAAGCCCATGACGTCCACCACAGCCATGCTGATCGGAATCAGCGCCATGTTTCTGATACTCAACCTCCCATTGGACATCGTGTTCATTCACTATACGGGCACTGATTTCAGTTCGTTAAAGAAACAGAAGGCCATCTACGACCTGGCTTTTTGTGTTAGTGTGCTGTCCTACAATGCCAACAACGCCTTCGAATTCATCGTGTACTTTGTCAGCGGTCGGAAGTTTAGACAGGCGTTTCTGGAAACGTTCCTACCATGTCGTCGAAAGAAGACCGACCAAAACACATTGAACTCAAATGAGGGACGTAGTGGCTCAGACACAGGAGCAGCAACGTTGAAAATATGATGAACCACGACTATTATAGTCGATCATTGGGATGTCTTTCCATCCATGACCATAATTGTTTTTTGTTTGTTTGTTTGTATGTGCACTTGCTATAGCGCCCCTTCAAGCTCTCTACTCAGAGGCGCTCCCGATGCAGAGTGGACACTGCATCGGAGTTTCACGCCGAAGCGCTGAGCAATTGTGAGTGAAGGACTTGCCCAAGGTCCTTACGCGGCCAGGTGGATTCGAACCTCGGACCTTCCGGCTCCAAGGCAACGACGCCACCACTAGACCACCGCGCCCCACATTATTTGTCCTGCCACGGCTTACGGCAGAATCGTAGGCCTATACAAACTACATGTATTTTAGAAGCTTCGAGATCTTTCATCGTCATTATTTTAGTCATTATTTTCATCACACCCTTAAACTAAATGCGAGTCGCACACTAAATACCTAAATACCTAGATGATGACTGTATGTGCGGCACAATTCGTTGTTTATTTTAAATTTTATTTTGATAGTATGAGCGGATGATAGCAAGTTATTGCAGGATTAGACATGCAATGCTCGCAGCATGTCCTATACTGCTAACTTCACCAACGCCACAATATGCCGAATGGAAGGTTGAGTGAACCTTTAAATTTGGATATTAGCGGGAAGCAATCCCTCATCCGTGTAGGCTACTCTCTGTGTCGAAGTATTTACGGTTGCCCTAGACCCTTCCCTTACAGAATGATGGCAGTAACTGTTGGTTTTCAGTAGAGCTCCTTGCGCCTGATGAGTTCGGCCTGGAGACGCAAAAACAGCTGTGGGTAGGTACATCATACATGTAGGTCTGATTACTATTCAAGATACGACCTGGTAGGTATGATTACTATCCAAGATACGACCCGGAGTCCTAGATTGTACGGTTCGGACTCGTTACTGATGATTAGTGTCGACCACCTTCGTTATCCAGGCCTGGGACTGGCAGTGCTTGCACTGTTAAAGAGTGAACAGTGGCGGAGTTTACGATACCGACCTCTTCCACCTGTTTTTATTATAATAGTCACAGCGGATACATGCTCTTCGTTCTGGTCGCTATTTATATATCGCTCTATCCGCGGCCAGCGTCTTGATCTATGATATTGTTTATTGTTCTGGCTGTTTGCAACGCGGCGTCACCTGGCGGTGGAGGGGAAGGAGGCTTCGTCTAGGTCGTTAACTTGTTCTGCGCTGGCGTATGTAGGACATCTTATATAGCGCATTTTGTGACTTTGAAAGAACCGCATAATTGATATTTCGTGTGCGCATGCGCAGTGGGTTGGGTCGAGTCTGCCTATTATATAGACATCTGACCTTTACTGAGTGGACCAGAATTGGTTAACACACAACACGCGGCAGACGCTAAGGCCACCAACTCTCTTCTCGGTCAAAGTTTCTTAATACATCAACAATCCAACGTTTTAAACCACCTATAGGACATTAATTATACTCTCTATGCCCTATCCAACAACAAAACCACTTCCTGGCAGAAGTCACTTGACCTATATTGATATAATTTATATGTCGACACGGCTTAATGTGTATGCTGCTGATCCAACCAGGATCGGCAAGCCCTCTTCTATAGTCTTTAGGCCTCCAAACACGATAGCTAAACCCAACGTTTATAAGAGTGATTCGATGCATTCACCTTACGAACATCCATCCTGACTAACCATTGCTTCGTCGGTTTCTTGAGAGAGCCCTCAAGCTGCTTTCTTGACCACACAGAATCGGGTGGGGTGAAGGGGAAGTGATTGAATCTATTTTAAACCGTTGCTTTTTCTCCAACTAACTCTGGACGACCCTTCTGACTAGACACAGCGCTCGTGAACAAGCTAGTGCCCTGCTCTTGCGCATGAGATAGTGATTGGCGCTTTGGAAATTTGGAGTATTGTATTGTATCTAAGAATTTATAAAGCGCCGCTCACAGCGCACAACAATCAGAGGCGCTCCCAGTGCTAAATACACAGAAAAAAGCAGTTTAGAAACAGCGAAAAGATGTGCTGCACTGCTACAGGTAGGCCTATATACCAGTTAAAAACGCAGAACGTGTCAATGGAGAGAGCTGATTACAAAATGCAGGACCAATGGCGGTCAAAGCTTGAGTAATCCCTTTACATTCTATGGGGAACGTGTCCGCCCGCCCCCTGCAGATCGACGCCTCTAGACAGTAACGACGTAGCCTACACCTGATCGCATTAAACATGCGCAGGTCTCTCTAGAGCACATGATGTATTAAAAGAATGGGGAAACCGCTGTCCGTCCACATAGCAAACAAAATGGACATCAAACAGGCAGCCAAGCTGTGCTCCGGACTCCGGAGCATGGCCTCCTTCCTGCCTACCGCGCCGCCGTTGTATGTAGGCAAAATTATTTTCGCGCTCCCACCGGGCGGAAAACTGGAAAGCTGGTAGACGGCGAGCGACCTACTTACCTGGAGAGGCGACTGGAGAAGGAAGAGTATCCCGTCTATTAATGCCATAACGTGGAAGACTCTTCCAGCTTCCGGACTCGTCTGCCTGCTTCTCCAGCCGTCGTCGATCATAGATAGATCGTCATGTCTACGCCGAGGTTATTTCCGCTATACTATTATTAATAATTATTAGGAATAGCGTCGTTATTACGAATCTGTCATAACTGCCTTGTAACATTGACTTCCATGGCTTGAATTCTTCGCCTCAACTTTCTTATCTTTTGATTCCCTCTCTTTAACTTTCATGCCTTAATTAACTGCTTTGCATTTGCTTCGTGGTTTTAATTTCCTCGCCTTAAAATGTTATTATGCTTTGCTACTTGTAGGCCTACGCCTGCCTAATCTTTTTGCCTTAACTAGCTTATCTTAACTTAATTGCCTTAACTATTTTGCCTTAAATTCCTCAAACTGAATTATAAATAACTTCATTGCATTAACTGTCCTGCAATAGGCCTATGACTCATGCCTAAGGTTTTCAAATTCTTTCCCCGAAGGTTTAGCTTTCTCCTCATATAATTTTGCATGTAACTAACTATAATATGATTCATTCTTGCAGGCAATTATATGAGATACGTTTTCAATTCATATTTTGCGTATATAAACCTGTGTAAACCTGTGTAAGCTTAAAGGTATTGAGCCTCTTAGTCTTAGACCAAACACCGTAAGTCGACACGGTCTTCAAACCATTCTAAATGTCCTTTTCCTGAAGCAGAAGCCTAAATCAAGACCAACTCGCCGTGTTGTTGTATTGTTTGAGATGGCCATAGGATGGCATAGGCCCTACGTGTACATTGATTTGTTGCGATAGGACGAGTTCCTTACCGCCCAAAGGGGACCAAAATCAGGCCCACCTTGGTTGCCATAATAATAATATCGATCGCATGGCCATCGGAAGATTAGCCAACCCTTTATTTGCTGCTGCAATATGATAGGGTGAGTTCCGTATCGCCCAGAGATGCCGAAATCAAGCCCATGATCAACTAGGCTGCTTTATTAACTAAGATGATCATTGATTTTGTTCGCTCTATAGGGCCCAGATCAAGCCCAATGCGGATGGGTCTGTAACCATTGAATATGTTCCGACTGCGAGTGGTCCTCACGACATAAATGTCAACTACCAAGACAAACCAGCCGATGGTAAGTATACGTAGGCTTTCCATTAGAGAGACGACGATAATGATGATGATGATGATGATGATGATGATGATGATGATGATGATGATGATGATGATGATGATGATGATGGTGATTATGATGATGATGATGATGATGATGACGATGATTATGATGATGATGGTGTTGATTCCATGAAATGATGATGATGATGATGTGGGAGATGATGGTGTTGATTGAAAATGGTGACGACGTGCATTGCCTTTGCTGTTGCTGCTGCTGTTGATGATGATGATAACAAAGGATGATTTTTGTGCCGGTTGGGGACTGATATAGGGTTGCGTGGTGGATGATAGATGAGTCCATTTATCGATCCACTGATTGATCGATTGATTAGTTGATTGATTGTTTGATTGATGAAGAAGAAGATGATGACGATGACCAGTGGAACTTCTAATACATTCTGGGTTTCCGGTTGTAACCAACTGTTTTTGTGTGTCTACTTCGAAATAATGTTTTTGTTATCTTGGTGCAATAAACAAAATTGATGAATTGATTGATTCACTGATTGATTGTTTGATTGATCGATTGATTGATTAATTGGTTGATTGATTTGTTACCTTAAAGGCACTCCTCTCAGAGTGAACGTGGATGCGTCCAATGGTAGATACGTCAGTGCCTTTGGTCCAGGTCTCATCCAGGGCGGAAGTGGCGAACAGCTGGACTTCTACGTCACCGGAAGTTCAAGTAAGCACGACTTCTTTCACTTCCGTTGACAAACATTTAGTGACGTCTGATCAGTGTTATAAGAAAGTCATTATTATGCTAGAGTTAGACGATGTTGCACAGGGCTTAAAGTGTGGCAGGACGATCAGGGACG
>OX243822.1:12102275-12199775 GCA_945859605.1 Lumbricus rubellus | reverse complement strand
AAATAATCAATCGATTAATTGAAGCAATCAAGCAATTAAGCTGCCACAGACGCAACCCTGCCGGCCGGAACTACTTGGATGCTAATAGTTACTGTAGTGTAGGAGACTAGGAGTGTATTATATAGACCTAGGTTGCTAAATTTACTTTGATAAATATTTTATTTTACACAGTTTATATTGTCACCACAACTTGTTACCAAGTTCTTGAATTTCTACCCTATACATTTATAGTTCTCATCAATTTGCCTATTTGTGTTTCACGATACCGTATTTTCCCAGCATATCCTATTGGCAGCGAATGCCATTGTTACTGTAATGATAGTCATGTGAGATCGTTGATCTTCTTTCGAGGTATCGCGTCCTTCCAGCCGCGACAGAAGGGAACATACGAGGTGATTGTGACCCAGGATGGAAAAGCTGTCACCGGAAGTCCCTTCAAGATCGACATCGGCGACGCCCAGGTCTCATCGGCCCACAAGGTCAAGGTCACGGGGGCAACGAAGACGGCCTTAGCCAACCAGTGGAATGAAATCAAAATCAACATTCAGGAAGCTGGTATAATTATATGCCCGTTCATTTGGATTTCATCTGGGTAGCTGCATTGGTATGAGCGCACATCCCATGCGCATCTCTCTGCGTAGGGTTGCCGTGTGACATACCAATGACTTACTTGACTTATGGCCCTGGCGAAGCTTGCGCCTGCATCAGCCGCTCCTTTATAGATAGCCTCCAATCGACCCTGTCCTGGGCTGTCCGCGTCGCCTCTCCCACGGTTAATCCCATGGATCGTCAGACAGTCCTCCTCCACCATATCCATCCAACGTTTCCTGGGCCTGCTTCTTCTCCTCCTCCCCTGCACATACCTCTGCAGTGCTACTTGTGGGTATCTCACATACCAATGGTGGTTATGAATAGTTTTATTGATATACGAATATTATTATTATTGCGCTCATTCAACCCCCACCTTCACTTCCATTTGTTTTTTTTCGCTGTGCAAACTATCTTGGTTGAGCAAGTGACATCATGTGAAGCTTCTAGTTGTGATGACTTTTCGAAGCAATGGCCTTGAGAAATGATAGAAGAAACTGGAGTTTGGCGGTCATATATTCTTACCCATAGCCGCCAAATGGCTGGCGTCAGGAACTGATGATGATGATGATGATGATGCCGACGACGATGATGATGATGAAGATGAAGATGACGATGATGATGATGATGATTTTGATGATAATGAGTCTTTTCGCTTACCTTTTCGCTTACAGGTTATGGATCGTTGGGCATATCTGTGGAGGGAGGTCACAGGTCAGATCTGGAGTTGAAACCGCAGAATGCCACTGAATACCTGTTCAAATATAAACCACACGAACCAGGCGTCTATCTGGTCAACGTCAAGTTCGGAGATGACCACATCACAGGTATTGGCTTTTTCGTCTGTTCTTTTGTCTGGCTGTCTGTCATTTCACCTGTCTGTCTGGCTTTCGTCTGTCTGTCTATCCTTTCGTCTATATGTCTGTTTGTGTCTGTCTGTCTGTCCGCTTGTCTGTCCGTCCGTCCGTCTGTCTGTCTGTGCCACCCTGTGTCTGGTGCGAAGATGACAGCAACAGGACAATGGCATCGACGACAATGTAGGGCTGATGATAACGATGATAACAATGATGACGATGATGCTAGCAAGAATGATGATGTTGACGATGACGATGATGATGACGATAATGATGATGATGATGATGATGATGATGATGATGATGATGATAATGATGATGATGATGATGATGGCGACGATCGAATGATGGATGTATCAGTGACACTTAAGAGATTCGTAATGGGTGGATGATGATGACAATGACGGCGACTACTGTGATGCAGGCAGTCCACTCTTGGTCAGCGTTGGAGGAGAGCCGTCAGGCAGAGAGAGGGTGACCGTTGACCTTGAACTGGCCAAAGTCGATCCAGCTCAGCAAGGTCAACCGTCTCACATTGAACTCAAAATCCCAGGTAAGCATCATGCTCCAGTCGAAGAAGAAACAACAACCATCCTTTGGAATCATAGTTGCGAAAGCTGAAATGGCAGCATATGAATCTAAGACTGATTTTAAATTGGTTTTCTTTTAATATAAGATTAATTTAGATGTTCCTTTATTATTTTATTTTGTTCATTTATTGACTTGCAGTGTCGCATCAATAATCACATAACAGAAACAGACATTAACAACAACAAAAAAACTTCAACAAGGAAATAATTCCTTGATAAAGTTTAATCAAGTACCCATTGTGCCAATGTGCTTATAGCCTATATGGCCAAGTTTTATCGGTAAGTAAGCAAGTAGCCCTACAGTCAGTCGACCCATCTACATGCACAGGGGCGGATCCAGGGGACCAATCCGGGTATGGCCCCCATTGAAAAAATGCATGGGACGTGGCCCCCTATTCGGTTTTTGGCCGAACGACAACAAAAAGGTCATCAGATTTTTCTGGGGATGGAAAAAGTTCTTTTCCCTCAGCCGAAAGACGAATGACTAAAAAAAAGGTCATCAACTTTTCTGTTCAAAGACCACAGATTTTGCACTCCCCCTTTCGAACAGTTCTGTAGTCGCCCCTGTACATGCAGTGCCTTTGCAGGCGGTTCAATAAAGTACATGCATAGTTTTGCATACTCACTTACTTGCATCAACCTATAACGTTATAGTCTTTTACAGATGGCTCTTTCCGACCTGGACTACTCCTATGAACAACCCCTTTGACTCAACGCAGAGCTCGTGAATATGCTGGTTTGACTTTCGAGTGGCGCTTTGGAAATTTGGAGATTACGATTACGATTAAAATTATGTCTTAAAGATGTTAGAAACTTTATTCCGATGGTTCTCTTTGTTGCCCATTAATGACATTGTTACGGTACATTGTTATCCTCACATTACTTTTGTCGTTTATTTTTAAAATGCATTGGCGTGTAACTGGGTGCGGTGTGTCACCCTGATTTGTCTCAATTAAACGAAGATGATTATTTCGTTTCCAGGGACTGACCCACTGGAAATGGAAGCCACCTTGACCTCTCCGAGTGGTAAGACGGAACCGAGTGAGTGTCGAGGTCTACCGGATGACCTGTGCAGCATCAAGTTCACTCCAGCGGAGGAAGGAGTACACACGATCGGTCTCAAGTACAAGGGCGTTCACTTCGCTGGTATAATTAAGATTGTGACTATAGATCAAGGCATTACCACATCACCGTCTCCATCACCTGGTCAAGAACCCATTACCACCACCACCACCGCCGCCGCCACCACCACCGCCACCACCGCCGCTGCCACCACCACCAATGGTCCACCATACTCATATTCTCCATCTCCATCTACTCGATCTCAATTTCTAACTGGTGATCCCTCCTCCTCATTTTCTTTTCTCAAAACCTATTTCTTTCTCGTGGCCTTGCGCACTGGGAGCGCCTCTGAACGGTTCACCATAGTAGAGGCGCTTTATAAATGTTTTTTATACAATACAATACAATTCTACCACTGCGACCAATCTTCCACGGCACGTACTCATCTTCTACTATACTATCAACCCACTCTTCTTCTGTCACTACCTGAAGACGCATCTCACAAACCAATAGATTCCATCGATATTTAACCCTAAATCGAAGTTCATAATTGGTTAACTAAATTTGGAATATTTAGCTGTCTCACCCTTGAGATAGTACTGTTAAGTGAATGAAATGAAGTCTATTATATTCCAGTTTTAAGTATCTCATTATGTTTATTTTACTACATTGGGTAATGCAAATTGGAAATGGCTACTGAATGAAAGAATTAACATGCCTGGCAAAGTACAAGCAATGGATGTCACAAACTACAAAATGTTTAGTAACATTTATAGTTAGAATCTGATTTAGTGACAACGATTCAATGAAACTTGTAAAAACTCTAAATATTTTGTCATTGAATTTCCATTCTTACCATCATGATTCGATTAGCTAGAGCAAAATAATCATATATAAGACAATATTGAAGTATTAAAAGCATGCACTATTACACACACGAGCACACATAATGCATACACATTTATGCATGCATAGACTATGCATACATGCCCTCCGTTCGGCTGCCAATGGCCTTCTTGTTGTTCTCCGCATGCGAGGAGCTACTGCCCAATCTAGAAGCTTTGCTTATGTTGGCCCTTCTTGCTGGAACCGCCTCCCCCCACAAGCTACGTCTTGAGCTCCTTGGTCTCTCTCTTCCTCTGTTTCGTAAACGCCTGCATGAAGACTGTACTATTTGTTAGATGGAGCGCTGACTTGGACCGGGAGCGCTACTGAATCTGTGAGCGGTGCTTTATAAATGTTCAATTACAATTGGAACAACACCAGAACACTAAGTAACGCTGTAAAATGTAAACATATTAAATAAATAAAACGATACCAAATTTTGGTATCGTTTTGACCATTTTGTGATTTCACTTGGCTCTGTTTTCAGGCAGTCCTTTCCCGTACACCGTGGGAAAGTTTACCAGTGGTGGAACGCACAAGGTGGCGATCGGGGGGCCTGGAGTGGAACAAGGAGAAGTGGGAGCGAAGAGTAAGTTATCCATTGTCTCACTAGCTTCATATTGCGCTATCTTTTTTCTAATTTACCGCGTTTATTTAAATATAAAGTCTTCAAACTGTTCAGGAATAAAATATTAGACGATAATTTATTGTTTGCTTCAATTTATGCCAACTTTTGTGTGCAGATGAGTTTAACATCTACTACCGTGAGGCTGGAGCAGGAACGTTGAGCATTTCTGTCGAAGGTCCTTCAAAGGCCGTGCTGGAAGTCGTCGATCGCAAGAATGGATACGTTACCGTCGGCTACACGGTCTCTGCTGAAGGTAATGGGTCGGGAGCGCTTCTGAGTAGATACTCTTGAAGAGGCGCTATATAAATGTCTAAAATGAATGAATAGTAGTAAGTAATTAATTATCAGGGCTTCTTTTATAAGGGAATTTTTAGATCAGCACAACCCCTTATCAATAGGTTTTGTTTGAAATTTCACTCTGCGACTTGGGAGTCAAGGTACAAAATGTAGGCCTGTAATTATGGCATGGACAATAATTAATTGTAGCTGCCTATGGAGGTCTGATTAGATTATTATGCACGTCAGTTTAAGCTGCTTATCTGGCAAGTCATACCTAACTCTGTTTACTCGTATTACATCTATTCAATTCTATTGGGACCCGTTGAAATTAAACATGGATGTTCATAAATCAATTAAATAGATCTTGCAAGTATAAATTATTATGTGATAAGCCATGAAAACTCTTAACTTACGTCAATATTTTGGTCAAAATATCAGTAATATTACAATTGCTGTTATAATTATGAAGATTGACCAAGCACAAGTTTATATAACTGTCGCTAGGGCGGTTGAAGAGCTTGCCGCGGGCACAACATGATGTAGGATTTATTACAGCAATTTGATATAGCGCCCTTTCAAGGTTGCCTACTCAGAAGCGCTCCCAGGGCAACCCCCACGGTCGAATAGGACAGTCTTAGGAACAGTGAGAAATGAGACAGAGAGGCCAATAAAAATTGTACTGCAGTTTGGGCAGGAGAAGATAATGGATGCATAATATGCACATCGCAGAGATATATTATATCTCTGCGATGTGCTCCAAGCAATTTTATATGCATGTTGGAGTTGAAAGCAGTGATTTTCGAGCTATAACCGGTCAATTTTCCCGACAGATTCTCGAACAGAGGGAGTCCTTTAGGTGATAATTGCAGAATTTTTCTTTCTGTCTCCTGCAGCGTCAATCTGCCTGTAAAAATAAATGGTCGACGAGTTGCTAAGAGAATACTTCAGGCGTTCGATGACCTCATTTTATATGAAAGTCACACTGGAAACAGATCCATAGATTCTGTAATCGCCTGAATGGATGGCAGACTGGATTTATGTGTTTGGCAAACGCGGATGGGTGGGTGTTGTAGAGGTATGTTCGGTGCCATGTAGCTGGAAAGTTTCGGGTTCGAATCCACCTCAAGCCGCCGCGTAGGGACTCTGAGCAAGTCCTTCACTCTCAATTGCTCGTGCGCTGCGGCGTGAAACCCCGATGCAGTGTACGCGCTGTAGTCGGGAGCGTCTCTGAGTAGTGCGCTTGAAGGGGTTCTAGAGAATGGATAAATAAATAAATAAATAAATACAACGAACACTGTTCAATTGACCATGCAGATTTGATAATCACTCTGCTGTTCAGCAATTGCCGAAACGTTTAAAAACACAGGTGATTGACCGCTATAGCTTAACTCTCGTATGGATATTGGATATCCTACTCTGTGTGAAAATTGTGGGGGAAAATAGCAGCTATAGCTGGCGGGTCAGACTTTCTCGACAGTAATTCGATTCTCAAAAGCTTCATTATTCAATTAATACTTAATGACCCAAGTGCTGAATAAATGCCAGTATTTTATTATATAATTATGTGCATAGGTGATTATGGCATACACGTGAAGTTGAACGAGGAACACGTTCCTGAATCACCGGTGACGCTGAGGGTTCTACCGGAGAGTCGAGATGCAAAGAAGGTCGTCGTCATTGGACTTCGTGGCAGAGGACATGAGGTCGGTAGCTGCAAAGAGTGTAGGGAAGGCCCGCAGTGTAAGAATTGTGGAAAAATAACTGGGGTTTGGAGTATGCACTTGGAATCGCGGTGTAAAAAACAGACTTTAACATGGGGCTCTAAGAAAGACTGGGGGGTTGAAACCCCCTAACCCCCGGAAATTCTCACCCTGGGGAAGGGTGAAGTAGGTAGGGAAGCGTGAAGGAAGGGAATGGAAGAGGAGGGAAAGGGCGAAGGTGGAGAGGGAGTAAAGGTATGCAAGAGTGACGGGTATGGAATGATGGTTGGTGAAGGTATATGGAAGGGTCAACGTAGGGAATGGTTATGTTGTGGAATGGTGAACGTATGGAAGGGTGATGGAGGTAGGGAATGGTGAAAATATGGTTGGAGGAAGAGTAGGTATATATGTAAGATTGAACGTTGGGAAGGGTGATGGAGGTATACGGAAGTCTGAACTTAGAGGAGGGGTGAAGGAGGAAGGGTGAAGTAAGGGAAGGGTAAAGTAAGGGAATGAAGGATATTAAGGGTGGAGTTACAGGGAAGAATAGAGAAAGAAAAAGGCTAAGGTATACAGAAGGGTAAAGGTAAAGGGGGTGACGGTATAGGGAATGACGAAAGTAGGGAAGAATGAAATTTGGGGGAGGCAAAGATAAACGGAACGTTGGAGATTACAATTACAATTACGATGTATGTGTATCCTATAGTCTTATCTTCAGGATATATTGCGTTTCCATAGGTTGGCAAACCAGTGACGTTTAGTGTGCACCTGAGCGGAGCAGTGGGTGAACTGAAGGCAGAGCTGAGCACGCCATCTGGGGGCGAGGAGGATGTCTCGGTGACTGACCTTGACGATGAGGAGAAAGCCCTTCGCTTCGTTCCAAAGGAGAACGGAATCTACTATGTTAGTATTCGACTGAACGAGGCCCACATCCCAGGCAGTCCCATCCCTATCCTCATCGGAAAGCACGGAGCAGACCCAGCACTCGTCTTCGCCAAGGGAACTGGACTCGAGAACGGACAAGTTGGTAGGTACCGTACATCAATCGATCGCTCGTCTCTGGCTATCATAACTCCGCCTCTGGTTGCACCCTGCCAGGCTGCCAGTGCCAGTCCCAAACCTGGATAAAGGAGGATGGCGTCGCTTATGATCTTGTTTTATATACAGTGACGCTAAGCAGCAGGTGCTACTACTGGCCATCACAACCTTTCTCTTGAGAAGCCGACGTCTCCTGCAAATCTAGCTTTATCGTATTGAGTTGCTTAGTATACGCTGCGATATAAATAACACTATTGACCAGCTGATGATGACATGATGATGATGAAGATATTTTTTTCATTATTATTAATACTACAACTTACTGTTATTATCGTCATCATCATAATTATAATGATTGTTGTCGTTATTGCTGCTACTATCTTTTTAAATGCTATTAATCATTATGTTGACGATGCTTGTGATTAGGGTAATGATCATGGTTATCGTTTTTATTAGACCTATTGCTGTTATTGATGATTATCGTTTTGATGGTGATTATCGCTATTTATAACATTATTGATGGCGCTTACGATTATGATTACGATGATGATGACGACGACGACGATGATGATGACGATGATGATGGTGGTGGTGGTGGTGATGATGATGAAGATGATGATGATGATGATGATGAGGAGGAGGAGGAGGAGGAGGAGAGGAGGAGGAGCAGGAGAGGAGGACGACGACGGCAATGATGATGATGATGATGACGACGACGATGATGATGACGATGATGATGATGACGACTCCGACTACGACGGCGACGGCGATGATTATGATGACGACGACGACGACGATGATGATGATGACGACGACGACAACAATGACTGGAATGAAATTCAGGGAAGCCGAGTACGTTCGAGGTGGTGACGCTGAACGCCGGCGCTGGTACACTGGCCGTGCACGTGGAGGGTCCTGCGAAGGTTGCGGTCATCTGCAAGGAGGTTCCAGATGGGTACGAGTTCAGCTACACCCCTCCGTCGCCAGGAGTCTACATGGTCAACGTCAAGTACAGCAACATCACAATCGCAGGGGCGCCATTCCGTTCTGTCGTTGCAGGTGCGTGTTCAGAGAAGCAAGCGTTATAGAGACAGTAGCAGTGGTAGTGGTAGTAGTGGTAGTGGTGGTGGTGGTAGTGGTAATGGTAGTGGTGGTGGTAGTGGTGGTGGTAGTGGTAATGGTAGTGGTGGTGGTGGTGTTAGTGGTGGTGGTGGTGATGGTAATGGTAGTGGTGGTAGTGGTAGTGGTAGTATAGTAGTAGTAGTAGTAGTAGTACTATAGTGGTAGTGGTAGTGGTAGTGGTAGTGGTAGTGGTAGTGGTAGTGGTAGTAGTAGTAGTAGTAGTAGCCATTCCGTTCTGTCGTTGCAGGTGAGTGTTCACACACATTGGCACCAGCGCAGGTTATGGAACCCTTCACAATAGCTACATGTCAGTCAATCAACCAATCAATCAATCAATCATTCAATCGATCAATCACGTAAATTCATTTAGCGCCCCTTCAAGATCTCCACTCAGAGGCGCTCCCAACCCAGGTCTGGTCAAAAAGAAAGGTCTTGAGAAGACGGTATAGAAGGAGCCATCAGAGTCACGGAGAAAAGATCGGAGAGCCGCAGGGAGGCCATCCGATCAAACGAGTAATCAATCAAATAAACAAAAACAATCAGTCAGTCAGTTGGTCAGTCAGAAAGTCAGTCAGTCGATAAATGAATGAATAAACAAATAAATAAATAAATAAATTAATTAATTACTCAATCAATTAGTCAGTCAGACAATCAATCAGTCAGTCAATTAAATCAGTCAGCCAATCAATCAGTCAGTCAGTCGGTCGGCCGTTCTATCAATTAATAATCAATCAATCAATATATCTGTCAAATGTCAATCAATAAATCGATCAACCATTCAATCGGTCGGTAAATCAACAATCAATCAATCAATCTGTGTTTGTCCGTATGTCTGTCTGTCTGTATGTTTGTCTGTCTGTCTGTCTTATTCACGAGTACTGTCCATGTGTCTATATACGTTGATTATTACCTGTAGCGTATACGTGTTGAGTGCGTCTGTATTTGAACAAGAGAGGAGGCGGGCGTTATAGAGACGTCTTTGTTAATTATACAGAGTCGACAATACAGTCACGTTACTTGTGATGGATAGCGGAATGAAAATAATATGCTCGAGAAGTGTGAACGGTTCTGGTCTGTCGCAGACGAGGAAGGACACAGAGGTGTGCAATGAGTCTCTAAATAAAAACGTGAGAATTGGATGATGGATACAGTTAATAGATAGACATATACACAGACAAATTCATATGTATATACAATGATACATACATGTATAGGCCTTTAAATGCGACATATTATGGTTCGGAATTTATTTGGGACCAATCACTGTATGATAACTGAATCCAAGCTTAGACCATACCACTTCGGGAAGTAGGCTATAATTTTTTCAGATGATCCTTAGGGCCTACCTTATGGCCCCTTCCTGTCACTAAACCAGCAGAACTGCTCGGCTACTTTTGGGGTTTTAACAAATTTCTTCACATTATAGAGCATGCACTGAGGAGACTAATGATGAACGAAGTGAAACCGAGATATGTAGGCTACATTTAGAAACCTACATGACAAGAATTATACCCATGTTCCTAATTTCTTGCCTTGCATTTTAGAAGCTCTTGATGAAAAGTTTATTCATGGTCATTGTGTTTTGTCCTCCTGTAAAATATCTGCAGAGTGCTTATTCTGCTTTGCCAATACCTGTCTACCTGTCTGGAAAAAATCTTTCGGATTACTCTGGCAATATTAAGCAATATAGGCCTGCTTATTTTAATACCTAGCCTACTTATCTGGACATACAATGATTGACTGATTGATTTATTGAGACGTTGATTGAGTTAGGCCTACTAACGACAGCATAATAAGATATTTTGCACTGTGTAATTAATACTACCGTTGAGGCGTCAGATAGATAAATCAAAATGGTCATAAAACCCGCTTAATTCATGGCCGTTCCTTTACCTATGGTTACAAATTGTTATGACATATACTATAGAAGGTTAATTGTTTAGTTCACAAACCTTCTGGTTACTTTTATAATTATCAAAAAGAGGTGTAGAACCGGAAATCAATTAAAACACACAACGGAAGAAAGCTCCTGTATATTGAGTAGGCCTGTTATAACCTGGAGTGATGGATTATTTGAACCGCAAGGAATTCCATAGTATATATGACAGCTATATGGAAAAACTAGACCAGGGCACCAGGCATGAGATAAATCCCGCAGGATACGTCTGGTTAATTGACGATGACTGAGAGATTTAACATATATATATCGCCTACCTACTGATATTTTCTAAGAGTTTCTAGGAAATACGAGTCGACTTATTGCTCGGTTCGCTCCAGGCCACGTGTTGATGAGCGATATGATCATACAGC
Organism: Lumbricus rubellus; assembly: GCA_945859605.1. Taxonomy (NCBI): domain Eukaryota; kingdom Metazoa; phylum Annelida; class Clitellata; order Crassiclitellata; family Lumbricidae; genus Lumbricus; species Lumbricus rubellus. The sequence goes on along the minus strand of OX243822.1, from coordinate 12,188,719 downwards.
GATAAATTTAGAGGATGCTTCGCTTGGAAATTCCTTATCTATGTATACATACAGCCATTCTCAGCGTTTGATCAGAGGGTATGTGATGATGTGATAGAGACATCGTGCACATTGTTAGGAAAGTTGTCCTATCTTGTTTCAAAATAAATCATTAGCCTTGAACCGTTCTTTTAGTATTTATCATTCATGCCCTGCTTTCACTCCGAAAGACTTGACAGCATCATCAAGTATTGCCAGAGCCATGTTCACTTTGGTGGGGGCACCCTGTGCACCTCTGTAGTAGAGGCCTGGCTGACTGCTCGTAGGATCTACTTAGTACTTAGTCGGCACGTAGGCTAAGAGCCTAAGAGACATTGTCTTGAATACGGGGCCTGGTGACCGAATTTACACGAGCACACTGTTTCTGGAGAGCAGTTCGGAAATTTTCTGGCCGCACAAAGTCTGCCTAAATTGCCATCGAGAATGCTGCAATTCACTGAATTCAGCCTGATTCCAATGCTGTGTAATTCGAATGATGGACGGTTTTCAAGTGATTCACTTTTAACTAACTGTTTCCTCGTTTGACATATTTTGTGTTAAAGTGTGTCTTTAAACAGTTGACACTATTAAAAAACCTAAAAATTATTCCTTTGTGATGAAGTCCCGTATGTGATGATGGTCATTAAGCACTGGCACCTTGTGACACCCATAAATTTGGACCTGGGTATCATGGGCGCCAGCATAAATGTTTGCAGGAGAGGTCAAAACTCGATGGTGACAGTTAAAGTTTTTGCAGCAAGAGGCTGAAAATGCAAAGCAGGAAATTAAGAACATACATTGGGTTTTTTCGTGGAGGTCTCTTAATGTAAATTTCTCAGTTTCACGTTTTTATAATTTTTATTATGAATATGGTTTCTTTAGCGCAAAGAAATTTGTTTTCAACTAAAAAGTAGTAGTCAGAAAAATAGGTTTCAACTTCACAGGGGAGGGCAAGTGCCCCCCAGTCTTGCCCCTATGTGCGGGCGCCCATGCTGGGTATTGCATTAGCGAAAGGCTATATGTAAGACTACTGCTGTGAAGTTCTAAACCAACTCCACGACTGGTTGATCTCTGCCAGTGCCAGTCCCAACTTCCCAAGCCTGGATAACGGAGGAGGGCGACACTAATCATTCTTGATATGGCAGTGTCGTTATACAAGTAACAATAAGTCCAAAACCAACATGTGCAAATTAAATTTATGATCTGCTCTGCAGGCGAAGGAAAGAAGTCAGATATTCGCGAATCTTCCGATCTATTTGTCGAAACGGTCGAGAAGAAACCGGGGCAGACGAACGTCAAGCGTTTCCATGGTGACGCGAGTCGAGTGTCTGCGCATGGCAACGGATTGCAGAAGGCATTCTCCGGACGACCAGCAGCTTTCACCGTTGATTACAAAGACGCAGGTATCATGCTATATATATATATATATATATATATATATATATATATATATAAGAGTATCATCAATGCCTTCAGGGGTATCAGTGTATAGTTCTATAGTTCTATCATTAGTTTATTCATGTGAACTGATAATAATTAAACGAATCATTATACGTGTACATGTAATTATTGTCAGTAATGCAGTATAAGACTTAGTTGTTATGCACGTGCTAACATTGTCAACACAGAATTCGAAAATGTCAAGAGATGTTTTACAACGTTATAATTATCATGTGATTGACGGAGCCCTGTCTCCATCTTCTTCTCTCTCTCTCTCCCTATTTCCAACCCCCCCATACCTCCTCCATGCCTACCTGCGTCATTCACTCCCTATATTATATCATAATCCAATCCAATACAGTCATGGGCGTCCGCAGCGGGGCGCAAGAGGGCGCAAGTGCGCCCCTCTGGATTTTGCACATAGTTGCACATAAATTTAGATTATTTGGTTGTGATTGTTACAACGCGATTTTCAATGTGATTATCGATTCCTTCTACAAGTTGAACCTATAATATATTTCTTTGGGCGCACAACGTATAGGTAGACTATAGTATTCTCTCGTGGTAATATGGAAATTCAAACTGTCACCCATTAAATTTAGACCATGTGACAATTATTTAAAAGCTTTCGCCCCCTAGAAAAATTCCTGCGGACGTTCATGAATACAGTATGAAATTAAGCTGACGATTGTGGCCATAATGATTATCTTCATCTGCGCTGTATCTTTCCAGGTCAAGCCCTGTTGACGTTGGGTATCATATCACCGTCCGGCAATCCAGTCAAGGAAATCTCAGTTAAGAAAGCCAAGACAGCAAATTTCAACGTGTCGTATACGACAGTCGAGAAGGGAACGCATACGCTCGTCATCCGCTGGGGTGCGGAGGAAATCCCAGGCAGCCCCTTCTCAATCCAAGTCTAGTAGGACTTGATGACAATGAACATTGAACAATGGACACGCTAGCCTATAACTTATAAAATATTATGTCCACAGCTTTCTCTGACGTCCGCTTGTCCAATGTTATCCACGCACATGATTGCCACTGCCACGCAACAAATTTTAATTAAAATGTAGCAATTTTAATTAAATCTGTAAAATACCCTTACCGCTATCAGTGCTGGATTCTCATTTTCAATGCCATTGCTTTATTCGCTATTTTTGAATCTAATGACTTCCCTAAACTATCAGTTTTCTATTCGCTTATGAGTGTTTCTAAAGAAACGTATTTCCGCTTACGTTATACCTTCAGCATGGTCCATTTTAATTCTATGATCGCTATATGTGAATGATGTGAATAAAATCTGTATTTTTATCATGGCCATGAAGTTGAGATTATGCCTAGGCTGCCTAATAAACGTGAAATGTTTTAAACAGGCCTATCACGAGCTTTGGTTAGCAACATTTTAAGTTTAAAATGTTGGCATATCCAACTCTATAGACCATAGTTTCCAAAATTATGTGTTCTGGGGTAATCTTAGAGTACCATGAGGTAAGGAAAGCGTTCCGTGTGGAAATTCGATGGAAAGTGTTGTTTGAATCTGTTTTTACATCATCATAAATTATAAACAAGGGCTTCTTTGGACAAGTGCCTATAAACTAATTTCTAATTTAATTTTATGGATTGAAACTTTATGTAGGCCTATGCCTATTATAGCAGGTCCCAGGTCATTGTTAAAAAATAAATTAGCATCCTTATATTGGTATAATATGCCAATGTAAGGATGCTCATTTATTTTTTTCTACGAACCCCTGATCTAAACAAATCTGGTAGGCAGTGCCTGTGAGGTATGCAACCATATATTATATGGTTGCATACCTCACAGGCACTGCCTACCAGTTGTTTTTTTAGATCAGGGGTTCGTCGAAAGATTTTGAGTTCAAATTGTTTTAGTCAAGCACGGTTGCAATGGTAAGCATTCTTTACAGTCCAGGAACGTAACTTTTCCTCCTCAAAATTGGTGCATAGCCTACTCTTGCATACTGGCGATGCATACTCTAGCATACTGGTGGTAACCTATACTTTCCCCTTTCCCTTGCCATTCCATCTTCTTTCCCCTTTCTCTCCCTCTCTCCTGTTTGCAACTTTTTCACAATTCCAGTAAATTGCCCCAATACACAAGGGTTAACTACGACTAACGCCCTAGTAGAAAGTCTTTGTCCAGGTCGTTGCCCTGCCACAGGGCGGTCCAAAAAATGTTTTCCCTCCCAGCAATAAATCGACCTATATTTACGACTACCCTGGCGATGGCTTGATTACAAAAATGCCTGGCGTCGCCTCTTAACCTCCCTACCTTCAATCACTACTAACGCCTTGCATTCCTCCTCGTTGGCGGCGATCATCAAGTATTTTTACGGGTCTTTTATAACTGAGCCGCAACGCATGAGGAAAAATTACGAGGTCGTGAGCATTCCATGCCTCTGACCCAAGCAATGGAATCATCTGCCATTTCTCTCGTCGTAGCTTAAATTTATATCCTTCATCAGAATTCATTATTTTTTCTGAACTTTCGCGCGCTTGGTAACCACACTAGTAATTTTTCGTTTATTCAACAATCCAGTTGACAGACCGCAACGGGATAAGCATACAGTTATGCAGTTATTTTAATTAATGGTGACCATCAAGGTATAATAACTGATAAACTACTGAAGTAAATAGGGAACTCTGTTTTGCGGAACCATAATTATGTTCCTACATGGAGCTTCTTCATCTGAAAAAGGAAGACGCTGGAGACAGAACAACATGGAGACAAAGAATCCGAGTGGCTGACCCCTCCTCAGTGAGGGATTAATCCTAGCCGGAAGGAAAAGAAGAAGAATTATGTTCCTTTGGGTTTACCTATTGAAAACCTGCTTACAAATTTGTAAACTGTGAGCTTGTATTACTTTGTGGTGGTTTTCAATAAAGTTGATTGAATGATTGATTGATTGATTAACACCAATCTTAACTACTAAAACAGACAGGCTGTTGTAGGCTACAACGGCGCTAATATATATCAGTCTACAAAGCACGTCCTGCATATCCTTCGTGGTCCTCGGGAATCGATCTCGTCTCCGCTGATCGCCATGCCAGTGTGTTATTGGGGGATTAGGGCGGGGTAGGGTATAGGGAAATGGATAGCACACTGCATGCATGGCATGGAAATCAGCGGACCCAAGCACGGGCACCCGTATCATAGACGTGCTTTGCAGGCTGCTATTAGCGCCGTTTATTGCAGGCTGTCTGTTCTGTTTGTAGTTAAGATTTATGTATTCTCGTGATCGTGGTCTTGTGAATTGTTTCAAACGCATAATTGTACACTGTAGCGTTTGCGGTCTGACCGGATTTTCATTATTATTATTTTTATTATTTATTATTTTTTAATATTATTTTCATCATCATCGCCGTCGTCGTCGTCGTCGTCGCCGCCGCCGCCACCGCCGCCACCACCACCATCATCATCATCATCATCATCATCATCATCATCATCATCATCATCATCATCATCATCATCATCATCATCATCATCATCATCATCATCATCATCATCTTCATCATCATCATTATCCAATGCGCCCCCCCCCGTTTCCGTGCATTTTCTCCTGGTGACTGGCAATCCGCGTCTCATATTCTCACTTCTATGTGTCCGTGCACGCGCGTTTCAAATTTAATTAATAATTATATAATTAATCACAGCGATGTAAGCACAGTCCTACGATTCTTTCAATTGAAACAGTTTGCACGATGTAATTAATATTTCACGCAACACAAAACATCAGGTGATAAGTCAGAGTCTGTGTATTCCATGCAGGACTACCGAGTCAAATACCGGTACCAGAACAGTGATATTTTTCATTAAATCAAAATTGGTAACCTGATTCTCTGGCCTCCAACATGCAGTAGGCTAAATATCAATTCATTTAAAAGGACGGTTTGTTTCCATAGTTAGGTCCATACTTACACCTTGTCATTATTTTTTGTTAGCCTATTCATTACGCTTGCACAGTTTGGTTTGTCTTTCAGTGTTGACCTACATTTTTTCAGCAGGGCTGTTTTTAAGGAATTTTTAGAACTGCACAACTCCTTCTTTTTCTTCCACCCTCCATGGTAAATTATCTCCAATCGGAGGACAATAAACATTTTTGCTAGTTTTAACTGTGCAGAAGAAGTGCTTCTACAACTGCACAAATCCATTTAGAACTGCACATTTTGTGTACAACTGCACGTTAAAAAAGCTCTGCTTTGCAGATGAAAATAAATATTGCCGGTTAATTTGAACGAATTATCGGGAATCGATAAAAAGTAGGTCGATTATCCGAAATTGGAAATTCGAAAGATTATTGGTCACCCCCGAGCAATAAATTATTCGTAATCGTAATCTCCAAATGTCACTCGAAAGTCAAACCCAGGGCACCAGCTTATTCACGAGCACCGATATTATTGTCGCTGTTTGAGCTGTGATCTGTTTCGTCGCTGTCTTGTGTCGCAAAAAGTGGCTGCATACCTACTTCAGCATAGAGGCAAAGTGATGGTGACTAGGCCTATATATAATTAGACATAGTATATACACAGCATAAAATATAAGCTTAGGCTACTAGACTATACATCGGCACATTCAATTAATGTTGTTGGTAGTAAACTATATATTATTAGGCCTATTATAGTCTATAACAGCATAAAACATAAGCTTACTATACATCGGCACATTCAATTACTGTTATTCATTAAAACTTAAAGGCCAGGGAATTAAAAATCATTTGTCTTTCGCGGTGCATGTGCACTTAATCCTGACCGTATTAGCTACCATGCAAGGAAAGAATCTCAAGGTAAGATTCCACTGCAGCAACAGGAATATTGATGAGTAGGCCTAGTTTGAGCGCATAAATAGGCTATACGACGTATACGTACATTATATAAACGATATATAAGCCCTATATGTATACATAAATATTATAAAGATATGTAATAAATCCATTGGTGCATAAAATATGAGATCACATCCTGGGAATGTTCAGGTAGGCATAGTTGGGTACATCAGTCAAGCAATCGATCAACTTTCTATTGGGAGCCGCCTGGGTATATCAGTCAATCAATCAATCAATCAACTTTCTATTGGGAGCCGACATAGTCAAGATAACATCAGAAGCAGCAATAATAATCTCTAGTTCTGGTGGGAATAAGAGGGGAACCCTGCATGCAGAAGGGACTGGTTTCCCACTGGTTTGGACCACCTATATGTGAATGAATGAGTTTAGCTGACAGCAGATATTCCATGTTGGCTGAGCATACGAAAAATGAAAGGGAGGAACGTAACTATAAATTCGTAGATTGCGAACAGCCTCTGACAAACTGCAGGTACCGTATCCGATACATTTAGCCTACGCACATAGAAATATACGCTGTTTCTATGCACTACCTAGGCCCATAACTCACACGGGAAAGTAGAAATGTGTAGAAAAATTGTTAAACATGTGTCTATAATTATTAGATCTATAGGTCCTTCTTGAAAGTCCTGCCATATATTACGTATAAAATCGGAAACTTTCTGAATCGTAAATTGCGTTGTAACTGAGAACATCAGTAGCGACTATATAATTTATAACCAAACAATAAATTATTTCAAGAAAAGTCACGGTGTTTATTTATTTATTTATTTATTTATTTATCTATATTTATTTATTGCACCGTGCAGAAGAAAAATAAGCGTAGTGCAACGCAAACAGAAAATCACTGGGTAACAGAAAGCCCGGAAAAAGTAAGAAGCTTGTATTTAACTGGTGGCTGATAGTACGCAATTAGCATTTCAGTCAACGTTCAAATATCGCACAGTTCTAGGCAAAATACAAACCAAAGAAATTTTAGAACTGACATACAAGAGCTAAGAGCTTGTAAAGCAAAAATAATCAGGACAAACTATAAAAACTAGATTAAATCTAATCACGAGCGCAAACATAGTAGCCTATAACAAAAAGAGGAAACAAGAGAAACAAAACAGCGACCACAAAATATCCATGGATTTGCAACAGTCACAATGCAGTGTCCTTGATTCTAAAATTACAATATTATTGTCTTCGTGAAGTCTCTACATTTTTGATTAAACGAGTCACTGACATTAAATAGTAGACCTAACCATGTAGAGCCGACTGACTAAAGTATACTTAAAAATCTATCGGCACGAGTCACACGACCAACCGTTAGATGATAGCGCTGATGTGTAGCGGCTGGCTTCCACCTATAGTGTCCGATTTAACCAGACATAACCGTTGAAACAAGCGTGCAGTCCTTGCTTAAAAATCTGAAGAGGATATAATTATACTCGACTTTACATACACGATATCTTCGCCTCAGCAGCAGTATAGCATCAGCCGGACTTCGTTTTATCTCGTGTATACCTCGCAACATCTGCACGCATCAGGTCGAGACAGGGATAAGCATCATCAGTGAATAGGTGGCGCCAGGCGTTGGCATTTGGTTGCAAACTGGCAAAGGTGCGTGTCTGTATAATATTCGCCGACGACGGTAATAATAGACAGGCGGTTGTCCCTGACGGTAAAAAGCGCCGTGACGATGCTGCAAGCGTGATATATAAGGTCGCACGCAAAGTTATACGTAAAGATAGAGACGGACTTTTGATGCAATCTGAACAGCTCGCCCAAGTTTAACCTTTAGCCATAATTGTACCAATAACTAGGTGGATGTTTTCGTGCGCATATTCCTGTGTGGCGTGAACAGTAGGTGCAAGAATACATGTGTGTATAAAAGGCGGTGTTACGACCAGAGCGATAATTATAGGCAATTTAATTAAATCTGTTAGATCGATAGATGCGTTATTTTTGACGTCTTCTCGTGACGGCAATCTCTAATTCAGAGCAACGTGTTTAACTGACCAAAGGTAAGAACCGTACTTTGTTCTGGCGTAGGCCTACATGTAGGCCTATATGTTGCGAAGTGTTTGAGTAGAACATTAAGATATGTTGCATTGTAGTCTTATGGTGTAATGAGAGGCCTGCCTATAGGGGCAATATTTTGGTTAGAAATTGGACATTTATGTTAAGGTAGGCCTATAGCTGATTGATTCTTCTTACTTGGAGGGCAGTTTCGAATCTTCTCTGTAACCTCACATCTCGCAATCTCTCCACAGGTAGCCTATTTCACTCCAAAAGGCTGAAATCATCGCTTTTTCACAAATCCTATCCTATCCAGATTTCTCCTCTTCCCCTCACCTCACTCGCCATTTCAACTCTAAACATCATCCATCTTAACCGTCCGAATGTCTGACTCAGTGACTCTCCATATTTTGCCCTCTGCATATCGATTTTGCTTGATTAAGCGCTTGTGAATGAGCTGATTCCCGCGATTTCGCTTTATGTGGGCGCTGTATAAATCTCCAGATTAAGAATACAATTACGATTACGATAACTTGCTTGTTTGTCTGAAGACATTTACTACACGCATATAGGCCTACATGTTACAGTAGGCCTATGATATAATTTTTTGTTATTTATATCGACGCGGCTGCAGATGTGGCTGACAAACAGTCGTGCTGGTGATGTTGAAGCGATGACTTATAAATATAAACACGTTAGTGACGATCGAATTGCATTGGTCTCCCAGTCACATTTTCAGTGTCCGCGCTGTTTCGAGAGCGCCTCTGAGTAGAAGGCTTAAAGGGACACTGTAGAAATGCAAAAAATAAATGAATGAATAAATAAAAAAAATTTGAATTCAGTCGTAATCGAAATCGCAATCGACAAATTTTTAAGGCATCACTTCAAAAGCCAAGGGAACTTAACATAATTCAGGAGCGCTGTGTCGAGTCAAATAGGTTGTCCAAAGGAGTAGACTGAAAGAGGCATAGTCCGGTTACCAATGAATCAGAGATGAAGCATTGAAGCTGTAGGCAGGGTTGAAAGTAAGCCGGGTCGGTCAGGGGCTACGACCCGGCATCGATTTTCGAAACCTGCTCTTGCCAGGTCTCAGCAGGGTCGCAAAAAACGGTCCCCAGGTGCCAAAACTAAGTTAAAATGGTATGCCTTTGTACAATTTTGGGAAAATGACTAAAGAAAATGAAAAATGTACGGGTCAAAGGCGTGCTCGTCCGCCAAAGTCAGACCCGGCAACTTTTCCAAACCACTTACAACCCTGCCTGTATAGGCCTACTGGGCGGCACTCAGGTCGAGAATTTGAAGGTGGAAGATCAGATGAGCAGGGGAATAGTTCTAGAAGAAATGAGACTTTAGCCTCTCGACTAAAGTCACATTTAGAACAATCTCCGTTAACATGTTAACGAAAGTTCCGCGTATAACATGTTTTAAAAAGCGTTACGAGCTGCATACGGATATAACCTACAACATAAATATAGCTGTTAGCGCGATCGTAAACTCCAAATTTTTAAAGCGCTACTTCAAGGCTAAGCCCAGGGCATCAGTTTATTCATGAGCGCTGCGTCCTGCTAGAGAGGGCCGTCAAGAGATCGATGACCAGCAGAGGCCCGAGTCAGAGCTGTAAATGTTTTCAGCTTCAGAAGGCTTAACCCCGACCCATATACTTTCCAGGATTCCACTTGGGGTGGGCTGCGGCCGCTGCTCGCTGTAGGCTCGCGTTCGACATTCGACGCGCCCGGGGCTTACAGGAATCAACGCTTCTAAATGAAGACTATTCTTTACGTGGACACTCATTACGTTTGCCTTCGATACAATGTTATCCACAAAGCTGCGTCAGGAGGACAAGCTAGCACCGGCACTATATCAACGACGACCGTATAGAGCCAGACTGTTATGGTTAGTTTTTGTGACACGCCATGGCAGGGGCGAATCCGGGGGGCAATCCGGCCATGACTCCCCATTTAAAAAGTACATAGGACGTGCCCATTTGGTTTCAAAAAGCTTTAAATCAATGCAGTGGGATAAAGCGAGAGAGAGAGAAAAAAGTAGCAATATACGAGTAGAAAGGTCATAGTGTCTTCCCAAGAGATTACGACCAGATGACTAAAAAAGGTCATCAGTTATTTCGGCTGGAAAACTGGTATATTTTTCACGCATTCGGCCAGATAGTCAAAAACAATTCCTCAGATTTTTTCTAGCAAAGATCACCGAAAATGTTTTCCCCCTCCCCTTCGAAAATTTCTGTATCCGCCCCTGCGTCTTTGCAGACACTCGGTCGGCGGTCGTGGCATGCATTGTGTGGCGAAGGAGCGATGATCGGACATCGTGTTTATGCTTCTGTTGGTCGGCAACGTGTATGCCTGTACAAGTGTACATGTGACGTTTCATGCACATGTAGCGTGTTATATTATATCTTCATGATCTCGTCCGCCGGTCGCCTTCAGCCTCGTCTCTTCGTCCACTGTATACGCTCTAAAGTGACGGACATCATCTCCTTGTTCCGCCGCGAGCAAGGACTGCTTTGGCCAAAACTCGAGCTCTTGCCTTCATTGGCCATGTCGATGTTCCATCGTGTGTTTGCTGTCCCTTCGCACCAGGGCTGTTTATAAGGAATTTTTCTCCATGGTACATTACTCCAAACCGGAGGAAAATGTCCTTTTTCAACCAGTTTTAGCTGCACAGAAGTGCTTCTACATCTGCACAAATTCATTTAGAACTGCACATTTTGTGTACAACTGCACGCTAAAAAAGCCCTGCTTCGCACTCGTTGTCTAAAGACTCCTTTTCTCACTGCATGCATGGCTGGCACACTGGGACGACCTCTGATTAGGTTCCATATCCACTTTCGTAGTTGTTGAATATACGAATGCTGAAGGCAGTATAGCAAAGCATGCAAATAATGCTGTTCATCGGAATAAATGGCAGTAACAGACTTCTTGAATATGACATGATTATATTCCGTGTATATAAGAAACAATGGAGCTCCGATTCAAAGGAAGTAAAAGAAGAACAAGGAAAGGAAGGTGCAAGAAGGGAGGGATGGGGAGAAACAGAAGGGAGGGAATAGCTTAGTGTTGAAGCTCCAAACCTGAAATCCTGGCGCTGCCATTGAAAAACTGATATTAATGATCTATAGGGCTTAAAAGGTGTAGTAGTAGAAGTAGTGTAGCAATCATAGTAGTAGCCGCAGCAATAGTACGTCACAGCATGTAGCCTACAACATAGCTCACATTGTTTCTTAGGCTACAGCAGGCCTATACATAAAAATTAAAAATATAACTTATATATGTCTATCAAAGCTCGCACACAGACGCACACACACACACACACACATACACGCAGACACACAAACACGCCATATATGTATTCATATAGCATATATCTTTATTGTACATAGGTCTACAGTGTAGAGTACATCTGTGTATAAAAACGAGCTTTATATTGCAGTTTTTCTGTTTGTATCGATTTAGCAGTGTCTGTCGTTGATATGTTTTCAGACAACTCAATTTATTGCGTTGACTCACATGGACTGTATATATATATATATATATATATATATATATTTATACACTGTACAGTTGTCCCAATATAATGTGTCGGAGTTGAATGCCCGCGTTGTAACAAACGGCGTCTAAATAAAGCCCCATTGTGTATTTATAAGCAAGATGAAATAGATCAATGCTTCTACTGCTACTGCACCAACAAGAGCAACAACAACAACAATAACAACAATAACAACAATAACACGCATCCACAAATACTACTCCTGGCTGCCTATGCAAAAAACAATTGAGTAGTCTAAGAGATTCTATTATGCTCATGCGCATGCGTAATTGATTAGTAGGTCAAGCTCCGATTTATCTTAGGGAGTTTTTTGTTCCAGTGATATATCCATTCCAGGCCGTAGATTCCTTCATTCTGCTATGCATAGTGACCTGATTGTCCTTAGGGCTCGAACTTCCACGGTGCTGCATAAAAACCTCGCTATAGTCGGGCCATCTTTCTATAGAATAGGCCTAAGTAACATATAGGCCCTATATATAGGCTAGCAGTCTCCGTAATGAACTTCTTTGTCTTCCTTTGCCTCTTTTCCGCCAGCGTGTGAAAATCATTCTCTTTGATTGTGGTTTGGGGTCAAGTCGGGAGCGCCTCTGAGGAGTTTCTCATGAATTGGCGCTATATAAATTTGCAATTACTACTACAACTTCTGCTGTTGCTGCCCCCCACCACCATCACCACCAACACCCCCAACACCACCACCACACACCACCATCACCACCGCTGTTACTACCGCTTCTCTGGTACGGTAATTGTTTTGCATTTTTCAGGCTCTTAGAAAGCCCCATTTTTTAAATCAAGGAATATAAACCCCCGCAATTGCGGGTCGTAATGGCCCATATTTTAGACGATAATGGATATGTAGGCTATTTGATATGATCATTCATCTAAGACAAAGAATAACGCTGTGGGCTATATTTGGCGAATTGGTATGATGAATAATTTAGACTCGTACAGTTCGAGTCATTTATCATCCTCTGTATATACACAACAGTCGTGAAACGCGCTGAGTACAATGCTTGCATGGTGCCAACGAACACCCACACACCCACACACGCAAAACAATGCATTTAACTTCATCAGACTGATGCTTCATTGACCATAGTTCAATCTGCCAGCGCCGGTGTCACGAAATAGAGTATCCCCCATATTAATAGTATCCCCCAAATGAGGAAAAGTCGAAAAAAACACTTCCGCGTGCATTTATTTTTGCAAATTAATTTTAATCTGCTTTGTTTTGAACAATGACACTAACAGGTATGTTTATTCCTACTAGATAATTTGTTTTGCTTTGGTTGTATAGCACTTAAAACATTTAAAACACTTAAAAACACTCGGAGACAATTATAAATAAAGTCGAGCTGCCTTTCTCTGAGCATTGCTTAGGTCACTTAAAACAATTAGAGTCACTTAAAATTTTGATTAAAGTATAATTATTTTAATTATGCACATTTTTCAAAAAATGGGATAGAATGGTTTATCCCCCCGGATAGTCTAGACCAGTTAATTCCATCCGGGGGATAGATTAATTCATCCCCGGATAGCTTTTAGGGGGGATAATCCTTTTCGTGTCACCGGCCTTGTGACTCCGTGAAGTTGCATGAAGGGAGGAGGTCTACTGGTGACAAACATGCTAAGGGTCCTTTGACATTATACATGTAAACGCACATGGCAAGGCCGTAGCCAGAATTTTATTTGGGGGTGTGTGTGTTTACTCGACCTTCAGCCGAGCCATGGGTGGAGACTTGGGAAGGAGGGGACGAACGAGTGGCGCCGAAGGAAGGACGCGAGATTTTGGGCTGACGAATGGCTGAGTTGTCGACGAAATTAGGCGACCAAAATTTCTGATGACCTTTTTTAGTCATCCTGCCGAAATTTTTAGGAAAAATACCCATTTTCCCATCAAAAAAGTTGAAGAGCAAATATCTAAGTTGTTATCACGGGGACTAACGAGGACGCCCTTACCAGTTACATGTAGGCTACCTGACCCTAATGCTGACCTCCCAGCAGTTTCTTTTCCCATGCCTCTACCTCAAGCTGCCTCGCAGCGACCTGGACAAGTCCTTCACTCGCAATATTTGCTCAGCGCTTCGGCGTGAAACTCTGATCTCAGTGTCCGCGCTGTATAGTCGAGAGTGCTTCTGAGTAGATACCTTGAAGGGCGCTATAATAAGTGCACATACAAATATTTGTGTGCGTGCGCGCGTGTGTGTGTGCGCAAAAGAGACCCACCCCCCCCCCCCATTCGAGTATGTAAAGCAACAGACGATGTGCCTGACGCTAATCGCAAATACTCAAATAAAACCATCTCTTTATATCGCAAACTCAAATCACTAAAGAGCCGCTTAAAAGTTGAACGCTGGGCACCAGCTTATTCGCGAGGGACTTGCGCAGTCAAGAAGTGCAAGTATGATCCAAATCTGGTAATCAAAGAAGATAGCGGATTAGTTGCCATGACGACGGAGATGGAAAGGTGGAGGGGAGTGGATGGATAAGGGTTGGAAATGTTGGAGACGTGATACTTTAATTTGGGGTGGAGGTCATGAGAGGGAATCGGATTGAGGAGCTTTAGGTCGATGGAAGTGGGCTGTAACTGTAAATAAATAAATTGCACATTTGCTGCACGCAGATCGCCAAACAGACAGACAGACAGACAGACAGACAAACAGACAGACTTACAAATAGACAGACAGACAACCCGACAGACAGACAAACAGACACACGCATACAAATAAACAGACATACAGATTTGGGAAGCGCAGAACAGAGAAAAATGGCGTCATTGGAATACGAACCTGCCTGACGGCAGAGAACATGAAGAAGAAGATGGGCATATGTGGACAGACATAGATGTGTATGCATGTGTGTGCGCGCGTGTTTAGATATGTAGCTGTGTGTTTCGTTTAAGGCGTCCATATAGGCCTATTAGAGTATAGCTGTACAGTGTGTATAGTGTAGGCCTATAGGCCTACGTCCATAAAACGTGCCCTATATTGCAGTAGTCGATGTTTTCAAATAACAAAAATTTATCGGTCATATAGTTTATACGATGATATAAATTATATATAATTATGTATTTCGATCGTCTGAAGCAAATATAAGTGCGCTATATATTTGTCGATTTTACGAATTGATATCGTATATACATAATTTAGATGATAGAGAAAATAAAAATAAGATATTTTAGTTCCGGCCATGTTTCATACTACAATTGTCGTGAAACTGGAACAAGTACAATAGGGCCTACTCTCGCACTGTTCCATCATTGCACACATACGCACACACTCACATACCCACACACACCTACACCCCCACACACTCACACACACACTCACACTCACACGCAAACACGCACACACACACACACCTACACCCACCCACACACACATACACACCTACATACCCCACCCCCCCCCCCCACCCCACACACACACGTACACACACACTCACATTCACATACCCACACACACTCTCACACACACACACACACACACTCGCACACACACACACTCACATACTCACACACACACACACACCCACACACCCACGTACCAACACTCACCCACACCCACACCCACCCACACACACACACGCTCACACTCACACACGCACACACACACACACAATCTCTCACACACACACACACACACACACACACACACAAACACACAGACATGAAAGCAATGCAACGCTTAAAACTTCATCAACTGCTCAAACGACCATTTTCCAATCATGCCATCACAGCAGCTCTTCCACCGTTCACCGTATACACAGTCGTAAAGAAGATGGAAGAAGGAGACAGGATAATAGTGGAGAGAGATGGAAGGTTGCCGGAGGCTGGAGAGGACAACACAGTGTCTCAGGATCCTTGACATTAGAAATGCACTCACTCGGTGCAACCACGTTACTCGACGGAGATTGGAAAGTGGAAGAAGATCGGAAAGGGTTCTTGAAGATAATAATAATTATATGAGACTTTAATTTGGAATGGAGAGGAGTATCCGATGGAGGAGATTACATTTTAGGTGGATGGTGCACATAGGTGGTGGGTTGCGGCGGTGCACATTTGCTGCGTGCAAATAGGCCGATAGATGGACACAGAGGCATAATTATGGAGAGTGAACCGATGAGTGAGAGGGGAAGGGAGCTTGGCGGACGAAGGGTTAAGACACGGTGGCGACATAAGAACCAATTTGCAGATGATGGAGATAGTGGGTGCAGGATTGCACCATAGGAACCAACTATATAGAGAAGTATAAATAGATAGATAGATTTATAGAGAGACAGACAGGCAGACGAACGGACGGACGGAGGACAGACGGATAAATATATCAAATCAAATCATTTTTTGTTCCCATAATAAAACGTCAAAAACAGAAGACAATGTAACACAAGTAATAATTAACGTAGAAACACATTGGGTATAGAGACTTTAGGCGCAGATTAGGGAGCAATAGGCACTCCAGAAGGGACAAGTCCCGCTTAGTAGGGGCCTATATACCATGATTAAGTTTTTTTAAATATATATGTGTGTATATATTATATAGTTCAGCTAGTATTTATATATATGATACCCTTTCACACTCTGAAGTCTCAGCCGCAATGCATCCAATCCTTAGCACTCTAACTCGTACGTTTGGAAAAATAATATCTCTCTCATATAATATTATGTATATATATATATAATTTATATATATGCATACACACACACACACATATATATATATATATACACACACATATAAATAAAACACACATGCACACGCACACAAACACACACACACACACGCACACACACAAACACACACACACGCACACACAGAAACACACACACTCACACACAAATAAAACGCACACGCACGCACACAGAAACGCACACGCACATACACACACACACATACACACACACACAAATACAGGCAAAGACACACTATACATTGATCTCTTGATGTGTGTGTACACGTGTGATGCTTTGAATTCCGACGGTCCAATAGCTCAGTTAAGTGTATGGGAAGAGATCACTGAAAGGTCAACGAAGGTCAACAAAGGTTTGCATTATATCTTCGAGAAAGGTCAAAAGGTCATGCCGTCAAAAGATGGGCGGAATTGCGCAGGAATTTCACATCGTTTATCTCGATCATCATGCACTTACATGTACATATATATTTACATGTACATATATATTTACATATATATTTACATATATATGCATGTATATAATATATATATATATATATATATATATATATATATAATACATCATAGGATTAGAGTTGCGTCTCCACAAAATCCAAATATATAGAAAATAAACAGAATCTTCATGTATAAAGACAAATCGACATGGATTAGCCTGTATAAGCTTAGGATTTCATCACAAGACTCTTAAGATATATATATATATATATAGAATTATATTCCTGGATTTGTAGAACCTTCGCTATAGTATATATATATATATATATATATATATATATATATAAGAATAACTAAATAACTAGGAGATATTTTCGCAACGATTAAGAGAATATAACTGCATGAGATTTAAGATAAAAATAAGAGAGAAGAGACATAAGCTTATAAATGTTCGCGTTTTTCTAAACTTTCTAAAGCGATCCGTTTCTGGTCTTTACTCGGCTTATTTTTCATTGAATTGATCGTGTGTGATCCTATACACCACTGCTGATGATGGCTGTTTGAATGGACGCCACGCCATTTAGGTCCCCGTGTACGGATCGTGGTCCGTGGCTTAGTTAGCTACATCGGTAAGAGCGCTGGCCGCTCGTCTGCATATAGCCTACGCGACTCTGTGAAAGAAAGCGTGCGGGCCGCGGTTCGCTTCCCGGATGTGGCTCATTTGAGAGATTCAAGATCTCGGGCTAGCACGAAAGACTGGAAGGGGGTTGAAACCTCCCAACCCCCTCCACCCCCAGAGTACAAAGAGCAAAGTAAAAAGTTGTTTTAAATAAAATGACGGGCAGAAAACAGCAGAAGAAATAAAAGTAACACGAAAACGTTGAAATTAGGTCGTTTTATTCCGCGGAGAACGTTTTCCGGGCTAAATCCCTACGAAAAGCATTAAAAGAAATCGTCAGAAATTTCGACGACTAAAAAAGGTCGTCAGAAATTTTGCCCCCTCCCCAAGAAGTCGATTTTCCTGTCTCAGCGTGTGCTCACTTCAAAATTTACCAGTAGGCTACAGCCCTGCATGCGTCCATGACACACACACACCCACACACACACCCACACACACACCCACACACACACACACACACACACACACACACACACACACACACACACACACACACACACACGCACACACACACACACACACGCATAAAAGGAAGCAGCAGGTAGGGCGCAACACAATGCTTGTTTAATTTAGCTCATTAGAAGGGTATACAGCTGAAAACTGAAGAGCAAAATTCGTTGGAATCCCGCTAAGGTTTCCTTCAATCCGCTCTTCATAGAATGCCGCGTGCGGCGTTAAGTAAAAAAAATAATTTTCTATATAGAACCCCGTGCTTTTAACCGCCGCCTTGAGCTTTGAACGTCTACTGTTTCATATAATATATATATATATATATTATATATATATCTATAAATAGAAATATATGTAATATATAATATATATAAATATTTGCAATATATGTAATATATATAAATATATGTAGCCTAATATATAATATTTACATAAATATATGTAATATATAATATATATATAAATATATGTAATATATATATAAATATATGTAGCCTAATATATAATATTTACATAAATATATGTAATATATAATATATATATATATAAATTTATGTAATATATAACTCATATATAAATATATGTAATGTGCAATATATATAAATATATGTAATATATAAATATATGTAATATATATATATATGTAATATATAATATATATGAGTCCATGTGTGCAGGCATTGAAAACGATATAGGGCCTATTATAGCTTTAGCTTATCTATATACACGAGCGAAACGGAACGATTATAGAAATAAGACCCTGCAGTTGCCAGGAGACGAGAACGTAATGGATACGGAGAACTGTGATATGGTCGGATGTGCTTAGGTTGGTTAAAAAAGTGGGAAGAAGAAGGATAATGATATTGCCGCAGGGTGTCCATAACAGCTGGGACTAGAAATCATTTGCGACGTTCAGGTGGCATGACGTCGTCGTTTCAAAGGCGAGAACGCCGAGTGTGCATAGCTTGTATATCCACGTGTGTATAGGCTTATATATATACTTATATCATATATTGTATATATATACTTATATCATATATATTGTACATATGAAAAGACACTATATTACATAGATAGACCTATAGACTCTATATAAAATTCATACGCACGAGCATACAAAACGTACACATTACATTTACACAGGCAGGCCTACGCATCCTAGAAGTAGCTTTAAATCGTCGTGGATACAGTAGGCCTATACAGTATAATACAATGCAATAACCGTCTATTTGTATGTGCACTTGTTATAGCGCACCTTCAAGCTATATCTACTCAGAGGCGCTCCCGAATGCAGCGCGGACGCTGCATCGGAGCTTCACGCCGAAGCGCTGAGCAATTGCGAGTGAAGGACTTGTCCAAGGTCCCTACGCGGCGACTCGAGGTGGATTCGAACCTACAACCTTTCGGCTGCAAGGCAACGGACATATCCACTACATCACCGCGTCCCATGGCCCGTATTATACACGCACACACAATCACACATACGTGTCAACGACTCAACATACAGACATTGTATGCAATGATGCAAATGCTTTACATTACAATGAAGCCTAAATGAATCACCGTTATCAAAAGATGTTGAAAAATACAACTATTGAACTGTGGCCGGGCCTATGTCAAATGGAGACCCAAAAAACGAACCGCCCACGAAATCTTTTCCCTGTGTAAAAGCTTATAATTTATTGTCTCGCACCATTCTCGCGGAATCGCGCAATTGCGGTGATTGACGTAGAATAACAGTCATAGGCGTACGACTTTTTTAGTCGTCCGGTGTTGTGTTTTCCCGAAAAACGAGACTTGTCCGAAATTTGGGGCAGTTGCCAGTTGCCCCCTGTGGATCCCCGCCTCGTACGCCTTTGATAACAGCACTCGCTGTGTAGTCTAAGCGAAAACATTGTTAAAATAATTTACAACGCGACAATGAAGCGCTATATAAACACTCCATTATACTGCGCTTCTTCCGTCTTTGTGTTTTGCTTTAGCGCCACTATATTTTATATGATGACATATCTCTTTTGAACAAAACGATCAAAACAGTCATCTGAAGCTGTATATGCACACAGCAGCGAACCTTAAAAGTGTTAGCATGCAAGAGAACCAGCTTATTCGCAGGCACTCAGGGCTGTTTTTAAGAAATTTTTAGAACTGCACCACTCCTTCTTTTCCTTCCCATCGTCCATATGGTAAATTACTTCCAATCGGAGAAAAATTACCTTTTTGCTAGTTTTAACTGTACTGAAGTGCTTCTACAACAGCGCAAATCCCTTTAGAACTGCACAATGTGCACATTTGTGTACAACTGCACGTTAAAAACCTGCAGGCGCTTAGTCAAAACACTATCGATAGACAGGGTAGAATCAGATCAGTGCCAGGTTAGGAGACTAAGGAACCAAAAGGTTCGTGCAGAAAAGCAGGAAGGTGGGCGGTAAAGTGTGCATAAAGAGGGGGGTTAGAGGAAGGTTAGAGGAAGAGGAAGGATCGTTCACCAACTCCAGTCCAACAGCATGAGTTATCTGTGCACACAGTCAAAAGAATCTTGCCTGTCTATAGACATAGATTCTCCCTGTGAAGCCCAGCATAGCTCCGCCCACGCCCTAATTTCGTCCTCTGCAAGATCTATGTCCGCCATTTTGTTGGCGACTGTCAAAGACGTCGCAATGATGCTCCTACGACTCTTCCTTCTTCTTCTCCTCCTCATCCTAAATCAACTCGTTCCGGGCAATTTTCTGTTGGACGAACGTCAGACGAATGCCAATGCATAATAAGCTAATGGGACGTCTGCTTAACGGCCATATTACGAGGAGAAATTTAGGGACGACAAGGTTTTATTTTCGCATATAATACGAGTGTTGCAAGATGGCCGCGGGAAGACATTACGTTTACCGAAGACGTGCGCGCGAATGTCTTGTTGCGTATTCAACACAGATGATGTTTCTGCTGCTTACGACCGGTGACCTAACGAACTTTCTGGTCTCCGATGGCCCTCATCATTGTAAAGCAGGACTAATATCTCTGACCGACCCACAGTCCACGTGGGGCTGACTTTTATGGACTTTATTGCGATAATTATGTAATGATCATAATTTAACGTAATATACCAGAGCCATGCATTCAGGTATAATTGATCAGGAAGCTTGGGAGGGGATTAGGGAAGTTCACCCCTACCCCAGGAATGATATTCCCCAGAAAAATCCTGATGACATGCGTGTACATGTATATGTACAATTGTACATGTACGTATACCGTTATCCTCCAGAAAATGCCCCATGGAACATTTTTACCACAGAAAATGCCACATGGAACATTTGTACCCAAGGAAAACATGTACTCATTTTGGGTGAATGACCAAAGGAAGGTCATCAGAAATCCTTCAAATCAAAAGATGTTGTCGGTGTTTTAGTTCAGATGTTGCCGTCGTGGCTCTTCTGTGTAGGCGCTTATATATAATTATATATATATATATATATAATTAGATATATATATATACCTACTTTCTCCAGTTTTTTCACATTTATCCTGTTTCAAATCATAGGGTACAGACATGTATGCAATATTGCAACCGGGGCATAATTAGTGATTTCTTTTTTCATCATATTTTAGTAGGCCTAAATACATTATTTCATTTTTACATGATTTCTTTTTGAGTGTGTTCAAACAACCAAAACACTCCCCCCCCTTAAATACGGCCTTGCAAGATGCAAGTTGGGCTTTTGCGGGTCCTGGTCCTGGGCACGACGTTAAACTGCATCCATCCTCCGCCACAGTGGACCAACAACGTCCCTGTGCCGGTCCTAAGCCCGGACAAAGGAGGAAGGTTTGCCAGATGGGTGGCGATACTCTGGTAGTAGAAGACCAAGACGATTGAAATCCGCAAAAACCATGACACAAGTGACATAGCGACCCAGATGCTTCAAGATGCCATGATGTGGAGCAGACATGCACAGGCCGGTCAGGACAGACCGTTGGAGAGAGTCGGGGGGGGGGGGAGCATGGGACACATGCGGGCATTGTCCCTGGTTGTCCTTCATGCATCTCTCCCAATATTCTCTTCAATCAGACAAGGTGGTCTAGCTGCTCCAAGATTTTTATGGTATGGAGCAGACCTGCTGACCGGACCGGTTGAGGCTGGGCAGCATGACGCGAGACAGACTCAGACAGAGAGTGGCGTCGGACACCCACGGGTTGTTAACCCAGGGATAGCGATGATGATGATGTTTTGCGGGTCCAATAGAAGAGTATACGGTTTCTTTGTGAACTGGATCGTATATACATGTACGTGCTGGGCCTGCTGGCAGAGATTCGCAGCCGAAATTATTTGAATGACTCAACAGCGAAGAAACGAATTATTACGCTCTTCCATGGCAGCAACCTCAAAACAGGAATTTCATCCATAAAAGAATTATCGCGCTAGAACGCTCTTGTGTATGTTATACAATTAAGTTGTCCGACTATAATTATACGCTGTATAATTATAGCCTACCCGTGTTCCTATAATTAGCTGAGTGCAACAAATGGGCCTGTTTATATACATGTAGCTACGGCTATTACACTGCACGTCGTATACCTGCATGTGTATGGTTGTGTACGGACCAACAATAGGTGTAGGCCTACTAGTTTTTATCCCTAAAGTATAAATTCACCTATGGTAAATAGACTTGGAGTGGAGAGACACAGAATGATGACAAATCGTAGTAGGCCTATAATGAGTGGATGATAATAAGTTATTACTGGAACCGAAGTTATATGTTGGCAGCCATGCAAGACGTTCATCACGTTCTACTAAGCCTACTTCTTTTACCAACGACGTCTTCTGCCGAATGGAAGGTTGAGTGGACCTTTGGTAGGGTAGCGGGAATTGATCCCGCATCCGTGCATTCTTCGTGCCTGAGTGTTTACCATTACTCCACCCTGTCTGTCTGTGTGTCTGTGTGTCTGTGTGTCTGTGTGTCTGTGTGTCTGTGTGTCTGTCTGTCTGTATGTCAGTCAGTCTAGTCTGTCTGTCTGTCTGTCTGTCTGTCTGTCTCTCTCTCTCTCCCCAGGGGTCTACTTTCATTCAGCACACCTGCTCAATTTATAAAGAAATCCGAGAGAAAATAAATCAGAAAAGATTCGTAGAAAAAAATTAAATTGCTCGGCGATAGAAATTAGATTGGTGTTTGATAGATTCGCAATTACTATATAATTGACGCCATTATATTTAATTAGACATTTGTAACCTGTGGATAGCAGCAGGTAATATGGCACCTAAAGCTAGGACGATGCTGTAAATGAGATTGTTCTTCTTCGACTGTATATATATATATATAGACATATATTCTGTATATATATATATATATATATATATACACACATATAATATACAGTTATACACATCCCGCACCGTATATATATGTACACATATATACATAAACATATATATATATACACCATATATACATATATATACATAAACATATATATATATACACCGTATATATATAGCATATATATATATATATACACATGTATATACGGGGAGCTGTCGTATCTCAAAAGACACCTGAGGCTCCGAACGTCTTTCTATTATTATTACACTGACGACAATTTGGCGCCGTCAATGATTAAGCTGCGTGATTTAATGATCATTGCCCCGACCAATTATATTATTGAGACAACATTGCTGGGTAGTATATGGCTCAATCGTGCCTGATAGAAATCTGTACTAATTAGGCCTAACCTTATACTATATTATGGTGTGTAGTGTGTACAATGTATATTTATGTACATGTAGGTCTATATTATGCTTACGCTTAATGCATGGTCTATGCCGTAGCCAGGATTTAAACTTGGGAGGTGTTTTCTCGACTCACGACTTTCTGACCACCTGTTTTTAGTCATCGAAATTTTTGACGACTTTTGGTCATCGAAATTTCTGACGACCTTATTTTAATTTAATATTTTTCAGTCATCGCCTAGTTTTCCTATCTTTTCCGCTCATAATACTTTCAAGGCGGAGCAAAAACACTATTTTCCGCGATTTTAGATTATTTTCTACTCAAAACATAATTATTTAATTTTTAGATTATTTCATTTCGGAGGGTGTTCAAACACCCAAAACACCCCATAGCTACGGTCTTGTCTATGCCTCGATCGTTGTAGATAAGTCGTGTGGCTTTTCATGAATTCAACGCCAAGTGTCATGGCTGGTCGACTCATCGAGAACGAGGCAGAGATGACGACCGAAACGAGGCTGCAGTACGACTTCTTCGAAGTCAACACAACATCGTCATCAAATTTTTCCACATCATTTTCCACCTCAGCCACACCCACCATCACTACCACCTCACCACCACCACCAGGTACCATGTCAACAGACCTCTACGAGTTCCACCACCAGCTGTTACCAATCACTTCCGGTCTGCCCCGACTGACGCACGCCGAGGTCTGGACACCGGAAGTCGTCCAACGTGTGTCCATCCTGGCGCTGCTGATGGCCGTAACGCTGACCGGAAACGTGGCCGTCATCGCGACGCTGACGTGCGGCGCGAACCGGAAGTGGCTGACCAGTCGGGTGAACCTCTTCATCGTGAACCTCGCCGTCGGAGACCTCACCGTCTGCTTCTTTACGATGACCACTGAGGTTCTGTTCGTCACCTTCGAGCGGGGCTGGGTCCTCGGAGCGGTCGCATGTCGGGTCTTGCTCTACGTTCAGATCGTCACGTTGGCCAGCATCACGTTCATTCTGACCGCTATGAGCTTCGATCGATACTTGGCCATCTGTCGTCCGATCGGAACACTGGCGCCACACAACGACAAACGACGAAAGCTGATGCTTGTTATGTCTTGGTCGATGGCACTCATACTGGCCACTCCACAGCTGTTCATCTTTAAACAGGTATACATGTATATGTCTATCAGGGGTGTTTTAAAGAAATTTTTAGAACTGCAGAAGTCCTTCTTTCCTTTCCCATCCTCCATAGTAAATTACATCCAATCGGAGGACAATGGCCTTTTTGGTAGTTTTAACTGCACAGAAGTGCTTCTACAACTGCACAGATCCTTTAGAACTGCACATTTTGTGTACAACTGGCAACTGCACTCTAAAACAATTAAGCCTTGATGTCTATTGTTTCATTCATTCGTTTTGAGCATTTATACTTTTAAGGTTTTCCAAAATACATAACTATATTCAGAGCACTATATATGAGCATTGTTGAAAATTAACTAGAGGGGTCAGACGTTGATTAAGCAGATAGGCTATCTACTATTTTGGAATCACCTTCCTTTTAGAATTCGTGGCAGGATTAGGCCTATGCTTTTTTACGTGCAGTTGTACACAAAACGTGCAGTTCTAAATGGATTTGTGCTGTTGTAGAAACACTTCTGTAGGGCCTACAGTTAAATCTAGCAAAAATGGACATTGTCCTCCGATTGGAAGTAATTTACCATGTATGGTAAGGAAAGGAAAGAAGGAGTTGTGCAGTTCTAAAAATTCCTTAAAAACAGCCCTGCAGGATTCTTGTAAGAAATTCACCTGCATCTTTTCGCTGCTTGAAGACATTTCTCTTTTCATGGGCCTGTCACGCTGAGAGCGCTTCTGAATAGCTTTGCTGTGAGAAGCGCTATACAAATGTTTGATTATAGATTAGATTAGATTAGATTTCATTCATTCGTTTTGAACATTTATTTACTTTTAAGGTTTTCCAAGAAAACTATATTGCAGAGCATAATATGAGCATTGTTGAAAATTAACTAGAGGGGTCAGACGTTGATTTATGTGGATTTCGGTTATGCATTGAGGACTCTATATATTATGGGGGAACTAAGAAAGATTAAGGGGTTGAACCCACACAAAACCCTAGCAATTCTCACCCTGATTCGGAGGCACTGTTCATTTAAGACACACCATAATTACATGCTAGTATACATGTAGTCTGGCTGCATGAAGGAAGGCACGATATCTTAATCTAGGCCTACTAGACACTTCGTGTCCTTCAGAGTATAGCGCGGCAAAAGCCCAATGTCTCTGTCTCTATTTACAGACTTCCATTAGACCTATTCGAAATTAATGTGCTATTATAGGCTATGCATACATCGCTTGACTGGAGGCAACATATATACATATATAAATATGTGTGTATGTATATATATATATATATATATATATATATATGCAACACACAATTATATGCGCTATATTAATGCTACCGCCTCGTTACCGAAATTGGGTTGCAAGAAGATTTACTCGTCGACATTGGCATGCCACAGATTCTGATCAATATGCGGCGCAAGTGCAAGAGAACTAGAAACTGCTTAGCCTAAGCATAATAATTATGTATATATAAATAGGCCTATATAAATATATATATATATATATTATCCCAATGCAGACCATTCAATTTCTGATGACGCAAACGCCTTAATTTACCTAATCTTGATATAATTATACGCTTGCAGGTTCCAGTTGGCGTTTACATGGACGGAACGATCAAATACCAGTGTGCCAGTCGCGGCTACACGGCCTGGTGGCAGCGAAAGACATACTTCACCTTCCTCGCGTCCTACATTCTCGTCGTGCCCGCCATCTTGATGACGTTCTGCTACGTCAACATCGTCTGCGTCGTATGGGATCGCAGCCGTGAGGTCTGTGTGGGAACTGTGCCCGCCCAAATTCCGAGAGACGGGCGACGACGCGAGGCCACGCTCCGAAAATCCCTACTGAACCCGCGAGCGCTCCCGCGTGCCAAGATCCGCACGGTGCAGATGACGCTGAGTATCATATGCACGTTTGTCGTCTGCTGGACGCCATATTTTGTCGTCCATCTTGTCCACATTTGGAGCGAGTACACGCATGTTATTCCCGGATCTGTGTACGTTATTGCGGAAAACTTAGCGCTTGTTAACAGTGCTGTAAATCCGTTTTTGTACGCGTGGTTTAACGCCCGTTTGAAGCAGAGACTTGTTGCTGTTTTCTGTCCGCGGTCGCGTGGAGCTGGCAGTGGCCGTCTGCAATATGGCCGACCGTCAGAAACACGACAAGGGTCGACGTATTCGAGGACTACGTTGAGGCAGAGGGAAGGGATACAGTTTCTTGACTTGCGTCCAGCTGAATGTGAGTTAGGTCAGAATGCGGTTTTTACAACTGGAGAAGCTCAGAAGGTCAATAGCAGTGATTGGAGATGCAGTCGAACAGATGCGTATCCAGCTTCAACTGAGATTTGGCGAAACGCATAGCCATAGGTCATGTAGGCTATTATACTGCATCCTCAAATCGTAGACGAAGAAATTATATGAACGAATAAATGAATGAAACAATAAAGTTCTTTTGAATTCCTTTAATTTATATAAACGAGTCATTTATTCCGGGTTTGTACTTAGCCTACTGCATTGTATCATGCATGCAAAGCCATTGTAGGCTACATGGTGCGAATTTAGGTATTGATCGATCATGGTAGACCTACATGTAGGTCTACTAAGTCTAAGAGGTTTCACTGTCGGTGCCTGCAGCAATAGGCCTACCAACTAAGCCTAGGTTAGTAGGCCTAAACACGTTGCTGAAATTCAGAAGTGACAAATTTCCTTGCTATTAAAAATATATACTGACAACCCCTATTATAGCTTATCTTAATTAGCCTATCTTAAATAATATTCCGAATAAATACGAATTGATTCTAAAGATCCAATCGTAGCCGCTATCAAGCCCCTAAACCGCTGCTCCGAGCCTCCGAACTTCCGAAGCTGTAAGCGGGTCGCACGCTGCGTCATTTGTGCTGAACCGGGAAAACGTGGTTTTATTCATTGTCCAATCAAACAGACAGGGACTTGATTAAGTAGGCTAAGACATTAAATTTTTTCAATCGTTTTTAAGCCCGGGTTTTTGGGTTTCGATAGCTTCAGTTCACGTATGTGACCGAGTATATCCTACCCACGCGCCTATACAATCATGTAGGCCTAGCTTTGCAGCCCTGCTGATACTGGCTCGCTCAGCTACATCGGTAAGACCGTGTGTCTGTCTGTCTGTGTCCGTCCGTCTGTCTGTCCACGTGTCTCTATTGCGTTTATCTCCGGAAGCAGCGAAAGACTTGCGTTGAGTCAAGTGCTTTTCGCTGTGGAGATAGTGTGACCATAAAATCCGAACGAGCAGATCAATTGAGGATGCAACGGATTTTACGATCCATTGGCCATCGCAGTGATCGCATGGGCCCTACACATTCGCACATAACACATTTGCACATAACACATTTGCACGTCTTAGGCTATCGTGAAGAACGCACCGTTAGTTCGCGTCTCTATTTAAGCTAAGCCTATAAATTCCGCAAGAAGTTGAATAAATGACACATATTCATGTATATACAATATATACCGTTTAAATAATGTCATTGTCATACAAGTCATGACAGTCGTATTATATATATAGACCTATTGCAAGATCAATCCACACACAAAGAACCTTGGGCCTATTGCATAGGCCTACTATAATACTAGCTAGGAACCCGGCTTTGGCTGGTGAATGTTGGCTTTTCGCCCTCACCCAGCCGCCCCGCCCGCCCCGCCTTTCCACCAAGCCCATCCCCCACCCTGCTCCACACTCCACTGTGCCCCCTCCCAATTCCACTCAGCCCCATGCATTCCGCCCATCCCTCTGGGTTATTCCCGCGTCATTTACTGGTCGTTTTCGGTTTTCAGCCCCGCCATAACTCCACCCATCCCACCCCAACCCATTTTACCCAATCCCGCCCTATAAAGCCCAGACCCATGCATCTGGGTTAACAAGTTTCCTGGGAAATTTTGGTTTTTGGCCCTCCCTCCCGCACCACTTTGACCCTCCGTGGCCTTATGAGGTTTCAGGTGAATTGCATCATCGTCATGAGCACAACCATACCTTCGAACAATAATTATGTAGAACGTTCGATACGCGTTGAAACTCTCTTTGCAAATGTCCAATAATTATTATGTTCTTCTTGACCAAGGCCATGTGTTGTAGCAGGTAGTTGGGTGATGGAATCTGGATAGGATAGCCTGAAGAGTTCGGTTTTCAGTCGTCCTAGCCTCGAAGCCTCGAAGGATATCAAGTCGATCAGCAGACCGGAGAGGGGTATTGGG
Source organism: Lumbricus rubellus (assembly GCA_945859605.1). NCBI lineage: Eukaryota > Metazoa > Annelida > Clitellata > Crassiclitellata > Lumbricidae > Lumbricus > Lumbricus rubellus. The sequence continues at coordinate 12,159,499 of OX243822.1, read as the reverse complement.
CTGTCACATAATAAATTCTTACCGCTTTGTATTATTCAAGAAGATCTATCGTTCAATAAACACATTTACGCCTTTTGTAATAATAATAATAATAGCCTAATAGTAATAATAATAATAATAGGCCTATATACTCTTTATTCAACAATCCGGTTGACAGAACGCAACCGGTTAGCCTATAATAGTGTACAATTATGCAGGTTAACACAATTCACAAGAACGGAGATAATAGAATAGGCCTACAGAAATCTTAACTATGGACCTACTACAACTGAACAGACAGCCTGCAATAGCCTAGGGGCCTGCGTACATGGCGCTAATAGCAGCCTGCAAAGCATGTCCGCCCAACGGGGTCCCGAGCTCACTACCTCTCGCACTCTACGCCAGCGTGTTATCCATTACTCTTCCGGGTCCCCCAGCTTTGTAGCTTTTAATTCCACGGAGCAAGTTTTCAGGTATCCGCGATTAGAGCAATAGGCCTAGGCCTAATAGCCTATCATCCCAAGAGACATTGGCAGTCGCCAACAGACCCTAATATTTGTGACAGAGCTGAGAAAAATTGTGGAGAGGGAATTACGTTCTCTCCTCAGGTTTTAAAGTTTCTTCCCCGGGAATTACGACCCTACCTAACAGTGTAAACGGAAATCCTGTGAGGCCCATCCATCATGGTTTTTTAACAACATGGCGTCCGTACAACACGGTAAATGGCGAAGCCACAAACATCAAAATATTAGGTCAATGGTCGAAGCACGCTATACGCATAGATATAATAGGCTATACGTCGTGAGTCCAAGGACTCTATATTAGAAGAGTGAAGTATTGTGTTCACATGTTTCACCCTTAATGAAAGATGTCGCCCCACTTAAATTACGTTTATTTTGCTAAAGATCATGTTTTTAATCTCAAACGGCAATTTTTGTAATTCGAAAACACATTTATAGGTCGACCCGCTTTCCTAAATTCAATTAAGATAATGATTTTCTTGTGTATACAAGAACGTGAAATTTACTCTACCCTATTATCGTCCAAAACTTTCTTAACGACATCTCGGAAACGGTCCTTGAGGCATCTTTGGATCGTGGATTGCTTCTCGTCTAATTCTCGCGAGATTTGGAGGAGTGGCCACGTCTACGGAGTTTACAATATTATTATAATCTGTTTACGATTTAAATTTCTCATTAAATACTAATCTTGCGAAGTTTACACGTGGTATAAATTACTGTTTTTTGATTTGTCTAATTAAGGAACTCTTAGAAGCTGCTGATTTGCTATTTGAGGAAGTGTTTGGGACCGGTGTATTCGTGTAGGGCTGACTAGGACCTGTACCATTTATTTGTATGGCACTGAAAATATTTATGCAATTCGTCTAAGAAAATCATTTGCATTCGCCTAATTTTACTTTGTTTACTTTACATTATTTCAGCAATGCACGCATTAAAAGATTATGTCTATTTCACGTGCTAAGGTTAAGCCGAGGGTGACGGCCAACACGTTCTGCACAGAAAAAGATTCTTGTGCAGTTAGGTCTTTCAAATTAAGAACTCATACAGTGGGTGTGTGACGCAAAGGATCTAAATTGTCGATTTGAAAAATTCTATCCGAAATTAAATGTTTCCAACAACTTCAGTGTTGTGTGTAGATCACATTCGTGATCGTTTTTCGTGGTAATGTGGGGTAGCAATCTTCAGCTGCAATTTCCAAAGACTTCTGAAATTCTAAAATATTGCACGGACCCTTGTATAGCGTCTATGTAAGTATGCAGAGAATTGCTTGACTTCTGAATCAAGCATCGATGTATGACAATCATTAACTATAAATTTTTGGACCAAAACAATACAGTATCTGATCTAGATCTACATGTATTGTAGTATTTGTAGAAATCTGGTTTGTAGCAATTAGCAATAGAGTATTGTGTCCAAAAGCCCTTGCAAGAATGGCTTGGCCAGCACTTGCCATATGTAGTGTGGTATTGTTAAGAGAAATTACATTCGTTGATAGCACTGCACCATTGACATTATCAATTCACTTAGCAATACAAAAAAACTACAGTAAGAGTAGTGCAGGTGCAGTATTGTTTGAACTTCTGAAACCTTTGCAATGGTTCTGCTTGAGGTGTGGTTGTCAAAGGTTGTCTAATGTGTATAGCTAAGGGTAAGAATCTACGCTATTATCATTTTAGAAAAGCTGTCATGGCAACGCTGGAGCAACCATGTTACACTTTGATCAACATCCCAACAGATTCAGAGCCGCCAAATGAGATGCAGCTGAAGCAAGATCTTGGTACGAGTTGTTACTCTTTTATGATAGTTATGGTGACCTTATGTGACGATTAATATTTATAACTGAAGTGATAATGACTGATACAGATGAAGACCAAGAATGGCAAAGATGATGAACACAAAGATTATGTGAATTATCTGATTTTTGTGCAATGCAAGAGGCGCTGTAAGAATTTATAGGATACGATACAATAATGGCTATGTTGAAAATGACACTTGGTAAATAATGTGATAAACATAATGTAGGTTAGAACTGTTGTTGACAATGAAAATGTTTCAATTGAATATTGTAATGCAGATTTTTTATTACCATTCTTGAAACTTCAGAGTGGTCAACCAGATAGAGATGGGAGAAAATAAGTTCCTTTAACTGGTAACCTTGAGGTGACCACAGGTATAGAGTGTTAGCTACTTCATTTTTATTTATATCGGCCTATGACAGTTGGTGGCCAGTCCTCTCCCTCTTCGTGTTATCTTCCCACTTCAGTTACATAAATGTATGTAACATAACTAATGTTACAGCACTTGAAGACCATTCTATAAATATATAAACTATTTTTTATATATTCGTTTAACCAAAAATCAGGTTGACACAGGCCGCAACATGGTTACAAGATGAAGTGAAAAATAGTTTAAAAAATTAGTTTTTTCATTGTTTATGAATTGTTTCTATTTTATTCTGTTGTTTTGCGGTTTCATTGTGCTATGCTTTAAGTGCCTAATGTTGACGAGTCTCTCTTGAAGTGGCGCTTCATAAAATTTCTATTACAATTACAGCTTGTATGATGTTTGCACTGTATTACGGAACTTGTTTTTTCGCTGCAGAACACGGTGACCTGCGTACGAAGACGGAGGCGCTGAAGAAGGTGATTCAGATGATTCTCAACGGCGAGAAGATGCAGTCGCTGCTCATGATCGTCATGCGATTCGTCATGCCGCTGCAGGATCACATGATCAAGAAGCTCCTGCTCGTCTTCTGGGAGGTTGTGCCGAAATACAACGCCGAAGGAAAGATGCTTCACGAGATGATTCTCGTCTGTGATGCCTATCGCAAGGTATTCGATCAGAATCATTTTGAATCTATTTGGTATGATTAGAATCTTTGGATGATATCGGATCAGGGCAAGACAGAGCCATGGATTTTGATCTAATCTACTAGAATTTAAGTAATTAAAACAATTAATTTGCTTATTTTTTATGGTGCCTATCGCAAGGTATTCGATATGAATCACTTTGAATCTGAATCTATTTGGTATGATTAGAATCGTTGGATGATATCAGATCAGGGCAAGACAGAACCATGGATTTTGATCAAATCTAATAGAATTTCAGTAATTAAAATAATTAAATTGCTTATTTTTGATGATTTTTGATGATAGTGTGTAATAAATACTGATAAGAGATGATAAAACCTGATAAAAACGGGGTCCCGCTCAGGTCTTTTGGTTCGCTGTCAGTTGCCTGGGGCGGTCTTCTCACATCTATTCAGGAGGTCAATGCGTTAGGATTTTTATAAGCAGTTTTAACCAACTCATTGGCATGAGAATATCCTATACCTTCGGTCGATTAAGGGTTAAAATGTAATTACTCTGTTTTAACGCTTTTTCTTTGCGCTGACCATATCAAGCATGCCATGAAGTAGCTTGCTACTGACAATGCTTTTTGTATAAATCACCATAGTTCTGATTATAGTGGTTTGATTTAGCATTGTAAACATATAGATACTTGTTTCCATTTCACAGGATTTGCAGCATCCTAACGAATTCATTCGTGGCTCCACTCTGCGATTTCTGTGCAAGCTGAAAGAACCGGAGTTGCTTGAGCCGCTGATGCCAGCGATTCGTGCGTGTCTGGAACATCGTCATGCATACGTCAGACGCAACGCTGTCATGGCCATATACACCATCTACAGGTACAGGACTGTTTTTAAGGAATTTTTAGAACTGCACAAGCCCTTCTTTCCTTTCCCATCCTCTATGGTAAATTACTTTCAATCGGAGGACAATGACCCTTTTTGCTAGTTTTAACTGTACAGAAGAAGTGCTTCTACAGCTGCACAAATCCATTTAGAACTGCACATTTTGTGCACAACTGCACGTTAAAAAAAGCCTTGTACAGGTAGACTTTTAGAGTTATTCGGTGCTAAGAAGGGCGTATTTTTTACATGCTGTGCCAGGGGAAGTTCTCAGAGCCAAAAGCTTTTGATTGAAGGGTATTTAGCTGAAGTATGAACATAATTAATGGCAGGTGTTGACATTATCAACAAGCAATATTTCTGTATATGAAACGTCAGACTTCGTGTGAATCTGCAATTTTTCATGCTGTTCTCTAATTGAGAACATATCTGGAAGAAGTAAAAAGAAAGAAGAAGATGTTGATGATGATGACAACGATGATGGATGATGTTTGTATGTGCACTTGTTATAGCGCCCCTTCAAGCTCTCTCTACTCAGAGGCGCTCCCGAATGCAGAGCGGACACTGCATTGGAGTTTCACGCCGAAGCGCTAAGCAATTGTGAGTGAAGAACTTGCCCAAGGACCTTACGCAGCGAGGTGGATTCAAACCTCGAACCTTCCGGTAGTAAATGGTATGGGAAATCCTATACCTTCCAGCATTAAAGGGTTAATGAGTCCAGCACCCCCAGCCAATAAACTGTAACTGCATACCTTTATGACAAGTTTGTGGAATGTAGATATGGCTTCCCAATTGAAACGTGGTGCTGGGTTCTGATTGTTGTTGCTATTTTTCGTTTTTAGGAGTTTTAACTTCTTGATTCCGGATGCGCCAGAGTTAATCGCAAACTTTCTTGATGGTGAGCAGGACGCATCCTGCAAGAGAAACGCATTTATGATGCTCATTCATGCCGACCAGGTTAGCTTTGGCTTGTTCATTCTCACATGCGTCTCAGAATCGTATTTATCCACTTCTGAGATTTAAATAATTTCTGTATGACTCTGTGAGTGTTAAAAAAATGTTCAAGTACTCTCAATTCCTGTTTTGTTTTTTGTGAGTTGTGCATCTCTTAGCATGCATTTTGTTTTGACCTGTGTGCTTCTCGTAAAACGGTTTGGACAAAGAACTGATGATGGCATGCGGAGAGGAAAGAAAAAGATGAGGAAGACCAAGTAAGAAATGGATGGATGAAATACACGAGAAGTCTGGTATGAGTTTGGAGACGCTAAGAGAGGCGACAAGAGAGAGGAAACACTGGAGAGGATACATTGTGACTGTCCCCAGAGTTCCAAGAGCTGATGGCACCAGGTGACCAGATGTGCTCTTGAGTTATGCACTTCTCATGACTTTGTTATTTGTTTACATTGTTTTCGTTGCTCTTGTTTGTTACCAGGATAGGGCGTTGACTTACCTGAGCAGCTGCATTGATCAGGTGCACACCTTTGGCGACATTCTCCAGCTCGTCATTGTCGAACTTATCTACAAGGTAACTACGTGTGACAACATTTAGTAATGTATTCTACTGTAAATAAATAAATAAATAAATAAATAATTAATTAATTAATGTAGTCTGTTACGAATCATGTTGAAAACTCAATCAAGATTTATTCTAAAAGAATTTTCAGATGCTGATTGCCTTCAGTTATTTCATCTGTAGCTTTCTTTTGTGTAAATTTTTAAAAAGGGTGTTGAATGAAATTTAGATATTTGCATTTAAATGGACACGTTGCGTTTAGCATGTTGGCTCAAAGTGTTCAGTGTTCCATATTATGCCAACACCTGTACTCTGCCTATCTATGAAATTTTTATAGTGCCCCCCACCCCCTTTGAGATAACAACTCAGAGGCACTTCCTACCAAGTCCCTGTCAAAAGAAAGGTAATTACTAATAGTTAACCCTTTAATGACGGAGGGTATAGGATTTTTCCATGCCATTTAGTACCTTCTCGGCATTCAAGGGTTAAGGATGCACTCGAGTGTGAAATGTTTATGATGTGATTCAGGTGTGTCATGCGAATCCATCGGAGCGCGCTCGATTCATCCGCTGCATCTACAATCTCTTGAATTCGTCGAGTCCTGCTGTGCGCTATGAAGCAGCCGGGACGCTCGTGACACTGTCCAGTGCTCCAACTGCAGTCAAGGTCTGTTCTCTGGTGGTCACCACCTGGTCTTTGCTAATTACCAGTGTGGAATTGGCATATCATTAATTCTTATCAATAAGTTATCAGTGTATGCGTGTGTGATTGATAGAGCAAAATGCAGTCGCGGCAGTATTTGGCAGAGATTGAAATGGCGTTATTTGATAAGTGTTTAACCGCAAGTATGTGGTCATGACTCATCAGTTTGTGCTTCCAGACTGTATTGATCATTAAATAGTGTTGGATATTCAATCGTTGTTTGTGATGATTGCAGTTTGAGCAAAGTTAAAGTCAATGATCTTTATCATCCATTTTTGTATAAAATAAATGATGCAGATTCAAAAATCATGTCAAGGCACGAAATGGCCAATTCTGTGCTGAAGTACCATTAAACCCAATCACGTTGTCATCGTCATGATCATCATTGGTTCTGAGAGTGAATAATTTGGTAGAAATGGATGCGAATGACTACATTCTTATCAGTCCTTCTCTAGTGTTTAGCCACCAGCATTGTTCTGGAATTTAGTTTTAGACTTCTTCCCTTAATATGTTATCTTCTGTGCGTAGATTGTCTTGAAGACCAGTCAAAATTCCAGTGCTTCTGGTAACTGCGTGTGATTGATCACATGGTTTAATTTTAGTTGATCATAACTTCATTTTAAGCTGCGGAACAGCCTGTGGTTGAAGGTGACATGTGCTTGTGTGTGTGGTTGATGTGTATGTAGGCAGCTGCAAGCAGTTACATTGAGTTGATTGTGAAGGAGAGCGATAACAATGTGAAGCTGATCGTTCTCGATCGTTTGATCGCACTTAAAGATATTCCAGCGCATGAGAAAGTGCTCCAGGTGGGTGAAAAGCTGATTTGTCTGCTCTCCAGCAGTTTAACTTTCACTTTTAGTCTTGTCGTTTAATCAAATTTACCAGTTTCATCATTTCATGAGATGTACTAATTGCATCATATGTTTAACACTTGCTAATATAGAGACTGAGAACCAATGATGCATGTTGTTAAAGGGTTAAGTAATAAATATAAATCTGTTTACGTGTGACAACATTATAATAATTATAGCAGAATTATGCAGGATCTGTAGTTGTTTCTGCGTTATTTTTCAGGAACTTGTGATGGACATTCTGCGTGTTTTGTCTGCGCCTGATCTTGAAGTTCGCAAGAAGACGCTTAATCTAGCTCTCGATCTGGTCACTTCAAGGAACATTGAAGAGGTTAGTAGTTTTATGGGATTTTTTACCATCATAAAGTTGTCACTTTTTGGGCATGCTGGAATTGGGAGCACCTCTGAGCGACTCTCTTGATAGCTAAGTGAATTAATTGTAATCTAACATTTGTTGTCTTATTGATGATCAGTCGCTTTTTATAAATGAGGCTCATTAGGGCTTGTGGAGTCTATCAGCAAATGGAGTTTGTTGATAAACTGTAAGGTATTGACATTTGACCTTCTTGGAATGATGACTCGTTCTCTTATGCATTTACCTGGAATGGGGTTACTTCATTATGCTGAGTTTGGAGATTAATGGGAATATAATTTTTATTGCTTATCCTAGGAGAAACATTTTCTCAGCCTACATAGGTTAACTATTTCCCGCCGGATCGGGTCGCGGGTGACCCGATTGACGCAATAGGTATCGGAACAATTCCGGCGGGAATGAGTTAATAATAATCAATAATCATATAGTTTTATGGTGCTGCAGCACATCCATGCAGTTACAGGGCGCCGTACAAAATAGCTAAAACAGTTTAATAGGAATTTTCTCAATGTATTGCAGCACTTGGTTCATTTATGTAGTGTCTGTTCATATGTTGGTTCGGCTACGTACACAGAGGAGTGTTATTGTTCTCTCCTCTCATGCACGAGTGGATCATTGATATTTTCCCGGTCATTATTGTTTCTGATGACAACATCGCTTTGTTTCTTCCACAGATGGTGTTAGTTCTGAAGAAGGAGGTCGTCAAGACGAATAACTCGATGGAGCATGAGGATTCTGGAAAATATCGTCAGCTGCTCGTTCGAACGTTGCACCAGTGCAGCGTCAAGTTCCAGGATGTGGCCGGAACCATTATTCCTGTCGTAAGTTTTCTGTTGTTGTGACCTTTCACCCCACGTAGAGGTATTATTGTTTTGGTTTTAATATAAATTTCATGCCATTGTGAATTTTTATGGAATTCATTCTGCTGTTTCAATAACTTACAAATCTTTTCCGACTGTAAAGCAATTACTGAATAAATTACCTCCTCTACACAAGTCAGTAATACTTTGCAAACCCCATCATAATCCAGTGATTTTGTAGTAGACAAAGGTATCTCTTTTGTAGTAGACAAAGGTATCTCTTTTGTAGTAGACAAAGGTATCTCTTTTGTAGTAGACAAAGGTATCTCTTTTGTAGTAGACAATGGTATCTCTTTTGTAGTAGACAATGGTATCTCTTGGTTATCTGCCTTTTCAGAACCGTTATCTTCATCTCACCAGTTAAACAATATATGGAGTTAATCATTGATTCATTGGCGCCAGTTTCATAGAGCTTAAGTGTTAATAACAATGCTGACTAGAGTATTGTATTATATTGAAACATTTGTGAAGTGCATTTGGTAGATTGACCTGTTTGTCCCAGTGCACAAAGCCTGGAGAGAGGATATCGGTTTTGAGAAAGCAAAATTGGAGTAAGGTTACCAGCTAGAATTTGTGAGTGAGTAGATGGAAAAAATTTCAACTTTAGGAGAGAACCAATTGAGCCATAGCTGTTTTAGATCAGGGCTGTGTCTTGCAGTCACTAATTTATAGTTAGACAATTGTTTGTTCTCATGGATTTGAGATGGTGTTCTTCTTGTGCTTTTGTGCAGCTGATAGAGTTCTTGAGCGATCAGAACGAAATGGCTGCTGCTGACGTTCTCGTTTTCGTTCGTGAGGCCATCCATCGCTTTGAACCGCTTCGGCCGGTCATAATTGCCAAGTTACTCGACACTTTTCCATCAATCAAGGCGCTCAAGTGAGTACAGCACGGCCATGAAATTACAAAGCGATAATGTGTTTGACATGCAGTATTCAGGTTCTTCCAAATTTTTAAAAATTAAAATTAAGTTTAAAGCTGAACTATCAGTATGGGTCTTCCCTTACAGGCGAGCAAAGTGTTTTTAGCATGTGGTCATTTTATGATGATTATTATAAATATCTTTAAAGCGCACGTAAATTTATATTAGAATTTGCATTGTAATTGGATCCGTTATAAACAGGATATTGGGTATTTATATGCCTTCTTTTGTTATGAGTCCAATTTGTCTTCTCATATTTTTTTATAGAAAACTGTACCTGCCTTTTGTAAATATCGTGCCTGTCTCAGGGTTATAGCTGTTCTGTAACATTCACTGCCTGTTACTTTCGTAACCTTACTTCTTCTTCCACTGTGACCTTTGACCTTACTTTTTTTGTTTCCATTCAGTTATAATCATTGTTTGTTTATACCAGAATCCATCGTGCGGCTCTTTGGATTCTTGGTGAATACTGCACAACACGAGAAGATATTCAGAGCGTCATGACTTTGGTTCGTCAGTCTCTTGGTGACGTGAGTACACGTGTATTACATCTGATCCAACAATCCATTTAGTAAAATTCAAAGAATCAGTATTTGTTTAATGCACTAGAAAATTAGAAAGACACATTTTAGCATGGTTCAATGATAAAACAAATCTCAAAAGGCTCTTCTCTGTAGAGCACATGCACAGTTTCATACCATGCCTTAGTCTACTTTAAAGTACTTGCAGTACTGTGTCCATGCCTGGACATAGAGTATGGCGCGGTGGCGTAGTGGTGGCGTCATTGCCTTGGAGCCGGAAGGTTCAAGGTTCAAATGCACCTCATCGCGTAAGGACCTTGGGCAAATCCTTCACTCAAAATTGCTCAGCGCTTCGGCGTGAAATTCCGATGCAGTGTCCGCTCTGTATTCGGGAACGCCTCTGAGTAGCGAGAGCTTGAAGGGGGTGCTATAACAAGTGCACATACAAACAAACTTAACTGAATTGTCTGCTCATCTTACTTGCCAAGGTTGCCTTAATTTGTTTTACATAGAAGAATTGGTTGCATGGTCACCTCGTGTTTTTCTTCAGATTCCAATCGTGGATGACGAGATGAAAAAGGCGACTGGAGAGGTGAAGGAAGAAGATATCCAGATGACGCAGGGAACAATCCAGAAGCTGGTGACGGCCGATGGAACCTACGCCTCGCAGAGCGCCTTCAGCTCCAGCGCACCAACCAAAAAGGAACAAGTCAGGCAAGAAGCAAGCACGCATATAAAAAGCACTATGTGTAAAGGCCAAAGCTTTGCTCTGAACTTAACCCAGTTAACTAAACTATAACTGACTTAACTAATTTATTTGTTTGTATGTATGTGCACATGTATATAATAGCGCCCCTTCAAGCTCTCTCTACTCAGAGGCGCTCCCGAATGCAGAGTGGACACTGCATCGGAGTTTCACGTCGAAGCGCTAAGCAATTGTGAGTGAAGGACTTGCCCATGGTCCTTACGCGGCGATGTGGATTCGAACCTCAAACCTTCCGGCTCCAAGGCAACGACGCCACCACTACGCCACCGCGCCCCACATGGTAACATATACTGACAACTGTACTGGCCAGTCAAATTGAGTGATTGATATTTGTGTTAGCAGCTGAAGTTCTTTTTCCGTAAGCTATTTTTTTACATGAGGTATCAATAATCTGCATGGATATATAACCCTGTTTATGTTTTAAGTGTTAAACTGTTGGTGAGCAAACTTGTATGATTTTTCACCAATCATTGGTACATCATTGGCCAACGTAAAGAGTCTTTGTTGCCCTTCCTAGCACTTGTATTGATTGAAATGATTTATTTACTGCTTGAAATGTCTGATTGTAGGCCTCCTCTCAGACAGTTCTTAATGGATGGCGACTTCTTTGTTGGCGCTGCACTATCGACGACATTGACAAAGTTGGCATTACGATTCATCTCTCAAACTCCAGATCCAAAGAAGCAGAATGTAAGCATTCCTTATTATTACTTTTTGCACGAGTTATTAATAATCTGCAGGGATTTAGGAAAAATTGATATTAGGAGCAGGAATTTGTCTGGAGGGTCAGGCCTTGTGATTGTGGTTTATTAATTGTTATTAATTATTATTTATTGCTATTATTATTATTTGTATATTATACAGATTGAAATAAAATATTAACAGGATATTGGGAAATAACTGATTTACCCAAAAGGAACCAGAGTCCTGTTTGGATAGGGTTACCAATGTAATGGCAGTACTTACAGATGGCGAAAAAGAACAGCACTTTGTCTTGCTAGTTAAACATTTTGCAAAATCTTAACTATGAAAAGAATTTGATTTATATGCATGACCCACTGAGCTAAAAATTAAACTTAGCTAAACTGTCAAACAAGGTACAAATTAGAGTTGTTGGTTATCGTGTACGATAGATTCATTGTACTACTTGTTGTACATTTGCTGATTGCTTCAGATATTTGTTTCTGCCTCAGATAAGTGCTACTATTATGAATGTGAAATTGCTCTCTGAACTCTTGTAAAGGTGCTAAACATTGAAATAGTTTTGTCATGGTTAGTTCAATTATGACTGAAAAGAGTTTCTGTGCACATGACCTTATACTGAATTTGAGTCTGTGTTTAATACATTATGCAATCACCCATATTCAATTCGTTGTGAGAGAACAGACTGGTTTTTTTCTTTGTCTGGTTAGGCTTTCTTGGCCGAAGCAATGCTCATCATGGCCACAATTCTTCATCTTGGAAAATCAGGACTTCCAACAAAGGTAGGCTTGTGGAGATGCTATGTTAAGCTGATGATGATGGTAAGTTCTCTGCCTATAGGCAGGTTCATTGGCTTTTATGCCATCCAGGGATTAGTTGAGTGAACTGTGCGTGACCAACTTGCTCAGCGTTGCTACGTGGCATTGGTGGCTTGAGGTAGATTCAAACGTACCGCTGTTCAGTTCAAACACGGCCACTGGTCATAGCTAATGCCACTGATCAATTTTCCACTTCTCTGAAAAAACCTATTCAAGCGTAAGTATGAAATACTTGCTCACTGTTGGACAACCTATCCACACACGTGGGGCGCGATGATCTAGTGGTGGCGTCGTTGCCTTGGAGCCGGAAGGTCCGAGGTTCGAATCCACCTCTCCGCGTAAGGACCTTGGGCAAGTCCTTCACTTACAATTGCTCAGCGCTTCGGCGTGAAACTCCGATGCAGTGTCCGCTCTGCATCGGGAGCGCCTCTGAGTAGAGAGAGCTTGAAGGGGCGCTATAACAAGTGCACATACAAACAAACAAACAAACAATTACCAGCAGGATGATCTTGAATTACATTCATTTGACAACAAGACGCAAGGTGTTTTTGCGTAATTGTAATAACTTTCTATTTTCTTTTGTGGCTACATTACATGATATGAGATATAAAACGTTCTGTTGGCAGCCTATCACTGACGACGATGTTGATCGTATTGCGACGTGTATCCGTGTTCTTGCGGAGAAGTCGCCGCTGATGTTCCAGGTCTTCAACGACCTCTGTCGACAGTCGCTGTCCGTCATGTTGTCCGTTAAGGTGGAGGAGGAGAAGGAATACCAAAAGGTGCTTTGGGATGTACATTCTTAACATTAAATCTATGATGTATTTATGTATTGTGTATGTTTAGAGTTTTTAAAGAACACGATGACCAGTTACGTCAAGCAATCTCTGTTGGTTGTAACCTATCCTCGATCAAATTTGTGATAGACCATTTGACCTGACTGCAATTGCTTGTATTGTTGGTTGTAATAAAGAATGTACTTAAATACTTACATGTACTTACATGTTTAAGTATGTTACACACATTTACTTAACATCGTCAGTTGATATTTCGTCATTTGATAGTGACACTTAGAAAATGCAATGTACCGGTAATAATCATGTTTATGACAATATTGTTGTGTAAATTTATCAGTGATTATAAGTAATTGTAATTGTAATCGAACATTTACATAGCGCCACTTCAAAAGAACTCCTCAGAGTAGATGAAATTGTCTATCAAAACATTAATGATAATAGTCACACTAATTCCAATGAAGGTTATAATGACAATATTAGCCATTGTTTTAGTTAGTAACAGTTTCATTGTGATGATAATGGATGATGCTGACAATGGCTTTCTTATATTTACGTTCAGCTTCGTGAAAAGAAATCAGCTCGCGTTCAGGCGGATGATCCGATCAGCTTCCTTCAGCTGCTTTCCAAGAACGACTTTGGCGCCACAGAGGTAAGTTGAAGAAAACACCATAGATGCTAAAAATGGTACTTTCTGCTGTTTAGACACATTTTCCTATTTCACTTGACACAGGATAACTTTTTAGTTTAGAGGTTTGGAACATATGACTTAGGATAGAATTGTTTTCACTTGACGAAATTGTATACCTTTAAAATGGAGCATGAATCTTTATTTATGAGCAAGTTCAAGCTGAAGCATCTTTTGTCTTGGTGCATAATTCTTTGGAGATTATTTACTTCAGTTGCAGCTGGAGACTGAAGCGTAAAACTCGTGGTGATCTGTAAACTTGATAATATTATGGAAGAGAAACTTGATGATCATGTCATTTCATTTCAGAACATGTTCGATCTGACGCTGTCGCAGGCTTTGGGAATGGGAGGGAAAAAGGAATCGGATTTCTCGGCTTCTTCGAAACTGAACAAGGTAACTGATTAGTTTTTTACTCCAGGCCCCACTGGCCCCAGCATTATCATGTCTGTGAGTTGGAGCTTTTTAAACTGCTGTTACCTTGTACTTTTAGGACTGGTGTTACCTTGTACTTTTAGGACTGGTGTTACCTTGTACTTTTAGGACTGGTGTTACCTTGTACTTTTAGGACTGCTGTTACCTTGTACTTTTAGGACTGGTGTTACTTTGTGCTTTTAGGATGGCTGAATGCCTTGTAATTTAGTATTTTAGGACTGGTGAATGCCTTGTAATTTTAGTCCTGGTGTTACTTTGTACTCTTGCAGCTGGGAAATTCTTGTAACATGTTCCTGCCTGTCTCTTGTCATAGTTTGACTAATTATGACAAACAATAGCTCTACCAATTAATCATTTACTACTAAAAGAGTCTTGCACTTGTTAATTGATTGTTAAATAATTTGAATAGCAGATGAGAAATTCGCATGACATGGAAATGATAAAATAAGATGAACTCACGATCAAGCATGTTAATAATTTTGAAAATAATGAATAAATCTCAAATTCAGGTTAGCTCAGTATATATTTCAGTGAGTACCTTATCTTCGGTGAAATACTAAATAAATTAGCATAGCAAACTGAAGGATTTTCTTGTCATTGAATAGGACATAAATTAATAACTTTTTTGTGGATGTTGACGGGTTTTTGTGTGTATGTTGACATTGTTGAGTTTTGTTGATGTTTTTTTGTTTGTTGGATGTTGACATTGTTAAGTTTTGTTGACCTTACTTTGTTGTCTGTGCAGGTGACGCAGTTGACTGGTTTTTCCGATCCAGTGTACGCAGAGGCGTACGTGCACGTCAACCAATACGACATCGTTCTTGACGTTCTCATCGTCAACCAGACCAACGACACTCTGCAGAATCTGACGCTGGAACTTGCGACTCTCGGTTCGTTGAACGTGAAACCTTAATTTTTTTCTTCTTGCTCCTTTTTTGTGGCCGCGGTTTTAGTCGTCATTTTCTTTCATTTGTTCTTTTGAAGCACAATTTTTTAGACTAAAAAGAATTAAATTGGAAAAGATTCAGATCTTTTGATTTGAGTGTGTTGTCTGCCACATTGTGGTTGAAATTGGTTGCAAATTCATTAATTCATTCAAGAATTTCTATAGCGCCTCTACAAGTGAGACTGTTCAGAAGAGCTCTCAACTGTAGCACGGCAGAAAAATACAGTTTTTAGTGGAATTTTAAAAAGGCATTTATCAGCAAATTATGTAAGATACTGTTTTATTTACTTAAGTAGCAGTTCTAATCCTTTTGGGTTTGTTTATTAAAAGGTGCAAATTGCAAAACGTTGATAGTTAGAATATTGCACTCATAGTGATGTTTATAGTTAAGATGTATGACTGTTTCTACACCTGAGTACGAATATGCAATTGTTTGATAAAGAATATACTCACGAGTCTCAGTGTCTTTCCTGAGACATCGTATTTCATTAGTGGATTTAGTTATTCACTGTGTGCTCTATTGTATTGTACTGTATGGTATTGTATCTGACTATTGTTGAATAATGTTGAATAATGTCAGTAGCAGATAATTCAAAGATGAAAAGTTTAAGAAACTTTTACATTATTCATGTATCCTAATTAGGCGTAAAAAAAAAGTGTTGTGTTTCCGGTAACGCGACCGACCCATTTTTAGGGCCGCGACCCAAATATTTTTGTAAAAAAATTTTTTTAACAAAAATATTTTTCAAAAAAAATTTTTTTTCCCAAAAAAAAATTTAATTTTTTTTCAAATTAAAAAAAAACACATTTGTATTGACATAACATAAGAGACGTCAACAAAATGAAATTAATAGGACTGTTTCTAGAGCAGTTTTAGGTGCAGACAGTCGGGAAATAGGCAGTTTATACTTGCTTAGAACACATACTTTGTTTCAGCGTGCAAAAAAGACTAGTGGGGTATACTTTTTCGGATAGTCACTGCATAAAAATATTTTACAAAATAAAAATTCTTTCCGACCTACCTACCCAATTTTTTTTAGCTCTGTTACCGGAAACACAACATATTTTTTTTGGCCTTAGCATTTTATCATGCTCTATATATCTTATTAACTTTGCTTATAATAAATATTTTGTGCTGCAGGCGATCTGAAGTTGGTGGAGAAGCCTCAGCCAGTGGTCATGAGTCCACAGGATTTCACGAACATTAAGGCGAGCGTCAAAGTCGCGTCCACAGAAAACGGAATCATCTTTGGAAACATCGGTAGATAATAAAACTGACTTTGTGTCATTCAAATGCACACACAGCAATATACAACATGGCTTTTATTATCTATCACCCCAATGATAGTGGTTTTCAGCACATGGAATTTTTCCATTTGGAGAAGACATAGTGCGTGAACAGTGCTGTTTCGAATTCTGCGAAATCACCTATAAATGTTCAACCTGTCCTTGCCTGAGGCATTAATGTTTTACCTTGGCCTTTAAAATGTGGGCTCTTGTGGGGTCATATATAATAATTATATCATTGTCGCACAGCGAGTTTCATCTCCAGATGTATTATGAAGAGGATTATTATTATTATTTTGGGTGATTTATTAAGCAGAAAGTGGTCTCTTTTCTTCACCGTGGTTACATAGATCTGTTGCGTGTGGTGTGCAGCAGTGATGGTCACAAATCCGATAAGATTCTGAGTTCATTTTAGAAATTTATGTAGCATCTTTTCATGAAGCCAACTGGTTTCTGTGTTTTAGTGTATGACGTGACGGGTGCTGCCAGCGACCGCAACAGCGTCGTACTGAACGATATCCACATCGACATCATGGACTACATCGTCCCAGCGTCGTGTACAGACACCGAGTTCCGTCAGATGTGGGCGGAGTTTGAATGGGAGAACAAGGTTGCCATCAACACAAACATCACTGACCTTCATGAATATCTCGATCACCTGATCAAAAGCACGAACATGAAGTGCCTCACTCCAGACAAGGTGAGTGATGCGGAAAGTGATTCTCAGTTGGAAAACGTACTGTACTATGTCTGTGCGTGATAGGAAGAGTGCTTTCAGAAATAGGAAGGGAGCGAAAATTAGTTATCTAATGTTTTCTTTTTTTCTCTTGTTGGCATTCTTTTGTGTAACAGATGGGTCGAAATGGGCATTAACCCTTTGCCGACCAATGTCCAGCGATTACAGTTATTGTTGTTGTTATTATTATATTATTATTGAGCTTCTATGATTATTATTGTTATTATTATCAACTTATCATTATTATTAGCATTGTTACAAAGGCAATGTGGAAGAAATTATTATGTGGGCCGAGTTATAATAATAATAATTGTTATTATTATCATTAATACAGTAATTTTGTGTAGCACGCTATAGGCACACTACCCAGCCCAATCTTGTACTGTATATGTTGTGTTTAATCAAACTAGGTACCATGCTTCTGGTGCTATTTTAGTTGATTATTATTATTACTAATATTGCATCATTATTCGATTAATTAACGTACTCGTGTGTTGCGCTATGCTTGAACAGGCATTGCGAGGTGAATGTGGATTCATGGCGGCCAATCTGTACGCTCGATCGATCTTTGGAGAAGATGCTCTGGCCAACCTCAGCATCGAAAAGCCAAACGATCAGGCGGAAGCGACTGTCACTGGACACATCCGTATACGAGCGAAAAGCCAGGCGAGTATTACGAGAGTAGCCAAGGGTTTAATTGGTGCCACATGAAGTTGAATGTTCCGGGTTGTTCCCCCTTTCAGACAGGGTGCTTAATTTTAAAGGGAGCTCTTAAAAGATCTTGCTTTTGGTCTCTGTCCGTGCAAGACCCGAAGTGCTGAGTAATTGCAAGTGAAGGACTTGCTCAAGGTCCCTACGCGGCGGCTTGAGGTGGATTCGAACCTGCAACCTTCCAGCTGCAATGCAATGAACGTACCCAATACAGCACCAAACACACCCACAATGTGAATAAGTGACTTAGTTCTTGTTGGCTGACTTGCTTATTCCTATTCTCTGACCTTGGCTGTTGTTTGTTTTCAGGGTATGGCGCTGAGCATGGGAGATAAAATCAATCTATCACAGAAGAAGAACAAGCAAGCCCAGTGAAAAGACAATGGGACAATTATTGTGGGCAATGGGAAAAAGTCATTCATGTCTTTAATGCATGCACTGCTGCATGCGTTCATTAACTATTCCGTGTAATAGGTTTCTAGATTGGCAGATATTCATGAGTATTAACTGGTGCTAGGTGTCACTACAACTCATCAGAATTGATAAACGATTAGGAGTTTTAATTAATTAATTAATTAACTGATTAATTAAAATGGATATATGATTGAAATTCATTTCATTGTTGTTTCTGTAATTAAATTAAACTAATATAGATTGTTTCAGGTGTATTATTTTAGTAAAACAAACTTGATTCTGTCGATTTAATTTAATTGTACTTCATTCGAGTCTTTTCTGTGGAAATTTTGATTAATTATGAACAGTTTAATGGAAGAAATTTTGTTTTATGTCTTGGCTCGTGTAATGTTGCGTTAGGAATTCAATATTCAGATGACCAAATTCAAATTATATTTATTTCGTTCTCAGCACGAAAGCAATAAATTCGTAACTTTCTCTGTTGTAGGATAATTCCTGGGACAATTGAATATTTAATTGATTGATTGACTGACTGACTGATTGATTGATTGATAAATAGGATTGATTGATTGATTGGGATTTTGAACTCTAAAATGCTGCTATAGATAGTTAAAAGTCGTGCCAGTAGATCTTGTGCGTGTTGCTGAGTGAGATAGGTCTGCTGTAACAACAGTTCAGAAATTACTGTGACACTCATTTAAAAATGCGTGTAATCCATTGTAATAAATCGAGATTGAAGGTTTCCTGTCTTTTGTCTTTTGAAAGAAACATTTTGGCGTGTGTATGGCAATTGAATTTTCTGTTTTTCACATCCTGTTTGATGCAGTGGTGCTCTGACTCTGTCACTCTGACATGTAAATGCCAAAGTCTCAGTACACGTCCATGCTGGGGTTTGGAGCACTTCTGAGTAGGTGCCTTGAGTGGGTGCTATATAAATCTCTCTAATGAATGACTGAATGAAAGTCAGTGCATTATCAATCCAAGTTCAAGGCTTTCAGGCTTTGAGAGTTTTCTCAACCAGATAAGTAATGTTAGCCTTTTCCCCTCTGCTTGAGGATAAAAATACTGCAACAGTTTCCTGTGCTACCTAAAGCTGATAGTATTTTACTTGTGCTTTTTATGGTATGGTATGAACAGGGCATTTTTTAATGTGCAGTTGTACACAAAATGTGCAGTTATAAAAGCTCTTCTGCACAGTTAAAACTAGCAAAAATGGTCATTGTCCTCCGATTGGAAGTAATTCACCATGGATGATGGGAAAGGAAAGAAGGAATTGTAGCCTACAGTTATAAAAATTCCTTTAAAACAGCCCTAGGTATGAATCTGGGCAAAGGCAGTGAGTTATCTACAAGGCAAATTTTTTTGATGCATCGACATTCCAACTAGGGAATGTAATCCAGGGTTTGGGATCCTTGGAATCCCGGACATTTTACAATCCCGTAATACCGGGATTGACAAACATGGAATCCCGTTTTTCGGGATTACAGCAATTCGGATTTTTTAAATTAAATTACTCTACCCATTTTGCAAAAATTATTTGGTCAATAGACTCCAAAAATGACGCCATAGTGAAGGTAAGCTGGCAGCCAGCAGAACACCCCAGAGGGTGGCTAGAGGTAGGCGTTTCTCAGTGATCAGGCAGCGAATTTGGGTTTGCCCCTCCCATTTCTTGCTTGCTTCATGATTACAGTCAGGGCTGTTTTAAAGGAATTTTTAGAACTGCACAACCCCTTCTTTCCTTTCCAATCCTCCATGGTAAATTACTTCCAATTGGAGGACAATAACCTTTTTTGCTATTTTTAACTGTACAGAAGTGCTTCTACAACTGCACAAATCCATTTAGAACTGCAAATTTTGTGTACAACTGCACGTTAAAAAGCCCTGAGCTAGACTAGCCTGCAGGATGGTCACTCACTGTTGTATATTGACTAGCCTGCTACCTTGTGTTCTTCGCGCTGTGGTCATAGGTCACCTCGTCGTATGCAGACTTGCAGAGGGCTATTACCTATTCAGAGTGATCCCAGTTAAAGAGGAGGGATCTGAGTTGAGCTCAACTCAAGGCAATCTAGGTCAAAGGAGAGACCAGAGAGCAGACCATGGCGGGGAAGGAGAGGGGGTCTCGCTTGGTTGGATGGATCCAGATTTGACCCAAGATTCTTTGAATAGATCTTGGATTTGACCAGGGCCTATGTCAAAATGTTTCCCTGGACAGTAATTTGTTTGGCATAGTACAGCACTTCAATTTCACTTGGTTGCCTAATGTGAATAGAAGCGGCTGGTCGTAGGCCTATCTTCCTCCATTTCGCTCTCTTCCTCCACACCCTCCATTTCGCCCTCTTCCTCCACACTCTCCATTTCGCCCTCTTCCTCCACACCCTCCATTTCGCTCTCTTCCTCCACACCCTCCATTTCGCTCTCTTCCTCCACACCCTCCATTTCGCTCTCTTCCTCCACACCCTCCATTTCGCTCTCTTCCTCACACCCTCCATTTCGCCCTCTTCCTCCACACCCTCCATTTCGCTCTCTTCCTCCACACCCTCCATTTTGCTCTCTTCCTCCACACCCTCCATTTCGCCCTCTTCCTCCACACCCTCCATTTCGCCCTCCTCCTCCACACCCTCCATTTCGCCCTCTTCCTCCACACCCTCCATTTCGCCCTCTTCCCCCACACCCTCCAATTCGCCCTCTTCCTCCACACCCTCCATTTCGCTCTCTTCCTCCACACCCTCCATTTCGCCCTCTTCCTCCACACCCTCCATTTCGCTTTCTTCCTCCACACCCTCCAATTCGCCCTCTTCCTCCACACCCTCCATCTCGCTCTCTTCCTCCACACCCTCCATTTTGTCCTGTTCCTCCACACCCTCCATTTCGCCCTCTTCCTCCACACCCTCCATTTCGCTCTCTTCCTCCACACCCTCCATTTCGCCCACTTCCTCCACACCCTCCATTTCGCCCTCTTCCTCCACACCCTCCATTTCGCTCTCTTTCTCCACACCCTCCATTTTGCTCTCTTCCTCCACACCCTCCATTTCGCCCTCTTCCTCCACACCCTCCATTTTGCCCTCTTCCTCCACACCCTCCATTTCGCCCTCTTCCTCCACACCCTCCAATTCGCCCTCTTCCTCCACACCCTCCATTTCGCTCTCTTCCTCCACACCCTCCATTTCGCCCTCTTCCTCCACACCCTCCATTTCCCTCTCTTCCCCCCGCGTAGTGACTCGTATGGTCTGGCAACCCTGCCAATATTATTTAATTGATTTACAGTGTGATATTCTTCACGATTGTTACTTGTTTATCCAACGCCTGAAAATTCGTGAAATCCTCTAAACTATTGTCAACCGCCATTTTTAATGCAAGAACGACACTTCCGGCAGTGACCTTATAGGTCATTGAGGTCACTTCCGGACTGAATTGACCTGACCTATATTGAGATGTCAAACCCGCTTATTATATAATAACAGTAGGCTACGGGTTCAATAGAAAGTTCACTCGGCTTACGACGACAAAGACAGTTACCGTTGTCAGAAATAATTCTTGGCATATTACAGCGGTTCATATTTGACCTAATTTTTTACTCCCATAGTAAATGTCATACGTCAGATATAACGTCACTGTGCGGCGCATTGTCGGATATGACGTCAGAAGCCAGGAGTTTAATTAAGCATTGCTGGCATTCATAAATTTTTTAATCTGACATAATTATGTTGCTTAGTAATATTATAACGGGTCATCCTTGAATTTCTGTCCTATCGCAGTCTCGCAATTTTTTTTATTATTTAGCGCAGTTTCGTTGTCGCTGACAGAATTGCAGCGATGAGTAGAATTGAATTACTCATCGACCACCAGGTGGCGCTTGACGTTGAAACACGGCGTCCTCTGTCGGCCAAATTCGTCATTTTATCTGTAGAAATACATATGCAAATTATAGACCCAAAATATTATCGATATTTCCAACACATGTAGGCCCATGTGCAATGTGCATGTATGTTCATGTATTTATGTGTGCGTAGGCCTAAGTATCACATTATACACGGTGTCCCGATAAAAAAGTAGAATCCTAAAAATGTCATAATTGGGTCAAAACGTTTATTATTTGTCTGAAATTTTAAACGAAACAACAATGACCATTATTATCTACTTATCATACCTATCTATAATAGTGTACAGTTTCTGATAATCTCCTCTTTGTATGTGCACTTGTTATAGCGCCCCTTCAAGCTCTCTCTCTACTCAGAGGTGCTCCCGATGCAGAGCGGACACTGCATCGGAGTTTCACGCCGAAGCGCTGAGCAATTGTAAGTGAAGGACTTGCCCAAGGTCCTTACGCGGGGAGATGGATTCGAACCTCGGACCTTCCGGCTCCAAGGCAACGACGCCACCACTACACCACCGCGCCCCACGAATTATAGACCCATGTGCATGTATGAATAGATCCTTATAAAGACGGTATATGAGCGGACGAGCATTATGAATGGAGTTTGTAGACCTACTCCCTCGTAGGTCTATAGGCTAAAATCTGACTTGCCTCTTGTAGATGTGAATTGGTAGTTGGCCAGGAAGCCAGTGGCGTCGTAGACCTCGTTGGACTTGAATGTGACGCGGAAGAAGCTTCCGTCCGATGTGACGGTGGTTCGGCCGCGGATGGATTCCGCTGAGCCGCACAGTCGCGACATCTTGCGGTCGGTGACGTCTATGTTGAAGTTGGAGAACTCGATGAAATCGCTGTGCGTGTCAACAAGGCAACTGCAGGCAACAGACAGGCAACACACGTCAACCAGTCAACAACTCTTTATCATAGGGGTTACCGGGGTTAGGCCTACATATTATGGGAATATGCAGGGTGAGAATTGCCGCGGGGTTGGGGGTTTCAGCCCCCCAGTTTTTCTTAGAGCCCCATGTTAAAGTATGTTTTTACCCCAATTCCAAGTGGACAATGGTCCAACCTCCCCAGTTATTTTTCCACAATTTTCACACTGGAAATATGAGTCTATGGTCCCATGTAGCCTATAGGCCTACTAAGCAGGGTTTTAAAAAAGTTTGTTGGCGATACAATCTGATGACCTTTTTTTAAGTCATCCACTTGAAATTTGGCCTTCCTGCTGCATATTTTTCACTGCTGCACAAGCCGTTCGTTCCATTTCGCTCTTCCCTGGAAAACCGGCTGCAGTTACCTTTTCCCACTGATTATTACCATAGGCGTACGAGGCGGGGGTCCAAGAGGGCAAATGCCCCCAACATTCGGGCAAGTGAGGTTTTCGAGCAAAGAGTAGCCTCGGACGACTAAAAAAGAAAAAAAGGTCGTCAACTTTTTCCGGATATATTTTTCGGGCAAAAGTCAAATCTTTGCCCCCCACTCCTGAAAACTCCTGTACGCCTATGATTATTACTGTACAAGATTGCTTTTACAACTGCACAATTTTTTTTAGAACTGCACGTTAAAAAGCCCTGCCCTTATAACTACGCAGACATAGACATAATTATCTAGAAATGTAGGTCCTATTGAGTTTTGTCAGGGCGATCATGAAACAAAAGAACAGGCCTATACAATATACAATACAATAGTAAGCTTAATCCAGGGCTGTTTTAAATAAATTTTTAGAACTGCACAATCTCTTGATTCTCTTCTTTCCTTTCCATCCCGCATGGTAAATTAGCCTACTTACAACCGGAGGGCAATGACAATTTTTGCTAGTTTTAACTGTAGCCTACATAAATGCTTCTACAACTGCACAAATCAATTTAGAACTGCACATTTTGTGTACAACTCTACGTTTAAAAAGCTCTGCAGTAATCTGTAAACACAAATTCGACCACAACTGTTTTACGACAACTAAACACAGGAAAGAAATCGGCTGTTTTTAAGGAATTTTTAGAACTGCACAACTCCTTTCCCTTCCCATCATCCATGGTAAATTACTTCCAATCGGAGGACAATGACCTTTTTGCTAGTTTTAACTGTACAGAAATGCTTCTACACTCTACACCTGCACATTCACAAATCCATTTAGAACTGCACATTTTGTGTACAATTGCACGTTAATTAAAAAGCCCTGTAGTAATATGTAAAATACAAATTCGTCCGCAGCTGTTCTACGACAGCTAAACGCTTCAAGATAGAGATGTGCTGACCTAGGCGGAATGCCTTCGACATCGAAATGCTGGAATGATATGTGAACGCGTTCTCCCGTCCGTCCGTAGAACAGGTAGTGGCACTCGGTCGTCCTCGGGTACGTGCCCGGGTAGTTGGGAGACGTGAACGAACCGTTCGACGACTTGTTGCTGAGAAAGTCGAAGCCGCAAACTGTGTCCGTTCTCTGCTCTCCCGTCTTTATTCCGAAATCTAAACCGTAAACATTGCAAGCAATTAAAAAGAGAAGCTTTTGAAGTCGAAACGATGCAGGTTGCCTATTGGTAATTGGAATTGCTATGATACGCGTAATATTATTAGGTGGTATTGTATGTATGTATGCGTGTATGTGAGCATTTATATAGCGCTTTATAGTAACCTCACGAAGGCGCATTGGTAAGGAATATTGCTGTGTGTATAAAATGCTAGGCCTACAGCAAAACCTTTTCAAGTGCATGTAAAAGAATACACTCAAATGGATAGCGAAAGACATAGACGGACAGAGACAGAGACAGAGACAGGCGAATAAGTAGACGAACAGACTGTGTGTGTATAATGTATATACGTGGCTGCATACGTAAGTCGGTCATATATAAGTCATGTCCATAAGTTATACTTCTTTTCTTGCTTTGGAAAAATTTACCTCGCAATCTCCGATCCCCGTAAATCCGTAATGAAATTCTTGGTCATTCTATGCCCCTTGCCCGCAAGCGTTTGAAAACCACTATCTTTGCTGGCGCTGTGGTCCTGTCAGGTCATGAGCGCCTCTTAGGAGTTCCTCTTGAAGCGGCGCTGTATAAATTCATGACTACGATTAGCCTACTTAAACAACAGATCGTCCATCGACTGACTCGTTATGAAGCTGTAGATTGCTCGGAATCCGCGAGGTGGCGTTGGCGCCGTCCTGACGGTTCCTCCTGTCGTGAACATGACCTCCAACTCATGCCCGCTACTCATGAGAGTCGCAGGACTCGTGCTGCCGCAGAAGATACCGATCTCACGAGGTCGACCGTCGATCATGACTCGTGCCACGAACTTGTCGACGCCTTCGCAGCTGTAGCATGAGTAAATAAAATAATTCATCTACGATTAAAATTATGATTAATTAAAAATTTAAAACTAGAATTTGACTAGAAGTCTGCAGGTCGTGATGATGATGATGATGATGATGATGATGATGATGATGATGATGATGATGATGATGATGATGATGACGATGATGACACAAGGATGATTGTGATGATGATGATTACGACGACAACGCTCATGATGACTATGATGATGAGGACGACGACGAGGATGATGCCAAAAATATGATTGTGATGATGACGATTACGACTACGACGACGACGATGATGATGATTATGATTATGATCATTTGTAATGATTATGATGATGATGATGACGACGAAGACGACGATGATGATGACGACGATGACTTTTCCGCTGCTCACTCGGGATAGTCGTGTTCATCCGACGGATGTGCAAGGTCAAGGTCGGTGATGGTAAGCTGGACACGTTCCCTGTCGCCATGGGAACGAAAGAGGAAGCGACAGGCGACGAACGGAGGGTAGGGGAGGGGGTAGGACGGAGACGAGAAGGTTCCTCGGGACGACGGTAGGGGCGCCAGCTGTCCATCAACGCCACTCGTGTATTCAGAGCCACACAGGGGTGTCTCTACAATGGGAATAACACAGTCATATGAATGAGTGGATGGGTGAAAGGGTTAGTGGGTGGTGGAGAGATGGGTAATAGGTGGATGTATGGGTGGAAGAATGGGCGAAATGTTGGGTGAGTGGTGTATGGATGAATGAAATACGGATGACTGGATTGAGGGATGCACATGTGAGTGGATGATTGGTTGAATGGATGGATAGATTGATTGATTGATTGATTGATTGATTGATGGATGGATGGATGGATTGAATGATTGTATGGACGATTGAATAGATGGGGGAATGGATGTAGGCCTATGGATGGATGAATGGGTGGGTGGGTGAATGGATGGATTAATAGATGGATGGATAGGTGAATGGTTGGATGTGTGGATGGATGACGGATGGATTGCAGGATTGATAGATGGATGGATGAACGGATGAGTAGATGGACGCATGAAAGGTTTAAAGGCAAACAGGCAATCAGTCAATCGGAAAATAAATAATCTGTTGACCAACCAATGTTATTCATGCATGCATTCATTCACTCTTTCGTAGATAGACAAACGAAGACAAGGGAAGAGAGACACACACAGACAGACAGACAGACAGACAGATAGCCAGACAAACAGACAGACAGACAAACAAACAGACAGACCTGGCTTCGAAGGTGGCGTAGAGTTGTCGTCGGTGTCCGTTGTCAGTCTGTGATTGGTCCACGGATCGATGTAGGCTAACGGAGAATCACCCGGAATATACGGATCGATGGATGACGCTAACGTGTAAGACACACAAACACAAACAAACACAATGGTCACACTCACAGAAACATTGACGAAAACAACTAGACATAGAGTCTACCGACAGAGACAAATAATAACTGATCGACAGAATATAATCTGAAAATTGAAAGAATCGACAGTGATGATATGATGATGATGATGTTGTTGTTGTTGTTGTTGTTGATGATGATGATGAGGATGATGATGAGGATGATGATGATGATGATGATGATAACGACGACGATGATGATGACGGCAACGATGATGGCAATGATGATGATGATGATGATGATGACAACGTTGTTGTTGCTGTTGATGATGATGATGACTATGATGATGATGATGACGACGATGATGATGATGACGACAACGACGAAGATGATGATGATGACGACGACGATGATGATGATGACGACGATGATGATGATGATCATGATGATCATGATGTTCAATTATGATAATGATCATAGGCGCCGAGTTGACCCGAAGAGTGGGGGTGCCCAAAAGAATGTGAAAATATGCGCGCGTGAGCGCGCAAAAATTTTTTTACCCTTTTTTTATAGGAAACTTATTGAAATCACCACTGTTCATAGGCGGAGACTTGGTCCTGGTTTGAAGGGACGAACTCGCGGCCAAAGTATGATCGCCGAGATACACAGCGCCGAGCAGGGAAGGGGTTTGGGAAGGGGGATGTGCTCCTCCTCATTTTTGATTTTTTTATTGCCACACTGCGATGGCAGAACCTTAGGCTGTCATTTTAACGTCATGACATCTTTGTCAAAATTTCCTATTATCTCATTGCTTAAAGACATGATTTAAAACTTCAATAAAATAATGTTCTTCCCAATTTAATTTTTTTTATCCTTCTTTGCATAGGCATGTAGCCTATGCCTACTTCTCTTGGAATCCACACAGAAGTAAAACACAGTCTTCGTTTTCATGGGCGTCTTGGAGCACTCTTCCCCAATTAGGTCAACAGACTCAAATTTTGCACAAGAAATCAGACAATTGGCCACTGTTTATTGAACCCATATTAACACTGCGGAATAGTTTTCAAATAGTCTTTCATTGCAAGTAGTTTTGAAAGACAAAACAATATCCCGTTTTTATGATGCTGGGAGGTGACTCTCGAGCACTGAATTAAGAACACTATTGAGCATGTATAGGCCTACACTATTAAGCCTAAAGAAACAATGTCATTCAAATCGTCGCCTTCGTCCGTAATAAAAAAAATGACGGAAGCGGATCGAATATAGGCAGGATATCGGGGTTTCCTCGCACTCGCTGATCGGAGGACCAATGGAGTTCAGACTACCAGATGGGATAAAACTGGAGAAATTGTAAGGTAAACTAGCTGAGATTTAAAAAGTATATTAAAGATGGAATGATTTTTATAGATAAGCAATCCAAACAGACAAAAAAATCTTAAAAGCACATCTTGCCGGCTGATTTCAGGTGGTGCCCATGCATATGCGGGCCTCGCATGGCCAATTTCTGGTGGTGCTGAGCACTCACGGGCCTCGCAGAGTCGGCGCCCATGATAATGATGACAACGACGACGGTGGTTTTTCTACCTGCCGTTGTAACAGATGAAGTCGTCGTCGTAACGAATTCGTTGGCGTCGCTTGTGTTCAGTTGACTGTTGAACATCGTTGACAGCTGCTGTATCTGTGGTGGTCTGAGTAGACCAGAGGACGGGACGGGGGTCCTGGAAGAGACCCTGAGCGGAGGAGCAGAACCACGACGGAACTCGTAGGTCCCAGCGAAGCCCTGGTCCGTCCCACCATCGCTCCGGAACTCAACGGTCAGCTGGGATCCGGAAGAGGACGAGGACGAGACCTGGAGTGGAAGCGGAGGAGGTTGTTGCGTCCTTGGATCCTTGGAGGATGGATCGGAGACGTCCAGACGGCCACAGATGCGTAGCAGGACGGAAGGATCGGTTGAGGTGTAGTTGGTTCCATCTACGACCGTCACGGAGTCACCGAGACACCTGGAATGACATATTAGCACTTAAAAACTGTTCCATTTGACCGTGCTGGAGTCGGGAGCGCCTCTGAGTAGTTCCTTGAAGAGGCGCTATATAAATACTTGAATGAATGAATGAATGAATGAATGATCGTACGGGGTGGGTAAGGTTAGGCGTGGTTACCTTGGAGAGACCGGGTAAGGTTAGGTAACGTGAGGCTATAGGCAATTTGATGGGGTAGGATGAAAATTTATATTCTGGAATTGTTTGTTTGGCATTGTATAAATTATGCAGTGATACTAGCATGTATGCATGTACATGTATGTTATGTACTTATGCAAGTATGTGTGTATACGTAGGTATGTATGTATGTAGTATTTATGTGTCACAGACTCACAGTGTATAAAACGCCTCTTCATCAAAGAGGTAACATTCATGCGTCTCGATAAAGGACGAAAGAAGATAGGCATACATATCGCGAGTATACCATACAGACGCGCAGTCCCATATCAGCCTCGCACTTATTGGATTGAATTTTTACAAGTTTCTTTACTTTTTCATTTCTTTCATTCTTTTATTAAAAAATTATTGGCTGCGGTGGATTGAATTTTTACAAGTTTCTTTAATCATCCTATTCACTCTTTCTTTACGAATGGTCGCGGTAGGCCAGCAAGAGCTCAATAAAAGGAAATATACCAACATCTACATGTATGAGAGTTCAAATAATGTCTGCACTTCACAGAGACATTTTAACAACAATTATTATAATAAATTATATTGGCTTCGTGCAATAATATTGCACTGTGATTACTTTGTGCCTGGAGCGTTGTAGGAAGCGAGTCTGATATTCTGGAAGGCAACGACGACCCTCTCGTCTCTCATTCCGTGGAAGACGTAGAGACATCGAACCCCTGGCGGGTAGTTCTGAGGGTAGAGCGGCGAGAAGAAGGAACCACGCTTCACGTTCTTATTGCTGTAGAAGTCATAGACGCATGAGAAACCCCAACGACGACTCGCGCCAACCATCTCGAACTGACCTACATTGTATACAGACGAATGAATGAATGAATGAATTAATTAATTAATTAATGAGTGAATGAATGAACGAATGAATGAATGAATGAGTGAGTGAGTGAATGAATGAAAGAAAGAATTCATGAGCATATGAATGGACGAGTGAATGAACGAATGAATGAGTGAGTGAATGAATGAATGAATGAATGAATAAATGAATAAATGAATAAATGAATGAATGAACGAACGAGTGAATGAATGAATAGAACAACGGATGCATCATTGATGAATGAATGAATGAATGAATGAATGAATGAATGGATGAGTGAGTGAGTGAATAAAGAAGGGAAGAGAATTGACGAACGAATCGTTCACTTTTTCGCTCGCTCACTCACTGACTCACTCGTGCACTCACTCGTTCACTCAGTCACTCACGCAGCACACTCACTATTTCAGTCAACACCGGTTCACTCAATCATTCGTTCACTGACAAACTCACTCACTCACTCATTCATTCGCTCGCTCATGCTCACTCTCCAACTCACTCTCCAACTCACTCACTCACCCATTCACTTATTCACCCACTCATTCAATTACTCGTTCACCCACTCACCCACCCACCCACTCGCTGGACATTCTACTGCGTGTGTGTGTGTGTGTGTGTGTGTGTGTGTGTGTGTGTGTGTGTGTGTGTGTGTGTGTGTGTGTGTGTGTGTGTGTGTGTGTGTGTGTGTGTGTGTGTGTGTGTGTGTGTGTGTTTACCCTTATCGATGAACCTGTAGGTCGCCTTAAACCCAGTGTTGTTTCTTTGGATCCGATCAGAGTGAAACTCAACGATGAGACTTCGCTTCGACGAATAGAATTGTCGCTGAATAGCAACGACATCAAGTCCTCCTCCTCCTCCGCCATCTTTTACTCGATCTCGGCGATCGATCGATAGATTACCGCACAGTACGACGGTGGACTGCTGTAACGCACTGCTGTCGCTCAATTCCGGTCGCTCGAGGTCAAGGTGAAGACGGACGTAGTCTGTGCATCTCGTGATGATGATGCCGCCTACTGTGCTGCACGAATGCATAAGTACACCGGTGTTATGTATTAATAGACACACGGTGTTATGTATAAGTATGCGGTGTTATGTATGAGCAAACAGTGTTCTGCATGAGTACACTGGTGATAATGATGGTTCTCTGCCGGAAGGCAGGTTCATTGACTTTTACGCCCCTGGGGATGAGATGAGTTAGGTGGTTTCCCGTTGCCTTCCCCACAGACAATGATGGGTAAGCAACTTGCCCAAGGTCGCTTCGCAGCAGCTTGCGCCACCGCGTCCCATGCGTGCTAGCCCGAGATATCCAAATCTCTGAATGTCAACTCCCAGCCCGGGGCTTGAACCGCAGTCCGTTGCAACCAACAGACGAATGCCGCTCGCGCTTAGCGGTGTAGCTGTACATAGATAGGCTACAGCCTACACTGTGTCATATGTAAATTAATGGTGTTATGTATAAATGCACGGTGTTATGCCATGCATGCGGAGATACGTAGTGTTAAAGTGCTGCATAACCATAGCTATAGCACACTATTTAGTGCTTCGCGTGACAATAATTCCAAAACATCATTTTGCACACGATGTAATTAGCAGAATTTGCAGTGATACGAGGTGTTATTGGATGTTAATACACGGTGCTGCACACGCTGTGATAATATGCGGTGCTATTATCCTATGCGGTTATACCGTACTTATACGAGATGTAACAACAAGTTGTCATAGCACAGAGATATAGCCTACGCAGTGTTGCGCTTTTTTTATAAATTCTGCCTCGGGAGGTGTAGCAAACTGTAGCATGGTGTAATAATTATATGCAGTTGCTCTTTACCTGTATTCTGCGGTGTTATAATTGCGGTGATATGAGGTGCAGCACAGCGTAATAGGCCTATTTGCGGTGATACGAGTTTGCTTATACACTGCATGTAGGCCGACATTGTAGAGTGAAAAAGTTGTTCTACATCATGTCAAATATACCTCTGACTATCCCACTATTATAATAGTCAGCGCGGTGAAAGCCCTTTGTTACTAATCTTTGCCTTTGAAATGACGCGCTGCAAAAAATCAACTTTTGAATAAGAATTAAAAAATTTGCAATCGCATTCATATACATGTATAGTATATCGAGTCACTTCGCGGCCGCTTTACAATACCAATTGTCAACACCATTGTCTAGGGTAAACAATAGAAATTTAAATTGGTTTTTTCAAAGCGTGATCGCTTCCGTCCTGTTGAATAATATTGCTGCGGGGCTGCTTTTCGCGCGGACGCGGTCGTCATCGACCTGAAAGAAAGGATCGATCATTCGCTGTTTCTGTGATACCAATAGAATAGTCTGCTCCGTTCCACGAATACCAGCGTTGCCACGCCTTGGGTGTTTTCACAAGATCTTGGGTTTTTTGATCCGAACTTGGGAAATGGGGTTTTTGGGGGACGAACTTGGGATTTTTCTTGGTTTTTTTCGACCAAAAATTCTGGGTTTTTTTCGATCCGAACTTTGGGAAATGAGGTTTTTCGGGAAGAACTTGGGTTTTTGACAAAAAATTCAGGAAACTGCGGATATTTCGTAAAGATTTGGCCGGATGACTAAACAAAAGGGGGTCATCAGAATTTTCGGACCGGAAATTCGACAAATTGTTGGTCCGGATGACTAAAAAAGTCGTCAGAATTTTTCGGACGGAAAATTTTTTACATTTTCGGATGATTTGGGCAACTTGGGTTTTCTTGGGTTTTTTCGACGCTCCAACTTGGTTTTTTTTTAGAGTGGCAACGCTGGCGAATACTATCGTCGCCTATTAATAGCAGACTTTGACGATCACACGCAGACGCGTGCTGCTCTGACAAGCGCCTATATATTGCTAATTACTGTCAACCGTTCACACGCACGTACATACTCTCATACATACATGTAGCATACATATACATATAATATATGTATACATAATACATAACACCGCACATTTATATATTATATATATATTACTGTATAACAACTCGCTTTCCGGGCGGAATGCCCGTCCTACATGAGGCCGATGAGGCTGCTGTTGAGTGGCTCTGCTTGAACTGCAAAAGCTAAATAAATAAATTTATATATTATATGTTAAGACAGGAGGCGTCACACTATAAATGGGTGAGGAGGATATTACATATATCGTGGCGGGACAAAGTAACAAACCAAAACATAAGGGAGATGACAGGACAAGAAGACATGGGAACCATCATTAGGAAAAGAAGATTGCAGTGGATGGGACATATTGTTCGCATGGATGAGAAACGAAGAGCTGAACAGGTCATGTATTGAAACGATGGAAGTGAAAGGAAGAGAGGAAGACCATGAAAGAACTGGAAGGACAGTCTATCAAGGACGACTTGAGAGGCCTGGAGATGTCATGGGAAGAAGTTGAAGAACTGGCAATGGACAGGGATGAGTGGAGGAGATGCGTTGCCCGATGTGCACACCTGCACGGGAAGGACTAAGTAACTAAGTAAATATATTATATGTTTATATAATTATATGTACATAATATATATATATATTTATACGCAGTGTATTTATAAGCATGCATACTTATATAGACAATAAGCATACATACATACATATATACATACATACATACATACATACATACATACATACATACATACATACATACATACATACATACATACATACATACATACATACATACATATGTACGTACATACATACATACATACATACATACATACATACATACATACATACATACATACATACATACATACATACATACATACATACATACAAGTCATACATACATGCACCAGTCTATCGTCTCACCTGTTCGGCAAAGGCACTGGAAGGTCAAAGTCGACGAACGTGACCTCAACGATCTCGTTAAGGTCACCGATGAAGGTGTACAGCATGCAGTTGACCGCAGCAGGGTACGGCAGAGGGTGTCGGGGCGACTGGAACACATCCCCGTTGGGGGGACCGTTGCTCTCGTAGACGGCACACTGACAGGCTTCAGACAAACACGCACATACAATGTAGACACCCACAAGTCCCACACAGTGTTAAAAGGGAAAAAAATAAGTGCCTGGACGCCCCTTACCTTTCCAAAAGAAGTGCCAGGACGCCCCTTACATTTTCAGGTGTGCTGGCCAAATAGGCCTAAGTGGCATGACGGCATAGAGATTTGAAAATAAGTGCCAGGACGCCGTCCATGGCGTCCTGTCACACTTTAAGCCTTGGTTCCACATACACAAGGCAGATACAGTAGAATAATGATAAACGAAGCTAAGGCAAGACGGGAACAGTAATGTTAGTGTCAAAGCAAGTTAAAAAGTAAGATAATGTAAGCATAGGCGCCGAGTTGACCCGAAGAGTGGGGGTGCCCAAAAGAATGTGAAAATATGCGCGCGTGAGCGCGCAAAAATTTTTTTACCCTTTTTTTATAGGAAACTTATTGAAATCACCACTGTTCATAGGCGGAGACTTGGTCCTGGTTTGAAGGGACGAACTCGCGGCCAAAGTATGATCGCCGAGATACACAGCGCCGAGCAGGGAAGGGGTTTGGGAAGGGGGATGTGCTCCTCCTCATTTTTGATTTTTTTATTGCCACACTGCGATGGCAGAACCTTAGGCTGTCATTTTAACGTCATGACATCTTTGTCAAAATTTCCTATTATCTCATTGCTTAAAGACATGATTTAAAACTTCAATAAAATAATGTTCTTCCCAATTTAATTTTTTTTATCCTTCTTTGCATAGGCATGTAGCCTATGCCTACTTCTCTTGGAATCCACACAGAAGTAAAACACAGTCTTCGTTTTCATGGGCGTCTTGGAGCACTCTTCCCCAATTAGGTCAACAGACTCAAATTTTGCACAAGAAATCAGACAATTGGCCACTGTTTATTGAACCCATATTAACACTGCGGAATAGTTTTCAAATAGTCTTTCATTGCAAGTAGTTTTGAAAGACAAAACAATATCCCGTTTTTATGATGCTGGGAGGTGACTCTCGAGCACTGAATTAAGAACACTATTGAGCATGTATAGGCCTACACTATTAAGCCTAAAGAAACAATGTCCTTCAAATCGTCGCCTTCGTCCGTAATAAAAAAAATGACGGAAGCGGATCGAATATAGGCAGGATATCGGGGTTTCCTCGCACTCGCTGATCGGAGGACCAATGGAGTTCAGACTACCAGATGGGATAAAACTGGAGAAATTGTAAGGTAAACTAGCTGAGATTTAAAAAGTATATTAAAGATGGAATGATTTTTATAGATAAGCAATCCAAACAGACAAAAAAATCTTAAAAGCACATCTTGCCGGCTGATTTCAGGTGGTGCCCATGCATATGCGGGCCTCGCATGGCCAATTTCTGGTGGTGCTGAGCACTCACGGGCCTCGCAGAGTCGGCGCCCATGAATGTAAGATAAGATAGGCCAGACAAAGATAAGATTGATATCTTGCAGCGTCTGTATTTATAAACTGTTATATTGACTGCAATAGGCAATAATGCTAAAAGAATATCTCAGTAGGTTCTAATTCTATGTCAAAATCTTGCACTGATCGTAGGCCTACTTGTAATGTTCTTTTGAAATCTGGTTGAAACACAGCGACAATTATAAACTGCTGTTGATGATTAACTTCGGAGAATATAGGTGAAATTAAGGCAAATAAAGGTGATTTTAAACGAACTAAATGACTGTTGCACCAAAGCTACTGAAGCAGAAAGTGTCTGAGCTTCCAGTAACAACAATTTGTTTTTCTCTATACACGATGATTTACTTTCTTTTGAATTTTTAATAGTTTACTTTAGTTATAGTAAGATTCTGCATAGGCACGAACAGATGTTATGTATGTTATGTATGTATGTTATGTTATGTATGTATGTATGTATGTATGGATGTATGGATGTATGTATGCATGCATGCATGCATGCATGCATGCATGCATGGATGTATGTATGTATGTATGTATGTATGTATGTATGTATGTATGTATGTATGTATGTATGTATGTATGTATGTATGTATGTATGTATGTATGTATGTATGTATGTATGTATGTATGTATGTATGTATGTATGTATGCATGTATGTATGTATGTATGTATGTATGTATGTATGTATGTATGTATGTATGTATGTATGTATGTATGTATGTATGTATGTATGTATGTATGTATGGATGTATGTATGTATGTATGTATGTATGTATGTATGTATGTATGTATGTATGTATGCATGTATGGATGTATGTATGTATATATGTATGTATGTATGTATGTATGTATGCATGTATGGATGTATGTATGTATGTATGTAGGTATGTATGTATGCATGTATGGATGTATGTATGTATATATGTATGTATGTATGTATGTATGCATGTATGTATGTATGTATGTATGTATGTATGTATGAATGTATGTATGTATATATGTATATATGTATGTATGTATGTATGCATGTATGCATGCATGCATGTAAGTATTTACAAACCTCGGTCGATGTGATAGGAGCTTTCGAAAGCCACGCACGACTCTGGAACTGCAACAGACATTAATAATTACTCTCATTATTTCCTCTGCTCTCTGTGATATGATCATCGGCATTCTCCCTTTGATCGTTCATTCTTTTAAGAGCTTTGATGTGCCGCCTGCACTGCACCAACGAAAGATTATAATTAGCCAAAGACTCGATAATTTTTCTGGAACTAACGTCTTGGTTACTAATCGGCGTTTTCATGAATTTCTCCATAATTATGTTTGAAGTTATTCCTCTGAATCTAATAAAATTCCTGTCGTCATCTTAGGGTGCTTAGCCTCATTTCGAAAAAATTTCGTCAGGTAAAAAGAGGAAGAGCAAGAGCGAAAGGAAAATGAGTATAAGCAGAAATAGAACATGAAGAAAGAGAACAAGGAGGAAAAAGTACAAGAACATAAACATCAAAACCTCAAGAGGAAAAGAACAGGTGGAAAATTACACGAGGAAAAATACCAAGAAATACGAGAACAAGAAGAAAAAGGAACAAGAGGGAGGACAAGAATCAGAACAAGAAGTAAAGAATATGAACAAAAGACCATCAAAATTAAGGGTCTTATCATATAAGTCGGACACCCTTTTGTTCTGACCGAGGTTACTCCGTAACGGAGCGTCACATCTGCATGATGTAAAGTTTATTGTGTAGCTTATCATCTCATTCAACTAATACATTCAGTTAAACCTGGCCAATTTTAAATGAATTCGATCAGGAGTCTGCCAAGTACAACGAGCTGGCGAAATTTGAGTTTTCGGTTTTGGACAATTTGGTTGGTAAACCTGGACAATATTTGATGAATTGACCTTATTTTGTTAAAGTCGGACAATCGATAAACTGTCCGATTTTCATCAAGATCTGTGCCAAATTTAACTGTAAGATAACATTGAACAATGAACATTGAAAATAACTGAAGTAAAATCAATCAAATGTCAGTTATAAGCTTACTTGCCTACATTTATTGAAAATATCGCTCTCAGGGCCTAGCATCAGCCTAGCATGAAAACCTAACTGCAAAGAAGGCAAACAGAGAAGGCCTATGCCTATATAAAACTCGACTACCTACAAAAACCATGAAATATAGATCCAAAAAAGTCGAAAAGAATAAGAACTGTTCTAATAATTATCTGAAACATTCTTAACAAGTAAAAAATAATCATCAGAGACCCCATGATACTATGTCAACGTCTGAACCACACTTATTTTACTAAAATTGTCATGAGGATCGTTAACATTGCCATAGCTTATATGGGCCCAGGCATAACGCTCCACATAAACCAGTTTCCTTTGGCCTTTAATGTGTCTTTAGGCCCATTTTTTAAAACCTTTTTTGTCAATTTCAGGCCTTGGTTTGCCTATGAAGCATTAGCGTGAACCTAGTTTTGTCAAAGTCGGACACATCACAGCAGGGTATAATAATGTTGTCCGACTTTGACACAAGCCTATAATGGCAAAGTCGGACAGCAAATAGCTCTAGTTTCAACCATGACACTAATTCAATATCCTTCAAACAAGTTACGCAAAAAAGATATTATACTGTAATCTATGTGCTAAAAATTCCAACTCTTCCTTCTCGGCAATTAAAATTATCACAAACCCTAACAGTGAATGATGGATTTCACTACGTCAGCTTGCAAAATGCTACAAATCCGACATGTATCGATAGTAATCGACGTCTTAAAATTAAGTCAACGATCCCTTGAAGGTTATGAAGTTTTAATCATAAGATGAACCCTCTGCAAATACAATCTATGATACTGCCACCTGGTGATCGAAGTCACTTCTGCGTGGCAGGTCGGCGAAAATTATGTCCGACTTGACCTGATGTCCGACTTTATGCTAGGTCTCCCAATATCATGAGGAAAAGACCAAACGGAAAATAACAAGAGGCAAGATAACAGAAGAAAAGTATGAAGAAAAAAGAAAATGAAGCAAAAGAAGAAAAAAACGAGAACAAAAGAAAAAGAAAAAAGCAGGAAAAAGAGCAAGAGCGGAAAATAGCATGGAGAAAAAAAGGAAACTTCATCCCAACTCCCTTCTTGGCACAATAGAGGTCTTCCTTTCACACTCTACTCCCAGGGAGCGGTCTCTCAAAAGCAAATGAAGCCTTCATCGGAAGAACCACTAGAGTCCATTTTTGACATTTTTTAGTTATCTGTGTCCTGCCATTCTTAATGCTATAGAGCATGTATTGACAAGTTCCTTTTTCAGAAACTAACGTCAGTCCAAAGTTATAATGAAAATAAAATATAGTGTTCATGCAATAATCACGGAAGTCCATGGACTTCAGTGTTTCTTCCGTGAATTCACATGTAGGCCTATGTATGTATGCATGCATGTATGCAAGCATGCATGTACGTATGTATGTATGTAGGCCTATGTAATTATGCATGTATGCATGTATGTATGTATGTATGCATGCATGTATGCATGTATGGCGCTGAATCATCTGCACTATACCATCATGACTCTAAATAATCCTATTTTAAAACGGAAATCTTACACTGACGATGAAAATACCACATATTGACATTAAGTTACTCACAACACAAGGACAATCCACTAAAATAAAGTTTCACCTTATAAAATTTAATTCATTTTTATTTGGTTATATTATTGTGCTACTGAAAAGCAACTTTGAAATTATCCTAATAGGACAATTCTTGAATATCCTGTATGCACACTGACAACTTGGGAAAAAATGTCTTAAAAATTGCCATTATACAGCATGTTAAAAAAATTTGTATGTGGCGCCACCTAGCTGGTTAGCCAATATAATTTTAACATGTTACAGAGACAACACATATCAACATATGTGCCAAATGTTATTTCCATATTTTCATAGGTGAAGTACATGTACTTGTAGACTTACAAAGTTTATTTTGTGAATATCTCAAAATCGTAAAAATGGACTCTAGTGGTTCTTCCGATCAAGGCTTCAAATAAAGCCCCCGTCGCTTGGAAACTGGGGCAACGTTTGACGATGGAGTAGGTTTTAATCATCGTCTCTTATTCACGCTTCTTGACTAATCAAATCCGACTCAAATCTCGTCTGCTTTTACCCGCAGGCGATCGACCGGTCAGCGACAGATGCAAAGTCGCCAAACAGTGTGGCCACATTGCCACAATGATAAACGATACGTGCAAATTGTTTGGATATATATAGACCAGATCTAGGCATCTCTGGGGGATTTCCACCCCAGGAATTACATTTCCTCTCCCCAAGAAAAATCTTGAACTGTTGCTGACATAATATACAATATTATTATACTTTCCCCTCCCAAAGAAAAAATATGTAACTGCTGCATGTTGACATATACAATACTATTATACAGGGGTGGGTACATAAATTTTCCAAGGAGGAGGCCAAAATTTTGTACCTTTGGTCCGGAAAAAATTTGCTGATCCTGGGCAGAAAAATCTGACGACCTTTTTTAGTCATTCGATCGGAAAGTCAGAAAACGTATACCAATTTTCCATCCTAAAAAAAGCTGATGCATTTTTTGTACAAATCGAATGGGGGCGGGAGCACGATACATGGGCATTTCTAAACGGGGGGATATTCCTCCCCAAAGCAGGGGCAGCGGGGACTAAATTAAATCAAACACTAGTCCAATGCGGCCCCGTCATAGCACGACATATTCAAGACTTTTTCTATTTGACATGGTCGCAGTAGCCTACGAGTAAAAGGACGTGAGCACGACGTATATGGACGCCATAGATGTAAAAAAACCGATGGAAACGGATTAAAAAAAACCCAAACCTCGTTTTATTCGAAAAATAAAATAATAAAAAAGCCGAAACGGAAAATAATTTGACTTTGTTGCATCTTAAACTGCATTTTTTAACTTAAAAACGAATAAAAAAACGGAAAAACTTTCTCAACAACTATGATGGACGCCCATCAATGATCAGACAATAATGTGCTCCTCATAACGCAAGTGTCTGCTGATCACAGCACTTACTTTTGAGAGAGATAGCTTTATACACATGGATTCATCGCTTGATATGTGATTGCCAACGCCACTGAAGGCAAACAATAATTGGGTTTAGAAAATCCAGTTTTGCTCCTCTGCCTATATACATAAAGTCAATGCGACTATAACCATGCACATACATACATGTATATAAGCTTATATAATATCCTATAGGCTATATATATATATACAATTATACATAATATATTGTATACGCATAAGGCAGAGCTTATGTATACATGATATACAGCTATTATATACATATCGTACATATTTTATATAAGCTTACGCATACGGCAGAGCTAACAAAGTATATATTGCGCCTCTGAGTAGTTTCTTGAAGGGGCGCTATATAAATGCTCTGAATGAATGAATATATATATACCATCATTTATATATAAACCATGTAAGCTCTGTATATTATTCGTGTGTAATAGACCGCCCTCTATATATAAATATTTGACCGCCTTCTTCCTTTCTCCGACGTCAAATTTCACGCCTTGCGTGCTAAGAAGAAGTCTCGCCATCCATTCCTTCAGCTAAATCGGATACACGCCTCAGCCACTCGTACGTACGCGCCATAATGTGATAAAGCTGCATTGCTGTAGCTCCTCTATGACCAGCAGACCGCTGGCTAATTGGACTGACAGCCAATCTCGTCTCTATATGCTGTAGATAGGATGACCTCTGTTGTCATGGGAACACGTTCAACGTTGCTGCGCCTCAAGCAAGGGTAGACGTAGGTCTAGTAGTTTTCGTGTCTTGAACTTTCCCTCCGTACCATTGATGTGGTACGGTATAGCCTGTGTTGTCATGAACGCCCGTAGGCCTACATAGGAGCAAATGGGGGGGGGGGGTACTTCACCTGGAAAATTATGTCTTGTCTACTTCTACCTTTTGGGTTTTAAGTTTTAACCATAGCTTTTTTCGCGCTAAAACGCTAATGACGCACACAGTAAAACTTTGTAACAATTTTGCATGCTTTGTAAACCTTGTTTTGTTTGGTCACGGGAAAAAACTTTTTGATTGATTGATTGATTGAAACTGAGAAATTTACATTTATAAACCTCTTTGACAGGAATACCCATATGTTCCTAATTTTCCTGAAACGCATTTTGCAGGCTCTTGCTAACAAATTTAAAAATAGCCACGCGCTTTGTCCCTTCTGCAAAAATACCTGCAACTAACGTACATGTATAAGTCTACCCACTATAGATACACCATTGAGTCCCGCGTGGAGTAGCCTCACTCGCCATTATTCTGTTGGTCACATTAGAAGTCAGAACGAAGGAAACTGTCAAGCAAAGTCCGAAATAATATGATCAACTAATAATTGATAAAAAATGTATGAATGAATTTATGAATATCAACACGCAGTCAAAAAAGCTATAGTCGTCGCAAACGAGGATGAAATAATTTTTATTATTGCGGAGGATCTTCTGTACAATGACGAGACGACATCAGAAAGATGTGGATATAAAAGTCGTATATATAATTATATATATAATATATAATATATTATATGTATATGTATACATATATATATTATATGCATATGTATATGTATAATATTGTATATGTATATATGTATATGTATAATATTGTATATGATTGTATATATATATATGTATATATACGGTAATCGGATACACTTCGAAGCAGCGCAGTCAGTCGGAGCACGTTCGGAAAGTCTTTGATGCACAGCGCTAGATAAATGACGCCCGACGGATTGGAGAATGGACCGTGTCTCTTTTCCCCAGCCTCCTTCTGAGGATCAGGAAGAGAGAGAGAGAGACAGACAGACAGACAGACAGAATGACAGATACAGATATAGAGAGACAGAGAGACAGAGAGACAGAGATATAGAGAGACAGAGAGACAGACAGATACACAGATACAGTATTAGAGACAGACAGACAGACAGAGACAGAAAGAGACAGATAGAAAGAGACAGACAGACATACAAAGAACGACATATAGACAGATAGCGAGAGACAGAGGTAGAGACAAAGGCAGAGACGGAGACATAGACCAGACAGATGGTGGAAGACGAAATGAAAGAGTTGAAGACGAAACGATAGAATGGGAGACGAAATTAACTATGCTTCACTCCCACCCTGTCTGTCTGTCCGTCTGTCGTCTGTCTGTCTATCTGTCTGTCTGTCTGTCTGTCTATCTGTCTCTGTCTCAGAATTCCTTAGCACAGACCTGGTCTTGACGGAAGACAAAGGGGCGTCATGAGAGAGTGGAAGACGAAATGAAGTAAAGGCGACCGCATTCTTTGTGCATTCCATGCAACCTACAATAACAACAACAGCAACAACAGAATTAACAGATATCATACATTAACAGAGATTCTGTTTGTTTGTTTGTGTGTGTTTGTGTGTGTTTGTGTGTGTGTTTGTGTGTGTTTGTGTGTGTTTGTGTGTGTTTGTGTGTGTTTGTGTGTGTGTGTGTGTGTTTGTGTGTGTGTGTTTGTGTGTGTTTGTGTGTGTCTGTGTGTGTGTGTTTGTGTGTGTGTGTTTGTGTGTGTTTGTGTTTTGTGCGTGTTTGTGCGTGCTTGTGTGTGTGTGTTTGTGTGTGCGAACGTGTGCGCAAACCATCGGTGTTGTCTGTGAACGCTTTGTCTAATATAATAATGTTTGAATAAATAATATTTATTATTGCCTGATGTCATCGTTTCTAAGTTTTTTCTGCAATCTCCCCGCAGACAATTCATTTCTCTTGCATTGTTGCAATTAGTCCGTTGTTGCTGTTCTCGTTGTTCTTTCGTTCCCATTGTCCAACAGTATAATATAGGGGAATCGATTGTATCGTAGTCTCATATATATGCTACCTTTGTCATCGCTTTTTCCTAATGAAAGTTTTCTCTGATTCTCAGTATCCTTGTCAGTATTCCAAATGCTTGCTGGGCATGTCCGATTCACTTTTGTAAAAAAAAAACCATACCCGGTGTTTTTTCTTTGCCACCGTTTGCGTTTGTTAGTTTTTCTTGCTGTACGAGTTGGTATACTTTCTAAAATACTTGCATCTCTATAGTTTTCTTGAAGAGGAATAGAAATACTTGAACAAATGAATGAATGAATGAATGAATTATTATTATTATTATTATTAATAATAATAATAATAATAATAATAATAATAATAATAATAATAATAATAATAATAATAATAATAATAATAACAACAACAACAACAATAATAATTATGACAGCAACAACAACAATATCTAAATACGACACAATCAGCGATAGCAGCCTAGATGTTGCGTTGGACTGAAATATGGTTGGCCGGTGATGTTATAAAAAGTCTCGTGATGGCTTGATGGGTGGGTTGTAAGTTATAGCTTCACGTGTGGAGACAGCAAGAGAAAGCTACAGACAGACGGACAGACAGCCAGACAGTCAGACAGACAGTCAGACAGCCAGACAGTCAGACAGATAAACAGACAAACAGAGAGACAGATAGACAGACAGACAGACAGACAGACAGACAGACAGACAGAGAAACAGATAGTACTATAGACCGATAGACAGATAGGCAGATACATTGTAGACAAAAAAGATAGACAGACAGACAGATAGACATACACACATACACACAGACAGACACACAGACAGCGGCGTCTGTTGCAAGCGTAACTATCCATCCGCGTATATCAAATCGATTGTCTGGGCTGCTGGGCGGTGTAACAACAATAACAATCTATTGATAAGAGAGCAGAATATGATTGGCATCTAGTATTAGCAGAAGACACAATATACGCTTTTACTGCGACGACGTCTGGAATTATTACAATAATAGTCGCCTGACTATTATCACTATTCACTATTCACTATTCACTATTCACTATTCATTATTCACTATTCACTATTCACTATTCACTATTCATCTCGACTGTATGAGAATTGCATCATGTATGGCTGTCTGGTATATTATATAAGCAAGAATGGTCAACAGCGTTGCAAAAACCCACACTGGTTGCACTCTGCCAGTGCCAGTTCCAAGCCTGGAAAAAGGAGGAGGGCGTCGCTAATGGTTTTTTTGTCAACTGTGGCGAATATGAGCAATAAGCTATGTGGCCATAAGATTGATAGTTATGGGTATTATGGTCTAATCTGGGCAACATTAGAGGCTTAACTACGGTAGGTCGTCAGAGTATTAAGCATGTGCATGCGTGTATGCTTCTGTAGAATATATCTTACTTGCAAGTGAAACTAAATGGCAGCCTGCAAGGCGTTCACCTGTCCTACTGTTCATCTGTCCAACACTCAGGCTGAGTGAACCTTATTTATTCATTTATGTATTTATTTAACCTATTTACTGCATTTGCTAGGCCTACATCCTCCTTCAAGCTCCTACTCAGAGGCGCTCCCGACTGCAGCGCAGACACTGCATCGGAATAACAAATTTCACGCCGAAGCGCACGAGCAATTGCGAGTGAAGAACTTGCTCAAGGTCCATACGCAGCGGCGGCTTGGCTTGAAGTGGATTCGAACCTGGAACCCTCCGACTGCAAAGCACCGAACCCACCACCACACCATCGCCGCCACACCACTTCAGCTTATGA
This sequence comes from Lumbricus rubellus, assembly GCA_945859605.1. Lineage (NCBI taxonomy): Eukaryota > Metazoa > Annelida > Clitellata > Crassiclitellata > Lumbricidae > Lumbricus > Lumbricus rubellus. Next base: position 12,114,603 of record OX243822.1, on the reverse strand, counting down.
GGCAAACAGGTATCGAACCCGCATCCTTCAGATCTTATAGTGCCAGCGTGTAACCATTCATCCATCTCTTCTATTGTTGTTGTTGAGATGCTGCTGCTGCTGCTGCTGCTGCACCATGCACTTGAGTTTATTCAATCGATCCATGCAGTTGAAGTATTTCTGAGGAGAAGAAGGTTCTTTAGGTTCCTTCAGTGCAATGGATGCAGCCGCTCCCGATTGAAAGGCGCATGACTATATATATAGGGTGAAACGAAAGTTCGTTCACCGTTTTCAAAATGCGTTATCTCAGTAACGGTTTCATATTTCTTTATAATATTTGGTCAGTGTATACATCAGTCAAATGAAAGATATTGGTACAAATTTCATTATGATTCGGTCCGTTTTCGTTATTATTTATAAGAAAATGTAAAGACGACCAGTTTTTGCGGAAAAACTGCATTTATCAAATTTACACAGCAAAGAAAATGTGCACACGCCTATAACCTCGTATACAAGAGTGACAAGACACTGTTGTTACCTATATAGGACATACACAGACGTAGGTTATTAGTGCACAGTAGCTCCTTTCTGCTAATGACTCTATCCGGTATGACTGGAACAGCGTCTGAAGTGTCCCAACTGCTATCGATCTCCATGCACGCTCTTTGGAGTCGACGTTTGAGCTGATCAACGTTCTTTGGCTCAGAATCTTTATAAACGCTGAGAGATAAAATACTCAACAAGTTCTCAATCGGAGAGAGGTCCGGAGAGTTGGGTGGCCAATCCTTCGGCTTTATGTGCGACGAATGGTTGTCGTCTAGCCACTTTATCGTCACAGCTGATGTATGACAGCGTGCGCCATTCTGCTCAATAAACAACTTTAAATTCGTTGCATGGCACTGCCGTTGTCATTTTCTCTCTCGTACGCTCGCTTCACGATCTGATTGAGAATGTTGGTGACGTAGTACTGCGAGTTCAGTCTGGTACCATTTGGCACAAATTGAAGTTTAGTGAGACCCCTGGCAGTCATCCCACCCCAAACCATCACCGAAGGACTAAACTTCATCTTTGGAGCAGGCGAAACGTAGGCTTACTCTTTCTATGATGGATAGAGTCAGTGCCGTCATTAGGATAGGTCTACAGTACTGTACGCTAATAGCCTACGTCTGTGTATGTCCTATATAGGTAGCAACAGTGTCTTGTCACGCTTGTATACGAGGCTAGGCGTATAGGGCCTACACAGTTTCTTTACTTTGTAAATTTGATGAACGCAGTTTTTCGGCAAAAACTGATCGTCTTTACATTTTCGTATAAATAATGGCGAAAACGGACCGGATCATAATAACATTTGTACCAATAACTGTCATTTGACTGATGCATACACTGACAAAAATATTATACAGAAATATGAAGCCGTTACTGAGATAACGCATTTTGAAAACGGTGAACGAACTTTTGTGTCACCCTATATTATATATATATATATATGCTATTATATATATATATAATATATATAATATATATAATATATATATAATATATATAATATATGATATACACCATATAATATATATATAACATTTTATATATATACATTTATATATACACATTTATGTATATATATATACATATACGACGCATGACTATATAATTATGCGTATGTATATGACATCATAAAAAAATTATGTATATGCATATGAATATATATGTATTGTATAAATGTATATATGTATAATGTATGTGTATATGTATGTATATATGTATATATATACACACGATGCATGACTAATAATGGCTGCATCTATGCACGCAGCAGCCGTCAGTCTCCTTCATGCACCTGTTGATTTCCACGTTCACACTTAGGCGGCAATGCACGATGACGATGATGATGTATAGGTCTAATAAAAGACCATTTGTTTCAGTTGGTCATGTACATGTATGTATGTATGTGTGTATTTGCACTTGTTATTGCGTCCTTTTAAGGTTCCTACTCAGAAGTACTCACGACTATACAGCGCGGCCATTGAATAGGAATTTCACGCCGAAGCGCTGAGCAATAATTGTGAGTGAAGGACTTGCCCAGGGTCTGTACGCGTCGGCTCAAGGTGGATTCTAACCTGCAACCCTTCGGATGCAAGGCAACGAACATATCCACTACACCACCGCGCCCCACAACGATCCATCAGCCTATTTACACACATCTATATAATATCTATATTAATAAAGAGAGGATTCTGTCTGTCTGTGTGTCTGTCTGTCTGTGTGTGTGTTTGACCGGAATGCATTTCAACAGCTTTTGACCTTTTCACTCCAAACCTTCACTACTCTGTCCGTCTCGGCGTCGGACACCCAGTGGAGGGGTTGGCGATTTTTTACCACCATGGGGGCCAGGGTGGTGGGCGAAAACCCCCCAATTTTTTTCGGTAAAATGCAGGTATTGATTTCAAACTTTGCACCTAGACAGAGGGACATCGGAACCAGCCAGTGGAGTTGTTGGCGAATCTCCCCCACCATGGGGGCCACGGTGGGGGCGAAAACCCTAAGTTTATTAAACACCTTTTTAAACGCTTGCATAGCCATTATATTAACGCAGCTGATGTAAATGACCTTTCAATCCGCTATGCTATAAAGTCCTACTATAATTATAGTCAATTTACGCGTATGCCTACAGGTGGAGGTCGGAGTTAGTGGTGGCGTGTTGTGGGGTTGGGGTGGGAGGGCGGGGGTGAGGGAAATTTTTTCCCGAAAACCCAAATTTCACGGGTGGCGTACCGCTGGAGAGGTCGGAGTGTGGTGGGGTGTTGTCGGGTGGGTGAGTTTTGGGTGGGTGTGGGGGTGGGGTGGGAGGAAATTTTTCCCGAAAACCAAAATTTCACCGATGGCGTACCATTGGATGATTGGAGGTCGGAGTGTTGTGGGGCTTTTGGGCGTGGAAGGGGTGGGGGTTGGTGCGTTGGTGGAGGGTGTGGGTGGGTGGGAACTGGCTTGGGCTCGGGGTTCGGGTGGTGGGGTGGAGAGTAGGGGTGAGGGTAGGGTGGGGTGGAGGGGTGGGATGGGGCGGGTGAACAGGGTGGAGTGGACAGGGTGGGTGGGGGTTTGGGGTGAAGTAGGGGTGGAGGTGGGTGTGGTGAGAGTAGGTGGTGGAGGTGGTGTGGAGGGGTGGAGGTGTGAAGCGGGGACGGTTGGAGGGGTGGAGGTGTGAAGCGGGGCGGGTGGAGGGGTGGCGGTGGAGGTTGGGGTGGAGGTGTGGTGAGGATGGGGTGGAGGTGGCGTGGAGGGGTGAACCCAGGGCGGATGGAGGGGGTGGGTGTACGGGGTGGGGTTTGAGGTGGAGGTGGGGTGGAGGTGTGGTGTGTTTGGGTTGTTGCCGGAGCGGGTCGAATCCTAAATTTCCCGGGCAACGCCGGGTACCTCAGCTAGTATATATATATATATATATTATATAGATATAGTATTATAGTATGTATACCTTGTTACCTTGTGCTTTCAGCTCTCTGAGCTCTAGCGACCGACATGATCCATTTTCTCCAATGCTTTCTTTCTGATGTCGCTTCCCTTAGTTCTTCCAAGTTCATTCCTGTTGTTTCGTGAATCTCGTCCATCCATTTTTCCTTGGCCGCCCTTGTTTTTTGCAATAGAATGTATTCACCTATTGTATTCATAGGCGCCGAGTTGACCCGAAGAGTGGGGGTGCCCAAAGAAATGTGAAAAAACGCGCGCGTGAGCGCGCGAAAATTTTTTTGACCCTTTTTTAAAGGACACTTATTGAAATCACCACTGTTTATAGGTGGAGACTTGGTCATACTTTGAAGGGACGAACTTGAGGCCAAAGGATGATCGCCGAGAAGCACAGCGCCTAGCAGGGAAGGGATTTGGGAATGGATGTGCTCCTCTCCATTTTGGCTTTTTTTTTATTGCCACACTGGTATGCAGTGGCGGCGCCAGGATTTCAGTTTGGGGGGGCTGAACTTTCGTCGGCAAAATTTCTGATGACCTTTTTTTAGTCGTAAGCTTCCAATTTGGGGGGGGGGCTGAACGTCGAAATTTGTCATTTTTACATGGCGAAAAATATGGATCGCCTATTAGCCCCCCCCCCTGCCGCCGCCACTGCTGGTATGGTAGCGTCTTAGGCTAGCATCTTGACGTCATGACATCCTTGTCAAAATTTCTTATTATCTCATTGCTTAAAGACATGATTTAAAACTTCAATAAAATAAGGTTCTTCCGAATTTAAATTTTTTGATCATTCTTTGTATTTCATGTAGCCTACTTCTCTTGCAATCCGCACAGAAGAAAAGCACAATCTTCGTTTTCATGAGCGTCTTGGAGCACTCTCTCCCAATTAGGTCAACAGACTCAAATTTTGCACAAGAAATCAAACAATTAGCCACTATTAGTGAACCAATATTAACAATGTGGAATAGTTTTTCAAATAGTCTTTCAAGTAATTTTGAAAGACAAAATAATATCCCGCTTTTATGATGCTAGGAGGTGACTCTCGAGCAGTGTCAGTGATGAACATTATTGAGCATGTATACAATATAGGCCTAAACGCCCTAAAGAAACAATGTCATTCAAATCGTCGCCTTCCTCCGTAATAAAAACATTACGGAAGCGGATCGAATAAGAAGGATTTCGGGGTTTCCTAGTTAGTACATTGTATTCGCTGATCGTCTGAGAACCAATGGAGTTCAGACTACCTGGTGGGGTAAAAGTGTAAAACTGGAGTAATTGTAAGGTAGAATAACTGAGATTTTAAAAAGTATATTAAAGATGGAATGATTTTTTACTGATAAGCAATCCCAACAGAGAAAAATATCTTAAAGGCACATCTTGCCGGCTGATTTCAGGTGGTGCCCATGTATAGGCGGGCCTCGCATGAACAATTTTTGGTGGTGCTGAGCACTCACGGGCCTCGCAGAGTCGGCGCCCATGATTGTATTGACAGTATTGTATTGTATTAAAGCGCTTTTGGTAAGCTGTCGTGGCTGGTGATAGCAGACACATTACCTCTACGGTCGTGAATCCGTCGCTTTTAACCGATGTCGAACTTATTTTCACACGGAGTCTCATAAAGATTGAACTACTTAATTATTGTAACCACAAATCCTACTTTTATCAGCTGCTGCTGCTGCCTTGAGCACGTGTTCAATCATTCTTCTGGTCATTTCATGAAAACAGATTGACTTACGAACATACAGACAGACGAACATACAGAGAGACAGACGGATACACAGACGGATACACAGACGGATAAGCAGACGGATACACAGACAGATACACAGACAGATACACAGACGGATACACAGACGGATACACAGACGGTTACACATGCAGACGGATACACAGACGGATACACAAACGGATACACAGACGGATACACAGACGGATACACAGACGGATACACAGACGGATACACAGACGGATACACAGACGGATACACAGACGGATACACAGACGGATACACAGACGGATACACAGACGGATGCACAGACGGATACACAGACGGATACGCAGACGGATACACAGACGGATACACAGACGGATACACAGACGGATACACAGACGGATACACAGACGGATACACAGACGGATAAACAGACGGATAGGCAGAAAAACGTTAGGACGGACTGGCAGAATGGCGGAACGATTTGACCTGTCATAATTATAGGTAAAGTAACCTACATTTAACTATCGTGACATGTTTGTAGGCGCTGTCCGAAGGAATTCCTCACGTTAGTCTGTCCACATACTTCTGTCCAGTAGTAAGTGAACGTGAAACCAAATCTCGTGTGTTATAACACGCAGGAAAAACCCAGGGGAATTTTGCTGTGTAATGTCATACCGTTGAAGACCCAGCAGTGGTTGCAGTGCATGCAAAAATAACCTTGATCTTTGGTCCCTTGACGATAAAGGGAAAAGATTTCCAGAAACCGATGGTCTTGGCTTCTTCCGCCAACTTACATGTATTCTTTGGCAACCGGACTCGGACTCCTTCGGATTTACAAATTGGGACAACCTCATCTATAGCTAAACGAATGCAGCCTATATCGATTGTCTCAATTCTATTATTCGTCACCTTGTCACCTTTTTGTGCCGTCGATTCTTGGAACCTTAGCGACCGCCATGATGATTGATGAACCTTCTCCACGTATTACGATCTTCAGTCGCGTCTCTCAGTCATTCGAGATGCTTCGAATTTAGGTTTGCTGCATTTAGTTATATTATTACTGCAAACCTATCCTTGTTTATGGAGAAGTAGTAGCAACCTTTACGGACAGAGAGCTGAAGTTGTTTCAGGTTAGAATTAGGCTGTATACAACACTGCATTGCAATACGGTAGTAGGTCTAGTCGCGTCGTCCTCGGAATGGAAGGAATTAAGTCTGTTTAACCCTTTAATGCCGAGATGGTAGTAAATGGTATGGGAAATCCTATCCGGCATTAAAGGGTTAACTCCATCAAAAGAAGAAAACTTTCTTACTTCGGACACGTCACACGTGATTAGAAAGAAAGTAGAATCCTTGAAAAAGAGATCTTGCAGGTTACAGTACCAGGAGAGGAACACAGGGGGGGACCGAGGATGGGATGGATCGCCAACATCAGAACCTGCATGGATGGATTTGTCAATAGACCGAGTTCTGAAAAAGACAGAAGACAGGAAAAGATGGAGAAAACTAAGTTGTCCATGAAGCCACCAACAAGACCGAGGAAGGCTGAAAACACGACAAATGCAGCCTATCCATAGTCGGACAATGCTGCAGGGCATTTGTATCGTGCAGTTCTTGACAAAATTTGAAGTTTTAACTGGATCCGTGCAGTTGTATGAGCATGCACTTGTTTGGAGTTAGAAATAGTAAAAAGGTCATTGTCCTCCGATTGGAAGTAATTTACCGTGGAGAATGGGAAGGGAAAGAAGGGGCTGTGCAATGTGCAGTTCTAAACATTCCTTTGAAAAAGCAATGCAATGTTGAAACGTGCACATCAGGAATGACTCTAAAATTACAGACCGCGTTGGCTGATAAGAAGATAGAAAATTTCCCGAAATGTTCTTTCAGTGCAAAGATGATGATGCTGTCAATAAAAATTCTGCACATGAGTTTCCTCTCAATCGTCACCATAATCAAAGATTGAACTTCTTGATACTGACGGATTGGATAGACTCTATCGTTGAAGTCAGCTGTACTGCTCTGATTAATGTGCTGCTGCGCTTTCTTCTTTTTTTCGTTTTCTCTCGCTCTGCCTCCATTGTATTCACGGTGAAAATAGAGATTGATACGCTTGCTTAATTAACAGGTTCCTCACACACATCATTGTGCAAGTCCTGGATACGCCTTTCCATCGTCACAATTACTTCTCTTGTCCGCGTGGGCCAATATATTAAGCACATAAAAGAGCATTGTACATTGTATATTTATGCCGTATGCAGTATAGAAACGAGAAAGTACAATATTATGCATGAAAACCGTATTTTATATAAGAACAGTGAAGAGATCTATGCTATGCATATTGCTTTATTAGCCTTCTTTCAGTCCGCACTAGACTTTGAATTCATTTTCGCGATCTATTCTATTATCATAGTGCAGTTTCAAGCGAATATATACATGTAGGCCTAATCTGAAGTGAATTTCTTTTGCATCGTAAACCTTGAAATAACATGCAGCCTAAGCCTCCATGTTTAGTCACATCTTGTAGGCCCTACAATTGGCTTCAGCTCTTGAAAAGTAAGACTCGGGTGTTGTGAAGGCCTAAAACTAGGTTTTCTTCAGGTAGTCCTAATTATAAGTAGTCCGAACATGAGTTGTCGTGTTTACTAGATACCATCATAGAAAGATATAATTATATGAAAATTATGTTGGCCAAACAACCTCATCGACTCCAGACGATGAGAGAGAGAGAGAGAGAGAGAGAGAGAGAGAGAGAGAGAGAGAGAGAGAGAGAGAGAGAGAGAGAGAGAGAGAGAGAGAGAGAGAGAGAGAGAGAGAGAGAGAGAGGGAGAGGGAGAGGGAGAGGGAGAGAGGGAGAGAGTGAAACTCCGATGCAGTGTCCGCGCTGTAGTCGGGAGCGCCTCTGAGTAGTGAGCTTGAAGGGCGCTATTACAAGTGCGCATACAAACAAACAAAACATACCACTGACTCACCAGTGAAACGAAAGCTGCATTTTGATAATATAATTGGCTTTAAAAAATATATATTGTGAGTTGGACATTTTTCATGCAGTCTTTCAGCCTTCATCTCCCAAACAAATCCATTTTCTTGCACTTAGTCGACTACAGGGAAGAAATCTTATTGATCTCTTCCTCGCCTACAAATCAGACGTCAAATAATCCCCACACTTCCCGTTCACTTTCGTTATTTCTGTCAAGTGTGTACAAAGAAATATTATAGTGTCTGGCACTGCTGCTACTTTCAAATCTCGGTCGGCTGTGAACGATAGCCGAATCATGCACTGAAAGCATCGAAACATGGGCGCCCGCTCATAGGGGCAAGAGGGGCACTTGCCCTCTGAAAAATTGAAACCTATTTTCTCACTACGGTACTAGGCTACTTGTTTGGTTTATAACAAATTTCTTCGCATTGGAGAATTTAAAAACCTACTTTTAACTAATACTTTTGGATTAAAAAATTCCTTTGCGCTAAAGAAAGAATTCATAGACTATTAGAAATTAAAAAGTGAAACTGAGAAATTTACATAAGAAAAAAACTATGAAAAAATACCAATGCATGTTCTTAACTTCATGATTACATTTTTCAACCTTTTGCTACAAATATTTTAAACCCTGACCATCGTGTTTTGCCCCCTCCTGCAAAAATTTCTGCGGGCGCCCATGCATCGAAATATTATTGGCAATGGTCGCCGTCCATTTTAGTCGACGACTCTGGCAATGATGGCAAGTCCAACATAAACTATAATATTTTTATCTATGGTTTTCGCCGTTTGAGCAAAACTCATAATCATCCATGGCAAGTCTATAAAATACATGACGGACGTAAAACTTTGGTTTAGTGCACGTTATACGTCTCTCTATCTATATAGTAACAATGTGAGATTATGATTCCCTATAGGGAATGGTTGTGAAAGGGAAGTGTAAATTTAGAGGGGGCTTCGTAATAAATGTCTGTATGATTTATGGATTGTTGGTTGTGAGAGAGAAATAAATGGATATATCGGGTGGGAATTATATGTGGCGTATTTGAAGGATTTTCTGTGAAGCGAAGGAAGGCGTGTGAAGGACAAAATGCGCAGAAGTAAAGCAGGAAAGTTTAAGATAGGCTGCGACAAAAAAAATCGAAGCTTTGCACCGCTGCTTTATCTAACCAAAAGCATAGGTGCAATCACGTCCTAAAAGTTGGGGGACCATAATGAATCACGTCCTAAAAGTTGGGGACCATAATAATAAAGTTAGGGGACTACTCAAAAGTTGGGGGGACGCGTCCCGTGGGTCCCATAGGGTGGTTGCGCCTATGACTACAAGCTTGTTTACTGTGGGTTAGCCTATAGTTGACATTCTTTCTAAGAGCGTTGGCTTAGCCCAAACACGTGCTTGAAGCAATTTTGGTAGACACTAGACATTAGGCAAAGTGAACTGAAAATAGGCCATTATCATAAGTAACATATATATATATATATATATATATATATATATATATATATATATATAGCGCCCCTTTAAGATTTATACTCAGAGGCGCTCCCGACTATCCTACAGCTCGAACACTAAACCGGAGTTTGACGCCAAAGCGCATAACCAATTGCACTTGAAGGACTTGCTAATGGTGCCCAAGCGGCGGCTTGAGGTGGATTTGAATCTGCAACCTTCCAGCGTCAAGGGACCGAACACCACGGCGCCCCACAAATCAGGGATTTTAGCGTGCAGTTGTACACAAAATTGCAGTTCCAAACGGACTTGTGCAGTTGTATAGAAGCATTTCTGTTCAGTTAAAACAAGGAAGAAAAGGTCATTGTTATCCGATTGGAAGTACTTTACCATGGAGGATGTGAAAGGAAAGAAGGGATTGTGCAGTTCTAAAAATTCCTTTAAAACAGCCCTGCCACAAATATATCACAAGTAGCGTTTAGCGCTTACTTGGCATCTCGTGCAGTGCTGTTTCTCAGCTGTCCATGGAATATAATTGGACCGTACATACACAGAAGAGTGTCATGTCGCGATTTAATGGCATTATACACAGCGAGCGGACCGCTTTAAATCTATCTCATCACCGACGACACTGACATCTTGCGGTGGGCGCTTCCAATCGCATGGACCAGCTCCTCTACACACTGCCGCCGCCCAGCGACAACCACTTGTACATCAACAACACATGGCTTCAGTGATACGAAAATTTTCCAATATATTATTCGACTTGATAAATGTGCAGCGAGGAACAAAGAATATAGGGGAGAGTGGGTTGGGGGAGCGTGGGTTGAAGCGGCCTGTTTTATGGTTGGACGAAGCAATTCTCGATGAAAAACAAGGCGGCGCTTCTGATTGCATGTGATTAGACATCCAGATATAGGACGCCTGGCTTTGAAATTCCCTCTCGCGGACAATAAATTATCCACTCAAAGCCATCGCCGCCGCCTCCGCCGCGTAGGGACCTTGAGCAAGTCCTTCACTTGCAGTTATTGCTCGTTGCGTTTCGGCGTGAAACATCGATGCAGTGTCCGCGCGGTAGTCGGGAGCGCCTCTGAGTAACAATCTTGAAGGGAAGCTACAGCAGGTGCGAGAAATAAATAAATGAAATAAATAAAAATAAGTAGATAAATAAGAAGATGAAATCAAGCAATATAAATATTGATGTCGGCCTATATGGGCAAGTGTTGTAAAATGGGCAAAGTATGAAACCAACCGTAGCCTATACGAATGGACAATAAATAGACCTATAATTATTTCATTAATTGCAATTTGCAGTTGTCTCTCATTTGAAATCAGTTGATTTTTCCCGAATCACTTTGCCTACGCCCTCCATCTTTGCTTATGCATGGCATGGCACATTGGTCGTTTATCTTGGTCTTGCTTTGCCATCGCCCCACATCTAGACCTGTATACATAGGCGTAGAGGACATGTGAAAAGTGGGGGGGGGGCAAAAGTTCACTTTTTCCCGAAAAAATCTGACGACCTTTTTTTTAGTCGTCCGTTTTAAATTGCCCGAAAATTCCCGTTACTTTCACCGCCCGAAAAATCTGACGACCTTTTTTTTAGTCGTCCGGTCGAAATTCACCGAAAATTTTCTGGCCTGCTTGCCCAAAAACCAAACTTGCCCGAAATTTGGGGGGCGTTTGCCCCCCTCTGGACCCCCGTCTCCTACGCCTATTCCTGTATACATTCTCCTCCGCTTCCTGCCAGGACTCCTACTTCCAAGAAATTTTTTGAACCGAACAACCCCTTTTCTCCCTTCACAACCGCCTTGGTAAACAATTCCCAATCCGATGACAATGAACAATTTTTACTATTTTTTACTACACAAAAATGGTTCTGCAGTGGCACACATTCGTGCCAGCAGAACAGCACGCTTTGCGTAAAACTGCTACCTAAACAAATGATGATTCCTTCTCACACAAAAATGTTTTTGCAATAATTGCACACATTCATGCTAACAGAAAAGCACGCTTTGTGTAAACAATTCCGAATCTGATGACAATGAATAATTTTTACTAAATGTTTTTGCAGTTGCACACATTCATGTTAACAGAACAGCACGCTTTGTGTAAAACTACTACCTAAACAAACCATGCTTCCTTCCCTTTCTCTATTCAGCTATTTTATTCTTCCATTCTCCCCCAATTATTCTCATCCTAGTCATCCTCCACACGCCCACCCCACTCCTCCTCTTCCGCAAACCCATTCTCACTCATCCTCCCGCATATCCCGTCATGCACGTCGCCCCTTCCAGTGCGCATGCGCAGATTACGACGGCGCGAATCTAACGCGAGCAGACGACTTCCGGTCTGTAGCGTCCGGAAGACGCGAGGATTATGGGAAGACCGATAATCCGGCGTCGTTTACGACGGCCACAATGGCAGACGGCGATTAGGTAAACCGAAGTTGACCCTCTGACCCCATGCTGAAACGGCGCCTCAGCCTCGGTCCCAATTCAGTCGAGCATGCGCCGATTGCTAACGATTATATTGCGCCCGGAAGCCGCGAGAACTGTTTGCCAATCCAATATGGCGGTCGGAGGTGTTTTACGCCGATGGATAAATATTCATGGAGTTTGTCTGACGATTGGGTTGGTGGCGTATATAATTATATATGATAATATATATATATATTTATATATGATATAATATATATATATATGATATAATATATATATATATATATAATTTTATGATCAGCATGAACTATA
>OX243822.1:11819775-12097275 GCA_945859605.1 Lumbricus rubellus | reverse complement strand
GTAGAGAGGCATCCGAGTGACTGACCTCTCGCCAAAGAAAGATTAATCCCAGCCTGAAGGAAAAGATATTATATATATATATATATATATATTCAATAATATATATGGTGGGTATATATGTAGTTGTGTATGTAAATGGACATTTATATAGCGCCTTAAAATGACCTCACGAAGGCGCTTAACGTTGCCATATATAAATACCAGACATGCAGTTCTGTATTATAATTAAATGCGACTTAAGTGACTCTGATAACGTTTAGCCTAATGAGATAAATACAATGCAGTATATATATACATATATATATACTGCATTGTATTTAAATAAGTATAAAATTTACAATTCGAGGTATATATATATAGGCCTATAAGGCCCTATATACCTCGAATTGTATAATTATACTTATTTCTGGTTAGTGTTCAATAGGACTTTATACACAAATATACAATATATAATGTACGCATATAATATACACATTCATACATTATAATATATTATACCGTAGACTACAAAACTGCAAATTAGTGTTTTAGGCCTAATATCGATTCACTGTAACACACTAATGCTTGCGTCAGCCTTGTCAATGATCATTGATCACGCTCACGTGATCGCTTTACATTATTATTGAAGAATGAAGATGCTTAGAAATATTGCGTCAGAAATGTTTCCCATGGACTTGTCAATATTGGTGTTTGCTGGGCCAAAAATATTCGACTCTCTGTCATCTGAGTTAATAATTCACGGAAAGAGTTCGTATACGGAAAGACCACACAATTCATATGACGTGGGGTCGCCGTTATTTTTTTATAGACGTCAAAAACTCAAAATAAAATAATAATTTGTAATAGAAATTAATTATGTATTCTATCCTGTTCAAAATGTGAATTTTTCATATATTTTTGCTAATTCTCTGAGAGATGAGAGGCCATTTTTAAGATCTGGCGGGCCACTTTTGGCCCGAGGGCCCCGGGTTGGGAACCACTGACCTAGACTCATGCAGTTTTTTCCATATCCACCCCACTTTCTATATAAAGACTGGCTTTGCCTCTGTTCATATGCATCAATTTGATAAGTGAACAGCAGGCCAACATAGGCCCTATAATTTGTCTATAGAATGTAGTTTGTTCTTTAACAGGTTATGCTATTATGCTTGAACCATTCTACAAATCAATTGTTTATGTCGACCAAAAGACTGCCATTCCATTTATCTTTGGATTTCTCTTCTGCTGTATCCTTATAATGATTTTTTTTATACCGTACATTGTCTTGTTTGCCTCAATCGGCTGTTATCGAAAATTGTTTTTTTATCACAGCGCACCATTGACGAAAACCGATGAAAAAGCGTAGCTAGACAAAATGTTTCAATTGACATCGGCTCCAAGAAAGTATATAGATCTATGTAAACCTAATCACGTCAGCGCAATAATATTTCTCTCTTCTTCCGTTAGGCTATATACATGTACTTTTCAAGACGACTGGCATTAGTCTTTCATTGAATGATTGCAATATTGATTGCAATATTGATTGCAATATTGATTGCAATATCGATTGCAATATCGATTGTAATATTGATTGCAATATTGATTGCAATATCGATTGTAATATCGATTGTAATATTGAATGCAATATCGATTGTAATACTGATTGCAATATTGATTGTAATACTGATTGCAATATCGATTGCAATATTGAATGCAATATCGATTGTAATACTGATTGCAATATCGATTGTAATACTGATTGCAATATCGATTGTAATATTGATTGCAATATCGATTGTAATATTGATTGCAATATCGATTGTAATACTGATTGCAATATCGATTGTAATACTGATTGCAATATCGATTGTAATATCGATTTTAATATCGATTGTAATACTGATTGCAATATCGATTGTAATATTGAATGCAATATCGATTGTAATACTGATTGCAATATCGATTGTAATACTGATTGCAATATCGATTGTAATATTGATTGCAATATCGATTGTAATATTGATTGCAATATTGATTGCAATATCGATTGTAATATTGATTGTAATATTGATTGCAATATCGATTGTAATACTGATTGCAATATCGATTGTAATATTGATTGCAATATCGATTGTAATATTGATTGCAATATTGATTGCAATATCGATTGTAATATTGATTGTAATATTGATTGCAATATTGATTGCAATATCGATTGTAATATCGATTGTAATATTGAATGCAATATCGATTGTAATACTGATTGCAATATTGATTGTAATACTGATTGCAATATCGATTGCAATATTGAATGCAATATCGATTGTAATACTGATTGCAATATCGATTGTAATACTGATTGCAATATCGATTGTAATATTGATTGCAATATCGATTGTAATATTGATTGCAATATCGATTGTAATATTGATTGCAATATCGATTGTAATATTGATTGTAATATTGATTGCAATATCGATTGCAATACTGATTGCAATATCGATTGTAATATTGATTGCAATATCGATTGTAATATTGATTGCAATATCGATTGCAATACTGATTGCAATATCGATTGTAATATTGATTGCAATATCGATTGTAATATTGATTGCAATATCGATTGTAATATTGATTGCAATATCGATTGTAATATTGATTGCAATATCGATTGTAATATTGATTGCAATATCGATTGTAATATTGATTGCAATATCGATTGTACAACTGGTGTTTGAATGGGATCACTTTCGAACAACGACCGATCGACAGAGAGAGCGGACAAACTAAAGTAGAGGCCTGTATGTATGAAACCATGAAAATTAACGCAGGATTATAATTATGAGCACTTGTTACAGCGCCCCTTCAAGAAATTCCTACTCAGAGGCGCTCCAGACTACAGCGGACACTGAACCGGAGTTTCACGCCGAAGCGCATGCATGGGCAATAGTCTAATTATTGCGAGAGGACTTTTGTTCCGGATCCATGAATACGCTGCAACGTGGGGATGTTTGGGATGGAATCGAAGCCGCAACCTTCCGGTTCCAAGGAACCTAACATACTCCGACATCACCGCGCCCCACATACATATTTGTTTGTATGTGCACTTGTTATAGCGCCCCTTCAAGCTCTCTCTCTCTACTCAAAGGCGTACACTGCATCGGAGTTTTCACGCCGAAGCGCTGAGCAATTGTGAGTGAAGGACTTTCCCAAGATCCCTACGCGGCGACTTGAGGTGGATTCGAACCTCGAACCTTCGAGCTCCAAGGCAACGACGCCACCACTACACCACCGCGCCCCACATGTATAATAAAAAATAAGAGTCATTTTAAGATGAGAGGAAGAAGTAAACAAATGAGTTATTGGATGACATGTGACTCACCTTCTCTGAGTCTTTCTTCTTCCGCTGCTGTCTGCTCCTATTCCTCTTCCTACTCACGCCCTAGTTTTCCTATAACCCCTCCTTCTCCTACTTCCGTCCTTCTTCCGTGTCCACCACTTCCACCACACGCTCTACCAAAGCGTTCAACCGAGCCTTGGCAAGTTCCAGTTTCTCCAATTTATACGAAGAGTTGATGAGCTGGCTCCCTGTTCAGAGTAAGAGTAACTCTTGCCGACGACAGCAGACCAGTCCGAATGCCGAAGACATCTACTGCGCCATACCATGGCACGGTTATAACAGCCTTGCATATTATTATTATTATTTAATGGTGCGAATCAAAGATAATTCATGATTCTGCAAACACAATTCGTTTCATGCATACTCAACCAGACAATTATTGTCTCAAATGGTTCTGGTCACGTCAGAGATGAGCGAAAATACCGGACAGAAAAGACGATTGCTAAACCACAACACAACACAGTTGGCCACAATGGTCTTCTCTTAAATCCGTCCACTGTCTGTCTGGCCATCCGCTGGCAGAACAGACAACCGCTGCGCAGTAAGACGATGCAACTTATGTCCCATATATCTCAGCCGATGGCTCCAGCGGCTGAAGCGCACGCATCCGATTCGAGGCGCCTCAACAGAGAGAAAAACCACACATACGCGGACATACAAACACACGTGCACATGCAGAGACGAACACGTACACGCACACATACGCGCACGCGTACTAGCATAAAGCATGCTTCGATTTTATGGCCTAAAGTGAACGAACTGCAGCTTTTTTGCTCCTTGCTGTTTGTCAGTTTGACTAAACAAACAACCTCCTCGTATGAATGTATGGTATGGTATGTATGTATGTATGTATTTATGTATGTATGTATGTATGTATGTATGTATGTATGCATGTATGTATGTATGTATGTATGTATGTATGTATGTATGTATGTATGTATGTATGTATGTATGTATGTATGTATGTATGTATGTATGTATGTATGTATGTATGTATGTATGTATGTATGTATGTATGTATGTATGTATGTATGTATGTATGTGTGTATTTGTGTATGTATGTATGTATGTATGTATGTATGTATGTATGTATGTATGTATGTATGTATGTATGTATGTATGTATGTATGTATGTATGTATGTATGTATGTATGTATGTATGTATGTATGTATGTATGTACGCAATGTATGTATGTACGCAATGTATGTATGTATGTATGTATGTATGTATGTATGTATGTATGTATGTATGTATGTATGTATGTATGTATGTATGTATGTATGTATGACTATGCATGACTATGTATGTATGTATGTATGTATGTATGAGTGTGTGTATGTATGTATGTATGTATGTATGTATGTATGTATGTAGGTATGAATGTATGTATGTATGAGATGCGGTCGAATGGAAAAACAGACAAAGAATCAGACAATCGGTCACAGATGAATACATCCAAACATACATACATACATACCCCCCTCCACCGTTCCATCCTTTCACAGCCTGTCTTCACCCTTTGTCTAATTGATTCCCTCTGCCTGTCCACAGTGTCCAGTCTGTCTCTTTCTATCTCTCTGCCGCTTCATCATACAATGCACGTATAAAATATACATGTATATATAGATTGGTCTATGTGTGTTTGTGTGTGTGTTTGTGTGTTTGTGTGTTTGTGTGTTTGTGTATGTGTGCGTGCTTGTATGTGTGTGCGTGTGTGTGTGTGCGTGTGTGTGCGTGTATGTGTGTGTTTGTGTGTGCGCGTGCGTGTGTGTATGTGTGCATTTTACTACGCGCGTATACTGCACACGCGGAGGCATATAATATAGATATGCATAAGAATATGTAGGGAGACAGAGGCTGACAATGGCAACATTGATTGAGCCTTTCTCGTACATATACATGTATACATGCATTGTATTGTGTATGTATATGTATAATATACATGTAGTTTATATATATATATATACAATATACATGTATTGTATATGTGTATATATATACTATATACATGTATTGTATTGTATATGTGCCGCTGCAGATCGATTTGCTCCCCGTCCATTCTCGACCTCGAGGCTCGGTCGTTCACTGGAGTTTTATTGAGGCTACATAAATTCCAAAACATCGGCTTTAATAAGCTTGTATATATATATATACACACATTGTGTATATATGCATAAATATATATATATATATACACTGTGTTCAACACATTGAGATAGGAGTGCATGATATACATATATCCATATATATAATATATTAATTATAAATGTATATATTTTATATATATACTTTGTTCAACGCATTGAGATAGACTTGCATATATGTATATATTATATATATAAATATATATATATATATATATATCATTTAAATATATATATACACTGTGTAGTCTATGCTCACTATGGCTAAGAATAATTCGCACTTACTGAAAGCAGCAACGTTATTGGCTTCTCGAGTTCTCAGGCAGAGCAGGTGAACAAACAATAATATTATATATATATATATATATATTATATATATTATATATATGTATATATAATTATATGTAATTATATATATATATATATATATATATATTGGAACAGAATTTATATGAAACACTATTTCATCGTTATCGCTATCGTTGCTGTCACCGTCGTCGTCGTCTTAATCGTCGTCGTCGTCTTCGTCGTCGTCGTCATCATCATCATCATCATTATCATCATCATCCACAACAACAACAATAACAACGACAACGGCAACAGTGCCACCAATATACTGTCATTATCATTCCATATCACCATCATGTCACCACTATTGCTATAATTATATCATCAACATCGTCGTCATCATCGTCGTCGTCACCTTGTCTATTTATTCCCCCGTCCTCCAAAGAATAAATTCTCCACTTGGCTTGACGGGGCCGCCCCTATAGATAGCCTACTGGCATGAGTCAGACCTAGAGCTGACCGTCGATATAACACACATAACACACAGTAATATTCTAACTATAATTATAGGCCTACAGTATTTTTATATAATACGAGACGTGACGCTGCTGATCAATACGACGTGAAGACCGGAACTGTTACAGTAGCATATATGTATATACATATAAGCACTGGAGCTCCCCCGCCCCGTGTGCCAGAAAATGGAGAGCGCATCCGGTTATGGGCAATGATAGAATATTATTAAGGCTGTTTACGTTCGTCACTCATAATATCTTCGCAGTTTCATCATCAGAATGTTTCACGAGCGATTCCCCACCCCCATTTGACACTCTGATACTTCCAGATATTCCTTTACTTTACACTTTATTTTACCACCTTCCGCATCTCCATCTTCTTCCTCTACATCAGCATTCGGAGTGGGCCCAGTAGCCCATTGCTTAATACGCTGGCATGGAGAGCGAGAGGTAACGAATTCGCGCCCCATAGGGGTGGGGGGACATGGTTTGCAGGATAGTATTATTTTAGAGCCGTATATTGCAGGCTGCCTGTTCTGTTAGATTGATATTTATATAACTGGACAACACACAATTGGCCTTTTAAATGAAAATAGCAAATCTGTACTAAATTTGAGGCGTTGATCACGAAAATAACAGTAAAATTTGTCGATTGACTCTAGTTTAGGAGAGACAGAGATGTTTACATTTACAAATGTCTCTGTATGCATTGAGCCGTCGGCCATATATAATTATGTGGTAACCATAAATTTTCTCAACGCTGTCAGTGTTGCCACTGAGATTTCTGAAATAAACCCAGATTTCCTTCTGCAAAAAACCCAGAAAAACCCAGACAATTGATATAAGCGATTTTAGACCTCTTTGCTCAAATTAAGTTGTTTTTTTCGCTTGTTCGGATGAGGGTTAACAAAATATTCGTCAAATGAGTCGAATAAAATATAATTGCAACTTTAAAAATATCAATTCTTAAAGTTGTCATAGACTCGGCACCCATATCGACAAAAACTTGAATCGATATATTCGTGTGCGCATGCACCAGAACTGTAAACAACTAATGCGCATGGTTTAACTTTACGGTTTTAAAGTTGTCCGAAGTTTCCGGCCATCAATAATCCAACGTTTTAACCACTTAGATTCTTAGAACATTAATACTCTGCAACAACGTTACTAGACCACTTCCTGGAGTACTGACCTGACCTATATACATGTCATATATGTCAACCAACCTATATTGAGATGCCAAAATGGCTTATTTCTGCGCAGAGCTACTTTTGTGCATCATCAGGTTATATTATTCGTGATTTGACAACTTGAGATCTTGATTGTGGAGTTAAAATTAAAATTATTGGAGCAAAAATTATGTATCACAACCATTTTACATTGAATTTCAAAGAATATTCATGTGTTTTAATACAAAATGGTCAACTCACCAAAATAAACCCAGATTTTGCTAGAAAAAACCCAGAAACTCAGACGAAGGCAAAAACCCCAGATCTAGTGGAAAAA
Organism: Lumbricus rubellus; assembly: GCA_945859605.1. Classification (NCBI taxonomy): domain Eukaryota; kingdom Metazoa; phylum Annelida; class Clitellata; order Crassiclitellata; family Lumbricidae; genus Lumbricus; species Lumbricus rubellus. Next base: position 12,089,442 of record OX243822.1, on the reverse strand, counting down.
ACCCAGCTGTGGCATCACTGAACGCTGTATATCAAACTACATAGGCCTATAGCAGCACAAAATTATGTGACGTATTGTATCCGCCTGCCATGCACCCCACCCCCCGTGTGCCAGAAAATTTCCAAAGTAGTTGAAAGACGAGAAAGTGGCCAATGCCCTTTGCTATTCCAATGGTTGGGAGAGAACCAAGCAATTACACAAAATGACTGCTACTTCTGCATGGTTCCGCGACTTCCGCCTACTTCTGCAGACATGACAAGGAAAGAGAAGTGGTCAATATAGTAGGCCTATACCCAAATATACCATCTGCAATCCGACCCGTTCCGCACGGCAAAGGAATTTGTGGGCGCAGTAGAAATTCCGAGTTTACGATTACGCAGTGGCGTAACAACCATGTAACGAAGGTGGACAAAATCCACGGGCCCCCGAGGTTCCAAGGGCCCCCGAGCTGCTAACCAAAAATAATTTTTATGTACTTTATCGGGACAATAATTGCATGTGTAGTTGTCTTGAAGAGTATACAGGCCATAGCCTAGTACCGTAGTACGTGTTCATTCTCGGCAGCGTTTTATTCCACATCCTCTGCTGCACCTCAGCTGTTGATTTAGGATTGGCAGTAACAACACTGCAGCACACATAGACTCATAAATTATCTGACATCGGGCCCGATTTTGTGTCTGGGGTGCGAGATGCTGCAGACGGGAGGGGAGGTCAGAAAGCAGATGTGGTTCGGGCCATGGATAGGCTTGGGACAAACCACCCTATGCGCCCCTCCTGGTTGTATGTCAGCGCCCCTAATACCAGACCCACCCGCCATGGTGGGTTGCCAAAACGTGCTACGGGCTTAGCACGGCCCACTTTAGTTCTTGTATCAACCCCAATTCACAGCGCACATCATTCATTGAACCGAGTATGTTTAGGTTCAACTCATCACCATCATCATCAACCGTGGGCTCAACGCCGTAGATGTCTGATGCCATCTTCACTAGGCTCCTCCATCGTTCTCTGTCCATTGCCGTGTGGCTCAGCTCTCGGAGCGATGTTCTGCCTCTTCCGGTGATGTCGTCTAGACTCTAGCCACTCTCCGTTCAACCGTATCTCCCCAAATATTGCTGTTTGGTCTATATATGCCACTCTATGGTATGTAAATGGGGAGGGTCGTAGGAGTAAACACACACAAACACACACACACACACCATCAGCAGGTTTGCCCTAATTGACTCGACCCTGACTTGACCCTGAAAGTTCCAAAGTTCAGCAGAATTTCCCCCACGCAAAGCGCATGCACAACCAATGAGCCATCATAATTTTGCCACCCCGCATCCCAACACAGCCAGTCCAGCATCAGGCACCCTTGAACGTGTCCTATCCATCATCAGGCTATTTCACATTTGCATTGTCATGCTCTATCGGTTACCGTAGCAATATAGCCTATATTAAATTTACAATCTAGTAGGTATAAGCCTACAGTCGGCATGCATCTGCGTTATAGATCGGCCAATTTAACAAAATTAGTCGTGATTGTATAGTTCAATTGTGGCTTTCGGATTGCCTATGCGCGTACGTATAGCCTACCTATTAATAGACCGATTTGATTAATCGGGTGTGAGAAATTGAGACTACTATTTTGGCATTTATGAAATCAATTCAAGTCCTTTAAATAAATAATATATTAGCCTGAAACTGTGGTAATTGGGATATAGACCCAAACAAAGTTGCATCGTAATGGCCAAAACTACTATTCGCAATTTCGAAAACCCGCGTAAGAGCTGATTGTCTTCGAATAGCAGATGCATCAGCTGCCTTGTAGGCTAATTCGCTCTTTTAACGGCATGGCCGTGTTAGGGCGCCATATAAATTGTCGCAATTGTTACTATTATTATGGCACCAGAACTCTCTAATCAATTGGCACAATACGAATAATTATTTGGCCTATCACACCTTTCTTTTTACCCAGTTTTAAATAGCTATCTTGTTAATCCTACTCTTTAGTCTCGCTAACGAGTAAGGGCCCCAAGGCTTAGATTGTCCACGGGCCCCCGGTCAGGTTGTTACGCCACTGCGATTACGTTTACGACGATAAAAATAATGGTCGAAGAGAATAAATACATCATCATGAGTCTCAATATCATAGGAGCTAGAAAAATACTGATCATCAATGACAGCGCTGTCTCCATCAGTAAGGCTGTTTCTCTTCAATATTCAATAACGTCGTCATAAGACGTCAGCGCGAGATTCGGCGTCTCTCATATATCGTGCGTGCTCGAGATGGTCAAGAAATACAAGAACTGACCACGCTGACCAGCAGCAGTGCCATATGAGACCCACTTCGGAACTGGAGACGAGAGAGGAGCGTCCCACGTGACCGGATGTACGTCATCATCAGTCGACGGCCAACCGGATGTGACATCAAAGGTCAACGGAGCAAAACGGAAGAAAATCATCCGTTAAAAATGGATGTCTAATGAAATCTGACGCCAGAGGGACAAAATTTCTCTCCACGGACAACCGGTCTAGCGAATGTCGCGTGAGTGTGGTCACACGATTGTGTGGCCTCCAATCAGACAATTTTGTTCCTTGTTAAAGAAAAACTATGGGGAAAGACCTGTGGGTAAATAGCAAAAACTGTAAAGAAAACCTAGACCTATTACTGTTCCGCAGATCATGATTCATTGCACAGTAAAAGGAGCATAAGCGTGTTAGCAGCAGATATATAGTTTATTGGTTTCAGACAGCCGTTGACTTGTCTAAACTCATTTGTTATTATATTATTTATATATATATATATATATATATATATATATTATTTCGTCATTTCTTATTGAAGCAAGTGTGAAGTAGGCCTAAGCCTACGCAATGCAATGCAATAGTTTTTGTGTGTGCATACACGTTTACTCCTAGTATTATTATTATTAGTAGTAGTATTATTATTATCATCTTCATCATCATCATCATCACCATTATTATTATTATCATCATTATTAATATTATTGTCATCATCATCATCATCATCGCCATTGTTGACATTATTATTGCATGGCATTGAAGGGGCGCTATGGCAAATGCAAGAAATAGGGCCTATAAAACATAAAAATATTATTATCATCATTATTATTACGGTTGCTATTAAACTGTCAGAGCGCGCAGCAACAAAAGGATCCTGCAGAGAAGCGCGCAATAGAAACAGCGACGTGCATGCAGTCCTTGGCTTAGTATACGCCTATAGTGATGCAATGACCATTGTCTATTAGGTCTATTGTCTTAATAGAGAAGGATGCTGTTGTCTTCAATCAAAAGTACCTCGGCCACAGACATTGATTTTCAGAAGCAGCTTTCTGTTCTGCCCTTCATCCGCCTTCTATTGTCTTGCTTCACGTGGGGCCGTGGGCACCCTTTCTGGTCTTGCCATGAGGGGGTTAAAAAACACAATGATCACGACCAATTTTTCAGCATGAACTCGACAAATTCAAAGCAGAGCTTTAATTTAGATTAGAACATGGGTATTTTTCATAGAGGTTTCTAAATACAAATGTCGTAGTTTTCACTTTGCTTGTACCATTGCTGCCTTAGGGCGAAGCAGTTTGTTAAAAGTCAAAAAGGAGCAGCCAAAAATAGGTATCAATTTCCATCTTGCCCTGCGGGCGGCCATGTTGCTTTCGTATATCCGTCATGTTTGAATATCACAGGCTAAATGTTCTAACCCAGAACGACTGCACTGAAAATTGCCTGTGCAGACACAAGTGTATACATCCTCTCCTGGGTTTGCTTTTTTGTTTTGTTTGTTTGTATGTTTGTATGTGCACTTGTTATAGAGCCCCATTCAAGGTCTCTCTACTCAGAGGCGCTCCCAATGCAGAGCGGACACTGCATCGGAGTTTCACGCCGAAACGCTGAGCAATTGTAAGTGAAGGATTTGCCCAAGGCCCTTACGCGGCGAGGTGGATTCGAACCTCGAACCTTCCGGCTCCAAGGCAACGACGCCACCACTAGGCCTACACCACCGCGCCCCATCATGCTAAGCATCAGATGTTTTTCAACGAATCACAATATTTTACTAGATATCAGCATCTCAGTGCACCAATCAGAACGATCTTTATGAACTTATGAACCAATCACATTGGACTGCAGTCTTGACAACAAGGATGGCAGTCAATCCATGAGACGAATTACGAAACCAATAATTATTTAGATATTGCTTCAGGTGAAGATTCGACCTACTATTCTTTGGAAAATTGAGCATAGTCATGGACATACGATCACATTGCAAAAAGTGCAAGTTTAATTTTAACCCAAATCTAGCCTATAGCTTTGAGGAGGCATGGCAACGAGGACTAATTTGTTTCCAATTAGGCCTACAAAATTGCGCTTTATTGCAGCAGTAAGCCACGATTTTGGACCAATCAGAGCGTTGCTTTATAGCACCGCGGCACTGCCAGACTTTTCTATTTTGGTCCAACGAATATAATCAAATGGAGCAGATAAACGTTTCTGTTAGATTAACTTTTGCCCTCAATATGGCGCCCTTGGGAGCCAGCCAATCGGAAAGCAGCGTTTACGCCGCTGCCGCACTATCTCCACGTAATAGAGGATCAATGGGAACAGGTAAACCGCAACGGGTTAAGTAATATTGAGCGCAAGTACTACCATCAGATTGAAGAGTGCGCAGGCCCCTAGACATTAATAATTTCTTACGCTCTTCTATTAAACAAAGAGCTATAAAAGTGTGAGTAGCTTTTCAAAATTAATGAAGAAATTTTGGTCTAAATAATAAATGGGCGATAATTGAAATTAAACTCTAGTGGCCTATGTGGCTGAAAATAAACAAATAAACCAACTAGCATACATGAAGGCCTAATGGTCTGCAGATTCTTCTCTGTAAAAGGCTTGAATGTGTTTATTTGTAATGTAATGTTGGTGCATTTAACTGCAAATCCCAAACAAGTGACTGACATCATGGGAATTCATGGGTGTAGGGCTGTAGGCCTAGGCTATTAGCAAAATGCACAAACAGAATATCCTAGGCTTACCTCTCGTTGTGAAGAAAAGCCAATAGTTAGTATTTAATAGCCCAAAACCCACGTCGCTCTTGGCAGGGGCGGATCCAGGGGGCCAATCCGGCCATGCCCCCCCCCCCTCATTTCAAACTGCCAAGGAACGTGCCCCCCCCCCATTTGGCCTGAAATTAGCAATACGAATATGGGTGTAATGGATATTGGCCCCACCTATTCGGAAAATTGTATGGAACGTGGCCCCTGCCCCCCCCCCCCCCATTCGGTTTTCAAGTGGAGGACTAAAAAAAAGGTCATCAACTTTTTGGCGGATGAAAAGTACTTTTTTCCTCAACGACCAATCACTATTTTTCGAACTTTCAAAAATTGTCTCCTTTCCTTTTTCCCGCCCAAGATGTAAGATTTTGCCTCCCCCCCTTGAAACAGTTCTGGATCCGCCACTGGCTCTTGGTACAAATTGCCATCCCGCCTCCTATTAAATATACCACAGTGACTGCGCAATCTAGCAAAAATCAGCGACCAATTCAATGATTCTAGAACCCAAGTTTACCATTTCCGAAGACCATGACCCAGTCACCCAGATCAATCAATCAATCAATGAATCAAAATTTATATAGCACCCCACCATCAAGATAATGCCGTGGGTTGAAGACATTTCTCACTTCTCATTTCTCAGATCATCCAGCAGCTTACAGCCAGTGCTTAGAGTGTATATAAAGAATTGTATAGACACCCCTAGCCAGCCACACTTTGAGCCCTATATCCGGATCCATATCCCATGGCAATGCCTAGTATGAGGATTGTAGAAAAAAATCACTGGAAGTGTATGATCCACGGGAAAGTTGCGGTGCGAAAAGTAGACTTTTCTATGCAGGGCTGTTTTTAAGGAATTTTTAGAACTGCACAACTCCTTTCCTTTCCTCTCCTATCCTATCCCCCAAGGTAGATTAGGCCTACTTCAAATCGGAGGACAATGATCTTTTTGCTGCACAGAAGTGCTTCTACAACTGCACAAATCTATTTAGAACTGCACATTTTGTGTACAACTGCAGGTTTAAAAAGTCCTGTTTTTATGTGGCCCAAAGAAAGACTACGGGGATTGCATCCCCTTCAACCCCCGGCATTTCTCACTCTGCATGGCAAGACCTTTCATCAACTCAAGACCCATTAGACTGTGATTACATAACCTGTCTAATGCGGGCGCCACACAATACAATCCTAAAAGCAATGTCTTGTAACTGCAGACACTAATTTGAATGAACGATAAGATCATCAACCGAAGATGCTTAATCAGGCCGCTGCAACGATTTAACCTCCTTTCTTGCTCCTAACGACAAACCTCCTCCTCCTTCTCCTCTTCCTTCTCCTCCTTCCTCCTTGTCCTCGTCCTTCTCCTCGTCCTTGTCCTCGTCCTCGTCCTTGTCCTCCTCTGACTGCTTACCTCAATGATAATGGTCAGCCAACATACACAAATATTCGCACACGGGCCAAGATAATAATAATAATCATTAGAATGTAAAGGCATGCATGTATATCCATACATGTAGGTATGTATATTTGTAGGCTTATGTAGGCATGTGCATGTATGAATTGTATATGTGTGTATGTAAGTAATGTAAGAATGCATTATGTATGCATGTAAGTATGCATGCACGTTTGTATTTATTTATGTAGGTCCTATATATGTATGTTTGCAACTTTGCATGCATGCACTAATGCACTTGCTCCATGTATGTATGCATATGTAGGCCTATGCGTGTTTGTGTGTACTTAGGCTATCCAATATGCATATCATATGCATATATGCATAATGTTATTACGCATGTGCGTGTGAAGGTTTTTATTTGGACTTTGTTAAGCGCATTTTATTAACTCCCCAAAGAGTGGCATCAACATGGCTGTCTAAAGGCTACGCACAGATGGGCCTTCACATGTATAGCTAGAGTGTGCTCTAGCGACTATTTAGAGGTCAGTGGTGCATCACCGAAGACGTTCTTGACCAAGGACCGTATACGTATTGAGTCCATCTTGGCTCTTGACGAAGGAGGCGAAACAGAAATTAGTGCTTGTTGGTTTTTAAGGACGCTATGTCATACGACTCATAATATTATTATTATCATTGATGATTATTGTCGCCCTCCTCCCTTCTCCAGGCTTGAGACTGGCGCTGCCAAAGTACGAGCAGTTGAGGAGTTCAGACCAAGGCCGTAGCCAGGATTGTATTTGGGTGGGGGGTGTTTTCCCGACTTTTCGTTTGGGCGAAATTTCCTGACGACCTTTTTTTAGTCAGCGCCTACTTTTCTAACTTTTTTGACTTGTAATAGGCTACGTTCACGATTTTCGATTATTTTCTGCTCGAAGTAACATTACACACAGTAGTTGTTAGGCTACATGATGTGCTAGAAAACGCATTATGTCAATTTTACATTATTTCATTTCGGGGGGTGTTCAAACACCCAAAACACTCCATAGCTACGGCCTTGGTTCAGACTGTACTTCTATTCCTTTGCCTACGAAACCCGTGTCTAGTATTCTGGTATTGGCTCCGAGCAGACGCAACTAAAAACAGCGCACCCAGTGCGGTTGTCCCGTCTCCGCGCTTAGGGGTATATGCATTAGATGGAACAACAGTGGCAACGCGTTGCCGATCTATTCGTCGTCCTTGGGGTCCACGCGGAAAGGAGAGGGGTGGTCTTATCGGACCGGGCGGACGAGGGCGGACGAGGGCGGCTCGGCGGCCAGGGATTGTTTACGGGGCCCAGAGGAACGTGCATAAGAGCCGATCGACACGACCGACCGAAACGACAAGGGCGGCGGTTTTTACTGGCGCTACAAAAAGACGGATTGTTCGTCTGATACTAGTTCGTATCGCCGATTAGCGAAGGAAGAAGAGAAGAGGAGAGGAGAGGAGAGGAGAGGAGAGGAGAGGAGAGGAGAGGAGAGGAGAGGAGAGGAGAGGAGAGGAGAGGAGAGGAGAGAAGAGGAGAGAAGAGAAGAGAAGAGAAGAGAAGAGAAGAGAAGAGGAGAGGAGAGGAGAGAGGAGAGGAGAGGAGAGGAGAGGAGAGGAGAGGAGAGGAGAGGAGAGGAGAGGAGAGGAGAGGAGAGGAGAGGAGAGGAGAGGAGAGGAGAGGAGAGGAGAGAAGAGAAGAGAAGAGAAGAGAAGAGAAGAGAAGAGGAACGCCTGAAACATCGCAGCTTCTCTTTCTACTCTCGCTTTTCATTAATTTTATGATCTCGCTCTCTAATTTGCTCGTCGAGGTTTTGCTGTCTGCTTTGGCTGTTTGTCCGTCTGTCTATGTGTCTACACTCTCTGTCTCTGTCTTGCTGTCTATCTGTCTAAATGACTCTCTGTAGGCCTATATCGCGGTCTCGACCAATCTCCTCATAATTAGGCGCATCTCTCAAGCCTAGTCCCTAGCCTATATATCGCAACCTCATCGTTGCTGTACCCATCCCAAAAGAGAGGAGTCCGTACTCTGCTCCCTGCGCGCTGCTCATATGCTGATGCTCTTCTTGCTACTGCTGCTGATACTGCTCCTCCTCCAGGTGCTCCTCCTCCCCTCCTATTGCTGCTACTCCTCCTCTTTCCGCTGGTCCTCCTTTTCCATATGCTGCTGCTCCCTTCCATCCTCCTCCTCCTCCCCTTCTCCTCCCTTCCCTCCCCTCATCTTCCTCTACCCCTCCTCCTCTCCTCCTCCTTCTCTTCCTCCTCCTCCTACTCTCCTCCTGCTGGTGTAGCTGTTGCTCCTCCTCCTACTCTCCTCCTGCTCGTGTAGCTGTTGCAATCGGTTACGGTCGTTGTGGTCCCAGTGGATCAGTTGTACGGTTCAGCGACGACGATGACGACGAAGAAGGCGGCAAATGCTTAACCGCAAAGACCGAAACACATGGGTCACAACACACCCAGCTCCCCCACTTCTCTCTCCCCCACTTCTCTCTCCCCCACTTCTCTCTCCCCCACTTCTCTCTCCGTCTGTCCGTTCGTACGTCCTTTACTCTGTTTGTCCGACTAATAGATCTTTCTCTCACACACTCCCGTCACGTCTCCGTCTTTCCTTCCTTCCTAGTTGACTCCCTTTTTTTATAAATCTCCACATCCTTCTCAGTCTCTGTCTCCCTCTCTCTTGTTCTCTTCATATTTCTCTATCTCTGTCTGTCTCTTTCTCCCTCTCCCTATCTTTCATTCTCTCCCTCTTTCTCTGTCTCTTTGTCTCTGTCTGTCTGTCTGTCTGTCTGTCATTCTCTTTCTCTGTCTCTCATTCTCTCCCTCTTTCTCTGTCTCTGTCTCTACCTCTGTCTCTTTCTGTCTGTCTCTCTCTTCCTCTTTCTCTGTATCTGCCTCCTTATGTCTCTCTCTCCCTCTTTCTCATTCACTCCCTCTTTCTCTGTCTCTGAATCGGTCTCCATTTTGTTCTTCGTAATCTTTACCTCCTCCTCCCTCGCTCTGTCTATTCATGCGCCGATCACGCACACATTTATGAGGCGCAATGTTTACTCAAGATCGAATTGATCGATCGACAAACTGACGACAATCTACTGCATGGACATTATTGAGCTATTAATTACTTTGACATGTGCCGACTACCAATGATAACCATGACAATCATAATAAAATAATTTAAAAAAATAGTGGGCCCAGCGCATTAATCAAACCTAGCATAGGCCTATGTGGTAATGTGGGTCTGAACTCCGAAGGAATAGCGTTTTGTCTGCTCTTATGATCAAATAAAAGAAAATAAATTACCTATATTCCGACAATAATAATAACAGTAGGCCTACATGTAATAGGCTAATAATAATAATATTTAAAAAATAGAAGCTCATAAGAATGATAAAATTTAAAAATATAGGTAATATAGAAAACAGCAGCTTCAGCAGCAACGGTAGTACGCCTAGTAGTAGTAGCAGTAGTAGCCTAGCAGTAGCAGCAGCAGTAGGCCTAATAGGACTAGCATCAGTAGTAGTAAAAAGAGGAAGATGATGATGATGATGATGATGACGACGACGACGATGATGATGACGACGATGATGATGATGATGACGAAATGCTTATAAACAACAAAGATCCGTGGTTTATATTAGGCTATAATTGCTTAAAAATTATTAGGCCTACGAGCGTTTCCGTTGCATCGACATCCATTGCATCAACACAACTGCAGCTTTAGAAGGCAGTTAAACACAAACTACCACGCATAACCAAGCAGCCACCGCAAAGTTATATGGAGCTGCATTGAAAACCAAGTGACATTAGGCCTACACGGTTGTAACGTAACGCAATGTAGACCTAGCCTACTTTACTAAACCGCACTGGACAACCAACGGCCAATAAACTGCCAACGATTAGCCCATAATGCCCCGCGGCATCTGGCGAATAAAATGGCGTTGACAACAATCAGAGATCGATGCTCGGCGAATGTTCAACCGTAGCATGAAATCCATTCGTACTACGACTCCTACCTATAGCTCCCTCTACCTCGAAATATATACTCGAATCACATGGGTCCACGCAACGACCTTATATATATTACTAGACGGAGCTTCCTGTGTTGAGCTGCCCAGTAACGTTGAGGCAGCATAGAAATTGTCAAAAAAGCGCAGGCAACAATAATTTAAGCGAGGTATTAACTGCGGAGCTACAGCGTATTTAAATTAAAAAGTCGTTGATGTAAACAAGCGCACATCGTTTGGTTGCCGAAAATTCGTTGATTCATCCTATAAACTGCACTAAATTTCGATTAATATCATAATTTAATTTTAAAATTCTTTACATCGTACGCAGCGCAATATTTTCGTCTGCACCGTTTGGTTTTCACTTTTGGCCGCAGCAAATCTTTCATATCCGCCATTTTTTTACCTCACAAGATACCTCAGCAGAAATGACGTGATGCCATCGGCCTGGGTCCACGTATGTGTTCCTATATAACAGACAGTGATATTTTAGTTCAGGGAATAATTTTAGTTATTATTTTTATTCTATTCTAACTTTTTATTTATTATTATTATTCTATTTTAGTTAATGAAATAATTTTAGTTTTTATTATTATTCAGTTCAATGAAAATAATTTTAGTTTTTATTTAGTTCAAGTTCAGTTTGCATAATTAATACAATACATAGGAAAACAACAGAAGTTACAGAACAAAAGAACGCCTATATTTAATTAACGTGGTGTGTTCACTGTGTTGGAAGAGTATTAATGAAGAATGCAACTGAAGTTAAACAAGAATATGGTTATTTAATTTGTGGAAGACCCTCATCTCGAAAGATTTTCTAATTATGTTGCGACGACCTGCAGTGAGGATACAGCACACTGAAAAAATCCGCTCAACGTAGGCCTATGCCTGAGAGGCTGAGGCAGTTACCAAATCCTGACCAAGCATGGACAGTTTGCTATAGCAACTTTTTTTATCTTGCCAGAAGTCAAGTGCATTGTCACACACAACATTGTCAGTATCCATTATATATCGATTCAGCTGATCCAGAATAGTGTCATTATTGTTCGATGTTACCGGTAACTCAGCAGCCTTACATTTGGATTTATTTGTTATAGCATCGTAAAAACGAAGAATTTCCAAACCGGACTATCCTTTTTTCGCCCAGCGAGCAATTTTGCAAGCGAACTCATTATTATTTACTTTCTAAACAAACTAAATATTTCAGTATGAATAACAACCACACTTCGCTGCTTTTTCTGAAATAAAGGAAGCGGAAGTTGATAGAATTGCGGAAGTTGATAATGGGCGCGTTTTTTGACATCGGAGCGTTCACCCAGTGCATTCCAAAACGTGATCGAAAAAAAATTTACACGACTTTCAACAATTTTCGTTTGGCTAATAATTTTAGTTATTATTATTATTCAGTTCGGTACTTTTAAATATAGTTTTTATTCTATTTTCGTTAGTGAAATAATTATAGTTATGATTTCGTTATTATTAACGATTCCGCCAAAAAATTTAGTTTTTATTTAGTTCTCGTTAACGAAAATATCACTGATAACAGACTAGAGCGTATTCCTTGCACCTAATCAATTTTTCATAGATGCGCCGTCGAAAGTAAAGCGCTGTATAACTTGGCCGCCATGATGAATCCGCCCCCGGAGAGAAAAGCCAGACGAAGCAGACCCCAGCGTCCGCCAAACACTGAAGGGGAATGAAAAGAACCGATGGACAATTCGTTCGTTCGTTCTTTCGTTCAGTTAGGGCATTTAATATCAACCGAACACCAGTCCCCCCTACCCCCATAAGGCCATAACCAGTGGACAACCGACTGCCATAACTCACAAGCACAAAAACAGAGCAAAACATAGCCTACGTGCGATGCTCAGCACACACAATGCATGTACATAGTACTACATGCATACATACATACATACATGCATACATACAGGGTGGTCCAAAATAAACCGCACAGTGACAGTTTTCTTGATATAATGTAAAACAATTCAATGTTTAATGCCATTTTTCTTACCGGTACTTATTCTTGGTGATGGTCTTTTACCTGACATCCGTGCAATATGCCAACACCACACTTGGACCCTACAGCAGGACGGCGCTCCATCACACACCGCCAAGAACACTATGCGACTATGCGACGTGAGAACATTTCTTTAATTGAGCCTGACATGTGGCCCCCAAACAGCCCGGACTTGAATCCAGTCAACTACGCTGTTAGGGGCGCCCTTCAACAGATCTGATGGCATACCGTCGTAGAAGTTTCACCACAGTGGATCAGCTGAAAGAAACAATCGTCACAGAGTGGACCAAGCTGTCACAGCGTTTCATTGACCGCGCGATTGATCAATGGCGTCGTCGGCTTCAATGCGTGGTCGAGCAGCAAGGAGGACACATTGAACATTTTATGTACCGTAACGAAATCCATTCATGTAATGTTACAGTAAAAATAATTGCTGTGTTTTTTTTGAATTTTCACGGTTATATTTGAATTGGTCTGAATAAAGTACTATCAATTTATCATTGTGCGGTTTATTTTGGACCACCCTGTACATACATACATACATACATAAATACACCATCCATCTATCCATCCATCCACTTGTGCTTCCTAAACCCACACATCCAACCCCCACATCTATGCTAACATCCACCCACCAATCTGTCCATCTCAGCACACATCCATTTATCCACCTTTCAGTCATTAGATGATAGTCACCATCTACTGTGTCATCCATCCATTGAGCTAAATATATATAAAACAATGTCTCCATTTATCAATCCAATTATCAATCTGTTTATCAATCCATTCATCAACCAATCTATCAATCTATTTATCAATTCATCTATCAATCTATTTATCTATCCATTTATCTATCTATTTATCAATCCAAATAGCAATCCATTCATCAACCCATCTATCAATCCAATTAACAATCCATCTATCAATCTATTTATCAATCCATCTATCAATCTATTTATCTATCCATTTATCTATCCATTTATCAATCCAAATAGCAATCCATTCATCAACCCATCTATCAATCCAATTAACAATCCATTTATCTATCCATTTATCAATCCAATTAACAATCCATCTATCAATCTATTTATCAATCCAATTAGCAATCCATTTATCTATCCATTTATCAATCCATTTATTCTGATCATCCATCAATCAATGCATAAAAATCTGTCATCAAGCAAAACATTCTCGGATCATCATTCAAAATACACAAATTGAGCTTCTAAATGAATAGGGCATCACAAAAACTACACCCCCACAAGCCACATGCACATAGATACACACACACACACACACACACACACACACACACACACGCAGGCAAGCAAGCAAGCAAGCACACTCACACAGCTGCGCACACATACACCAAATTCAAGTCCAAAACACACCTATCATGTTAATATCAGCTAAAGCCATTCTTCAATTTAGCACCTACAACCTTAAATGAGACGGGATCAATTGACAGACACCACATGTCTGTAGAAGATTCATAAATCGAATGTCTGACAAGACCAGACACTCTGACATACAACTCAGACATAATTAAAGCTTGGTTTTGGTGCTCCATCATTATTTGATGTCTTGTACATTGAATACTAGTGCAACAGAAGTAACCAATTGATGTAATAATAACAATAATAATATTGATGATAATAACACTAATTATGATAATAAAACAATGATGATAATTATATTAAAGATAATAACAATGATAATAATAATATTAATGATAATAATACTACTGATAATAATAATAATTTAATAATAATGACAATAATAATAATAATAACAATAATAACGACATTAATGATAATAACAATGATAATGATAATAATGATAATAATAATGACAGTAATAATAATGATAATGATGATAATAATCATAATAACAAAAGATAATAACAATAGTGATAATCTAAAGTGACTGTCCAAATGTCTTCAAGATCCGCATTATTTCTGTCTCTCAAAATCTATGTCGACAGAGGTATCTATTAAAATGACTATTTAACCTAAAGTACCACACCCCCGACATCTCTTATTTAACCCCCACATGCTTAAGTCGAACCGGGTGATTTTTTAAAACGTCCGATTTCCGACGGATTACATTGCAACTTTGTACGAGACAGAAGAAGAAAGACTCTTCAGCGATAAATAAATACTTACAATTAAAACTGGTGAAAATTTTGCCAATCGTCAATTTCACAATTTCACGCACTCCCCCATTTGGCAATTATTTAACTATAATACAACCACAGACCAGCACATCGAGGAAATGGAAATCCACTAGCTTTTCCACGTAGTCATGGGCGGAGTTTGGTTTCCGTTCTTGGGGGGGACCTAACCCCGAGTCCAGGCCTTATTGGGGGTGGGGGGGCTAACCCCAGAAAAGTATACCATTTTCATGGTAAAAAGGTTGAATTTGGGCCTTCTTGGAGAGGCTTAACCCCCCCCCCCTACTAGCCCATGATAAACTCCGCCCATGCACGTAGTCCCACACCCGACGGTTAGATTAATGCCTAGGAATGTTCTAGTCGCTCAAGTAGGATGATTAACGATAGTCATCGTTCTTGAGCACCGCTCTTGTTCCTTAACACATCAAGTCCTCTTCCTCTCTTTTCCATCCTCTCCGCTCCTCCGCTCCGCTCCTCCTCCCTCATTCGTCGTACTCGTTTGTGAGGAACGTCTGGATGAACGACTCCCTCTTCAGCTCGTCCTCCCGCTTGCGAGCCATCGACGCTGAATCCCGCGGGGAGTCGGGCGAACCACCGCCCGGAGATCGGAGAAGGATTCGGCCGAATATGTTCGCTGCACAGAAAGAAGAAGAATGGATTGTGGTTGGCATGCGTTCAATTATTCACGAATGTGCCAGATGTATATAATTCAATGTATTGTGTTGCAATTTATGATGCAGATATCTTTGCATTTATACTGTGAATTTCGAAAGGCTTGTCAGATGTGTTTTGCAACAGAGAATGGGACGCAGTATATGCATGTAATTCAATATATCAGTGGTTCCCAACCTTTTTGGACTTTATGGCCACTTTTTCGAAGTTGGAGGACACGAGGGCCACTTTTTCCTAGTTGAAGGACATTGGGGGCAACAAGGCTATAATTTAATTAACTAAAAGCTTATGAAATTGTTATAATTGAATCAAAATAGAATGTTTGATGTTATTTATAAATGTCAACATAAAATAATTTGTAATACAAAATTAGTATGTGTTCTATCATGCAAAAATGTCATATAGGCTACTTTTGTTAATTCTACGAGGAACGAGGGCCACTTTTTTAGACCTGGCGGGCCACTTTTGGCCCGCATGCCATGGGTTGGAAACCACTGCAATATATTGTATTGCAACTTAAAAAAGGAGATGATGCTGGCATCTTGGGCGGGAAAGAGAGGGAGAGGACGCCCCAGGAGGAGATGGATAGACAAGATACATGTATGAGGTGACAGGGATGAACTTTGTGGAGCAGAGAAAGTGGCGAGATATCGGTATTCATGGAGAAGCACTATATAAATTCATGATTACGATTACGACGTGCTTCCAGCATAAAAAGTGCTACTGTGAGATCAAAGTGTAGACCCCGTCAATTCTGATTTAAACAACGTAACCTCCGAACAGTGCTAGATATAGTCTGTGTAGATCGTACTTACCGAGAAGTTTCATGTCAAGTTTGTTTTGTGCCGAATGAAGAAGAAGAACTCGAAGGAAAGCGCAGATATACTTGAAGACATTGCGATGACTGACGGGAAGTAAACTCAACACCTACAAGCGACAGAAATATTACATCTCCAGTTCCAACATTGAATAGCAACTGAGGCAGCTATAGATCAATCCACAATTACTTACCTTCATTTTTTGTGATGAAGTTACTCATGATAGAGTTACCTACGACAATTACCTATGATAGAGTTACCTATGACATTTGTCTATGATAGAGGTACAGTGGATGAAGTTACCTTTGATGAAGTTACCCATGATAGAATTGCCTATGATAGAGCCACCTACAGGTGATAAAGTTACCTGTGATGAAGTTACCAAAATGATGATAGTTACCTATGACAGTTATCTATAATAGAGGTACCTTGGATGAAGTTACCTGCGATTAAGTTACCTGTGATGATGACATTACCAGCTAAGATGAAGTTACCTGTGATGATGAAGTTACCTGTGATTAAGTTACCTGTGATAAAGTTACCTGTGTGATTAAGTTACCTATGATTAGTTAAAGACAAGACAAGACATGATTAAGTTACCAATAATAGAGTTACCTATGACAGTTACCTATGATAGAGGTACCATGAATGAAGTTACCTGTGATTAAGTTACCTGTGATGATGACATTACCAGCTAAGATGAAGTTACCTGTGATGATTAAGTTACCTGTGATGATGAAGTTACCTGTTTGCAGGCGAGAAGATTTCCATTTCGTTCGAGACAGCTCGTGTAGTACGCGCTTGGAATGACGGGTTCTGCGAGTGAATCGAGGAATAGAAGTAGCGCCTCAGCAACGGAATGGACAGATCCAGCTATGGCAACAGTTGTCAAGGTAACCAAACATCTGGGCAGCAGACATGACAATGCATGTATAAATATAGATATTCATTCAATTGGGAATTATGAATGTAAACGGTTGACATAACACGACAGTTTACAAGCACCAAGCGATGAGTGGATGAAGCTATGCAAACGTTTTTGAAGAGCATTCATGATATAAATATAGCCAAGGCTCAGTCAAGTTGATTTGATAACAATCATTTGAGCCGTGACTTAATAAAATTGTGTTTTTGTTACTTTTTGCTGCGTTATGCTTTTGAATCATCAAAAAAAGGGTGGTCTCACTAAAAGTGATACAACTTTTTTTCTGTTTGAAATATCTTGATGAAAAATATCTGGCAATCGTGTGTAAATATGAATTGTCTTTAAGCCAGCAAAATTCGATTTAAAATTTCTTACTTCTGGTCAAGATATTGACAAAAACCGTAGGGGGTCTTTTTTATGGCCCACCCTGTAGTTCCTTTGCCTGTATTGGCCCTTCACTATGGAATGAACTTCCCCCTTCAACTACAATACTATTCGGTCATTCACTGCCTTTATCATTCTCTGATTGTCGTGCAGTGTGTGAAGTCCTTTCCAAATACTTAAAACATACCTATAACTATGAAAAATTTAATTCATTTCAACAGCCTAAACATGTTCCAATTGCTTTACTACTATTTGTTTTTTTGGCAATTAATAAAAATGCAAAAGACAAAGAATTTATTGAAAAAATTGTGTTGGGGTCATATTTGAAACCACACTGATACTCAGTGTATAAAAAACTCTGTTAATTAATCTGAGGGTTAAAAACAACACAGTACAATATGTTGTTCTGCTTGGCACGTAAAAGATACGCAGTTCAGCGGGTGAACCCGTGTCAAGACTATCACGAATTTCGTTGATCTCACAGCGCAAACCAGACGTCTGGAAAAGCTCCTCCTGCAAAACAACAAACCACATTTACATACACATACACAATAATATTGTGCGTATTATGATGACACTATCCAGGCAATAAATATAAAAGAATTGCCAATATCATCAAGGCAATGAGTACACAAGAATTGATGATGTCATCCAGGCAATAAGTACACAAGAATTGATGATGTCATCCAGGCAATAAGTACACAAGAATTGATGATGTCATCCAGGCAATGAGTGCACAAACATTGATGATGTAATCCAGGCAATGAGTAAACAAGAATTGATGATGTCATCCGGTCCATGAGTACACAAAAATTGATGATGTCATCCAGGCAATAAGTACACAAGAATTGATGATGTCATCCTGGCAATGAGTTCACAAGAATTGATGTCATCTACACAATGAGTTCACAAGAATTGATGATGTCATTCAGCCATGATGTCATACAGCATGTTAGTACGACAGAAAAGTAAAGTCACCTGGTTGAGACCGTATGCAAAGAGATGGTCGATGAGTCGCCAGAGTTCCTTCGGGACATCAAGCGGACGTTCTCCCTCATCAGGTTCAATGTTTCGAAGAATAGTCTTTTCCTACAGTCCGACAAGACGCAAGGTCAGTTGCCAAGCCAGCCTAGAAACCAGCCACCCAGCCAAAAAGCCAAACAACCACCCAGCCAACCAGTCAAACAGCCTACAGCCACCTATTCACCCAGTCAACCAGCCAGCCTGTCAACCAGCCAAACAACCACCCAGTCAACCAGTAAAACAGTCACCCAGTCAACCAGTAAAACAGTCACCCATTCAACCAGTCAAACAGCCACCTAGTCAACCAGTAAAACAGTCACCCATTCAACCAGTCAAACAGCCACCTAGTCAACCAGCCAAACCAGTCAAACAGCCACCCAGTCAACAAGCAAAAAAGAATATAATTATTATTAAGTAAACCAAAAAACAGACCACATGTTATGTCGCATTGCTTCTATCTAAAGAAAAACCATTGCGATGATAATAATGAACTTACAATCTGAATCAGCTCGGCCGTCTCAACATCTCGTATCGGATTGAACATATGAACGAGCATCTCAATCGACGATCCAAAGCTGCTCGGAAGATATGATCCAGAGACGGTGATCTAAACGATGGTCAAGGCATTTCACACATGCACATACAGTCAAACACGCACGCACACACACGTCTCATCTCCCCAGAAGACTATCACGATTCAGACAGGCAAAAAGGAGTCAAATCTCCAGAGTTCTATACAAAAACATTTCTTAAAGCTAGCAAACCCTACAAGAAACACATCAATTAATATTGACTTACTTGACTGACTTATGGCTTTGACGATGCTTTCGCACGTGACAGCCGCCCAGCTATGGAAAATCTCCACTTCTCTCTCTCTCTCTCTCTTGGGCTTTGTGTGTAGCCTCCTGTATGGACCAACCCATCTCCCGACAGTCCTCACGTATCATGTCAACCCATCTCTTCTTTGGTCTTCCATTTTTCCTTTTTCCATGCACATACCCGTTGACAGCTACCTTCGGGCATCTTAATATTAATTCAAACCAAATATTTATTTATGCAGCTTATAGACTGAACTTATACTTATACAATACATAAAACATTTGCAAAATTAGTTATATGTAACATGCTGCGTTCTGCCAGCCTGAACTGTTGATTAAACGAAAATTGATTGATTGATTGATTGATTGATCAATGACATTACTTTCTGTGTGTCACAATACCAACATCGCGAGGCAAGCAAGAAAATATCTGATTTCAAGAAGCAACATTTAAGCACACGGAAACATGCTCAAATTCCCCTAAAGAAATATTATAAACATGATACGAAAATTGGCAGTTTACATAGTGCAGCGTATTGTGCATTGACAGCTGGAAACAAAATGCACGCACAAACACACAGACCTGTGCTTCTGAATAGCTCTGCTGTGAGAAGCGCTTTACAAATGTTACATTAGATTAGATCAGCAGACAAGCACCCACACACACACACACACACACACCAGTGGCGCCGCCAGGATTTCAGTTTTGGGGGGCTGAACTCCAGAAAAATTCCATTTTCACCGCCAAAATTTCTGATGACCTTTTTTTAGTCATCAGCTTTGGTTTTGGGGGGGGGGGGGGCTAAACATCGAAATTTGTCATTTTTGCATGGGGAAAAAAATGGATCACCTATTTTGGAGGGGCTTAGCCCCCCTAGCCTCTTCTGCCACCGCTGACACACACACACAACACACACACAACTACACATACCTACACACACAAATTTAAATTTAAACTATGGATTGAAATGCAAGTGACTTAGTGAAACTGGTGAAGGATACAAAGAAGTCCTTTCCACCCCTGAGATGCAGCACAAGAATGTCTTCAATTTTGTTGACACCCACATTGAGCGCTGGCGCTGTCATCTTGTCAATACACACGTCAAGCTGGACACGACAGCTATCACCTGTGTCGTCAAATGCAGGTAAGTCATCAATGACAATAATAACAATAGCAGTAATAATAATAATAACAATAATAACAATAATAATAATAATAATAATAGCAATACCGGAGAACCCCGAGAATCAAGCTTTTTATTCCAACGTATCTCCATGACTATACAACGCTTTAACGCTGTGGCTTTCACAGGTTCCTTTATTAAGCCCCTAACTGTCATGGATGAGGGTGGATGGTCTCACTGAAATTGATTTGTTCTGTTTGGAATTTTTGTTGAACAGAATAAATATGTATTGTACCTAGCAACTAAATTCAATATCCAGTACATTTATGTAGTCATTGCATTATTTCACAATCAACAAATCAACTAAGCACATTTGTTACAGCACATTTAATTACATCCACAATGGTGCCAATGGATTTTCCAAAAGCCTTCAATGATGTATATTCGTTTAATTTGAAAAATAAGACAAATTCAAGTGACATAACGCAAAAGGTTACAAGTCAAATATGCAAAATAAAAAACAGACGTAATAACAAAGTTTAGTAATAATAATAATAATAATAATAATAATAATAATAATAATAATAATAATAATAATAATAATAATAATAATAATAATAATAATAATAATAATAATAATAATAATAATAATAATAATAATAATAATAATAATAATAATAATAATAATAATAATAATAATAATAATAATAATAATAATAATAATAATAATAATGATAATAATAATAATGCCATATAAATGCTAAGGTACAAACAAATCCACACAGCTCCTTGTTGTTTCATTATTTATGATCAAACTAGAGAAAGGTCATCACCAATGTGTATGAATCCTTTGGATGGCTCAATCGTCAGCCACGGTTTGCAGTAGTGGTTGTCAGACGGCTTGTTGATAAACTCGAATGGGACGGAAACCTAGAAAGCAACAGAAGAACAAATACAGTAATGTTCAACTTGACAACCTGCAAACCAGTTGCCAACAGTCCAAGACAGACACTCATTGAGTCAAGCAAAATATAGGGTGACACGAAAGTTCGTTCACCGTTTTCAAAATGCGTTATCTCAGCAACGGCTTCATATTTCTTTATAATATTTGGTCAGTGTATACATCAGGCAAAAGAAAGATATTGATACAAATTTGATTATGATCTGGTCCGTTTCGCCATTATTTATAAGAAAATGTAAAGACAACCAGTTTTTTGCGGAAAAACTGCGTTCATCAAATTTACACAGTAAAGAAAATGTGTATAAGCCTAGCCTGGTATACAAGCGTGACAAGACACTGTTGTTACCTATAAAGGACATGCACGTCTGTGTATGTCCTAAAATATTAAAAAAGAAACATTAAGCCGTTGCTGAGATAACGCATTTTGAAAACGGTGAACGACCTTTCGTGTCACCCTATACAAGTCAACTGGTTTGTATGTACATGTAACTATGTATAGCTCTGGTAACAACGGGTAGCCTGTAGTTAGCTGTTTGTGAGGCGTCCCTGTAGCAGCATGGTCACGTTACTTGTCATATGAATTGTCATCATTCTTATTATTATTATTATTAACTACCAGGTAATCAGCTTATTTGGAGCAAGTAAATCCATTTAGTCCACTGGGCAACTTGTCAATCATTCAAGCAATCCATAAGTCAATCAATCAAGTAATCAATCAACCAACCATTCAAGTAATCATTTAAGCAATCAATCAATCAGTCATTCAATCAATCAATCATTCAATCAATCAATAAATAAATCATTCAATCAATAAATCAATCATTCATTCAATCAATTAAACAATCAATCGAGCAATCAATCAAGCAATCACTCACCTGTCCTGTGTTAGTAATTGTCACAGTACGTGCCAGGTTTTCGAGGAATTTCAAATTCTCAAACTGTAGCTGAAAAGAGAATGGTAAAAACAATGCAGCGTTGTCATAAAATGCAGAAAGAGAGATGGCCTTCTGAAGCCATCATCTCTTCTGCCACACAGATAAAATCACAGACGTGAATTACTGGATTTTGTGCATGTGTAACTTGATGCAACAAGACTTGCTGTCTCTTTACTTGCAACATGTTGGCCGCTGCAGATTGCAACATAATTATACAAATGATGAATACAATTAGAACAAGGCAGAAGAACTGGATAGGACATGCACTGAGAGGCAACTCCTTGCAAAGAGACATAGCGGAGCACAAAATGGAGGGGAAGAGGAAGACCTAGGGAAAAGTTCTTGGACTGGATGATGGAGGATGGATATGGAAAACTCAAAGAAAAAGCACAACATCGAGAAGAGTGGCGTCGTTGGGCATCTGGACCTGCCGAGAGGCAGCAAACGTAAAGAAGATACATAAAGATGGAGCAATTGATTAACTGCTCTCTACAAATCTCAAAGCTGTCCTATTTAGCCGTGGTTGGGCCGAGAGCGCTTCTGAGTAGCCTACCTTGAAGAGGTGCTTTAATAACACTTCCTTAATAGTAACATGTTACAAATAGAAATGTCAACAAATCATGCTGCAACACTTATATGTAATATATTGCAACAGTATATATATATATATAACATCAACTGTATTATTGGTGTTTTGTTGCTTTTTACTGTCTATTACAGTGTTACAATTGGTTGCAATAAAAAAATCCTGAATCGTGAATCTATATAATGTCTCAATTTATAACATGTTGAGAAAAGTGACGTCAGCACCAAAATAATTTAACATCGTAGCAAGAATTGTTTGCTCGGCAGAAGCATACAATAATAATTAAGAAATCCTCCTATTTACTATCTTTAATCATATTAATATAAAGCTTTTTCAGAATAGCAGTTAGATAAAAAAAAAAAAGACTCTTACTGTGTTGACATCGAGGGAAACTTGGGGCAAGTATTCATTCTCCTTTTGATCAAGAAGTTTCATGACATCCTCACGGACCTTTCTCTCCAACGTCGGATTGATAGTCTTAATCTGGAGAAAAACAAAATATGAATATATACATACATACATATGAATATATATATTTATAGGAATATATAAATGTATGATATGGATATTTGGTTTAGGAATTAGTCATCTCATCCGGTCTGAGAATTGGTTGAGATTGATGTCCCAAACTGGCAGAACACAAGATCAAATCAGATATTAACAATCTCCCAGTACAAGAACATCCCATTGTCATATTATACTAAACCATGAATAAGCTTTAAATTCCAATGCATTTCATGTGCAAAATTACAAATTTTCCCTATTGTCAGGCCATGGCAAGGACTTTATTAGGTCCTTGAAAAACAACTTGTAAGTCTTTGAAGGCATAGTGAATGGTTGTTGCAGTTAAAGTCAAGTCAAGCCATGGTGAAACAATGCAATGTAAAGAAACAGGAAATGAAGTAAATATTGTCTTGAAAGATTATGGATCAAAGAGCATATAGAGATTCATATAATTGTGTCAAATTTTCTGCCTACAGATATCTTAGGATACCGGAACTTATCCCAGGTCAGGATAAGAGGAAGGGGGGGGGGTTCTGCGCTGGGCTTGCAACCTACAAGGGTGAAAAAATGCAAAAAATTCACTCATTAAGTAGAGGGAGGAGAAATTGTGTTGCCCGATGTTCAGACCTGGACTGTTCAGATGGACTAAGTACTAAGTAAGTCAAAATCAAGTAGAGGGAGGAGTGGAGGAATTGTGCTGCCCGATGTTCAGACCTGGACTGTTCAGATGGACTAAGTACTAAGTAAGTCAAAATCAAGTAGAGGGAGGAGTGGAGGAATTGCGCTGCCCGATGTTCAGACCTATATTTGATTTGATTTGTTTATTTATTACATACAGAATAAACATGTCTCACTAAACAGAGTGCAAAAGGAATCAGAAAAAGCTAACAGCTTATACAGTTCTGATCCCTAGCTCCATGACTATTTATATAGTGCAAGTTAGTGTTAGTACTTAATTAATTAATTAGAACATAACTGAAAGTAACAGGATAAACATACAATGTAATAATAATAATTAATAATATGTGATGGACTAAGGACTAAGTTAGTCAAACTCTGATGCAATAAAAACACAAATGATTTAGCAAGAAAAGCTAAGAGGAGCTCTAACCCCGACATTAAAGACAGCGCTGACTGGTTTATGGTCGCTCAGCTTCAGCTGAGGATGACTGCGATATTTGAGCTGCGTAACGTTCTGTCCTCTCCACAAAACCCGGTCGCACCACGATGGCGTTCGACATTTATCACTGCATAACACACCACGAACAAAACAATACAATAGAGATTGTAATTGTAATTGTAATAATACATTCATATAGCGCCCCTTCAAGAGAATTCCTCAGAGGCGCTCCCGAATTGACACCAAACCACAATCAAAGAGATACGAGTAATTAGTTCAGTCCTTCTTACAAGAGGAAGGCATATATTTCTACTCAGAGGCACTCCTGACTACAGTGCCAGACACTGAATCAGAGTTTCACGCGAAAGTGCGTGAGCAATTTTGTGAGTGAAGGATTTGTCCAGGGACACAATGCAGAGGCTTAAGGTGGATTCAAACCTGCAACCTTCTGGCTCCAAGGCATTGAATATACCCTTACACCATTGCACCCCACAATAGTTATAACTATATATAATACATATATGAACACGTATTACAAATATACATATATATATACAAATATATACATATATATATATACACAAATATATACATATATATAAATTATATATATCCACACATGTATGTACATGAGATTGTTTAAGAAAGCAAATTTGCAAATTCAACATTGTCACAAAATATTGAAAAATAGTCATCTAGACAACCAAGCAGTCACTTACAAATAGTCACCACACACGCACACACACATGCACCACGCACACACACGCGCACACACACACCCCCCGCACACACACACACACAAACACGCACCACGCACACACACACACGCACCAGGCACACACACACACACACAATATTAACCAATACAATGCAATCAACCAGCCAGCGAAATGAAGCTATACCTCGAGTCCCAGTTGTCGGTCCCGGTGTCGTATTTGTAGGTCGGGTTGAAGGTTATTGGTCCCTCGACGTAATCCAGAAAGACGTGCTTCAGTGAGATCTGGCGACAAAGCTAAACACGCGGAGAACAAATTATGTAAGGACTGGTAACACGTCCGCTCACGGAGCGGGAGGTTGCGGGTTCGACTCCGGGTAACGACCTTGGGCAAGTTGTTTGCGTACACGTGCCTCTGTCACCAAGCAGTATAATTTGGTACCCGCGTAAGCTGGGAAATAAACGGCAAGTCCTGTGATGCACTGGCCCCGTGTCCAGGACCTTAGGATTCGTCCATTGCTGGCTCAGGGCTATGGAAAAGGAGATGAGCGCCTCCCTGTGTTCCACATGGAACGGGATAGGACTTTACTTTTTTCTTAAAGGCAATGTTGGTTAGCGGCGACGCATGGTAACAAAATACTAGAAGACTGAAAAAGTCTTGGCATTTCTAGAACATGTGATGATGATGATGAGTTCCATGCCGCAAAGCAGGTCCATTGGCTTGACCCCCCCCCACCAGAATGAATTGTATTGCATTGTTGGGCACGGTGGTGTAGTGGGTATGTTCGTCGCCTTGCAGCCGGAGGGTTGCAGGTTCGAATCCACCTCAAGCCGCCTCCTATGAACCTTGGGCAAGTCCTTCACTCGCAATTGCTCAGCGCTTCGGTGCGAAACTCCAATTCAGTGTCCACGATGTGGTTGGGAGCGCTTCTGAGTGTATTCCTTGAAGGGGCGCTATAACAAGTGCACATACATACATGCATTGTACAGACCTGATCGTAGTTCAGCAGATCCTGTAGCTCTCCCTTCAAGATCTTTCGTTTGCAATACTCGCTGTCAACGTCACTGATCCTGTAGTTGAGATCTCCCAGCCAGAAGACAATGCTGGACAAACAATCAACATAAATAACAATCAGCATACATAACAATCAACATACATAACAATCAGCATACATAACAATCAACATACATAACAATCAGCATACATAACAATCAACATAAATAACAATCAAACATCTGTACAGTGCAGACAGATCCAGAGGGGGCAAATCTGGTCACGACCCCCCATTTAGAAATCTATTTCACACCAGCTATTCTGGCGTGAAAAGTGGATGTGGCTCCCCCCCCCTCATCCCCATTGAGGTTCGCACAGGGTCAATAGGAAAGGCGACAAACAGCAATAAGGGAAAAGTAGTGCATGACTAAAAAAGGCATCGGCTATTTTGACGAGAAAAATGGCACGTTTTTTCTGGGAAATGGTATATTTTGCCCGAGATTTTGGCCAAAGGACTAAAAAAAGGTCATCAACTTTTTCGGTGGATAAAATGGTTTCTTTTTCGCCAGAATTGGGCAAACGACTAAAAACAGTCATCAGATTTTTCGCCGACCAATGACGAAATTTTTTCAAATAAGTTCTGTCATTGTAATTTCCTTGCTACTGGCCCTAGAACATTGAATGGGCTCCCTGTTGCACTTCACCCTTTGCCCAGAGGTCACACCACTATGTTCCTTTTCGCTGCCTTACTTAGACGTGGTTGGACTGGGAGCAGCACTTCTGAGTAGATTACCTTCAAGGTGCACTAAATAAAATTATAATAATAATAATATTTCCATCATCATAATAATCATAATTCATAATTCTGTTTCCATCATACATTTACTTTATTTCGGACAGCTTCTCTACATGTGTTACCTTAGCCTCCTGTGAAACCAACATTTATAACAACCATTTCAAACAGGACTACTTTCTTCCGCTTTCCCTTCAGACTAAAATTAATCCCTCTGGCAAGGGGTCAGACACTCGGATCCTTCTCCTCCACTTGTCTCTGTTTCCAGTGTCTTCTTTCTTCAGTTTGATCGGCTTGTTGTATCACGTCCTTCCATCTTTTCTCTGTCGTTCCCTCCCCCTCCCGGCAGAGTCAGACGTGCGCATGAAACGAGTCCCTCACTTCACCTTGCCTTGCACAACTGATGTGATTAACTCCGCAAGTAAAATGTTCTACTGACTCATGATCTGAGACGCCCAGAGAATTCTCCGCGTTTCGAAAATTCAGACGAGATGTGATGTCTCGGAAATCCTGAAAATGATCCAAAAAATGCAATTTATTAACAGTTCAGACAAGTAAGGAGCGACTAGTATTGCATTGCATTGTATTAAAACATTTATAAAGCGTCTCTACTAGGGTGAACCGTTCAGAGGCGCTCCCAGTGCGCAAGGCCACAAGAGAAGAAATAAGTTTTGAGGAAAGAAAATGAGGAGGAGGGATTACCAGTTAGAAGTTGAGACCGAGTAGATGGAGAGTATTGGAGACAGAGTATTCCCAAGAGAGGGGCCAATTGATGTAAAGGATCGGGACTGAGCCATAGCCATTCTAGTAAGTCCAGTCTTCAAATCTAAACTCATGACCCCCCTGTAGTTACACTAATCTAATCTAATTAATTCTACAGTGCAATTATCTTGATGCCAAAGACATCGAGTGAGGTAGCATCAAGTGAATTCGCGGTAAAAATTCATGATCCAGCGGAAAAGGACGCATTGAAGTCCAATAGATCAGAGAAACTAGAAGTTGGGCTGTGGTGGGTAAGTTCAAAGCTAACTCCGCCACTGGTTGCACTCTGCCAGTGCCAGTCCCAAGCCTGGATAAAGGAGGAGGGCGTCGCTAATGGTCGTTGTTACCACACAGTGACGTTAAACTGCAAGTACACACACACACACGTTCAAAGCTCGAAGAGATAAGTCGCAAGCCTTCACAGCGGAGTTTTTAAGTCTTTACCATCATGTTTGCAGTCTCTTTGTCTGTCTGTCTCTCGCTTCGTCTGTCTGTCTGTCATTTTCTCTCTGTCTGTCTTTCTTTCTGTCTCCCATCCATCCATCCACCCACCCACCCACCCACCCACCCACCCATACATCCATCCATCCGTCTCCTTCTCTGTCTCTCTCTACCATGACTCAGTTATGCATCAGAGGTCCTCTCACTTTCGAGGTTCCTAGCTCCAAGTCTTTTACACACCTTGTTTCCAGTTCTCTCTACTGGTCTAGCAATTATTATCCAACATCGTCAACTCACCTGGTTTCTTCTCTCGTATTCTTCGGTGTGCGCAGCAAGGTGAGAATTAACAAAACATATCGTCGTATCGTGCAAGCGAAATCTTACGGCAACACCTCCTTTGTTTCCCTAGCCACAAAAAGCAACAGAGACAACATGTTTCTCATTGAGAATTACTTCCCTTCTCAGTTTCAACAAAACAGAAACAGAAATAATTAATCAAAGAGAATCGCTTCCATTTGCAATTTGTACAAAAAAGCAACAGAATTATAATTCAAAGCGAATAACTTTCCTTCTTTCAACTTGGATCATACAACAGAAATAATAATTTCAAAAGAAATCACTCTCTTTTTACCCCGACAAATGAAAGCAGAACATATTTTTATTCGTCAGTTACACCCATTAATGTAAAAAAACACCTTGGGATCAATGCATTGTATCGTACTAAAATATTCCTAAAATGCCTCTAAAAGAGTGAACTCGTCAAAGGCTCTCCCAGTGCGCGAGGCCACGAGAGAAGAAATAGGTTCTGAGAAAAGCAGAGGAGGAGGTTCATAGTTCAAACAAGAATTTGAGATCGAGTTAAAGGACCGGGACTAAGAAGCGTGAGCCAGAGAGATAATCGAGAAAGGCGATTTTCTAGTTGGTTGGTACAACATAGGCAAAGCTACAGGACTGATATGTAGAAAATCATGGCTACAGGACAGCAAATCACGCACGCCATTTAAAATAGACTCTATACGGGTTTGTCACTACAAAAAAAACAGAAATTGTGCGCAGCTAACCAAGAAAACGCAGTCATGGAGGCTCTAACTTTAAGGTGGCTAGAGGAAAAGCACATACGGTTGTAACTGCTATGTGCCCTCCTCTGACAAAAAACCCTAAAATAAATGGAACCCTGTAGTTGAGCAATGTTGCATGACACAAGATTGCATACATTCTCTCTCTCTGTCTGTCTCTGTCCGTCTGTCTCTCTCTTTCTATGTGTCTCTCTATCTCTGTCTCTCTCTCTCTCTCTTTGTCTCTGTCTGTCTCTGTCTATGAATGGTGCTCACTCACCATTACACCAAGCAGCCCAGTGCCGATTGACTCATAGAGGACTTCCTGAACGAAAGACACCTTCGAAGTCTTGACAAATACGACCAACATCATCGCCACGAGTCGAATCACCTTCACCTGAAAACAAATAGAAATATTATGTTCAGCCTCAGAACAATACAAGAAACTCAGTTGTCATTGATATTATAATCCTCTTTAATACTATAATTGGTTTTAATATTATTTTATAATTTCTTCCTCCTCCTTCTCCTTCTCCTCCTCCTCCTCCTCCTCCTCCTCATCATCATCGACTTAAAGAGGCGCTATAAAAATTCTCGGAATGAATGAACAAATGAGTATGGAACAAATGGTTTATGCCCGAATCCAGCAAATCATACATGTATCTAAATACAAGGAATCAGTACTTGGTCGAATATGTCCACCCAATTATTTCTTAGTAACTGGATTTTTTTTAAACTGCCCCAAAATCACCAACAACATCTAAAGGCTACAACAACAGTAGTAAGAGCTATGTGACCCTATCGATAGTCTTTAACCTAGCTGACCTTCTTATAGGGGGTTTTCGCATGAAGAGCCTCTTCGACCCGATGAAGCCACTCGTCCTCCCGGGCGGATTCACTGAAGATGTAAACGTTCTTGCTCAGGTCCAACTCCTGAAATCTGAACCACAAAAACCGAAGATCGTGTATAGAGAACACTTGTTACTTATCAATCTATGTGTATAGAAAAACCAAAAAGATTTTAAATACATAACCATGCTGCACTCAAATTATAAATAATAATAATAATAAAGAATTCAGTCGCTTAGGCATCAAGAATTCAAACTTGTCATAATTTTAGCCCCAACATTTTTACGAATGCTCTTAATGATACAGGAAACACCAGACTTACTGAACCAATTGCATGACATGAACTGACCCAATTGCATGGATAAACTGACTGAACTGACCCAATTGCATGGATAAACTGACATGAACTGAGCCAATTGCATAGATAAAAAACTGACCCAATTGCATATAAATAAATTATACATGAACTGACATGGAAAAACTGACATGAACTGACCCAATTGCATGGAAAAAGTGACAAGAACTGACCCAATTGTATAAATAAACTGACATGAACTGACCCAATTGCATAGATGTCTGGTGCGTCATCACCTTCTGGTGACAGCCACTTGTGCAGCATCTCCGTTGGCATCTGTCCGTTGACGTTCCATGTTCCGCAGAATATACTGACATGTGACAATTGTGTAACGTAAATAATATATCAGGTTTCGTCCAACGTTAAAGCAGCACAACATGACTAACAAGTATCAAACCATCACACAAACCATTGAACAGTAAAATGAAGATGATATTGAAAGATGTATCTGAAAGAGTATGAATTTACATTTTACACGTGTATAAAATAAACGATAAGTTATTAATACTTACATGATGACGATTATGATGATAATGATTATTTTATTATTATTATTATGATGATGATGAAGATACGATGCTGATAATAATCATGACGACGACGACAATGATTTTTCTATGATGATGATATTAATTTTTTTTATGCTGAAGATGATGACAATGATGAATGAAGATGATGATCTTGATGAGATGATGATGGTTTTTCATTATCATTATGATGAAAATAGTGATGACGATTACATGATAATAAAAATAGTGATGATGATTACACGGTACCTATAGTTGGTTATCTCTGTGTATTCTGCCTCTCGGTCTTTCATCAGAATCGCAGCGTGAGCCTCGCGACTTAAATTTCCCGGCGAGTCCGCAATATTCCGGTCGGGACTCCTGAATGCGACAAGATGCAGTACAACAATTATCAGCGTAAACAGGAAACACACAGAAGGAAAACAAACATAAAATACAGACTGAGACAGACAGACACAGACAAACACACACACACACAAAACACACACACACACGTAGCTGCAGCAAGTTTTAAACTGCCTATGACTCCATATATTCAGTCTACATAATAGTAAAAATCGAAAGAATAAATAAATCTAAATAACAGGAACAATATGAGACAATAAGAGTAGCAACATCAATAGATAATTAATAGGAACATTAAGAAACAATAAGAGTAGTAGCATCAATAATGATAAACAAGCAATGATAAAAGACAACAACAACAGCAACAACAACAACAACAATAATAATAAACTGATTGTGAAACCAGAGAGGTACAACTTCTCAGAAAATCACTTTTACTAGGACTAACATAATACCTTCGCCGCAGAGAATTCTACTTCAGGTTTAAAAAAACAAACAATAATAATGATGACAACAATAATAGATAAGACTAAACAATGGTAACAATGAAACTAGATGTTGCCACAGACAATAGGAATCTGACCGCCTATGAGCCGCTGGTTGTCCATTGACCGGGATGCTGAGCGTATCGAGGACCCCCAGTGAGTCACTAGAGGCCGCCCGACGAATCGTATCGTCCTCTGAAACACACAAAAGCAATCAACTAAAGTACTAAACAGACAGAACAATGAGAACGCATAACAAAAGATTGTCCGAGCATTGTTATAATTATCTTTGTTTGTTATTATCAATCGGGATGACAAACTAAAAGGCCGTAGATAGGGGGTGTTTTGGGTGTTTGAACACCCCCCGACATGGAAAATATAATGCATTTACTAGATAATGATGTAAAAACCATGAAATAAACGATGAAAACACCCTTGCAAATGATTTTTTTAAATAATAGAATGCATTCACTAGGACATAATAGAAAAAAACATGTAATTAGGCGAAAATGGAGTGAATGACTAAAGAAGGTCATAGTTTTTTCGGACGGGAAACTGGAAGAAACACCCCTGAAATCAAATCCTGACGGTCTGAAAGAAGAATTGTAAGGAATGCCGATTCCTACATGGTTTGCTAATTGTAATTGATGTTATTGACTAGATTTATTACTATTTATTGTGTTGTATTGTATTGTATTTAAACATTCGCAACGTGCCTCTAGTAGGGTGAACCGTTCAGAGGCGCTTGCAGTGCGCAAAGCCCTGTGAGAAGAAGCAGGTTTTGAGAAGAGACAAAAAGAGCAAAAAGAAGGAGAAAGCGCATTCGAAAGAGAAGGACCACCACCACCACCACCATAATTATATTATTATTATTGTAATTATTATAATAATAATAATTAGTATTATTATTATCATTATTATTATTATTATTATTATTATTATTATGAAACTGACAAAGTCATTTACAGGCTAATGGAAATGCTTCTTATCATTATTACTATAATTATTATTATTATTATTATTATTATTAAAACTCATCAAAATACACCCATCCACTCACATTGTTTACTAACGAGTTAATTGTTACAGTTACGAGCACATCTGGAAAGTAAATTATGCAGCTGGAGATACTCACTGACTACAGGACACTTTCCTCCTGAACTTTTCTGAATGACCTGATTTATCCAATCTAAAATGAAACAGAAATTAAACGTTAATCTGCACATGAAATTTATGACCTCAACCGGCCACTAAACGTCAACCAGCATTCGGTTGTTAGAAAATCAAATGCCTATAAGACAGCACCAGAGGAACTATCAAAGACACAGACACGCAGACATACAGCAAGCAATACGTACTGCCTAACGGACAGAAAGTAACCAAAAGCCATAAAGACATACTCCTATGTAATACATATTCGAATCAAACTCGCATGTAAGACCAAAACACATCAAGACAAGGAGACACAGAGACACACACCAATACACGCACCAATACAAACACAAATCAAATGACAAATACATAGATATGAAAGTAAAAAACAGAGAGATCTGCCAAACAAACAGGACAGAAGGAGCACAAACAGACACATCTAAGAAGACAGACAGAGAGAAACAGACAGACAGACACAGACAGGGGCCATCCAAAAATATCCGATATTCTTCGTCTGTGTCTACAGCATACATACGAAAGGCAAACACACACTGAGAAAGACTGATAGAGATAGACACACAGACAAAAAAAGACAAATACATACATACATACATACATACATACATACATACATACATACATACATACAAACATACATACATACATACACACACACACACACACACATACATACATACATACATACATACATACATACATACATACATACATACATACATACATACATACATACATACATACATACATACACACACACACACATACATACATATATACAGACAGACAGACAAAGACAAACACTGACAGGAAGGTACACACTGAGAGAGACTGCCAAATAAAGACAAACGCACACAGACAGACAGACAGACAGACATACAGACACACACACATATAGACAGACAGACGTCAGGCAATTGAGAGCCACCAATTCAATCCGTCTGTTTACAATCGTTGCTTTTTGCGATCAAGCGTTCAAACACGTGCACGACTTAAAAGCTCGTCCAGGTGAAGAAGTCATTGAGTAATTTATTGATTCATCCTCGATCATTTGCTGAACACCTGTTCATGGTTCCGTGCTCACTGCTCAGCACATGGAAGGTTCAGACTGTGTTTGAACAAGTCGAAAATGTTAAAGATGCAAAGGTCCACATGAGGACATACAGGCAGGATGGCAGGCAGACAGACAGACAGACATAAAGACAGACAGACAAAAGACATATATATATATACAGCCAGACAGACACACAGACATAAACACAGCCAGACAGACACACAGACATAAACACAGACAGACAGACAGACAGATAGACACAGGCAGACAGCTAGAGACAGACAGAGACTGACAGGCAGACACAAAGAAAGACAGAATGACACAAACAAATACAGACAGACATATATAGACACACAGACAGACAGACAGACATACACACACAGACATACACACACACACACAGACAGGACAATTAACTGAGACAATAGAAAAAGTCAGGCAATCAGGAGATGAAAGTGACATATGTACACAGATTAAGAGTCTGACATGCATCATGACCACACACAAAAACTGTGAACACTCCTACACATAAAAAAAACACATAACATAAATATTGTGGGACATAAAAAAAACGTTTACACATGGACGAACACTGACAAGTAAAGATGAACTCGCATGCAAACACGGACAAAAAAAACACAAAAATACACGCACACATGCACACCAACATGCACACACACATACATACATACACAGACGTACAAAAGCAGGAGACACTCACTCATTCATAGGCAAAGGAAAGGCAAAAGTAAGAGAAACAGAGAGAGAGACAGTCAGAGAAAGAGACAGAGAGACAGAGAGGGAGGAGGTAAAAAGGAATGGAAGGAGAGACAGACAGACAGGGAGGGAGGGAGGGAGAAACACACATACAAACAGACAGGGAGGGAGGGAGAAACACACAGACAGACAGAGAGGGAGGGAGAGACAGACAGACAGACAGACAGAGACAGTCATTTGAATAAGTAGAGCACATTAATTTACAGCAAATCACTCGAAATCATTTGATGAAACCCGAGACTCAGAAGCACTTAATCATCATAAAATCATTGTGTTACACCTGAAAAACGTAACCCCACAATGCACATAAAATGCAGTACACAAAAAATGTAGTGCACATAAAATGCAGTGCACATAAAATGCAGTGCACATAAAATACAATGCACATAAAATTCAGCACACATAAAATGCAGTGCACATAAAATACACTGCAAATCATTTAACAAAAGATGCACAAAACTAGCGTGCCCTGTATAACAATTGAATTTCATCCTAAAAGTTCAATTCCACCTGTTAAAGGTTTTACATAGCTCCCTTACTTACTTAATAGTTACTTACTCATTTACCTTCCAAACCATGGTGTGCCCCCAACCCAACCCCAACCTTGATAGAACAGTCACAAGCTTGGAATAGAACATGGTGGAATGGCCTCTGGGCACTAGGCAAAGTGCCCACATCTGTAGACTTCCTCAAGAAAGATATGCACAAAATCCACACAGAAAATTACTTAATTCAAAACACGGTTTAGTCAATAAGTGCAGACTATACACCAAAGTACCAGTTAGAGTAGTGGTTCCCAACTTTTTTTTACTTTAGGCCACTTTTTCTTAGTTGGACGACATGAGGGGCCACTAGGAGTTAAAATTTGGAACTTTTAGAAAATTAACGTAATAGAATAGAGTGAATCATTTATCAGTCTATTTTATGCTCTATGGGTAAATATTTGATAACTGGTCATTTTAGGTATCCGATGTACCAGGAAAAAAAATATGATTTTTCTTGTTAAAAGTTACATAAACAGAAATACAAATATAGCGTGAAGCTATTAATTGTATGGTTCATAACGGATCTGTCCTAATTCCCCCATTAATTTTGTTTTAAAATTGTGGGTGAAGCACACCATGTCAGCACCGCAACCACAAAATGTCAGCACCGCAACCAATGAAAATATCCGTAAACAAGCTGAATAACAAACTTTAATGAGCAATTTAATGGTCCAATAAAAACTGCATGACATGGGGAAAAGTAATATAATGTGAAATGAAAATGAATACCATCAGAATAATTTAAAAAATTATAGGAACAAATAAGTGTGGGACCAAAATGTCAGCACCGCAACCGACTGGTATCAATTCTAAACTGTCGTAGACATAATGAACACGCAATAATAATGCAAATCTAATGTGCTACACAAATACATAAATAGGCCAGCTGTAATTAACAAATGCTTTAAAATATTATTGTGAATGAAAGGTTAGGTAACAGAAAGCAAAGTTGGATGACAAACTTGTCAGCCAATGTCAGAATGTCAGCACCGCAACCATTTAAAATATCAGTAAACGAGCTGAATAACAAACATTAATTAGAAATGTAATGGTCCAACAAAAACTGCATGTCATGGGAAAAAGTAATATAATGTGAAATGAAAATGAATACCATCAGAATATTTTTAATAATTATAGGAACAACATGGTGTGGGACCAAAATGTCAACACCGCAACCGACTGGTTTCAATTCTAAACAGTCGTAGAAATAATGAACACGCACTAATAATGCAAATCTAAGGTGCTACACAAATACATAAGTAGGCCAGCTGTTATTAACAAAAACTTCAAAATATTATCGTGAATGAAAGGTTAGTTAAAAGAAAGCAAAGTTGGATGACAAACTTGTCAGCCAATGTCAGAATGTCAGCACCGCAACCACAAGAATGTCAGCACCGCAACCATTTAAAATATCAGTAAACAGGCTGAATAACAAACATTAATTAGAAATTTAATGGTCCAATAAAAACTACACGACATGGGAAAAAGTAATATAATGTGAAATGAAAATGAATACCATCAGAATATTTTTAATAATTATAGGAACAACATGGTGTGGGACCAAAATGTCAGCACCGCAACTGCTTGCTTGGTTGCGGTGCTGACGGTTGCGGTGCTGACAAATTGTTTAAAGTATAAATATTAGGCCAACCCCGCTTGACGCGCGTAAATAATAATAGGTCCCTTCTCATCTGTACTTGCTTGCGATTCGATACATGACAATTAAACATGCTTAGATATTAGTCGTATGCTTGCATTATTGGTTGCGGTGCTGACATAGAATAAAAATACGCGTGATGGTCATCCGACATTTGTAGCTAATAAACTTATTACTTACTTACTTACTTACTTACATTTACAATATGCGATCAGCTAATCAAGATGCATGAGATGCAATGTGGCAAAGCGCATGCGTAATCGATACATACGAAGCAGTTCTAATAGGTGTGCGCTGGCCACGGTTGCGGTGCTGACATCGAAAATTGTAAAGTATGATACAGACTTTTGAAAAAATATTTAACACGGAAAACCTATCGCTGAAGATTAATTCTGTACACACTGTGATTGAAAATTATAATTTCTACTAAATGTTCATAAAAGATTGTAAAATTAGTACAATATATTAGCTACTACTTGGATTTGAAAATAATCAACCTACCTTTGATACAGGTTGCGGTCCTGACATTTAAGGCATTTCTTTCAATAAATCAATATAATATATGAATATTCTAATTTGGTTTTTGAAGAAATAGATCTGCTCAGTTAACACCTATTTAATGGTGTTTCGCTTTTTAAATTACGATTACCCGATTTTTATTTATTATGCTGTAACTTAAAATTACCGCTTTTCAAATATTCACCCCTATATGACTAGAAATTTACTAAAAGCATATAAAATTGTTAAAATCGAATCACAATAGAATGATTGACGTTACTTACAAACGTACACATAAATAACTTGCAATAGAAAATAATTATGTACTCTATCAGGCCAAAATTATCAATTTCTGCACATATTCTGATAATTCTTTGAGAAGCCGAGGGCCAATTTTTTCGAAATGGCGGGCCACTTTTAGCCCGCAGGTCACAGGTTGGGAACCACTGTGATAGAGTAAAAATTGCAGTCTTACCAGTGTTACCATTACCATGTGCAATGTCAATGGATGGAACTCCGCTGTCCCGCTTGAGGTACTTCTCCACCCACGTGAACGTCGACGGAAGACCAAATCCCGCATTCTGCGTGTGCACTAATTTCCAGAAAACAAATTATCAACCAAACCACATACATGTATATACGATGTCGTATATGTCGTGACGCACGCAGCTACGACTTTGGCCTCATGCGACCCAAAGGAAACCTAATTTCATTATCCAGAGAGGACGCAGTGCCTCAAAACAACGTATCTTAATTAAATTAATTAAATGCAATTACTCCACGACCACTGTGCTGAAGAGACTCATGTGAAGAAATGAAATGCAACCAAGGCAGGATGGATTTCAAGAGAAGGAAAAGAAATGAGACATGTATGGAAGTAGATGGAGAGATACAACAAGTAACAAGGGAGAATGGAATAGAAGGATAAAGGGAGATAGACATAGAAAGAGACAGACAGACAGAGAGAGAGAGAGACAGACAGACAGACAGTCAGACAGACAGAGAGACGGAGACAGAGATAGACAGAGAGACAGACAGAAAGAGACAGAGAGAATGGGGGGAGGAAGCAAAAGAAGGAAAGAGTAAAAGATTAATACATATTATATTGTATTATTTTATATTTAATATAATATCATAATATTAGGAGAGGATAACTGTTAGAAACCTTGAAGAGTTCGTTTGAATTCAGCTAGCAGGTTCGTGAGCTTCTCTCCTTGTGGCAGCTCAAGAAGCAAGGAATGCTCAATGTTGTCCAGCTTCACCAGAATGACTCCTATCCACACAAAAACCCGGACATATAGCTCTACTTGATATTCATTCATCCATTCTGAGAATTTATATACTGCCTCATCAAAAATATACTCACAGTTGCTACCATACCAGTCACTGTTAACTCTTTACTCGTTCATTTTCTCAGGGCTGTTTTTAAGGAATTTTTACAACTGCACAACTCCTTCTTTCCTTTCCCATTCTCCATGGTAAATTACTTCCAATCGAAGGACAATTTTGCTAGTTTTATCTGTACAGAAGTGCTTCTACAACTGCACAAATCAATTTAAAACTGTACAACTGCACGTTAAAAAAAGCCCTGCATTTTCTCGTTAAGCCGGCGCTTTCAGTGGATATTCTCAGGGGCAAACGGGTAAAGGGTTAAAGAATTGTGATATGATGGGCTTGTAACAGTTGCAGCACCAGCTGTAAACAATTTCAGCAGGTTGTATCAAGGTCATTGGAGACATTCACATTATTCAGTCACGCGAAGAAATTAAGTGTAAAGAAAATCCCAAAGAAATTTAGTTAGGTATTAAGGCAGGCCGAGAATAAAATAGGCAGAGCGTCACATGGCCTGCCACGACCTATGGTAGTACTGCCACTGCATTGAAAGTGCATATAGTGGCGGATCCAGAACTGTTTCAAGGGGGGGCCAAAATCTTAGATCTTGGATGGGGAAAAAAATTTGTTAGCCATTTGCGAAAAAAATCTCGGGAAAATCGTACCATTTCTTCATCCGCCAAAAAAATTGATGACCTTTTTTTAGTCGTCCGGTCAAATAATTTTTGGGAAAAATCATACCATTTCATCCGCCAAAAAGAGTTGATGACTTTTTTTTTTAGTCCCCAACTTGAAAACTGAACGGGGGGGGGCAATTTTTCGAATAGGGGGGCCAATTTCCATTACACCCATATTCGTATTGCTAATTTCAGACCAAATGGGGGGGCACGTCCCATGGTAGTTTTCGATGGGGGGCCATGGCCAGATTGCCCCCCCCCCTGGATCCGCCCCTGAGTGCATATTAGATTTATTGCATATAAATTATCAGTGATATGTTACAAAATCAAAACAAGTGGGCGTCTTTAAGAGGTTCTTTCAAGGCACTGCATAAGCTGAATGGAGAGTCACATACATTTATAGCATTAATGAGAATGATAAAACATCTGGTCACAATATAAGGTAACCCAACACATGCATACATCACTTTAGTGGGCTAGCCTGGATAATGTTTTTAAC
Source organism: Lumbricus rubellus (assembly GCA_945859605.1). Taxonomy (NCBI): domain Eukaryota; kingdom Metazoa; phylum Annelida; class Clitellata; order Crassiclitellata; family Lumbricidae; genus Lumbricus; species Lumbricus rubellus. The sequence continues at coordinate 12,049,389 of OX243822.1, read as the reverse complement.
CAATCATCTTTTTGTTAACTTAAAGTTGGCAACAAAAAACAAACAGTCTGGGCATCTTACTGCCGAAAATTCTGAGAAAAGAATAATGTTCTGGATGTCTGAACGTCAGCATAAATATATGAAACTGTTTACTGTGCATTGTGTAAACAATAAAAGCATGTGGACATCTTTAAACGTTTCTTAAAGACAGCTAACAAACATCATCATAAATACACGGGTCTGTTTGGCATCTAAAGTCCAACACATTGGCAAACTCCATTTGTGCCACTGGTGACCCGTCTAGTTTTCTGTGCATTGTGTAAACAATTACGGTAGGCGTCTTTAAGTGCTTCTTAAGGCAATTATACAATTGACATCATGTAGGCAAGTGTAGAGAGCGCTTCTGGTTTGTTTTGCTCTTTGAGTAGCACCATAGAAGTGTCAGATGACAACAATAAAATGTTATAGATAATAATCTCAAAATTGCTAATTGACCCTTGGCACAATATATCCATAAAGCATAGCTAAACTTATAGGGCATGTCTACTGCGGTGTCACGACAACTCGTCCAACGACAACTCGTCCAACGATAACTCGTCCACGGACAACTGGTCCACCGACAACTGGTCCACTGAAATAGAAGCCGGATTAACGAAAAAGCGCTTGAGAAACGGAAGCTGGATGAAAGTTCTTTATTTACGAAATAGGAGCTGGGTTTATGAAAAAAAGTTTAATGATTTTCTTGCTTAAATAGAAGCTGAATTGACGATTTTCATCATGTGTCTCAACATGTCTCAGCTTCTATTTCAGATAGAACAAAAACTTGATCCATCTTCCATTTCTTAAGTGGTTTTTCATCAATCCAGCTTCTATTTCACCTATAAAAACCTTCATCCAGCTTCCATTTCTCAAGCGTTTTCTCATTATTCCGGCTTCTATTTCGGTGGACGAGTTGTCGGTGGACCAGTTGTCCGTGGACGAGTTGTCGTTGGACGAGTTGTCGGTGGACCAGTTGTCGTGGAACCGTCTACTGCATGGCCAAATACACTGGCCAGAAAACATAGCATTAGAATATATTTATTTATTCGTCACATTTTATATAGCGTCCCTTGAAGCTCTCTACTCAGAGGTACTCCCAACACCACACGTTGGGAGCAGGGCTGAAAGTGGTTTGGAAAAGTTGCCGTGTCTCACTTTGGCGGACGAGCACGCCTTTGGCCCATAAATTTTTCGGACGACGTTTTTCCTATAGTCATTTTCCCAAAATTACCGAAAATCCTACCATTTTTACCTACTTTTGGCACCTGACCGTTTTGCGACCCGGCTGAGACCCGGCAACAGCAGGTCTCGAAAATCAATGCCGGGTCTCAGACCCGGACCGACCCGGCTCACTTTCAGCCCTGGTTGGGAGTGTGGTCATATGAGTGTTGGTTAAAGCTGACCGATTTCAAAGTTTTTTGTTATGAAGCTCACAGAAAGATTTATTTATAATAATTATGTCAAATGACTTTTTGGTTACAGTTAAGATTTTTTAATATCAGGAAGTTTCAGGCTGAAGTTGATAGAAGGAAGGTTCAACGCCCCAAATGACTCACCCTTTGTTCCTGCAGAGGACGACACTGCAAACAGAACAATTACATTTATATTTAACCACCAAATAAACAATTGCATTGTCTGAAAATAACCACCAACGATGCAAAAAATAATTACAGGCATTTAATGCAGCCGACCTGAATGACTTTGTAATTGGTCAAACCAAAAGCCATTTAAGAAATCTAAGTGTACTACGGTACTCTTCGACGAAATATCCGAGTTTCAAACTTCATGCAACTTAGCCAAATTAATTAAGTTTGCTTGACTAAGTTTGCTTTCATATCTATGTATTTTCTAATATTTACATCTGATTGGCTAATTAATCAAAACTTCCCTCTTTCAGTTCCCTCTAAATGTGAGCCGTCATCATTACAGCACATTATGTTACTTAGGCAGAAGTAATTTTATCGGACCATGTGACCATTCAGAGTCTTCCATTGGTTGCCTAAATAGCAACTATTATTATGATATTAAACTGAACACTGTTACAACATAACTTGATACAATAAAATTCATTGAATTTAATTTAACAATGATTGTAACCCTAACAGTTTTTATTGTTCTAAACATCAATAACAAAACATCTTTTTACACTCGGTGTAATTACGACAACTAAAATACAGCATCGTCAGTCGCAAGTGGCTACTTCCAGGATGCTTTGCAAAACTGACACAGACAGCAAAAATAAAAATAATTTTTCACTTATTCAATAATCCATTTGACAAATCGCTGCTGCCAGTGACAGTGCGGAGCGGTGGTGTAGTGGTGGCGTCATTGCCTTGCAGCCAGAAGGTTCGAGGTTCGAATCCACCTCGCCGCGTAAGGACCCTGGGCAAGTCCTTCACTCACAATTGCACAGCACTTCTGCATGAAACTCTGCAGTGTCCGCTCTGCATTCGGGAGCGCCTCTGAGTAGGGATAGCATGAAGGGGCGCTATAACAAGTGCGCATACAAACAAACAGTATTCAGTTATGCAATATGACAGACGAACAAGTTATGCAACTCAAACAGATCACAAGAACGCAAATCACAGAAGACATAGATTGGCTTTAGTGTGAAAAACTCGAGAATAAAATCCAATTTTGAGGCAGCGTAAAGATGCAGAAGAGTCACAGTGTAACTAGACTCATTCGCTTGTCACATTGAAAATTACGGACAGTTGACAGCTGTTCCTAGACAATTTCTGTCAGATAATTCACGTAATTAAAGGTCACAGCGATAGTACCGGGCAATTAATCCCCTTCACATACCACACAAATTGGTGTCGTCTATAAATAAATTATCCACTTAGAAATGACGACAAACGTATAGACTGCGGCTCGTTTCTGTAAACCGGTAAAGCAGCGTGCACTTACCGATGCTAAACTTGAAGGTAGAATCTATTGGAAGCGCTGACGTGAGCTGGAGATCTCGTGGATTATCAGTTAAAGCCTCTTTCACCGAATATATAAATACCCTGGAAAAGATATAAGACAATATCTATATAAATAAAAATGTAACTGCGTTTGTGTCGGCTTCAAGGATCTCGGAAAGTTGTTGACCGATTGTTTTCAAATACCCTGGAAAAGATGTAAGACAATATTTACTAAATATAAGACATGCCTTTGAAATATCATATTCTGCTGTCCACAGCGGCGCCTCCAGGCGTACGCACTTACGCAAGTGCGTACAGTGCTGAAAGTATAGAGCATGAAGGGGCGTTATACAGGGCTGTACTCTACGGTATACCCAGGTATATAGTGTATACAGACCACCGGGGAAAATTACAGCGTGTATTCACCTCTGAAAACAAGGTACACAGCGACCATTGAAGTAAAAAAAGTTGGCAGAAATAAAATGACGAGCATAAAACAGGGGAAAAAATCGTGATTTATGATTTCTAAAATTCATGAAATTAGAGTTTTACGCTGTGATGAAGGTTTTTCGGGGGGAAATCATCCAACAAATATCCAGGGTGTTTTTTAACGTGCAGTTGTACACAAAATGTGCGGTTCTAAATGGATTTGTGCAGTTGTAGAAGCACCTCTGTGCAGTTAAAACTGGAAAAAGGTCATTGTCCTCCGATTGGAGTTAATTTACCATGGATGATGGCAAAGGAAAGAAGGAGTTGTGCAGTTCTAAAAATGCCTCAAAAACAGCCCTGCAAACATCCGATGACTAAAAAAAGGTCGTCAGAAATTTTTTACCCAAAAAGTCGATTTTTTCAGCGACTGCGTTTAGGCCTGCTCAGTGGCGTAACAAGGTTTTTGGGGCCCTGTGCAGGGCTTTCGTTCAATGCTTGAACCCTAATATTTCAAACAATAAAAGCGCCTGGCTTTTGTGATAGACTATTTGCATAGGCCTAGCTCAAACTCGAAATAAAATTTTAAAATGAACTTATTCCAACTCAAGTTTTGGTTAAGCCTACTATGGTAAGTCTAAAAGAAGAATTAACAAAATTAGGAAATGCTGAAATGTGCGCTTGGTTGATTACCTTTCGGCGAATTTCCTTTCGCAAGAACAATTGCGATGCCCTCGCTTCATAATTCTTTTGTAAAGTAACTGGCATACCAGCACAGTTTCCGAAGTACCTCTCTCCTTGGTGTCGATATCCAAAGTGACCAGCACCTCAGCATTGATCAAACTGAACTCAATTCTGTCACCAGGCTTAATGAAGTCATCGAGGTCTTGTGCAGTCTGCACAGTCTGCACAATCCATTCCTGCACCACCGTTGCATAATTATGTGGATTTGATCATTTGAATATACTCTGAATATTCTTAAAGTAAAAATTGACTCTGTCCCCGGGGGGCCCTTGACAGCTGAGGTCCCTTGTGCACTGCACAAGCTGCACAACCTATTGCTATGCCACTGGGCCTACTCACCTAAAAACATTAGAATACACCTCTGGCGATAATTAGGCCATAGGCTTGCAAATGCGAGAAATAAATGAATACAAATAAGTTTTGGGTTATATCCAATTTATCACAGTTTAAGGATAACACAGGGTGGTCTGTTCATTTACGTTGGACCCCCGATGTTTTATATATTTACAGGATGTGAATTGTATTCATAAATACCTAAATAGCTGATTAATCCAATACCCGGATCGCCAATTCGAAAGTCACTTTTGAATTACAATTAATTTAGTTAAATATATGCCTATCGAAAACACTGTGCGATTTGAATTCGAATGCCGACTGTGCTAAACATTTGGTAGAGGCTATATAAATATTGCAAACTCCTTTGAGCATGAAAAGGCGAATGTGTAATGGTTTCCAGACCGTCTGATGCTGGACTGGCTGTGTTGGGGGCGCTATAGCAAATGTGATACACAAATAATAATAAAAATAAATCAATGTTGACAATTCCTCAAATTGCAATAGTTAACCTCTGTTGAACTTGGCCAAGCAACAGACATCGTGAAAACTGATGTAAAAAAAACAAAATATATACACAACAAAAAATATAAGCATTGACCTTATAATTATGAGCACAGAGCCTGGCAAAAAACCACCAAGAAGACCTGGAGCCTAACATTCTTATCTTCACCAAACACACCTTTGCCATGACACAGCGCTTTCGAATAAGGTGGGTTTATTATTATCGCTACGTTCATTTCTTTATCATCATGCAGGCCGTTACACCATAACACGAAACCTCAAGCAGGTAATAAAGAAAACAATGAAAAAGTGATGAAAATCAAAAAAATTATCATTTAAGCAATCTAAAAAAAACGGAAGAGCGCAATTTTTAAAAATAGCCGTTGAAATAATATCAATTTACCGAAATTCTATTGACAATCATACAATAATATTCCTAGAGTTTCAACAGGGAATTTAGCAATTGATGTATGTTTCTTATCTATTAACCTCAAGAAGATCAAAATCATCAGCAACAGATAACAGTAAAATTGACACAATACACCGGTGGCAGCTCATAGCTACGTGACGGCCTGAAAACAATGCATCTGAGCATGTCATTATTATTGAACAACGCGCAGATCACACGCTATTGGACAATTCCAACACAACTGGTACATTTAACACATAAAAATAGTGGGGGGAGGGAGGGAAATCAATCTGCTGCTGAAAAGATGGGTCATTGGACTGTGATATTTATGTGCAAAAGATACTCAGCAATCTCGAGCAGGACATGAACGAACCGCAAGAGCAAGTTTTACGTGAAAGTCAATAACAATTCGCGAGTGTATTGAGTTCGGATTAGCTGCTCTGGTATGGCAATGTTGTCAGGGCCTCACCCCCCCCTCCCATTTACCTTCCAGAGCTATGCTGCCCTATGTTGGGTAATGGGGTATCCAAGGACGTCATCCGCTACGCTCTGCTGAAAAGGGCTTCATCCTAGTTCCTATGTTCGTAATATTGCGACCATGAAGAATTGAGCCTTCTCTGTGGTTGGTTCAGTGGTCTGGAATGGCTTTCCTTTAGAGCTAAACCTACACTCTGGGACTTAAAGAAAGTCCTCCTTCTCTAAACTTAAAACTGTTCCTTTTTGGCGTGCTCGAGTCGGGAGCACCTCTGAGTAGTTTCCTTGAAGGGGCGCTATATAAGTTTTTGAATGAATGAATGAATGAATACAGTAATACAGAAATATAACGAATTCGTTTCCAGTTAACATTGTAATGTTTAGAATGTTGACGTTACAATCATTAGTTTGTTTTGTTTGTTTGTGTGTCCACTTGTTATAGCGCCCCTTCAAGCTCTCTCTCTCTCTCTCTCTCTACTCAGAGGTGCTCCCAAATGCAGAGTGGACACTGCATCGGAGTTTCACACCGATGCGCTGAGTAATTGTGAGCGAAGGACTTGCCCAAGGTCCTAACGCGGCGAGGTGGATTCGAACCTCAAACCTTCCAGCTCCAAGGCAACGACGCCACCACTACACCACCGCGCCCCACGCTTCAGGTGCCTAAACAACTCGGCTAGAGACAAAGTCATTCCACGAAGACTCTGATGGTTTGGACACGCAGAGAGAGAATGCCGGTTGACTGAATTTCACACAAATGCAACCTTCACCGGCCAAAGGTATATGATTTCCTATGCCATTCACTACAGTTTGGTCAGTAAAGGCTTAAGAATTCCCCTCCAAACAGAATTTCTTGGTTCTTACCCGTGTTCTTCTGAATGTTCTATGACGCTAACTGCGCAGTTCGTTCTTTGCTGAACACCATCAACGACGCTACCAAGAATCGCGTGCAAGCGTCAAGGAACGTAATGTAATCACAGAAAGATGTTCATAGAATATTATTACACTTACGTCCAATATGTACAAACCACAGAGCTGCTCTCAATACAACATGTGTAGCAATTAAACAGCTGCCGAACAATTTTATTCAGCTATTGTGACAGGAAAGAAAATTTCAGCCTATGTATAATCATTTGACATGGCAACTTAATTGTTGATTGACAATTATCGGAGCTATCATGACAAGGAAGAAAATGTCAGCCTATGTGTCATGATCATTCAATTTGATTGTTCAGCATGAATGTCACTGTTAAATAGCCAGGTCTGTATGGGGTCTGAGACCCGGTTCACTTTCAGCCCTGTATAAACCTAGGAAAAGGGCGTGTAGAAAGAACCTGTTCTGTTCCTTGTGACGGACGTTTTGTTTTATTGATAAAATCAACAGTGACGGCAACAGAATGTCTACATTTGACGATAAACTTACCGAGGAGGCAGAGGACCCACTAAAGTATATATGTATACATGTATTAAGGTGGGGGGGCAATCCGAATCTCCGAATTTGGTTACACTCATCTACGGGATATGTATGCAATTGCCAAAAAAGGATATACAAAGACATTTGTCGGTGTCCAGCAATTTCTTCTGAACAAGTTTTGCAAAATCCATACTGGATCACCTGTCAACAGACACACACATCTCACCACACATGTACATAATGTCAATATTTATATGCACAGTATTTACAATACTACGGGGTCCCATGGCTCAGTTGAGAGAGCGCTGGTCGATAAACTAAGTTGTCATTATCACGGCCCGGGTTCAAGCCTCGCTTAGGGTAAAAATTTATAAGAATTTTCTGTTGCCTGCCAGTGGCGCTTTCTGTTGTGTTGTTTGCCTCGGGTCTGTTGAAAATAAGACCGCCCCTCCCACTCCTGATTGGCCGTATCATGAGCGTTCCAGCACTTAGGCCATTAATGTTAAATTACCGAACCCAATGCTGTAAAGTCGACTTGCGTGTCGTGCTATAGTGGGCCGTATTTCGTATAACCTGTCTCTGTAATCATTCTGCGGTGTGTCAGATTGAATGTTAATAAACGAATACTACGCATAAGCTTTTGTCATTATAATGTGTATGTGTGGGAACGCTTATTTCAAAAATGTAAAATGTACGCATGAAATCAATGTTTGTTTACTAATCTGTGAATTTCCAATAGCCCATCCGATCAAAACCAATGAAATTATAATTGAGTGGTGTGATTTCCATAATCTAAATCCAGAACAACAGGGTTCTTAGACAGACCGGTATATACCAGGATAAATCCATAACACAAAGTCTTTTTAAAAAATCGCCACAGTAATGAAACTCCACAATTTTTAAAGTAGGGCAGTATTTGTTTGAAATTGTTTCGAAATGCTCACCGCATCCAATGTATTACTTTGCTCAATTTGTATATTATCAGCGATAGACCACAGAGTACATATTGATATAGAGGATGCGAACAAAACGGCTGGCAGGTGTCATCACTATAATATTGTAATGAAATAATATTGCGTTACACATTTCATGTGATTTTCTATTTTACAATACAGTAGGTTTTATGCGTATTGAACACCAATAGCAACCGATGTAAAGGTGGAACATGATTAGTTCGAAAAGAAAATATTATTAGGCATCCAAAGAGCGAGACCAGACGGGTCAATATATGCAAATTGATTTTTTGTCGTGTTTAAAAAACATCAACTAGGCCTAACAATCTAGAATTTTCTCTCCTGTGCAGTCGCAAAATCTATGAAATACCTCAACATGGCCTCTGTAATTCTTAATTTATGTCGCTGGTCCTGCTGCTCACTCGATCATCACCATAGCCTACATAGGCCTAGATTTTCTACCTCGAATCGGTCTCCAATCTCCTCTCTTACATAATACATTGTAGGTCTATGCAACTGCCCGGTAGATTAGGCCTATGTTGCACTTGTTAGGCTAGTTGAAACGGACTTCCAAAGGACCTCCGACAACTTGCTGATCCTCCTACAGTGCGCCTAGCCTAAATTAATTTGGCCGTAGGTTCATCCTTGTGTCTGAATACTTTCAGGATGTCCTTCACGGGATCTCTCCCAGCTGATAAAATTGTAATTATAATTTCCAAATTTCTAGGGCGCCACCCATAGAGATGTACGCTATATATATTAATATATAGGCTAGAGAGAATATGGCCTATCTCCTCTGCATGGAAATGTGAAGTTATCAACGACCTTATAATATTAACGGTAATCACGCCAGTGACGTCACAAGCCAAGCTACCTACACCATTTGAGATGTACGATATATATATATATATATATATATATACGCTTAAGAGAGTATGACGTATCTGCCTTGCAATCAAATTTACGTCACTACGATTCAAACGACGGTTGGTGTGAGAAATCGCCTGTGATTGGTCGAGTGGAAGTTTAGAGTATGTGATTGGTCGGGTGGATTGTTGGACAGCGAAATCAATGTATGGACGTGATATTCCCTCTAGCGTTATATTTTAATACATCTCTATGGCGCCACCCGAAGCCAAACACAGGGCACCAGCTTATTCACAAGCGCTGTGTCAGGTCAGAAGAGTTGTCCAAAAGAGTAGTTCGAAGTAGGTCGTAGTATGAGTATCGTACGTAGAATCAGAGGTGGCATAGTTTAATATATAGGCTACTGGGTCTCTGCATTAGTTTGGCTGCTTTGGCATTATATAATAAATAAATGTGTTACATTTGTTACTACACCCTTCACGATAGATGTCGCCTTGCGCCGAATATACGGATTTCAAGAGTTATCATTCACGTAAATATAGATTTTTTGACACCGGATATGCAATATTGCAAGACTTCTTTTAATTATGCGCGTCATTTAAATTTAAGTTGAGATCTTGAAACTCTTAACTTATTTGGTGAAAATTTCTGGGTAAATTGTAATTATATAATGCTTTAATAAGTTTTGTTTTGTTTTATTCATTCATTTATTGACTGGTAAACACGCACACTTCATGCCCGTACTCCAAACAATATGGCCACCGTAGATGCGTGCATAACTGAGCGGCCCGACATGCGGCCTAATATTTCCGCGAAAATTCAAGGAGGCTTCAATTTCAGCAGAATGACTGCACTAACCCTAAAACTAACCCTAACCGACCCTCACGGCGCCTAACCTGAGCCCTAACCGACCCTCACGCTTTGCATTAATTAATTACATGTTGCGATGTCGTCGATCGGTCGCGTTCTAATTTTACGGCATTCGTTGGCAGCCATATTGTTTGGAGTACGGGCATGAAGTGTGCGTGTTTACCTATTGACTTGCAAGTCACATCAATATTCACATAACAGTAACAGACATTAACAACAATAAAATTTCAACAAGAAAATTGTTATGAACTTATTATCAGTGCAGGTCAATGAGTCAGCCGACAAAGGTCTAAAAGACCCGCTAAGACTCGGCTGGCTCATTTACAAACTTAATTCCTGCAAAGGTTAATGTGAAGGATCAAAAATTCCACCAAGACGAGGAGACACCAATCTACATACATCAGGTTAAGTTGAATATGAAGCGGTTCACAAAAAATAACAGAACAACAGAGGGCCACACAACAAATGTAAATGCAAAGCCTGAAAACATCTTAAGGTCAAGCATGTATCTCATTCAAACGGGGAGGAGGAGGCAGTCCCATAAACTTTTTAAGTCCCCATTATAATTTACACAAATATAAAAAGTACTTTAGTTTGTTTTTAAAATGTTTGATGGAAACAGCAGTTCTTATGTCCTCAGGGAGAGAATTCCATACCGGTGGGCCAGTGCATTTAATACAGAATTGCTTAAGATTGAGTCTTGCGCTGGCACACCGGTAACTATTAGATGACCTGGTGTCATAGTCATGGATATCAGAGCCGAGGGAAAAGAATCCATTAAAGTTGGGAGGCAACACACGATGATGATACCTGAACATAAACAGTCCTATTTGCAATTTTGTAATATCACATAGCTGTAGAATTTTGTGTTTAAGAAATATAGGTTTAGTGCTTGAACTCCAGGGCAGACCAAATATCACACGGATAGCACGTTTCTGAAGAATTTCCAATGCATTCAAGCGACAGTGATAGTTAGAGCCCCATGCTATAATGCAATATGATAAGTAAGGGAAAATTAGGGCATAGTACAGGCCAACCAAAGAAGTTCTGGGTAAGCAATGTCTTACACGAGACAATATACTAATGTTTTTAGCAATTTTTCTAGATATATGGTTGATGTGGTCCGTCCATGTCAAATGTTGGTCAATGTACACACCTAAAAATTTACAGGATGAAACTTGACAGATAGATTTCCCATCCATGGCAATCCTAAAATCATGAGGGGGTAGGCCCAGAGATTTGCGATGGGAGCGGAAAATTATAAAGTTAGTCTTTTCAATATTAAGAGACAGTCTGTTTGCCTTGAACCAAGAAGAGATTAGCTGAAGCTCACAGTTGGCTCTTTTAAACAGAGACTCCAAAGATTTATCCGAAATAAAAACATTTGTATCGTCAGCAAACAGCACAAAATGGAGTATTCTTGAGGTTTTTGATAAGTCATTAACATAAATTAAGAATAGTAATGGCCCCAAAATGGATCCTTGAGGGACCCCACAGGTAATACGTTTACTTCCAGATAATGAGCCATTAAAGCAAACACACTGAGATCTGTTTGTAAGGTAATCAGAAAACCAGTTCAAAACAATACCCCTAATTCCATAATGCTCAAGTTTTTTCAAAAGAATTTTGTGGTCAACAGTATCGAAAGCCTTCGACAGGTCAAAAAATATTCCTAGAGAAAATTCATTATTATCTATTGTGTCGATAATTTTACACTGCATATCCAATAATGCCATAAACGTAGAATGATCCTTACGAAAGCCGTATTGGCTAGGTGATAATAGATTCACTTTAGTTAGATAATCCATTAGCTTATTGTGCATGATTTTTTCAAAATATTTAGAAAAGTATGGAAGAATCGAGATTGGCCTGTAATTGTTTACCTTACTTTTTTCCCCAGATTTATGAAGAGGAATAATTTTGGCAATCTTTAAGTCTGCTGGAACACTTCCCGAGGAGTAGGATGAATTTATAATTTTTGCAAGTGGCTGTGCTATGGTTAGAATTGTGGCTTTAGCAATTCCAGGGTCAATTTCATCCACTCCACAACTTGAGGAGACCCGTATTTGGTCAGCCGCATCAGTAACATCCTTTTCAGTTATAGTTAAGAGGCCCATAGAGGCACACGGGGAGTCAGTCAAAAATTTGTCAAATGCAGGCTGGTCTCCTAGTATATCTATTTTTGAGGCTAAATCAGGGCCAATGTTTACAAAGTAGTCATTAAACCTGTTAGCAATTTCAGATTTATCAGAGGTGCTTATACCATTAAATACAAATACCTCCGTATTGATAGATTTATTACCACAATTTAACAACAGTCTAATATTTCTCCAAGTTTTTTTCAGATCATTATTACATTCAGCGAATTTGCTTGAATAGTACAGTTTTTCAGCAGCAATTTTAGTTTTTTTAAATACGTTTCGAAATTTTGTGAAAGCTCTTTTGTTGCATTCAGTGGGATTTTTTAAATATTTAGAATAAAGTCTGGACTTCTTCTTACAGGATTTCAGTAAACCATAAGTCATCCATGGTTGTTTTAAAATGTGGTGGTTCTTAGGAGTAGGCACATTATATGGAAATGATACGTCATATAAGCACTTATAAATTTTAATAAAGTGCGTGTAGGCTGCACAGGGCTTGCCAGCATCACAATGCAACATCACTTCAGACCAGTCAACATTTTCTAGCAGGTTATTAAATTTGGCAATATTGGAGTCATTTATTGTTCTTCTGGTAGAATTTACTGGACTTACTTTTTGGAGATGAAAGGCGGTATAGAACACTACAGGGAGATGATCTGAAATATCGTGAATCAAAATAAACGAGTCTTGGTTTTCATCTAGAAAATTTACAAAGATGTTATCAATTAAGGTGGCAGAGCTTGGTGTAATGCGAGTAGGACGCAGAATCGTAGGCAGAAAATTTAAGGAGCACATGGTGTTGAAGAAAGTGTGTGTTGGTCGGTGGTTCTGTATTTTAAGAAGGTCCACATTAAAGTCACCAGCTAGAATGACCCTGCTCCTAGTGCAGTCAAGCTTCGTTAGGAGGCAGGATATATCCTCATTGAACTGTTCTACACTGGTATCTGGAGGACGATATATGCTACCAATAATGATATCTTTGTCCTTACTTTGCCTAAGTCTAATAAACAAATGTTCAAAACTGCTGAATTTAAGTCTCGACCACAGGGTATCAATAGCCTCAAAAACTAAGCTGTCTCTAACATAAAAGCCTACTCCTCCTCCTCCTCCCCTGCCTCCCTCCCGGCACTTGCACACAAAATTGTAACCGGGTATCGACACATCCAGGCTTTTGTCATCATCAAGCCATGTTTCTGTAACGACCAGTACTGCAACTTTGGAAGTTGACAATATTAATGCAATATCAGACACCTTATAGAACAGACTTCTGCAATTGATATGCATGACTGATAAATGATCTGAATGATTTAAATCTTTAGTTTTCAAGCAAAGCTTATCAACATCAACGTAGCTGCTAGAACAAATTTTTACCTCAGAATAAAAGTTCAAATCCGCATCTACATCCCGGTTCATCAATAAAGTGCGACCTTCTTCAAAATGTTCAATAACATCAAAGTATAGATTGTCGAATTTAAAATTTGGTGCATCAGAGGTGGCAGCAACATATTCAACCTCATCAATAATATGATTAAATGGAAATATAGAAGTTAAGCAAGGTTCACAATACCACGGCAAAGGAATGTTTTCTCCCTGAAAGGTCAGATTGGTACAAGAACTGTGGCAGTAACATAGACAAACAGAACAAAACAATTTTTTTTCAAAGTGACAAATTTTTTTAAAGCAGATAAAACAAAGTCCTAGGCTAGGCAAAGGAGATTTATCCATGCTGACAGGACTGGCAAAAACAAAAAAGGCTCACAACAAAAGAAAAGAACCAAAAATGACACACACACAAAAAACAAAAACAAAAAACCACACAAAGTTAACAGTTAATATAGGCAAGAAAGTGGAGATTAGTGATCCTCCACAACTGGCAATGAGGATCGAACGGTGGATACTACAGAATAGACGTAGTGAATATAACGTTAAGTACGAAAGTTTAAGTGCGATTTGGACCAGTAGCTACATTTAAGCTTTAAAACCTAGAATGTTTGCTTCGCTAAAATTTGTGTATTAGGCCTATATGAATAATATTGGTTGGCTGCGTCTATGCAGAGGGGTTGCTCACATGGTTGTCGAAAAGGGGTAATGGTGGAACGCGTCAGTTTTAAGTCACCATTAATAGGCACGCATCTATAATATGTAATGCCGCGTGTTATATCACTTTGACGCTTAGTGCTTGTGAGCAGGCTTACGGTTTCACGACCAACGTATATTTTATTTACCGTGATGACGACTTATTTTGACAAAATATTGACTTTTTGCTTCTTTAGCTGATCGTTACGTCTGCGACCTCGTTGCTTTTACCTTCTCTCCTTCCTGAAAAAAAGAATGGAGGGTTTACAAGTGAGTGCATTTTTTTAGCTATGTAAGAAGATATGTTGAAAACTTTATTATTTGACTTTGTTTATAACTGAAAAATTGTCAAGTTTGAATGCACATGCAGTTACATACTGTTTGCTACATAAATGCATATTTATTTGAGCTTAGAAGCTACCATGATTTTTGCTTTCTTGCTTGTGGGGAAAGTGTACTATTTGAATCAGATGCACTTGCAGCTGGAATAATTTGGATACGAAATATATATGGGTACACATGTGCGTGCATGTGAGTATTGTACATGCTGCAATGTTTTCATGTATATGGCAGTGACTGGACACTAAATTTGATACTGCCAAGCAGTAAGTTAGGGAACAGTAAGGCTAGCACATCATCAGCATATTAGTGGCCCAAATTTTCATGCACAGCCATGATTGAGTGCTTAAGGGTATATGTTGGTAAGGAATTGTTTTTATTAACATTACCTTTGCCATTTGTAATGCTTTGTGTAGGATTTTTTGAGACGTGCCAAAGAGGAATTTCGAGAATTGTCGTCCGCATGCGATGAGTCAAACAGTATTTTCTCAGAGTTGATGATGAGGTCAGTGTTATAAAAAATAATTTACATTTAGCTGCTATAAATTGTGATCATATATGTTGGTCATAAATAAAATTTCAGTCATGTCAATAATTGCAAATTGTCAATAATTGCGAATTATTCTGTGTTCAAGTCATAGTAATTTAGCAATTTACAATATTTTGCCTTGGTAAATGTGCTAATTTATTGATTATTTGGAATATTTGGGTACATAGCACATTCATGAGTTGCCATTGGGTACATTGGTGACAAAATATGATGACATGGCAAGACAAGTGATTTTTTTAAAATTCCTACCTTGTTGTGCTATTTCATTCTCTTGTTTCTCCTTGAATGTTAGGTTACAATTTTAATGCAATCTGGAATTTGTGTAGCACCACCTTGCAATGTGTTCATTTCAGACCCAGCACAGTAATAATGGGTGTGAGTTTATAAATGGGTGAAACTGACAACTCTGACAATCAGAGATGTGCATGTGGAGAATTGCTTTTCTTGGTCTTACAAGAACAGCTTATGAACAGCTGTTTGTTCAAGAAATTTTTACCAGTTTGTGACAAACTTTCTTGCCAGTATGTAATTTTTACTTGTATTGTAGCTGGTGTTGAGCCATCCAGGTTGCATTAAGGCTAGTGCGGGTCTGGGTGCGGTGATCAGTGTCCAATGTACCTTGGCCTCCATCTGACAACCCATCAGTCCATCGCCCACATATTTATAGCTGTGGGTCAGGGTACTGCCGCACCATTAGCAATTTAGCATCCATCATATTGGGGTCTTGAATGCCATCAACATACGTGATATGGTGATTGGAAGAGTGTGAATTTATGAGAAATAATTCAACATTTTGCATTTATTTTGCCTAGTGTAAATGTATGAAATCAGTTCACCAGATCAGCAGCAGTGACCGACCATGTGTTTAGGTGAATGAATCTATAGATCATGTATGCCTTTCAATTCATGTAGAACACATTTTAGCCATGTCTCAAAACACTTTGAAAATGGCTGTGTAATGTGTACAGAAAAAATTGTTCCTTAACAATGGAAGACATCGAAAATTACCTACAAAGTGAATATAGGTGTTCACAGGAAGATGATTCAAATGGCAGATGATCTTGTTTTTATTGTATGCCTACTGATGTGTTTTTAACAGGTAGCCTGTCACTATAGATGTGTCAAATGCTTTACAGATGTGAAAATGTAGACGATGACATCGATAAAATTGAACGGAAATTTGGCGATGAAATGGATAAAACGAGGAAGAAGTTTAGCAATGACATGGATATGACGTTTAAGAAGTTTACCGACGAAATGGACAACATTAGAAAAAGGCATGGAGATGAACTGGAAGAGATGAGGACGGACTTAGTTGAGGATTTGAAAGTCGCTAACTTCAAGCGCCAGAAGCTTACTAAAAGGCAAGTTGTAACTGTTAGAGAAATTAGAATGTGCTGTGTTATCTCAATTATTAAAATGTTGCATTATTTAATCTGCTTTAAGTAATATGTTTTATAATTATATGTGACCATTGACCAATGATCACTTGTCGCTTGCTTCGATGAACTGTATGCATGAGGACTTGCTCTAGCACCTCTTCAAGATACCTACTCGGAGGTACTCCCGACTACGGCATGGACACTGAATCAGAGTTTCATGCCAAAGCGCATTCATGAGCTTAGGGTCCCTGCATGATGGCTTGATGTGGATTCGAACCTGCAACCTTCTGGCTCCAAGGCAGTGAACATATCCATACACCATTGCACCCCACAACATCAATTTGTATTCTATTATGCCAATTTGAAAATTTTTATTCCACTGAAGAAGACAATTTTCGATATGTTGCCTTATGTAAATGTGCTGAATCTATGTCGTGGGTCACAATTTCCTTTAAAAAAATAAACCATAGGGTAGGTTCAGTGAGAGGGCCATGACGGTTCTGTGAGAATATTTGATAGTTCTAAGTGTTGTATTACTTAATCAGTTACATTATAAATCAAACTTCATGATACATGCAAGTTTTCAGTCGACAATTGATTTGACATAATTTTCTATATCATTTTCATTTTATCATGTAATTTGTATGTCTATTATTTAACCAATCAATTTTAAAGAGCACGCTTTCTTGCATGAGAAACATAAAGTCATAATGTGCGCAGTGAAGAAGATTGGGTCAGGGTTTCGTCAAAATAATTCTAGATGAAAAGGATTCTGTTGTCAAAAAAACTTGGGAGCACTGTCCTAAGGTTGTCTTCACTGTCAGACTATGTGCCTTTGGAAGCATTTTCTCAGGGATACCTTTTTACACTTGAAATGCTAAGTTTGACAACTGAAGACATTTCAGTTCAGACCTGTGAAATCTTTTGCAGAATGCAAAGTATGGGTAGAACGATGGCACAGCTGGAAGAGGCAAAGAAAAATCTTGTTAAAATGTAAGTTATAAAGTTCTGCATTTCTTTTGTGGTGTTATTTCTTATATGACATTTTGATATTTGTTGTTTTGCTCATCGGCAGTTATGTTAATATGAATTGCACTGATGCTGCATATACAAATTTATGTAAGCCAGTACAGCTTCTAATATTAAGTTTAAGGTAGCTATGGGGATGTTATGCGGAATGGTTTTTAAACAAGCCCACAATGCGTCTTGGATATAATATGTGAATTATTGAGCCAAAATTTGCAGCATAGTTTAAAGGCCAATGCAGTGGTGATCAGAAACTGGCAATGATGGTTGATAGATTATGAGCATGTTTGTGCCAGTATTCATGCACACACATACACGCGTGCACACACACGCATTGCAATAAAACTTTTATCGGTACACAGAAACATTTAATGCAAGCTTGGTAAAATGTAGTAATCTCTTGTGTTGAAGTAGAACCATATGTAAATATTTGCTGAAAGTTAGGCATGCATTGGATTTATTTTTGTTTAACAGTGTTATGATTCATAATTATATAATTTTTTAGCTTTGAGAAGATCAAGGATAATGGTACAGCAGGTAATTACTATACATGTCAAGTAATAGCATAGAGAGTAGTTAGAAAGAAAATACTTTTTGCCGAAAATGATGCAGCACTGGTCACTTTTATGTGAATTAAAAGCTGGCTGTGTGTGCGAAAGATCATTATTGGTCTATTAGAATCGATTGCACCATCCAGCATGTTTACACCTAATACGGCTGTCGTTTGTTCTTATGCTAATATGTGAAGTATTGCTAAATAAACTTGATCTTGCTGACATTGGTAAATTGTGTTCTCAACTGTTGGGTGTTTAAACTTGGTGCACTTTGCATTTAATTTTTTTAATTTCATTGTTCATATCTAGGATAGCCTGAGTTCACATGTCCCTAGAAAGGAATGTATCAAAATGTAGAGTGAGGTGGATTATGTTTTTCTGTATATCTGACATTCATATTTATGGTCCCTTTGAGTAGTTCTATCAGAGTGCCACTCAAAGCTTCAAGTGATGTAAAACAAAACATTGGACTGTGGCTTGACATGATTGTGGAATGTATAGAGCGTAGATGGAAAGCACATTTTGAGAACTGTTGTCATCATTTAATTTCTTTGTTGTGGTTGAAGCTTGGCATCAAAGTATCTCATATGGCATACTTAAAAAGGTATCAAAGTATCTCATATGGCATACTTAAAAAGGTAGTTCTGTAAGATATGATCCTGTGAAAAGCAGTAGGTAGAGAGCAAAATACTTTTTTGCTGAAAATGATGCAGCACAGCTTTTCTGTAAACTCCCACTATGCACAGAGAAGTCGATGATTTCAGTCCAAGCTTCAGAAAGCATGCAACAGCGTTATTATATGAATACCAGGCTAAATCATATAAATATAAAATGATTGTTTTTCTTTAAGAGTCCAGCAAAAGAAGAGTTCTCTCCGCTGAGAATATCTCTGGTTTGGCTGGAAGCAGTGCAAGGCGTACTGTGACGTCCATGAGTCATTCAATGTCGGAGACCTTTGTGCAGATTGATTCCATTAATCTCCCTGGAACCAGCCAAGGTCCTAATTTCTCAAGGCTGCGACTTCCTAGTTATGATCAGCAGCTTCGAGGCGCTAGTGGCGTACAGGAGCCTAGGCGGATGGGGAGCACAGGGCCTCGATACCATACGTTCCAAAGTCAGCAGAACTGGCAATATCACAGCCAGTAAGCACTGTTGGAACTTGGCATTGAGTAAAGGAACAGCGTTGTTGATTAGACTTGAACTAAATGTGAGGAAAGAGAAATATTATAACTGCATGGTGATAATTATCGTACCTCAGTGTCTATTTTCGTTTGATGTATTTAGAGTTTTGTGATGTCCGACATTTTGATTATAATGCGTGCTTTCACTGATTTAATATGCCTGGTGGTTTTGCTGTTTTGTTAAATATTCATGGGCTAAATTAATCTTGCTGTGGGTAAATTGTGTTATAAACGGTTGAATAATCACACTACTGAACATATTTGCATTTGATTGTTCGATGTTGATGTCTAGTGATGCATGAAAATGCCCCTTCCCACGGGGGGGGGCAGATCAAAAGGGAGGGCCAATCCGGCCATGGCTCCCATTTTAAATTTACACAGAAAGTGCACCTACCCATATCAGTAATTGAGGCTTTTTGTATATCTTAGGACTTAGGTCTATTATCATTTGATGTGTTGAAAGTTTTGTGATTCTGACATTTTTATTAGCTAGCGCAATCTTGAATGTTTACACCAATTATGCCTTATGTTTTTTTGATGATTTTTTTAAGTATTCATGGACCAAATTAATCTTGCTGTCAGTAAATTGTGTTTTTTTTATTAGTTAACGCAATCTTGCATGTTTACACCAATAATTATTATGCCTTATTTTTTGCTGGTTTGTTAAGTATTCATGGACCAAATTAATCTTGCTGTCAGTAAATTGTGTTTTTTTATTAGTTAACGCAATCTTGAATGTTTACACCAATTATGCCTTATGTTTTTTGCTGATTTTTTAAGTATTCATTGACCAAATTAATCTTGCTGTCAGTAAATTGTGTTTTTTATTAGGTAACGCAATCTTGCATGTTTACACCAATTATGCTTTATGTTTTTTGCTGATTTTTAGAGTATTCATCGACCAAATTAATCTTGCTGTCAGTAAATTGTGTTTTTTTATTACTAGTTAACGCAATCTCGCATGTTTACACCAATAATTATTATGCCTTATTTTTTGCTGATTTGTTAAGTATTCATGGACCAAATTAATCTTGCTGTCAGTAAATTGTGTTTTTTTATTAGTTTTTTTATTAGTTAACGCAATCTTGCATGTTTACACCAATTATGCCTTATGTTTTTTTAAAGTATTCATGTACCAAATTAATCTTGCTGTCAGTAAATTGTGTTCTCAATGGTTGAAAACTCATACTCTTGAATTTTTTTGCAATTGATTGTTCTATGTTGATTCTAGCGTTGCACGAAAATGCCCCTCCCCCACAGAGGACAGCCAATCCTACCATTGTTCCCCATAAAATTTACGCACAACGTCTTTTTGTACCTTGGTGTCTAATTTTATTTGATGCATTGAAAGTTTGTGATTCCTGACAGTTTTTGACTGAACACACTAAAAACAGGAGGTCGTCAGAAGAAATGGGCAATCGGTCGTGTCGCCGGTTGCCGTCCGCCCGAAACCCGAGTTTCACCCCCCCCCACCAGTGGGATAGTGATCGACATAGTGTCAACAACTTCCAAGATTATCCTATGTGTGTATGGCCTTCCTTATAAATCTATGAGTCTGCATACGTGTATTATTTGTATAAATCATGACATTGTGTCCGTCTGCCTATCTTTTTCCTCGTCATTAGATTTGGATTTTGGAATAGGATAGGCCCACGCGGAAGAAGCAATAATTATTTGCCCCTAGTAGGCCTATGTCTTATACTTCACAGACAATATTTTACTCTGTCCATAGGCCTATATTTATTCGTCGATTTTCTTCAAGGTAGGCTTAATTTCAAACTAAGCCTAAGGTGTTTTATATATATTATATATATATATTTGTTTTATTGAGATAATCGCAACCAGTTACAAATTTAAAAAATGATAGGCTAAAGAAAAATCATAACAATTCAATGACAAACGATAAAGAAAAATCATAAGTCAATCAACTTGATGGAAGTCAGAAAGAGGGGAAGTGGTCGAATCTAATCAACGTTGGGATATCCATCCTGATCGCCTGCAGAGTCCTGCGATCACAGTATAGTTACTGTAGGCCTAAGAGACATCATCGATGGAAGAATGGATGAGAAATTTAAAAGTCAAGAGGAAGACCAAGAACAATGCTACTGGACTGGATGATGACAAAGGATGATTAGGCCTACAGAGTGCTAAAGATGGATGCAGTCCGATGCACAGAACATATATGCGTGGCGTCATTGGACATTTGGACATAATTATGAACCTGCCTGACGGCAGAGAACGAAAGAAGAAGACGTAGCTGCACGTCATTTTACAGAATTCACCTAGCCCAAAGATTATCTGTGGAATTAAATTACGAGTCATATTGGTCTTTGGTCACCAGGCACCATAGATATATAATTATATCGATAAGCTTATTATATATCTATGCTGGGCACAGATGATCGGATTTCGTGTTGTTTTTTTTGTTTAAAAATTCTACAGAACGATCAAAGTTAGACTAATCATTAAAGTTGTTGCGAATGTTTACTACTTGGCAATAGATTCAAGCTGGCGCTATTGGTTTTAATCAACGTTTTTTAACCAGCAGTGGTATGATAAAAATGATTGCAGCTTACGTTTGATCACGTTATATTAATTTTTTTAGCAACAAAGGCCCAGTTCAGATCAAAGTCAGTTTTATTGGACTGGTACTAGGCTAGAAGAAGTTTGTTTGTTGTTGTTGCTGTTTATTTTGCTGCTGCTTAATATTGCAGCTATTTTTATCCACATTATTGCTCATTTTCCATGGCTAGTAATTGTTATGACCGTAATATTGCTGCAGATTGACTTAAGATGGACGATGGTGAAGAGGTTTTGCCACTTCTTCGACTTCCGTATGATGTCTATCTTCACGTCTTGTCCTTTTTGGATTTCAGGGATTTGATCAGGTATTGATTAATGTCTGATCTAAGTTTAAAGATCTGCTTTATTTAGACAGACTAACAGCAATAATGTTTTACAGTTTAAGTCCTTTTTGGGAAATTCTTATTGATCATCCTGTAAGTTTATGTCTTTGACTTAAATACAAAAGTGGTGGCATTCAGCAGCAGAGTTTAGCATGCAACGCAACATGATTTTAGAACTGAAATATCACTGGTTAGTACATCCAGTGGACAATGCTTTTTACCGCCGCCATGTTGCTAAGAGGTGCTGTGCATTTGCAAATCAATGCATGCACCTAAAAGACGATGTGTTTAGTATCTGAACACTCACTTGCTTACTTTCTGTTTGCTGGTCACATGACTTAATTGGATCTGTGGTGTTTCTTTATTCATCTAGGTGTTCCGTTGTTGGCAATCAGTTGAACAGCTTGTCAAACTATGATCTCTTCTGGAAATCTCATTGCAGGATCCATTGGGACGTGGAAGTGTAGGAACACCTTTGTTTATATTTTGGTTTGTTGGACTCAATATTTAAGCAAAGTCATCGTGGAACGTGCTTCATGATATGTGCAGCGTGTAAACCTGGTCATTTATAAAAAAATAGGATGATGCTTAAAAAGTCAGTATGTGGCTTTATGCTACAGTTTTCACATGGAAGTCTATAATTATAAATACAATACATGAAACTCATACCTGGGAAAATTGTGTGGACTTCTTATGCCAGACATGTGACATTGCTGTATGAGTGACTGACTTTAAAGGAATTTTAAATGTATTATTATATTGTTATTATCATTAAAAAAGGCACACTAGGAATTTGCAATTACAATTACTAAATTATTACTGTTATTTATTTTACAATTATTTCTATTATTATTATTTTTATCTATTTCTTTATTATAATTGTTGTTAACCTACCCATTGTATTTTAAACCACAAAAATCCTGGATATAAGTGCTTGCCTGTGTGTTTATAAATTACTTAATTGCAGTTGGCTTTTCCAGTTGAATTGTCGAACCAGAACGATAATATTAACAATAATAATAATGATAATAATTTAATGATAGTAATAATAATAATAATAGATAATTATACTTTGGTATGTCATACATTTTTTATCTTCAAGTAACAGTACTTAGCAGATGTTTGTCTCAGTAATATTTTGGGGTAAATAAGTTATAATGTGGTATTTTGTTCTGCTGTCTATCCTTATTCTTCAGCTGTCCTGAATCCTCCACCTGGAAAGAAACTTTCATTCACTGGTACCGTGACTTTGGCCGTTACCTGCCAATCTACCGCAAGGTGCGAAAGGCGTGGAACATGATCGAGGCATATATGAAGGAGAACTGCCCTAATGTCTTCGCTTCACTCAGTGGTCAGCATCATTGTCCGTTCCATGCCTTGACCGTATTTATTGACGAGCTAATTAATTACATGTTGCCCAATATATCTGGATAATATGTGAGTAAGTGCCAGGGCATCTTTATGGTATCAGGGGCCCTGTAGCGCAATGGATAACACGCTGGCGTAGAGTGCGAGAGGTAGTGAGTTCGAGCCCCCGTTGAGTGGATATGCTTTGTAGGCTGCTATCAGCGCCGTGTAATTGCAAATAATAATAATAATAATAATGACGACAATTTCTATGGCGCCGTAACGCGGCCATGCTAAGCTGTCTGTTCAGTTAGTAGTTAAGTTTAATTAAGATTACTGCATAACTTGTATATGTAAAGTGCAGTGCGTCTTGCAGGCGTTTAATTAAAGAAAAGATATTATTATTGTTATTTAAGAGCATGACAAAAGCATAAAAATGGTGTTTAAAACCTGATGGCTTGTTGCAATGTGGCTGGCTGCTTCCTGGTATGTCACCTTGTGCTGTCAGTTTCTTGAACTCTAGCGATCGTCATGACCAACCTTCTCCATTTTTTCTTTCTGATGTTGCTTCCCTTAGTTCTTCCAGATTCATTCCTGTTGTTTCTTGAACCTCGTCCAACCACCTTTTCCTCGGCCGCCCTTGTTTTCTCCTTCCCTCTCCGCATGCCAGCATCATATCTTTTTCCAGTTAATTTGAGCGCATAACATGACCAAAGAAACCCAACTTGTATCGCCTTCAAAAAATGTTTATGAGAACTGTATTTTAATTTTTTTTAGATGGGGCTTCGGAGGAGGAGTTGAATGAAACGGAAGCTAAGTTGGAAATGGTTTTGCCAGATGACCTGCGATGTGTCTACAGAATACATGATGGACAATTGAATCGTGAACCAGTTGGGTGAGGACAAATCTGTATTGATCCACAACTATTTATCACGGGTAACATTAGACAACTTATTGTTGGGACCTGTTTGTAAGCTAAGCAACAAATGATTGAGATCCACTTGCGAGGTTAGATTAGATGGTTAATTAATGATTTAGATTCATTTGTCTCAAACTGAGATAGATGATAGTTTAGACCCTGTTGCTGGAATTAAAAGTTTCTTGTCTTGTCTTCAAGATCCATATTACACGTTGTATTAGGTGACACACATATTTATTTATATGGCTAGTGATCCAGACCCATTTTGTGCATGAAAAATGGATGGCTTTGTGCTGTTAGGTCAGGAACAATTGCTTAGTTATGCTGTTAGGTCAAGCACAACTCCTTGGTTGTTTTTTCTGTTAGGTCAGGCGTAAGTCATCGTTTTGTGCTATCAGGTCAAACAAATCTCTGAGCGCAATACAACCACCAGGCTCTATCATACTTGATTTTTTCTTTCAGTCTGTTTGGAGCAATAGAAAACTACAACCATTTCCGCAACGAACGAATGATCAGCACCAAGGAAATGGCAAGTGTCTGACATAACCCGCAAGAATTCTTTTGATGTTCAACCTTTTCATGCCTAGCCTATCGTAAAGAGGCTTTTACCATGCTCTGGTCTCGTGAATTTGTTATGCAGTTTTTATGTGTTTTTTAATGAAAGTAATTTGAAGGCACGGCGCTGTCTGGTTGCAGTCCGCAAGCGAGGCACAGCAAGTTCCGCTTCATAGGGCTTTACAGCTACATTCGACTCCTTGTTCATTCATTCATACTATGATTTGTCAGCATACGGCAATATGTGTCACTTTGAATTTGTAAACCTATGCTCAGCTAATAATAGACTAGTTAAGATTTTGCTTGTTTTTGTCCGTTAGGTTAAGAAGCGGGATGTCTCTGTGCCAAACGGTTTGGTCCACATTTCGTTCTGCAATGGAACTCGTACGTCCCAGTTCCTCTGTGTATCCGATGTCAATGGATTTACGCCTGGCTACATCTACAGCCCGGAGAATTTCCACTACAGTGTGAAAGTTGGCAATAGAAGCTACTTCATTTTGGGTGAGAGAAAGAATTGAGCGTATTTGGTCTTGTGACAGGTAGTGGTCACATTTCGGTGGTGAGTCCATCTTGTAGAGATCGATCCTCTTCTCGATTATATGTCTGTGGTGATAGCCGTGAATGTCTGACACATCTGTTTGCTGCGTGTAAAAAGCTTAGCATCTCAGTAGGAGCCATGATTATGAGGAATATTAATAGACATCAGGTTATAGTTATGTAATGTAATGGTTTCTGCTCCACCCATGCTATCTAGCGAAATCAGCTTTTTAATAAGTACTTTGGCTGCACATTGTGGGAGGATCAGATGATGAGAAAGAGGGACTACTGGAGGGGACCAGCGCCTCATATGCCGAGGCTAAGTAAATGATGTTGCTAACAGTTCATACCTGTAACCGCTCCATGGCTTGCTTACGGGGCTGTCATTTTCTTCTAATGCTCTGATCTCGGATGCTATAATTTTTTTATTGTTATAATCGTTAACAATATATCACCATGAAAGTGACTAGTGACAATTTAATGTGTTTTAGTGCTATTTTATAGATAAATCCTTGACCAATAAATGGTAGCTATGTCCTATGACATTTTGTTGACAATTATAGCCTAAAATTTCAATGTCTTGCAGGTCATAGCTATCTGGATTGGTTTTCGAAATTTGCTCAGGAACTTGCAGACAAGAAATTTCCTTTGGTCAAAATCAATCAAAGTAGCTGCATTTACAAGTAAGTTTTTACATTCAAAACAACTTTTGTTACCGATAGTAACTTTCTTACAAAATTTCTAACAAAGAACCATAATAGTTGGTTCTAACTGCCAGCATTGTATTTATGCGATACTTTTTTAATGCGCTGTATGCTAATTTGGTTAATTCTAGTTAAGATATGTTTTTAGCATTAAAAAAATTGTCAAATCTGTAGCATTTAACAGAACTTTGCCATTGTATTATATTACATCTGTTGAAATTTACGTTACAATTGCCATAAATTTCACTAAATCTATGACTCTACAAGTTACAGGTATTCTACTGAAGGGAATTACATTTGTTGATATTTTTGCGTAAAGCTATTCTCAAGATTTGTCTTTTTCTGTGCGTAAACTTCTTTTATTGAATGCAGCTGCTTACGTGGAGTGGGTATAAGGTGAATGAATGGTAACACTACACTTTGAAGAGCCTTCGATCCAGCCTGGACATGGGATCAAATCCAACTACCCTCCCAGGAGCAACTCAGTGCAGACGTTGCATCAGAGTTTCACGCTAAAGTGCACGAGCAATTGCTAGCGAAGGACTTGCTGAAGGCTTCTACGCGGCGGATTGAGGTGGATTCGATTCTGGAACCCTCCAGCTCCAAGGCACCGAACCCACCACTACCCCACCATGCCGTATATATATATATTTATACTTGCGTTTTCAGCAGCATGCTATATGGATGCGAGGCTTGGGTAATAACAAAAGACATCGAGAAAAGAATACTAGCTTTTGAAAGAAAATGCTATAGGAGGATTTTGGGAATAGTGTGGACACAGAAAGTGACTAACGTAGAACTGTACAAACGGATACACCTCAGGGAAAACATGATGCAGAGGATAATCCAGAGGAAACTGGGTCTGTTTGGTCACATATGCCGAATGAGTAATGACAGGAAAATAAAGACATTGGTGTTCGGAATGATGGACAGGCGAAACAAAAGAGGGCGACCACATAGAGAATGGGCGGATGATTTAATAGACTGGTGCGGAACATCACTGCAAGAGCTGAGCCACATTGCACTGGAAAGAGAACTGTGGAGGAATATGGTGAAAAGGGCGTCGGACACCTACGGGCGATGAGCCCACGGTTTATGATGATGATGATGATATATTTTTATATATTATATGGTGTATATATTATAGTATATATATGGTATATTTGTATTTATATATATTATATGGTATATATATAGTTACTATAGTACATATATATATTATATATATATATATATATGGCTTGATTGATTCTTTTTTAGATTCTACCATGAGCCGGGTTGTGTGGCGGTTACACATAACGTACGTGTGAGCGTTGCAACGGCCTTCATCCCAGAAATGAGTACAGTGAAGCCACCACACTTCACGTTTGCATATCGCATCACGTAAGAAACAAACGCGACGTCGCTATTTATACCTGACAAAAATTTAATTTGTTTTAGTGGTATTTTACAGATAAACCTTTGACCTTTCGTAGTTATATTTTCTCCTACAGTTGCTTCTGATATTTTTTTACCTGTCAGGTGTTCATTGTTATCTCTATTTCTATTCTTGTAACGTTTATTATCTTTAATTTATTATAATATTTCTATTGTTGTAACATTTATTATCTTTGATTTATTATACTATTTCTATTGTTGTAACATTTATTGCCTTTGATTTATTATCTATTTTTGAACATGGAACATCCAGTCGAAATGGAAAGATAAAAATTAAGCAAGAGTGGCTGGTTTGATCTAATGCTTCTCTGTGCTGTTAGTGATTGTTGAAGGTCGCTATGTTGTGTGTTGGTTCCATGCATTCATAGGATTTGAATTAGATTAATTCTGAGAGCTCTGTTCGAGTTTTCCTGAGTCATAAGCAACGTTCTCATATATTTTGATTAGCAAAAACAATAGATATCGTTAAATTGATGCTTTCATGCTACACCTGAGCGACACAGAAAGCATTGATTATGTTTTAAGCTCTCAATTCTACATTTAGTTCCAAATCTGTAATTTTTAGTTTAGTTTTGGCTACAGTTTTCAAAGTTTTTCATTTTTAGTTTCGATTATATAGCGGATAACTTTTTTTCAGTTAGCGATGAAGTTACTTTCAGTTTCAGTTAACTGAAATAACACTTGGTGTATTATGTGATTGTAGAATGTCGATGATGATGATGATGATGATGATGATGATGATGATGATGATGATGATGTGTATTATGCGTTTGTAGAATGTCGATGGACGCTGGTGTTAATCGGAAGCACGCATGTCGTCTGGAAACGCGTCACTGGGTCATAACCGACAGCAACGGAAAGACGACAAGAGTGGACGGACCTGGAGTCATAGGTTGGTTGGGTGGTTGTTATTGCTGTTTAACGGCACTTGTGCAGGACTTTTTTAATGTTCATGCAGTTGTACACAAAATGTGCAGTTCTAAATGGATTTATGCAGTTGTAGAAGCACTGCTGTAAGTTAAAACTAGCAAAATATGGTCATTGTCCTCCGATTGGATGCAATTTGCCATGGAGGATGGGAAAGGAAAGAAGGGGTTGTGCAGTTCTAAAAATTCCTTAAAAACAGCCCTGCAATATTTGAGCGTGGCGCTGAACATATTGAAAGGTCAATCAGATCATCAGGTTCTTAATTTATAGCCTGTGAAAGGCTGTGATACCTATTGTTTCATGATACTTTGGCTTCTCCCTTGCGTTACATTGCTGTGTTCTGCATGTCTTCTTGCAGGTGAGTACCCAGTGATGAAACCAGGCGCCGAATACCACTACATCAGCTGCACGAACTTCCAGAGCGAAAGAGGTGAAATGAGCGGCGCCTACACCTTCCGTAACCTTATGACCTGTGAGTAGCCACAGTTTGCTCTGCCTCATGTTTTAATCTCTTATGATATACACACATGGAGATAGGCTTAACCCCAATGTTGACATCCGCGTATCAATTTGGTGCATACGCATACTGTTATTGCAGTAAAAGCTCTATTGCGTACAGAATGTGAATAGTGGTCGTGTGGCATCTGTTTTGGCATATGCGTCTACTCTAGCAAGTGTACACTGGCAGAAGGATGATGCAACATTACTTGTAGTTTAACTGTTTACATACTTTTAGTTTATGTATTAAATTTACTGAATTGAAACTTTTGCTTGCATTTGAAATTTTTAATGTTTTCGGTAGACATATTTTGTACACTATTCGTATTCGTCTGAATAGTTTGTCCAATTAATTCGTATTTTGCCGAATGGTGATAGTCACACATTTGGTACACCCTCAGTTCACACGTTCATTCACTCTCACCGTAGCTTATTCATTTATTCGCTTAGTAACTCAATTTTCCATGTTTTCATTTTAGCCGAAACAGTCGACGTCGAGGTTCCTGTGTTTCACATGGAGTGTCCGCCCATCCTGGCCTTTACTGAACGCTAATGCCGTAATAACAGATGTAAAGAACAGTGAGATTAGGTTTAGTGCTTCGGCGACATGCAAGGACTTCGAAAGGAGGCACAAGTACTTTTCTGTTTGTCAAACTTACAGTTATTTTGGATGCCATGTTGAACTATGTCGACTATTTTAACACTTAATCATTAATCTAACTGTGGAATTAACATATTTTGGTGTTTTTGTTTCATTACGATGCAATAATTATTAAAGAGTTATTGATGACTGACGTACTACTGTTTTAAACAGTGTTTGTTAATTTTGAGGTGGTGTGGCTCACCAGCATGCTGATGTTACTTGGGATATGTGTGTTTGTGGGTGTGTGCGTGTGTGTGTTTGATGCTC
Organism: Lumbricus rubellus; assembly: GCA_945859605.1. NCBI lineage: Eukaryota > Metazoa > Annelida > Clitellata > Crassiclitellata > Lumbricidae > Lumbricus > Lumbricus rubellus. Next base: position 12,019,482 of record OX243822.1, on the reverse strand, counting down.
CAGTGTATATAGAGCTCACTAATTCTAGTCACAGCATATTCGACCTTTGCAGACATATCCATTGTCCACCACTGACAAAATTCATTGTCAAACTTTCAAATTAACCTTGCAGTTCTGGTTTTGTACTGTTCAGCTTAGTTACAATTTCCAGATCATTTCAGTTTTAGTTTCAGTTAACTGCAATAGACGTTTTCTGTTAAAATGAAGTTAATTTCAGTTTTAGTTAGCTTAAATAACTCCGAAACCGGTCCGTATGGGAACCATAGGCCTAATGGTTGCAGTTCCGTAACACCTTGCAGTTAAGCCTTCAACTCTCATATTTGCTCATTATGCTTGCAAAATCTGTTGGTTTATTGTCCTACTGTGGTGTGTTGACCGTGGGTGAGAATTTCCCGGGGGGGGGGTTGAGGGGGTTCAACCCCTTAGTTTTTTAGATCTTAGGACCCATAGTAAGGTCTTCATTGCAAACCTCATCTCGGCATGAAGCAATGTCTGAACCCGCACCTCAGCTATTTTTTCTACACTTCTCATTTCGTGTAGACAGTAGACCCATATTGTTAGTTGGGGTGCACTCTAGCTATTGTAACGTAAATAGTGCTAGGACTACAACGACGTATGATGTGGTGGGCGGGAAACCCCGTTGCGTCAGAAATCCGAATAGCCTACCACGCAGATGCAGTGAACATTACTTGTGCCGAATTTAGACTTGATAAGGTGGGCATAGCGTCTGTTTGTTTTAACGACCGTTTGCTTTCCCGACGTAGCGAAGTACGTTCTTCGTCTAGGTAGGCCTACCCTACCAAACCCTACTCCCTACCCTACCCCCTACCCTGCCCAAGAGAGGGGGCGAGGGGCGCGCGGCCATGTTTGCTGCGGAGCTGTGGGATTTCTCCGCCGTCCGTTCGTTCTCGCTCGTTCGCCACATGTTTGATTACGACTAAAAACGTTGTTAATCTGTTCTGCGTTCCTTACTCGCCCGTGTTCCTTAAAGGTTTCTTTCGATTGGATCTGGTTACTCCATAATTCCCGAACCCGACTCTCCCTCTGTCTCTGTCTCTGTTCTCTCTGTCTCTGTCTCTGTCTGTCTCTCTGTCTCTGTCTCTGTCTCTGTCTCTGTCTCTGTCTCTCTCTCTCTCTCTCTCTCTCTCTCTCTCTCTCTCTCTCTCTCTCTCTCTCTCTCTCTCTCTCTCTCTCTCTCTTCTCTCTGTCTGTCTGTCTCTCTCTCTTCCCCCTCTCTCTCCCTCTGCATAACCGCCCCCCCCATCGTTCTCCCCTGCCTACCCCCCCCCCAACGTTCGTCCAAGAGTCTGACGCTTGTTCGTAGCAACGCTGTCAAAGGCTTCCTTGCGGTCCAGTAAGACAGGCGTTCTACCACTGGACGGTCCATATAAAGACGGAGTGGCGACCAACTCAGTCAAGTATTCGGCTGCTACAGACCTGAGGACTCCTCTACAGTCCGCCACTCCCTCACTGCTGCTGCTTCAACCTCATTGTTTCACGTTGGAAGATTCTGACGGCTGAAGACGTTCACTCATCGGCTATGAATCGCCAACATGTCTTTCTGTTTCTGGCGTTCTTGCAATCGGGTAAGCTGCAATTGTCATCTCTCTCAGGAGGCCTAACTGTCCGGGGTTTACAATACTATGAAGTAACGTTCGTAAGTAGGCTAGCGTAACTATAGCCTAATCTGTTAATTGCCTGACTGGCATCGCAATTAATGATGATACAATGTTTGCCTTTAACTCATTCCAGCCGGAATTGATTTGATATGCTGTTAATGGGGTCACGGGTGACCCCATCCGGCGGGAAAGAGTTAAAATGTCATGTTTATGGTGTCCTTCATGGTTGTCCCTGAGTAGCGGGATCTTCGATCCCTTCTGGGCCGTTCCTTTTGTATAGGCTTAGTCTCTCTTCAGTCTTCTGCTGTTGAGCAGGTTTGTGACGTGGACAATCCGGTGATCCTCTCCGACCGCCGCCATCCCGCTCTGTCCTGCGCCTTCCTCTTGGGGTTCCATATCATGTCTTGGGAAGTAGCCGAGGTGGTTTCCCGTTGCCTTCCTCGCGGTTTGAGTAGTGACCTTCTACGCCGCTCACGTTAGCCAGCTGTTTCAGGGTTCCTGCTGAGCCTTTCCACCTCGCGTGGCGCCCAAGGTGGTACTTCGGAGACCTTCACCACTGATGGCATAGCCTCAGCAGGCTTAGTACAAGTGTCTAATTGAAGTCTACGGTGATTGTATGGTCTGAAAATTCTAATCGATTGACAGGCCTACTAATGAGTCGCCGTTTTCTCTTAGTAGACCCTGGACGTCACATCTTTAAAGAATATACGGTAGGCTATAGAATAAACGTTCTGGTGCTATAGGCCTAATTGAAGCTTGCATTTTTTCCAGGATGCTGGTTTGCCGTCAAAACCGACAGAGAAATGAGATTAAGGTAAGTTCTGAAGAAGGTGTTTAAAAAGCATAACATCTACAATTATAGGCCTACGTGACTTTGGATTAATACTGTTTGAGTGACTCATGCATGCATGGTGTCCCGCTCTTCGCTAAAAAAGAGAATAGTTTAAGCATTTATCTTTTACCCGCAATAGGCTTAGGACTAGTGGGCCTATAAATGCTTGGCGCATCGGATTCGGCCCCTCCCTCAAGCCCAATGCTAGTTACGTCACTGTCTGTTTGTTTGTCCAAATGTCTGTCCGTTTGTCTGTCTATCTGTATGCCTATCTGTCCTTTGCGCGTGGACCCGTCCGTCTATCTATGGTCCTACGTCTGTACGTGTCTCTCTGTTTCTCTATTTCAGTCGTCTTCGCCTCCGCGGTCTGTCCCCCTCCGACGCCCACTTGGTCGACTGCCTGAGGACGCACTGCGCCTCCTCCCTCATCCGTGCATCAACCGACCTCTACGACCGATGCGTTCATCTCCACTGCCAGGCCCCACAGCAACAGCAACAGCTCCCAGCCCCCTACAGTAGCAACCCTCGCCCCGTCCGCGGCACCGATCTCCCCGTCAGCATCGTCCCCGTCGGTCTCCCCTGGTCCTTCCAGCGGTCCCCCATCATCGTCTGCCCCGCGTCGTCCCTCCCTGAAGACCTCCTACTTAAGTACTGCACCGCCGAATCCTGCTACGCCGTCACCTCAGCGCGCGCTGACGGCACGGGGCTGGAACACAGCCAGCAGACGGACGGAAGTCGCTGTCTGCGCATGTGCGATGACGTCGATGGTCGCTATGACGACTGCGTGACGCAGGAGTGTTGCTTGGGTGACGTTGCCGCCGCTGCCGCTGATCAGGATTCGAACCCACAGCCGATGACACGGAGGAGAAGGGTGAATGATGACGTGTCGCAGTGTATCCAGAGCTACTGTTCCGGAAAGGTCTTTAGAGAACGCATCCTCTGTATTGTCAAGAACTGTAACAGATCAGTTCTGACGTCATAGAACTCGATCGCCCCTTAATTAAGAAACATCGTCTTCTCATTTGTCTCATATAGCAAAACCATTCCCTACGAACAATATTCCGTTATTGTTAGAGCTTCATCATTTTTCTAAATACAAAGAACCCCACATCATTGATATCACGTTGCATATTACAGTAAAATAAAAAATAATAACAAGAGCGGTTGTGTTTGCTGTTGTGATAGACTGATAGTGGAAGTAGTATCAATAGTAGTAGGCTAGTTGCAGGCCTATAGCCATTCGTCGTTGTCGTAGTAGGCCTATACATGTAGAAGCAGCGGCCGTTCTAGTAGGCTATTAGTTGTAGTTGTAAAAACAACAGCAGCAGCAGCAGCAGCAGCAGCAGCAGCAGCAGCAGCAGCAACAACAACACCAGCCCGCCCTCCCTTCTTCCGTCCTTCCTTCCTTAATTCTTTCCTTTCTTACTTCTGGTAAAGGTGGTCACCTGCAAGAATGGGGGGGGGGGGGAGAGAGAACGCCTTAGAACGGGAAAAGAAATTAAGGAATTCAGAGGCAGATCCTTGCAAATGCGTGGTGCAGTGTTTGATATTATCACTCAATCAATCAATCAATCAATCAATCAATCAATCAATCAATCAATCAATCAATCAATCAATCAATCAATCAATCAATCAATCAATCAATCAATCAATCAATCAATCAATCAATCAATCAATCAATCAGGGCTTTTTTAACGTGTAATTGTAAGCTTACACAGAATGTGCAGTTCTAAATGGATTTGCGGAGTACTCTTGTAAAAGCACTTCTGTAGGCTACTGTAACAGTTAAAACTAGCAAAAAAGGTTATTGTCCTCCGATTGGAAGTAATTTATCATGGAGGATGAGAAGGAAAAGAAGGGGTTGTGCAGTTTTAAAAATTCCTTTAAAACAGCCCTGCATTCAATCAATCAATTATAGCCTAAGTATTTAAGCCTAAAAGAGAACAAAAGACTTACACAACTGATGTTAGAACAAACAAACCGTCTATTGAGAACAAGGGCGGATTCAGAAACTTTGGACGGGGGGGGGGGGGGCAAAAATTCTTGGTCTTGGGTCTGGAAAATTTTTCTTTCATATCCGCCAAAAAAGTTGATGACCTTTTTTTAGTCCTCATGCCATTCCAAATGGGGGGGAAACCGCAATGCATGGGCGTTTCTTAATAGGGGGGGCAAATTGTACAATATATACATTGTTCCACAGCATGTTCAATCAAAATGGGGGGCCACGATACATGGGAATTCTAAATGGGGGGCCATGGCCGGATAAACCCCCCCTGGATCCGCCCCTGATTGAGAATGACAAGGACGTATCGCATATAGGCCTATATATATGGTTAAAAATGTTGGACTTACATGTACGTCCTTGTCATTCTGAATAGACGAAACAAAGATTCTTTCTGTTTAAATTAATTATCAGCGTCTCTGCATGCGTGACGTCAAAAACTGTCTAATACGCATGCGTCCTCCATTTACCCTCAACGCTGATTATAATTTATAGTGCGCCCCATTTATCAACTCTTTCGCACGAGACCGACGGAAGCAGTGCAGGGCTCTGAAAATTGGCTGATCGACGCTTTCGTAAAATTAGCCTCGTTCTAAAGCACACCGTGTTTCAGGGGCGCCGTTAGGCGTACGCACTTACGCAAGTGCGTACAGCGGGAAAGGCTAAAAAAAAATTTTTACGAATTGTAAATTAAAGAATTAAAGCGTGAAATATTATAAGCGATGAAAACCTTTTGAATCTATTGAAATTCTATAATTCTATAGAATATACTTACTTAGGCCTACTTACTTACTTACTTACTTACTTACTTACATACACTCTAATAGAGAACCATCTTCGCAGTCAGCGTCTTCGGGTATATTATCTTCGTGTTCCGAGAAAGCATTGATTAAAAATGAAGCGAGCAAGTAAAAAAACTATTGCAACTTTCTTGAAACGTCCTAACTATAAGTGTAGCCTATAAGCTTGTTCTGTATCGTAATCAAGGCCACCTAGGCCCTAGAGGTCTATGGATCCTGGATGTAAAACCGTTAAAACTTTTCAAAGAAAATTTAATGACGTCTTTTGTTTGTATGTGTTTGTATGTGCACTTGTTATAGCGCCCCTTCAAAGTTCAACCTCTCTACTCCGGCCGAAGCGCTGAGCAATTGTGAGTGAAGGACTTGCCCAAGGTCCTTACGCGGCGAGGTGGATTCGAACCTCGAACCTTCCGGCTTCAAGGCGACAATAGCATAGCAATATGCCGGTGTAAAGGTACCAAATTACCCCTCCTAAACATCACCCCCCCCCCCCGGTAACCTGAAACCGGTTTCAGATTACCCCGGACACTAGATTTTCATCAATCATAGCATTTATTGCACTAAGAAATCACAGAATGATCAAAAAAATTAAATTAGGAAGAACATTATTTTATTGAAGTTTTAAATCATGTCTATAATGCAATGAGATAACAGGAAATTTTGACAAGGATGTCATGACGTCAAAATGATAGCCTAAGGTTCTACCATCGCAGTGTGACAATAAAAAAATCGAAAAAGGGGAAGGAGCACATCCCGTTCCCAAACCCCTTCCCTGCTCGGCGATCATACTTTGGCCGCGAGTTCGTCCTTTAAAACCAGGACCAAGTCTCCGCCTATGTGAACAGTGGTGATTTCAATAAGTTTCCTATAAAAAAGGGTCAAAAATTTTTCGCGCGCTGACGCGCGCATATTTTCACATTCTTTTAAGCACCCCTACTCTTCGGGTCAACTCGGCGCCTATGGTCGATACATCATAATCGCCAGTAGGCATATACGGTATATACATAGGCCTACATATATATATATATATATATATATATATAAGCTCGTATCGATCGCTGTTCGCTTCATATTATTTTTGTGCAAGTTGTGCGTACAGAAAAAAAATCCTGGCGGCGCCGCTGCCGTGTTTTAAAGTGTCTGAACAGTTAGAGAGATGATCGTTAAAATAGGACGTCACTGCAGGGCAGGAAATGACGCACGACCACGTGATCCTCACACTCGAACAGTCTGCATGATGCAGGCCTACACGCGCAACCCTATTTAACCTAGTTGAATTTTTTCATTTTGATAATTATTCTTAGAGTCCCATAGTAGGCTAAATCATGTTTTTCACCCACCCTCCAATTCCATATAGATGATTCCCCTCCTAGTTATTTTTCCACAATTCGCACATTGTATGCATGTAGCCTATAATAATTATTATGGTTGGATGACAAGAAGGCTGGCTGCATGGATGGATGGATATAACACAGTGCAACGCAGTCATAATGGAAACGAATAAAGGAGCAGCATAAATGCCTACAGACGTTCACCGTTATTCGATCAGTAATCCCAACCAGACCATGACGTTACCAAGGCGCCCGTTGCCATGGCAGCAAGGTCAGCCGACGCCTGCAGCCAATCAGACGACGCTCTGCTGGACTTCCGTTTCGCCGCCATTGTTGACCACCGCCGCCGTCGCTAGAGGGCCGTCGGTGACGTTGACGGTCGTCTGGTCGGACAGGTCACGTGACCTCGAGGGCGCGACGGCGGCGGCGCACGCGGTCACGCGCATGCGCAGCGCGCGGCGGAACTGCTTCCGGAATCCGCAGTAGACGAGAAAGTTGGACGACGAGCTGAACACCTCGAGGACATTACTGAGCTGGATGACGAGGAAGGGCAGCGAGGGGCAGGGCTTCTGGTTGTACTGCCACACTATTTGGACGACCCTTGCGGGTGCATTACAGACCATGAAGACGAGTATGACGACGATCATGACGAGGGTGATGTTCTGTTCGTGGTGGCTGTCCGTCCCCCTTGCCCCACCGCCCTGGCGACGTCCCATCTTCATCGCCGACCGCCTCCGCTGGACCGCCCTGTAGGCGACGATCAGCTGGGAGTTGAAGATGGAGAGGAGGAGCAGGGGAAGGACGAAGCTGACGACGTAGTAGAGCACGTCGAAGTAGACGAGCTGGTAGAGATGACTGTGACCCATCCGGGTTCTTTGCAGGACGTATCGCGTTTGGTTGGTGCGACGGGTAGTTGTGAGGAAGATCTCGTTCTCGAAGAATCGCGGAAGGTTGTAGAGAATGGCGAAGACGGCCACGCATAGAGTACCTAATAATGATGATGATAGTAGTAGTATTAGTAAAAATAATAACAATAATAATAATTATAATTATTATAATCATTATTATAATAATAATAATTATTATTATTAATATTAGTCAAAAAATTGCCAATGATTACGCATGATTTCCAATGATTACGCATGATATCGAATGATTTCCAATCATTTCCAATTATTACGAATGATTTCCAATGATTACGAATGATTTCGAATGATTTCCAATGATTACGAATGATTTCGAATGATTTCAAATGATTTCCAATGATAACGCATGATTTCAAATGATTACACAGGATTTCCAATGATTACGCATGATTACGCATGATCACGAATGATTACGAATGATTTCGAATGATCACAAAGGATTACGAATGATCATACATAATGTAGTATACGACGGATGATCACAAGCTATTTAGGAGTCGAATAATTTAACTGTCGGCAGCGAACAAGGCACATCACGTCGAATAATATTTATTTTACCAACGCCACCTGCCGATTGGAAGGTTGAGTGGACCTTTGGAGGGGTAGCGGGAGGGCTGAGAAGCAACCCCGCATCACGTGTTTTCTTCGTGCCAGATTGTTAATCATTATATTAATACCCCTTTCCCTACGCAACTGTTCGCACTCCGACAGTGCCAGACCCAAGCGGGGGATAAAGGAGGAGGGCGACACTAATCATTCTTGTTACAACAGTGTCATTAAACGGCAAGTCCCAACGCCCCTTAGGGCCTATACCTACCTCGCTTCGTGACGGGCAGTGTGCAGTAGGTGGACGCCCTGTATGGAATGCAGACGGCGACGTATCTGCTGGCGGCGATGAGGACCGTCAACCAGATGGTGGTCGTCTGTGCGATGAACGCTAGTGGGTAAGTGTAGGCCCGCGTGTAGATGTAGGCGACGCTGAAGGTCCGGTCGAGCAGTCCGGAGAAGTGGAAGAGATCCCTGGCGGAGAACTGGACCAACCAGACGACGAGGAAGAGGCTGTCGGCCAGGGAGAGGGACTCCAGGAGGAAGGCGGCCACCGGGGACGTCGTCCGGTCCTGAGACAGGATGGCGAACGAGATGGCGTTGCCTAGGAGACCGAGGAGGCAGAGGAGCCCGGCGCCGAGCGTGTTGATGGAGAAGAGCATCACGGTCTCGCACCACCTGTTCGCTGATGATGTTGATGTGGATCGAGACTGGTTCCGCGGGTCCTGTTCCGGCGACTGGAACGACGACTGGTTCCATGTTGTGTTGGACGGAGTGAACGCGCTCCACTGATCCTCGTCCTCCATGTTGATTAATTAATAGTTTCGGTCACGTGGTGGTGTAGGCAGTTTCCGTCTCGTCTATGAATAAACGGAGCAGAAGAATTATATGCCTAAACATTCAACATGAAGATTGCATAAAAAGACCGAAACCGTAAGCTTATACGGCTACACTGAAAAATGGAGTCAAGATTTAAGCAAGGCTTAGCCTATGCTTATTTATAGAGGATCTCTTATGGTTCAGTTCCCAAGAACACCGCCACTGTTTGTTCTCTGCCAGTGCCAATCGCAAGCCTGGATAAAGGAGGAGGGCGACACTAATGATCTTTGATATGGCAGAGTAGGCTATAGGGTCTAGTTAAACACAAGATCATTCCACTCACAGGTCGGCCCATAGGGGGCTTATGAATATGCGTGAATCGGAGTGGGGTGCTGTGACGTTGTCGGACCACAGGACCAGCGCTGTGGCTGTGGCTGTCAGGCACAGCGTTAGCTGACATCTGTTTATACTATAGCAGTCCAAGATTACTCCACTGGAATGATCTTGATAGCAGTCAACTGACTGTCATACAATTATTAGCACACCTAATTATAGGCTTAACATTTATTTTACAGTAAACTTATCATTTGTGTGTTTTATATTATATATTCACTATAATTATAATACTTGTGACACTTGTCTAATGTCTATTGGGCTACTTGATATTTGCTCCATTATTTCTTTATTTTTTTAATTTAACCATTAGGCCTATGTTTCATTACAACTGCAGGGCCATCTGCAAATATGCAAGTAGTGTTATTAGACCCCTCCAAGTGTCATTTATTTCTAAATATATGATCAAATGAAACAAGTTTTAAAAGTTAGATTAGAGAGCAGCAACTAGGCTCTTTACTCTGTCAATCACAATCAGAAAAGACAATGAAAATTTTACATACAATGAGAAATGACAATGTGCAGAGACACATGTAGTCTGTAGACCAGATTTAAACTGTCATGAATGTTCATAGAAACGGAAAGTCTGCGCTCTTCAGTAGGTCTTCTTAGCATTTTACTAATGTGGTCTATTGAGTGGCCTTCTTCATCTTTTTGGCAACGAATCGTTTTGTGTTGGCCTTTTGCCTGTTCTCAATTTTTCTGCCTCTTCTGACCGTTGCTCCTGTCCTACCTTTGCTGCTCTCCCATTCACTACAATCCCATTTGCTGATATATCCTATTCACTACAATCCCCTTTGCTGATATATCCTATTCACTACAATCCCATTTGCTGATATATCCTATTCAATACAATCCCATTTGCTGATATATCCTATTCACTACAATCCCATTTGCTGATATATCCTATTCACTACAACCCCATTTGCTGATATATCCTATTCACTACAATCCCATTTGCTGATATATCCCATTCGCTACAATCCCATTTGCTGCTATCCTATTCACAGATTTCCTAGTTATGCCAACCTAGTGTCACTGTTGTCCTATAGTATCACTGTCATCCTAGTGTCACTGTTGTTTTATAGTATCACTGTCATCCTAGTGTCACTGTTGTCCTATAGTATCACTGCCATCCTAGTGTCACTGTTGTCCTATAGTATCACTGTCATCCTATATAGTGTCACTATTGTTCTATAGTATCACTGTCATCCTAGTGTCACTGTTGTTCTATAGTATCACTGTCATCCTAGTGTCACTGTTATCCTATAGTATCACTGCCATCCTAGTGTCACTGTTGTCCTATAGCATCACTGCCAACCTAGTGTCACTGTTATCCTATAGTATCACTGCCATCCTAGTGTCACTGTTGTCCTATAGCATCACTGCCAACCTAGTGTCACTGCTATCTACAACACAACACTTAAGTGACTTAACTAACTTTTCTATAAATACTTGACAAACACTTTCTACAATAGGCCTTATAAACACTAAGTCTTGACAAACTTTATAGCTGTACCGAAGTCATACACTGAACGAACGAATTGCATGAACGGCTGCTCTGTTGAGGCTGCCCGCGTGGCCCAGGGACGTCAGAAACGCCCCACCCCGAGTTAATGAGCCTCCCAGTACAAGCCAGTGGGCCAACCTGTTAGTGGAGTAATCTTGAGTTAAACATGTAACAAGGTTCAGTTGCCCCTCCCCCAACACCCAAAATAATTATGTAGAAGATGCCAGGCTCTAGATGTTGTTATCCAGTTATCTGCACCAACCTTATTTTCACAATAAACTAACACAAGTTACAAAACAACTTCTACACGGACGTCCGTAAATTTAACGATTGCGAGGTTAGGCCTAATGTCAGGGTTTTTTAACGTGTAGGCCTAGTTATACACAAAATGGGCAGTTCTAAATGGATTAATTTTGTGCAGTTGCAGAAGCACTTCTGAACAGGTAAAACTAGCAAAAAATGTTCATTGTCCTCCGATTGGAAGTACTTTACCATGGAGGATGGGAAGGAAAAGAAGGAGTTGTGCAGTTCTAAAAATTCCTTTAAAACAGCCCTGGCTAATGCTTAGCTTGTAACTGATATCTTCTGCCAGCGGTATTCAGCCGTACACAGCTGGAGCATATCACTTTAAAACACATAGAATACAATCGTGCCTATAAATACAGGGACGTAATTTAGTTCGTACATACGTACGGTCCGTGTCTCCGTTGTGTTCCCTGCTGATATTCCACGTGTGACCGGCCATGTTTATGTCTCTGGCCGGTTGACTTTCATTTCGAAATGAAACCCCAGACTCTAAGCGAATTAGAAGCGCCAGAAATGAACTGCGCCGTCCAGCTCACCGCTACCTTACTTACCTGATTGCTCTCTCACAGTCGCTCCATCTTCCGAGTCTATCCAGCAACTGTAGCCCCGATTATCGCTCACGGATTTCGAATGGGCGTACTAAGGACGTCGAAAAGGGATTCGTACGCAGGATAGCCTACTACAGCGCAGGGATTACGCTTGTAGGAGTGCACACTCGGATGACGATCAATCGCGAGCACGAGAGGCCCTCTGGCGGGCGAATTAGGCGGATTGGAGTCGTCTGCTGGCGTTGTTTGATGCAGAGATGGGAGAGTCGTTAGGCTGGATGAGCTTTGGTCACTCAAGACGATTGCAGTTGGGACTTAGGAAATATATTACCTGGCAGTGGGGTGGTTCAGCGCCAATGTTAGCTGACCCATTGCCGTGGACTTCTTGGGGGGCAGGGTGGGAGGGGTTTTCCGGGTTCAACTCCCCTTGTAAACCACCTACACGTGACACTATACTTTGTTGTATTATTCGAGATGCTTTCGTTGCCTTCACCGATACTTTGGTATTAAATTCATTCAACATTCTGCTTTCGATAATAATATAAACTGTTGCTCAAACAAAGTCTATGGAGATACCGCCCACCCGCCCGTTCGTCGATCCGTTTGTCCGTCCGTCCTTCGAATTCTTCCTTCGTTTCGTCCGCCCGCCCGCCCGCCCGCCCGCCCGCCCGCCCATCGATCAAAATTAATCATCCATAATATGGAGATTATGGACATGGAAAATTGATTAATGGATGGATGGATATGATATTATATCCAACCGTCTATTAATCTTTTTTTTGTCGATAGATCGATCCAGTGAACAGTCGAGCTGATGCAAAAGATTATGGCGACTGTCAAAGGGACACTCAAAATTAATGTTCTTCGTGTATAGCCTATATCTCACAGGAAACATTCCTACAACCAAAATAATGTCCTGCGAAAATGTCCTACATAAAAATGTCCCAAAAATTCTGGTGTCTTGCATGAATGAAACCGGCGTCAAAAGGACACAATGTCGTTAAAAATGTAGGTTATTACTAAAAAAAACTATTTAATTATAATTATAGGTCCATAGTTAACATAGCCTATTATTGTTAAGTTATTGTCATTATTGCAACTGTCTGTCCAGTTATAGTATTATAGTTAAGATTAATTTTGTGTATTCTGTTGCGTATGTTCTTGTGAATTGTTTCAACTGCATAGGCCTAACTTTAACTGTGTAACCGGTTGAGTTCTGTCAACCGGATTGTTGAATAAATTAAAATTAGGAATTATTATTACGTTTACAACATAGCCAAGAGCTTACCGGTAGCATCAGACAAAGGATTGTCGAGCGCGCATGCCTCCTTCTGCTTCTTCTTCCTTAGTGGCTATTCCATTCCCATGAGCATACATGTACGTAAGATTCACTGTAACAGTTGCAGCAGCCGCAGCAGCATCCTTTAGGCTGCAGTATACATGTATGTCGGCTAATGTCATCTGCTTCCGTTAGCTGCAGTTCTCAGTCTCATCCTCAGCATCTCGTTGTCTTCCGCATCTCGTTGTCATCCGCATCTCGTTGTCATCCGCATCTCGTTGTTCGTGTGCGAACGAAAGAAGAAGAAGAAGAAGAAGATGCAACCACTTCGCTTTTATCGGATCACGTGACACCGATTCAAGGCACCGACGCGACCGACATCATAGACTTATTCACACACACACACACACACATATATATATACACATAATTATATATATAGATATATATAATATTATATATATATATACAAAGCATGTCCGCCCTACAGGGCTCGAACTCGGGTCCGCTGATCTCCACGCAAGCCAGCGTGTTATCCGATGCGCTATACCGGATGGATGGGTGGGTGAATAGACGGACGGACGAACGGATTAATTTAATGGACGGATGGTCAGGTGAGTCCATTTGCAACCTTTGCAGTGACCTAAGGACATGACTGGCGTACGGTACATACAATGTTGAGATGACATCCGCCTATTCTTTAATGCCGAAATGGTAATGGTATGGAAAATCCTATACCCTCCGCCGGCCTCCGGCATTAAAGGGTTAACGTTTCTATACTTTGACGGAACACACTGGCTCATATATATATATATATATATATATATATATATATATATATATATTCACCATCACAGAATACAGGTAGGCTGTTGCAGTAGGCTAATGTCCTTTGAATTGCTGATCACTGTCCTCTGGTCAGAGAGTCTCCAGCCAATCGAATGGATCTAGGTCAAGGCGTATGCGTGTAGCGTACATCCAAAAATGACTAGACTAATTGAGTTGTTTGTTTAAAAACTTTAAATCAATATTTTAATTAGCCTTCAAAACATTGACAAAGAGTGAGGAATTACATGTAGAACAGCAAAGAATTAGCCTATGCTTGAATCCTATGGTAATGGTGGCAATAGCATCATAGAAAACTTGCAGCCTTTGTAAAGGTTTTGCTTGAACACGTGTTTGGTAAAGTATAAAAGAGAAAAAGAATGAATCATCATAGCAGACGCCTCCTGAGGGCAGCTGCAGTGATCCTATCCACACCTTATCAATCAATCAATCAATCAGTCAATCAATTGATCAAATCAAATCAAGTTTATTGCTCCCATAAAAGAAAACATTATACAGCAATTACATAATATGACTTGCTAATAAAGCTAAGAATGTTAGATATAAAATAATACATGTGCAAACGAGTAGCAATGACAGGGAAGAAATAGGAGCCCCGGAAAGGAAGATCCCACTCAATCAATCAATGAATCAATCAGTCAGTCAATCAATGAATCAATCAGTCAATCAATCAATCAATGAATCAATCAATGAATCAATCAATCAAATATTTTTATTTTCCAACCACAGTATACATGAAAGATTTACACATCTTGTTCATTTGTTACAAAACGACACTATATCGATGCATGTTGTTATTGATGTCTGTTCGGAATACTACGGCATACCATAATTTATACAGCAGCTGTTGAAACAGATTTATCGTTTCCGTTGGACTCTCCAACTGAATATTATTGGAAGTGTCAATTCGACCAAAATGCTGAGAAGTTGGGGTCATAACCTTGTCCTCGACTGGCTGGAGCTGGACACATGGTCGACGTTGGTGGAAGGAAGGATGGAAGGGGGTCAGGAAGACAGATGAACTGACATTGGAGATGACAGGCGGAAAATAGAAACACAAGAAACAGAGGTGGTGGACAGACAGACAGACAGACACGATCAACGAGTGCAACAGACAGACAGACAGACAGACAGACAGACAGACAGACACATACATGCAAACAGACAGACAGACACATAGACGGACAGATGGACGGGCAGAAAGATAGCTGACAGACACATACAGACAGATAGATAGACAGACACAGAAAAGCGTAATAAGCAAACAGACAGACGGTCAGCCTAAGCTCATGAGAAACGCAAGAAAGTAGCCTAGAAATGGAAGAATGACGGAAAGACAAAAGACACACACAGAGACATATAAACAGACAAACAGACAGACATATAAACAGACAAACAGACAGACAGACATACGTACGCACGTACATACAGACATACATGCAGAATTGATTTATTGTGATGTAGGTTGACGATCAACGAGTGCAACATGTATCAGCGATGTTTCCATTTAGCTACAAAGTCTCACCGATCAGCTAGCCAGCCAGAGACTCACCACCTAGGCTATACCGGGTATGCCCCCAGTCCCAAAACTCCCAACCCCAACAAATCAATCGTCATCCTCTATTAAAAAGGATGTCACTAGAGAAGAAGAAGGAGGAGAAAGAGGAGGAGGAGAACGACGAGGACGAAGACGAGGAGGAGGAGAAGGAGGAAAAAGAAGTGGAGGTGGAGAAGGACGAGCAGGAGCAGAAGACGGAGGAGAAGAAAAAGAAAGGAGACGGAGTAGAAGGAGGAAAAGGAGTAGGGAAAGACAGCCTTACAATTTAGGCAGATCGTACCAAAGTCATTGCAGTTATTCAGTAGTTAAAATTAATGTAGGAAGATAGTAAAAATTCCAGAAAAATTTTGACAGGTCTCAAGACAGGTCAGAAGCAAAATAGGCATAAGGCAGGTCAAATGACCTGCCGCGACCTACCGTAGCGCGCCACTGGGGAAAGAGGAAAAAAAGAAGGAGGAAGGGGAGTAGGAGTAGAATACTAAAAGAGAAAGGAAAGAGGAGACGAATAGTGATGGAACGAAGGATAGAAAGAAAGAGAGAAGGAAATATAGTATGATGGCAACGACTGCAGCACGAGGAAAAGAATGAAGGACGGGTGGATGGATGGAAGGACGGAATTGATAAAAGGATTGATGGAAGGATGGAGAGAAGGAAAGAAGAAGGAAGAAAGTATATAGAGGTTGCAATGGTAGAATGAGTATAACGAGAAAATCGATCGGCGAAATGACGACATTGTTGGCAAGTGTCACGTGATACGAATGGTGGTCGACCGGAAGCGGAAGTTGTTGCAGAAGCGGCGGCGACCAATGGGATCGTCGCATCCGATCAGACACGCCATCTGTCGTCTGCAGCTGCGAACGGACAGAACAAGGCGCTACATAAATGCAATCAGCAGCAGTACATCGCCAACCATATGCGCCGCTGGATTGAAGAATGTCTTTAATCATCCGTTTTGATGTCCACGGGATTATAGAAGCAATGTATGTATGTATGTATGTATGTATGTATGTATGTATGTATGTATGTATGTATGTATGTATGTATGTATGTATGTATGTATGTATGTATGTATGTATGTATGTATGTATGTATGTATGTATGTATGTATGTATGTATGTATGTATGTATGTATGTATGTATGTATGTATGTATGTATGTATGTATGTATGTATGTATGTATGTATGTATGTATGTATGTATGTATGTATGTATGTATGTATGCATGCATGCATGCATGCATGCATGCATGCATGCATGCATGCATGTATGTATGTATGTATGTATGTATGTATGTATGTATGTATGTATGTATGTATGTATGTATGTATGTATGTATGTATGTATGTATGCATGTATGTATGTATGTATGTATGTATGTATGTATGTATGTATGTATGTATGTATGTATGTATGTATGCATGTGTGTATGTATGTATGCATGTATGTATTTATGTATGTATGTATGTATGTATGTATGTATGTATGTATGTATGTATGTATGCATGTATGTATGTATGTATGTATGTATGTATGTATGTATGTATGTATGTATGTATGTATGTATGTATGTATGTATGTATGTATGTATGTATGTATGTATGTATGTATGTATGTATGCATGTATGTGTGTAATGTGTGTATGTATGTATGTATGTATGTATGTATGTATGTATGTATGTATGTATGTATGTATGTATGTATGTATTTATGTGTGTATGTATGTATGTATGTATGTATGTATGTATGTATGTATGTATGTATGTATGTATGTATGTATGTATGTATGTATGTATGTATGCATGTATGTATGTATGTATGTATGTATGTATGTATGTATGTATGTATGTATGTATGTATGTATGTATGTATGTATGTATGCATGTATGTGTGTAATGTGTGTATGTATGTATGTATGTATGTATGTATGTATGTATGTATGTATGTATGTATGTATGTATGTATGTATGTATGTATGCATGTGTGTATGTATGTATGTATGTATGTATGTATGTATGTATGTATGTATGTATGCATGTATGTGTGTAATGTGTGTATGTATGTATGTATGTATGTATGTATGTATGTATGTATGTATGTATGTATGTATGTATGTATGTATGTATGTATTTATGTGTGTATGTATGTATGTGTGTATGTATGTATGTATGTATGTATGTATGTATGTATGTATGTATGTATGTATGTATGTATGTATGTATGCATGTATGTATGTATGTATGTATGTATGTATGTATGTATGTATGTATGTATGTATGTATGTATGTATGTATGCATGTGTGTATGTATGTATGCATGTATGTATTTATGTATGTATGTATGTATGTATGTATGTATGTATGTATGCATGTATGCATGTATGTATGTATGTATGTATGTATGTATGTATGTATGTATGTAGGTATGTATGTATGTATGTATGTAAGTATGTATGTATGATTGTATGTACGTATGTGCAATCATGGCCGAAGAGAGGGGCCGGCGACTTTTATGGGCCTGGGTTATAGGGCAGTTAATAGTTAGGCCTAATACATAATAGACCCTATAGAAAAGTTTATTATTATTTTATGTCTTTTTGATACAGTAATTAGGGGGTAAAAACCATTGGCTTAGAAATTTTAAAAAGGTTATTCACCCACTTATAACTGAGAACAAACAAAACAATTGTTTGTAGTAACAAATTAACAATAGCTTTTCTTACTTTATTCCCTGTGTTACTTTATTCCTTTTCTATTAATACCTTTGAGTTGGTATTAGAAAGGGTATCCGGCCAGGCCATAACCCTCTTCCCATAATAAATTCCTGGCTACACCACTGACGCTGTGCAGATAGCACAAACGCTGCATGGATAGACGATATATGAAAGAGGTCATACAAATGTAGGCTACATCATGACTGTGACATCACATGTACTGACAGTCTGACACAGGGACACTGATGGGAGAAAATTGGTTTGACAAAAGACAGGACAATTATTTTATAGAGAACGCTTATTCTTCGAATGATTGCCGTCAGGAACTGATGATGATGATGATGTTAAGATGATGATGATGATGATGATGATGATGATGATGATGATGATGATGATGATGATGATGATGATGATGATGATGATGATGATGACAGTAATAAAATATACATTAATAATAATTTTTCTTTAATGAAGCGCCTGCAAATTGTAAACCTACAAGTTATGCAGCAATCTTAATTAACATCAAACTTAGCTATCTACCAATAGAACAGACAGCCTGCATTTCCCTGCAAGAGGCCCTACACGGCGTTAATAGCAGCCATCAACGCATGCATTGTACGCCCAACGGGGGCTCGAACTCGTTACCTTTCGCTGTCCAGTGGGTTGTTAACGGTTCCACGACAACTGGTCTACCGACAACTCGTCTACCGACAACTCGTCTACCGACAACTCGTCTACCGACAACTCGTCTAACGACAACTCGTCTCCGGACAATTGGTCTAACGACAACTGGTCTACTGACGAGTAGTATTGATGAAATAGAATCTGGATTTACGAAAAGGTTTTTTTTGCTTAAATGGAAGCTGGATTGATGATTTTCATTCATGTATTCCAACATGCACCCATTTCTACGTCAAATCTAAAAATACCTTCATCCAGCTTCTATTTCTCGCCTGTTATTTTAGTCAATCCAGCTTCTATTTCATATATAAAAATATCCTCATCCAGCTTCCATTACTCAAGCGGTTTTCTTATCAATCCTGCTTCCATTTCAGATCTAGAAATACCTTCATCCAGCTTTTATTTATCATGCGTTATTTTCGTCAATCCAGCTTCTATTTCACTTGTAAGAGAACCATCATCCAGATTCCATTTCTATTGCGTTTTTTCATCAATCCAACCTACATTTCACCTCTAAAAACTATCATCCAGCTTCCATTTCTCAAGCGCTGGATAAGTTGTCAGTAGACCAGTTGTCAGTAGACGAATTGTCCGGAAACCAATTGTCGTTAGACGAGTTGTCGTTAGACGAGTTGTCGTGACACCGTTGTTAACCAATGCTACTTTGATGAAGAATGCAATACCATTCCATGAGTACGCCACGGCCTAGATTTCCTAGCAACGGGTTCTTTAGTTCATTGTACGCCGGCAAACAAAGAGTTAACATCATTTTAGCCTTTTTACATGTAAAAATTCATAGAAACAGGTATACAAAAACGCATTTCTTTACAGTGCATGTAGGCTGCAACATACATGTGGGTAGGCATATGTATGTCATGCCTGACTGCATGTGTTCGTCTATTCGTGTAGGTTATCTGGCTTTGTAGCCTATAGACCTACGTGCATCTTATCACCTTCCGGCAAATTCAAAGGAAGCCAATAAATGCGTTTGACATTGTGACAAGCCCCGGAATGACGATAAAACAGTTCGTCAATAATAAAGCCATAAAAGCGAAAGCAAAATGATAAGCCTATATAATATACAGGTTGGGCCAAAAAACACCTAGTTTTTTGCCAATATCTTGGTCAAAAGTAAGAAGTTTGAAATGAAATTTTACAGTCTTAAAGGCAATTCATATTTACATATCATGTCCGGATTTCATCAAAATATTTCAAACACAACAAAAGTTATGACACTTTTAGTGAGGCCATCCCCTGTTTTTTGACGATTCAAAAACGAAACGCGAAAAAATTAGGTTTTTTGCCAATATCTTGGCCAAAATTAAGAATTTCGAAATGCAATTTTACATGCTTAAAGACAATTCATATTTACACATACATGCCAGATTTCATCAAAATATTTAAAACACAACACAAGTTATACCGCTTTTAGCGAGACCACCCACCATTTTTGACGATTCAAAAACGAAACACAACAAAAAGTAGCAAAAACACGATTTTATTACGTCTCATCTCAAATAACTGTTGTCAAATGAACTTGGTAGTGCTTCGCAACTTGTGTTCAATGTGCCCACCACCAGTGCCAAAACTTCTTTTGAGTCTCTTTGCAAAGTTCATGATGGACCTCTGATTAATATGTCACCTTGTCACCTTGTGCTGTCAGTTCGTTGAACTCTATAGCGATCGACAAGGCCAGCCTTCTACAGTTTTCCATTTTTGGCTGTCCTCGTCGATTTTCTTGGCATATTGACAGTGGTGGTTTGCCATTGCCTTCCCCTGGTTTTTGCCTGCCGTGCCCGTTCGTTCACTTTCCCATTACAGGAAAATTACTAACGGTCTGCACCACTTGAAGGTGGGCACGGAGGACTTTGGTTCAACAGCCCAGGTCGGTCCCGAGTCTACGATCAAAAGATGCGTCGGTCAGATGTCCTCCCAGTTTTACTTTAGCAAGCTAAAGCGGCTGAAGAACCTTAGCAGATGAATATGACAGATTCCTTATTTACATATACCAATTTGATTGTCATCTTGCTAAGTGACTTCTCATTGACGTGCAGCTACGCTGGTACCCTGTTTATTTTTTAAATAATAATAATAATGATCATCTGGCAATATCAAGGCTATTTGATAACAATAATTATTTGAGATGAGACTTAATAAAATCTTGTTTTTGCTGCGATACGTCTTTGAATCGTCAAAAAATGGGGGGTGGCCTCACTAAAAGTGATATAACTTTTGTTCTGCTTGAAATATTTAGATGAAATCTGGCCATCATGTGTAGATATGAATTGTCTGTAATCGTGTAAAATTTCATTTCGATATTCTTACATCTCGTCAAGATATTGGCCAGAATAATTGAGTTGATTTTTTGTTACTTTTTGTTACGTCGGGTTTTTGAATCGTCAAAAAACGGTGAGTGGCTTCACTAAAAGTGGTATAACTTTTGTTCTGTTTGAAATATTTTAATGAAATCTGGCCATCTGGTGTAAATATGAATTGCCTTTAAGGCTGTAAAATTTCATTTCGAAATTCTTACTTTTGGTCAAGATATTGGCAAAAATCTTAGTTTTTTTTGCCCACCCTGTATATTTGATATAAGAACGAATATACTGTATTATAGTGCATACGTATGCATGTGTATATATGCAGCGTTTATATATACAATAAAAAATATGTTATATATAGGTCGAAATACATATATATATGTGCATATATATACATATATATATATAGGGCCTATATATATGGATATTTTCTGCGCATCGATGGACCCATGGATGACCGGCGTCGGATGAACACAAGAGATAAGAGGATAGAGTTGAGAAAATACTAATGAATTATTATACTCTGCACTGAATAAAATTAACTACATGTCAAAGAGACAACGAAACACAAACAGACAGACAGACAGCAAGATATGTGGACAGACAAGCGGACGGACTGATGGAATCGCAGAAGACAAAGACTTATGTCACATGTGTGTGTATGCTTGCGTGTGCGTGAGTGTGTGTGTGTATTTGTGCGTGTGTTTGTATACGTGCATGTGTACGTGCGTGTGTGTGTGTGTTTGTATGTGCGTGTGTACGTGTGTGTGTGTGTGTGTTTGTATGTGCATGTGTACGTGCGTGTGTGTGTTTGTATGTGCGTGTGTACGTGCGTGCGTGTGTGTGTGTTTGTATGTGCATGTGTACGCGTGCGTGTGTGTAATTGTGCGTGTGTTTATATGTGCGTGTGTACGTGCGTGTGTGTTGGAAGATCTCTGTAGGCCTAATTGACTGGTTTATGACGAAACGACGGCACAGCTTAGAAACTAACGACAACTGACGGCCGTATATATAAGTAATAAGTATATCTAATATAAGTATATATATAAGTATAATATATATATAAGTATATATATATATATATATATATATATATATATATATAGCACTGACACAAAATTCACCATAGCTAACTTAGTTCTTGGTTTTCTGTGGTCGTCGACGACGACGAAAAAAGATGCAAACTGACCTCGTTTACGTACATGTATGTGTCTATTCCATCTGCTTCTCTTTCTGTTCCGACCACTCCTCTTCTTCATCATCTTCATCATCGTATTCCTCCTCCTCCTCCTCCT
This sequence comes from Lumbricus rubellus, assembly GCA_945859605.1. Taxonomy (NCBI): domain Eukaryota; kingdom Metazoa; phylum Annelida; class Clitellata; order Crassiclitellata; family Lumbricidae; genus Lumbricus; species Lumbricus rubellus. Next base: position 11,997,160 of record OX243822.1, on the reverse strand, counting down.
CCTCCTCCTCCTCCTCCTCTTCCTTTTCTTGTTCTCGTTCTTCTTCTCCTCTTCCTCTATTCTACGGTCACAATTTCTCCTCTTTTACCCTCTCCTATTGCTCTTCTTTCTCCTCCTCCTCCTCTTCCTCCTGCTACTCTTACTCCTTTTCTCCAACTGCTCATTCCCCCCCCCCCCACCCCGATTACTCCCGTCATATATCATAAGTCAATGTTCGCCGCCCTTCTAATCGGTGCGAATCCTGCTATCACCGTCGGAAGCACCGTCATCACTCCAATCACACTTTCGCCCACCATGCAACACCCGTCCTTTGTAGATGAGGAGGAGAAGAAGGAGGAGAAGGAGGAGGAGGAGGAGGAGGAGGAGGAGGAGGAGGAGGAGGAGGAGGAGGAGGAGTAGGACCAGAAGGAGAAGAAGGAACAGGACAAGCAGAAGAACAAGAAGTAAAAGGAGGAGGAGGAGCAGCATGAGAAGAAAAAGTAGGAGAAGGAGAAGAAGAAGGAGCAGGATGAGAAGGAAGAGGAGGAGCAGTAGGCGGAAGATGAGGTGGAGAGAGGAGCAGAAGGAGATGGAGGAGAAAAGGAGGGAAAGGAGAGGAAGATGGGATAAAGAGAGGAGCAGGAGTAGCAGGCGGAGTAAGAGGAGGAGAAGGAGGAGGGGCAGAAGAAGGAGAAGGTAGAGGAGGTGGTGGAGGGGAGGGAGGATGAGCTGCATGCAGTCGTTGCAGTGTATATATTATGACGGCAACAGGCTGCTTGACAGTCTTAGTGAAATTTAGGAGCTGTTAAAAGAGATAAATAAAGTAAACTAAAGGCATGCAGAAGAAGGAAGGGTATGCAACAATCTCTTCCTTCCTCAAAGAAAGGATGGATAACGGGAAGGAGTGAAGGACAGAGGAAAGATTATTAGAATTGAAGGTTCCTTGCCAACTATTATACGTCTCCTGTTAAGCTCCTACATGTTCGTTTCTTTCACCCTTTTCCCTATATAATATCGGCCAGTTTATTTCCGTTCTCGTGAAATCCCGTTTCGACACGTCATCGTTCTCTGCCGACCACTTCCGGTCTTCGCAGACGATTCTTTCAATCGTTGTCGCGAATAGTTTAACGCGCGAGAAACGACTAAACAGCACGGGTTGCGGTAAGAAGTCAACAAGCGTGATGAAGAGTTCAGGGCTTAACGACACTGTTTCATATCGAAGATGATTAGTGTCGGAGGCAGAGAACAACCTCACACTCCACGTTTATATTGCGACCGAGCCACCCGCAGTAAAGATCCGACCGGGAATTGAACCCAGGCCGCCGGCGCGGCGAGCGGGCTACAACCCACTCGACCACGCAGGATCTTCAAACAAGCGTGATGGCAGACGGAAAGATTTAATTGTGAATGGCTATAGAAAAAGCGTGGCATTTCAACGTTCTTGAAATCTACGACCGAAAGCTCCAATCAAGGTTTCAAGCCAGTAGGCCTACACAATCATGATCCTTAGAGGCTTAGAGAAGACTTGGCATCCATTCAAACATGCGGCGTTGGTCTCGAGGGATCTCACTCTATGAATTCACTGAAAACTGAACGAGGATCGATGCCCTATATATATATATATATATATATATATATATATATATATATATACATATATATATATATATATATATATATATATATACGGTCGCTGTGGGAAAACGTCTACATTTCCATATATGATGTATAATATATCTGGGATTAATTCTGACGGACATTCCGATTTTACTCCGTGCAAGATTTGTCGCATTTATTGCCGTAAGATAGAGCGTTGTGTTTTCATTGCTCGGGCGTTTATTGCACGTAGAGGTCCCTGGGGCTGGGGGAAGAAGTAAGGGATGTTTGTCGATGGCGTGTCTTAGGGATGACTACAACAGCCGGTGGATCGAGCGTGTCTTACACCGTGGATCCAGGCTTTCCAGACCAGCGGCAAATGGTCGTGCGTATGTAAACGTAGGCCTACATGGATATTATTGCTGATCATTTCACACGACGCATGACACTTCAATAAACTTCCATTTCAGTTAACGACTTTATTGTTGACTTCTACTGCTGCTGTAAAGCGTCAAGCTCTGCTGTGGGAACATTCTCTTGCTATAAACCAGCGCTGAGAAAGCATTCTGATCAGTAGCTGCATACACTAGCCTATAGGCCTACTACTATAGTCTACAGCAGGACAGGTTAAGCCAGGGTATATGTTATGTCCTGGTAAAGGGCTTTTGTCCTGGTTGTTGCCCAAGGCCGTAGCTAGGGGGTGTTTTGGGGTGTTCGAACACCCCCGAAATGGAAAATGTAAAAATGACATAATGCATTTACTAGACATGATGTAAAAACCATGAAATAAAACCATGAAAACACCCCCCCCCTAACGAAAAATGTAAAAAAATAATAGAATGCATTCACTGGAAAAAACATGAAATTATAAGCGAAAAATTGTATGAATGCCGTTTCTTAAAAAGGTCGCCAGAAAGAAATTCTCCCCGAAGAAACACCCCCACCCCAAATCAAATCCTGGCTACGGCCTTGTTGTTGCCTGCCACAAGGCTGCCAGAATTTTGCCATGCCAAGAATTAAACTTGAGGCATAAACCTACTCGATCTGCACTGTTTGGTGTGCGACTACCTATCTGGCTGATTGGTTATGCCCTGGTTAAAAGTCTGGCACTGCCCCTGATTATTATATAGATCTATATGAAATAGGTCTGCTGTTCGAGAAGTCTTCTACAGTAGGTCTAGGCCCCTAACTGTTCTCGTCTCCATTAAATTTTGTTTCCGATGAGTGCAAATCCAGAGCATAGGCCTACTTGCCAGATAAACGATTCTCCCCTCATTCATTCATTCATTTATATAGCGCTCCTTCAAGTAAAAAACTACTCAGAGGCGCTCCCGACTCCAGCGCGCCCAAAAAGAACAGTTGTAAGTTTAGTAAGAAACGATCCTGGTATAGAGTCCCAGGGTGTAGGCTTAGCTGACGGTAGCTCTCATGATAGGCCTATGTTGGAAAATGCACACTTAAAGGCTAGGCCTACAGGCCTACAACAGTAACCAGGACCCGCATGCAGCAGGCCTACCCGATTACTTGACCCAGATAAAACGAAAATTCTACTAAGTGTACTCCACGTACCCGGTGCGATTGTCACTTTGTGCTTTTGCATGTTGCGGCGGCGCTTTCGGCGGAAGCAGTAACAGCAGACGGAAGTAATTCGCCAATTTTCGCGGAATTAAAATAATCTCCGAAACGACGACCAACGAGTCCGTTGTAGCGCAAAGGACGTCGGGAACGATTCACCGCTCGCTAGATGTCGCTTTTGTTGTCGCGCATGCGCCGTGCAGACTCATTTCATATCAAAGTTAACACTCCCTTCCCTTATTCACTTAGTAATGTTCTCGACAACTCGGTTCCAATAATCCTTCGACGCTTTTGCACCATATAATCCCTCTTTTTAATCTATTTTCCCCACAGCACACGACTCTATTTTTAGATCTAAAGATTCTTTGTCAACTAGGCCCACGGCTACGTCTCCGTATCTTTGACCCTTTCCTCTACAGAGGCTGTCCATATAAAAATGAGCTGGGGCATTGCCAGGGGCGGATACAGAAATTTTCGAAGGGGGGGGCAAAATTTTCGGTCTAACCATTTTATCCGCCAAACAAGTTGATGACCTTTTTTAGTCATCAGTGACGCAGTACTTTTCCCTGCTACTCTTCGTCACCTGTCCTGTTCACCCTCTGCAAACCCTCGTGGCTAAGGGCCTGCCGAACTGCTGATGGGGGGCGGCGGGGGGGGAGGGCCACGTCCGCTTTCCACGCCATAATGGCTGGTGAGAAATAAAGACATTTCTAAATTGGGGGCTATGACCGGATTGCCCCCCCCCCCCCGGATCCGCCTCAGGGTCCTGCGTCTGGCCCTTCAAGTGGAGCTTTAAAAGTTCATAGCCAGCAATAATTGGGCAGTTAGTAAATAGTAAGTAAGGGTCCTGCCGTTCACACGTGGACCTTCGGGGAACAGAGACAAGAGAATCAAATTGGACCTTCAAGAATAATTAGTTTTAAACCGTTACATTATTTGGACCAGTAAATACACAACGGAATTCCTGAATCGCCATGGACAAGGCAAGGCAGGCAGTTGAATAGCGGAATTGCAGCATGTTCTGAAGCTATCAGTTAACAAGTTCTGACCTAGTGCAAATCCAAAAAATAATAATCAAACGAGAAATGAATCTGGAATGTCCTCTTATAAAATAACTAAACCAATTGAGTAAGATTTTCACAAACATATAGACATTGGCAAATTTAATCCCAGTCACCCTCAGCACATTTTCGTTGTTAAAGGGCAGATGGCAGTGAATGTTTCCCATTGAGATTACGTCTTCCAACCTTCTTTCACAAAATCAGTGTCAAATGCTTAACTAGAATCCATTTTTATCATCCATTGTGCAAATGCAAATAAGTGTTTACCCCAGACCTGCATCCAATTATTATAACAAGTGTAAAAGAGGCAGATTAAATGACTTGCCGCGGCCTGGCAACTTTTCCAAACCACTTTCGGCCCTGGTCAATAGTAGTCACTAGACCAGCGGTTCCCAACCCGTTGCCCGCGGGCCAAAAGTGGCCCACCAGGCCTAAAAAATGGCCCGCGTCTCTCAAAGAATTAAGAAAAATGTATGAAAAAATTGACAATTTCGGCAGGATAGAACATATAATTAGTTTCATTCACAAATTATTTTATTTTGACGTCTATAAATAACATCAAAGTAACAATCTATTTTGATTTAATTATAACACTTTTTATGCTTTTAGTCAATTAAATTTTAGCCTTGTGGCTCCCTAATGTCCTTCAAGTAAGAAAAAGTGGCCCTCGTGTACTCCAACTTAGAAAAAGTGGCCCCAAAGTCAAAAAAGGTTGGGAACCACTGCACTAGACAGTACATCAAATAGCTTTCCGCGACCTACAGCGGCACTCCACAACAGCCCACAATTGTCCCTTTACAATCCTTGTTACTGGGCACAAACGGTTCCTCAAAGATTTCGTTCAACGCATCAAACCGCCACGAACAAACAAAATCCTCTCCGGTTCACACCTGTTCAACAGCCATGAACATTGAACAAACAATCCCTCCGGTTCACACCTGTTCATCGTTCACGCGAACAGCGTAAACAGTCTTCCCCGACAGAACAAAGATCCTCCTGTCGCTCGCGTGAACCCCGAGTATCTGCCCGTCCGACTCAAGCGACACGACTTGCTGCTTTGCTATGGCACCGATGGTTTCCCCCGTTTTCCGATTCCTCAGCGGACTTATAATAGCAGACGGCTGACGATAGATGAAGACGTGGCGGATGCAATCCACGATTGCAACGTAGGAGAAGTCGGGCGCGTTGATGGTGAACTTGCGTTCCTGTTTTGACGCCTGGACGTATCCGAAGGCGTTGAATGTGCTGACGTGCTTCCATGACAGGTTGCCTGTCTCATCTGACTCCGGGCGCCAGACGACCCCGTCGACGTCGTGACGCAGGCAGAGAACCGGAAGATGGTCGGATGTCGCGGGTCCGGAAAACAACCACTGGTTGCTGGAGATGTCGACCTGGTCGAGAGAATAGAAATTGGAAATGCTACTGAAAGCTATGAATAAGTTTTGAAAGGGTGGATGGCAAGTTCCACGGCATGGGTGCCCGCACATAGGGGCACTTGCCCACCCTGGAAAATTGACACCTATTTTTCTAACTACTACTTTTGGGTTTAAACAAATTTCTTCGCATTAAAGGAACACACTTCTCAGCATCATTTTTTTATTTTTAACATATTTCTTCGCACTAAGGAAACTATTCATATGAAAAATGATGCTCAAAATGAAACTGAGAAATTTGCATTAGAAACCTCTTTGAAAATACCCGTGTTCTTAATCTCCAGCCTTGGATTTGCAAGTTCTTGTTACTAGAAATGTTCGATGGGACCATCGTAAAATTTTTGACCCTCCTGCAAAAATATCTGCGGGTGCTCATGTCCCACGGTGAGACTTGCTGGGGGGGTTTGCGGGGTTCAACCCGCCAGTCTTTCTTATTAAAGTACTCATAGCACCCCCCCCAAGTCCACATGAATCAAAAAGTCATCTACAAAACACATAATTAACTGTAGCTACTATTTATTTTTGTTAAACAACGTTATCGTTATTTGGTAGCAAAATGTATTAACTGTTACAGTTTACATAAATTTATATCTGAACAGAATTTAATTATAATTTATTCGAATGCCATCAGACAACTATAGTATAGTACAGAGTAATAAATAGGCTAATGTGGACGTCAAAATCAGACATTTATTCTGCGCTTATACATTTTGACGAGACCTGAGGGTAGCATCCATACGCAAATTGCCCAAATCCAGTGCCATTCCCTGCCCCTCCCTGCGTACGTAACATACGAAAACACCCATAAAGAGGGATCCGACATAAATTTTCAGAACAAATGAAAATAAAAGACAAACATAAAATAACAGAACAATGGCATTTCCGACTGTTATGAATCTACAGCAATGAAACCTGGATAGAAATTTATTGGCAATCAAAACTACCCAGTCCTCACATTATTTGAAGACCTCGTCAACTCAACCAACAAACGCTGGACCTTTCCAACGTGAGCCAAAAAATCATCAACTGACCTGCTGAATGGCCTCATGTGTTTCCCCGTTCAGACACCAGATGGATGAGAGGTCATCCGGAAGGTCATCACACTCCTCCAACTGCTGTATGTTGAATGGCTTCTCCTGACCGTCGGGATTTGGATTCTAATCAAACAGAGAATATGCAATAAGTGTGTGTGTGTATGTATGTAATATGTACACAAGTGTATCTCTATGAAGTCACTATGCAATTATTATTATTATTATAAGGGTTATGTTATCAAAGCAATTTATTAAACCATTATGACATCACAATGAAATTATTATAATTATTATTATATAATCACCATAGCAATTTATTAAACCCTATCACATACCAATTCAATTATTATAAGAGGTCAAGTTACCATAGCAATTTTTAAACTATATGACATCATACTACAATTATTATTAGAATCTGATGTTCTATTATAATCTTAAACCATATGACATCACAAAGCAATTAATAAGAGGTTATGTTACCATATATAGCAATTTATAAACCCTCTAGATGACATCACAATGAAATTATATAAGAGTGACCATAAAAATGTATAAACCCTGTGACATCACAATGCAATAATTATAAGAGGAGGCTACTATGTCAATTTATAGCCCCTATGAAATGACAGCACAATTATCATAACCAGCCTCAATGTCTATTTATAGACTCCATGAAGTCACAATGAAATTATTATAAGAGGTTTCTATGGCAAGTTTTAGCCTCTATGAAATCCCAATGCAATTATAATAAGAGGTTAGCATTGTAATTTACAGACTCTATGAAATCACAATGCAATTATTATACTAAGAGGTCACATTGTCTATTTATATACTATGAAACCACAATGCACCAATTATAAGAGGTTACCATGGCAATAAATATATACTCTATGAAATCACAATGCAATTATTATAAGAGGTTTCTATGGCAAGTTTTAGCCTCTATGAAATCACAATGCAATTATTATAAGAGGTTACCATGGCAATGTATAACACTCTAAGAAACCATAATGCACTTATTATAAGAGGTTTTTATGATAGGAATTTGAACTATGAGTGCAGCATGACAATAACTATTTCTCCTCTCACAAAAAACTGTAATAGAACATTCTACATAACACTTACCATGACGTCCGAGGTGTAGGGAGCGAGCTGTTCATTGATGGCAGCCAACTGTTCTGGATCGAGAACAAACTGACCGGAGTTGTCACCTACGACGACCGCATCCCACGTCTCGCTCTCTGCCTTGAACAAATGCAGCTCCAGCCTACAGTTAATTCACAAAAACCAGGGCACAACTATAGCATTGGGGACCGAGATGTTGGTTAGGGGTCAGGTTAGGTGTTGTGAGGATTGGTTAGGATTATGGTTAGTGTCGTCATTCGGTCTCCGATACTATAGTTTTGCCGAAAACCGATCAAAAGGTGCATGCACTGACGAATGTACACAAAGCAAATCATTCAAAGTCTCAGAAGCATTCTCTTAGATTAAGGATTTTAAACGAAACCAGAAATCAACAGGTCTCTGTGTCTCATTTTTGCTAAGACTCCCCTGTTCGACCGAGGTTGGACTGGGAGAGCTCCTGAGTATGCAACCTTGAAGGGTGCTAAATCAAAAGCATTTTTCATATCAAACTCAAAGCTGAACTTTTGCGTGTCCTGTTTCGACCTGGGTTGAACTGGGAGAGCTCCTGAGTAGCCAACCTTGACAGGGCGCTCTATCAAAAGCATTTTTTTAAAATTGCACTCAAATACTGTGCTCTATTGCCATGCAAAAGTCGGGAGCGCTAAGAACTATAGAAATTCTGGAACGAATGAATAAATGAATCAAATTTCAGCTGTTACAAATATGAGTAAAGCATATCCAGATCTATGCCTTACATATTGTATTTGTACCTGACAACTACTAATTAGTTTATAACATTCTTATTGTCATAATTATATTCTTATTGTCATAATATATTATAACTCACATGTGTTCGTTGTTTATCAGCCACGTGCTTTCGTCACCTTTGACCGCATGAACGAGATCGCCGCTGAGCAACGACGATTCAGAATTCACGATCTTCAGTTCGAGATGCTTTGCTGACACGTCGCATGAGATGTCGGCCTTCTCGATTTCTGGTCCAAGTTTGAAACGAAGTATCACTTCCTCTTCGTCCTGAGTCCACGTGTACGAAGGTGGTTTAGCTATCCGACAAAAACCATTGGCATCAACAATGGCATCACTAAATAACAAAAGCGCCTGCTGCTATAAGAAGTTCATGGAATCCAAATGTATGTTCAATTGAAAGAGACTCTCTAAAGAAAAATGAAAACGTGATTCTTTACGGAATCTAAAATTGCACGAAGGTGGTTTAACGATCTGACAAAAAAACATTGTCATCATTAATAAATAAGCTTCTCGCAAGGTCACACCGAAATGTGAATCTGTGGCACGGAGAAAAATTGAGTTAGATATCCAAGTGCATTAAAGCCAAGAAGAAATAGTACGTTTTGAGCTGTTTTTTTAAGATGAAAAGTAAATCCGAGCTATCACAAGCATCAACAATGGTATGACTACACAACAAAAGCACCCATTGCTACAGGCAGTTCATGGCATCCAAGCGTATGTTCAATTTAAAATATTACGGACGGTGAACTCATCATAGCCGAGTTGGCTAGGGGTGCAAGTGGAACAGAAATCTCAACACAAATTTTTGCCCTGCCGGGGATTTGAACCCTTGACGTCTTGCTAGACTGGGGCGCAGTAGTGCAGTGGTGGCGTTGTTGCCATGGAGCCGAAAGGTTCGAGGTTCGAATCTACCTCGCCGCGTAAGGATCTTGGGCAAGTCCTTCACTCACAATTGCTCAGCGCTTCGGCGTGAGACTCTGATGTAGTGTCCTCTCTGCATTCGGGAGCGCCTCTGAGTAGGGAGAGCTTGAAGGGGCGCTATAACAAGTGCACATACAAACAAACACCAAACAAAACACTGATCACGCACCATCCTTGTCAGTCACATCAGGAGTCTTCTTGGCAACCACAGTTTCAGCGATAGGCTTAACCGAGTCGAACACAAAGCGAATCGGTTTTCTGCAAGCGACGATGAGGCTCACTCCTTGAGCATTTAAGACGGCGTAATCTGGGATGTCGGTGCTCTGCAGTGTTCTCACCCGTGACAACACAAAACTGTTCTCATTATCTACAAAACACACAGTAATAAACTTGAATTAAAAAAAGAGCTTGCGTTGTACACTGTGCCATGGTTTTTTCATTTGAAATTACTAGCTCAGCATATCTTGTTCCAGGGCGCTTTTTAACGTGCAGTTGTACACAAAATGTGCAGTTCTAAATGGATTTGTGCAGTTGTAGATTTGTAGAAGCACTTCTGTACAGTTAAGACTAGCAAAAAAGGTCATTGTCCTCCGATTGGAAGTAATTTGCCATGGAGGATGGGAAAGGAAAAAAGAAGTTGTGCAGATCCAAAACTTCCTTAAAAACAGCCCCGTCTTATTCATTAAAATGCTTTTTTTTATTCAATTCAAGACAAACAAGTCACCAAGAGAAATCTTATGTAAAATGGAACTCAGGTCCACAGTGTAGGTTATATAAAGGAGGGTCCAAATACGGAGGCAAACCAACTGTAGCAGTGACTTACGAGAACCTAGTGGATCCGTAAGCTACCCTGAAGGAGTAGGAGTCCAGAATGCATGTTTGATATTTACTGCATTTTAATATCATATACTAGAAGAACCACAGCAGAAACAGTTGATCAAATACCATACAAAATATGCAACTGTCTTATAGCGTTCCATTTAAATACATCTTTTTGGCATTCCTCGGAAATTACGTAAAAAAGTTACAAAACGAAGGCAAGTTCTTAACCAGCATGAAAACGTCATATCACACACCTGAAGAAATAAAAACCTGTAAATTCTAGCAAACACAAACAACAAAGTTCCATTGAAAATCTAATCACTGCACCTGATGAGAACGTGAGCCATTCAAGTTTCGTGACGAATGTTGAAGTTGCTGCATTGCTAATCGACGGTATATCTTGCTTTTCAATGTGAAGACAGAGGACGTCGAGGTAGCACATCTTGTCCAGTGTGTGCACGATGGAACTCAGGACTAAGAAGCGCTTGCCTTCGCCCAGTGGCTGGCCGCTGTAACCCTCCTATAGTAACGTAGAAACAACGTGAAGTCACAAGAAGAAAAGAAGAACAGTGTCTTAATTGTAATCGTAATCATGAATTCAAATACATAGATGGATACATACATGCACAGTACTACATACGCACATACATACATACACACAGACATGTATGCATGTATTTGCACCTATTATAGCTACCCTCCAAATCTGCTCAGAAGCACTCCCAACTACAGCGCAAACACTGAATCGGAGTTTCAAGCCAAAGCGCGTGAGCAATTGCGAGTGAAGAACTTGCTCAGGGTCCTACATGGCGGCTTGAGGTGGATCCTAACTAGTAACCCTCCACACACATGCATGCATACTGCATACATACATACATTATGCATACATGCATTATATACATTTTAGAAATGTATAAAATGTATACAATACAATACATACATACACAGCTACACACATACATGCGAACATACAAACATATGTAAGATTCACTATATGCTGTAACATCACTGTCTGCCTTACACTGTATAGCCTATTACCGACACATAATTACATAGGTTGACAAAGGTATGCGCTACCATAAACAAAAGATACTACAACCAACCTTCCAGTCATCATGTTGCGAGCGGTCTCCGGTCTTAAGGAGGTACAACCAACCAGTTCCGTCAGTGACAACGCACCAGTTGTTGCTCGTAAAGTGCAACGTGGCGTTGACTCGATCTGGAATCAGTTGTCGATTCGACGCATCCGGAATTTTGAAAACATCGGTCGGCCCAGACAACGAAGTCTCCTGCAAATAAATGTCGCAAATTATTACAGAGCGTGACGAATCGTAATTATGAATTTATATAGCGCCACTTCAAGAGAAACTCCTTAGACGCTCCCAACCTAACAGCACAAACCCCAATCAATGGTTTTCAAATGAAATATCGTAATCGTAATTATGAATTTATATAGCGCCACTTAAAGAGAAACTCCTCAGAGGTGCTCCCAACCTGATAGCACAAACCCCAATGAAAGAGAATGGTTTTCAAACGCTTGTGAAAAACGGGCAAAGAAGAAGTTCGTTACGGAGACTGCTAGGTAACTTAATCCAGAAAGATGGATTGGCCATAGCGAAGCATTTATGCAGCACTTTGGGAGTTCGAGCCATAGGGACAATCATATTTAAAAAAAAAGAAGTTAACATAATTAATACACGAAGCCACAGCCAAAAATTAATAATACCCGAAAGCGAACAGCCAAAGTAAGAAATACAAAGAAATCAACGAAAGTAGCATTGCAAAGTTCAATTATAAAATAAACTAAATTTCTTGGCGTTTTTAAACATACAATGATGAAGACTCCTTATTAGTCCAGTGCTACAACCTGCAAAACTCAACCTCCATCATAATATAGTATTTCGCACAAAATCATCTTTACGCACTCACCGTGGCCATAGTAACCTTACTGATGTGCCATTTTGCATCGACAAACCAAACAGAATCTTTGTTCCACGGGTCTGCAAAAAGATGATTATGAATGCCAAACGCCTTTAGATGTTGGTACGAGTAGAAGTCGTTAGAAACCAGCTGCTTTGCGTCGACATCTACAACGAATCACAGTTTAAAGCCATTTTTCATTTTAATCGCCATCGTACCGTATCTAAAAATTTAAGCGCTGGCGCAATCACTCGGTTTGTACCCAATGGACAGTCATTACGCAGGGACCTAGCTCTTCCCTTCAACTGCATGCCGTTAAAATGATTGCTAGATTTTCATTGATACGCTACTATACCTGTTTCAAGTGAGAGCCGATACACAGGCAAAGGGTCAAGCGACAGCTTGTAGCTTGAAAAATTCGGATCTATAAGATCACGGTTTAGTCTCAGTTTGTAGTGATCCATGATAAAATTTATCAACTTCTATAATAAGAACACGACACAAATTTGCACTTTTTGCAACGATCACAAACAAACTAGGCCCTAATACAATTTCAACCACGCTCAAAGCTGGCCGCAGAGTACAGATTATCAACTCCATCTATCAATTAATTCAAGATGAAGCGACACCTATACTGCCGTGCTAAGCAAAAAGACAGTAACCACAGAATAAAGAAAGCGTAGCCAGAAGTCTAACTCGAAGCTTTTGCTGTAATTCGGAGATTATTCTAAAAAGTTTGTAGTCTGTGCCGTCCGGCGGCGTCCGCCATTTTAGCGCGTTGGATAATATTATGTTGCGAGCATCGTTGGTTACGAATGTGAATGTTTTACCGATTCTTTATGTAAAAGTCGCTGACAATTTAATGAAATAATGAGAACGTCTGGCGGACAGCATTGTGCAGCAATTGGGTGTACAAATAACAGAGTGAAAAAGAAATGTTTGTCGTTTTTTCGCTTCCCGAAAGAGGAAACAAGGTAGGTTTAAGGGTAAACACGCACACTGCATGCCCGTACTCCATACAATATGGCTGCCAACGAATGCAATGAAATTAGACCACGACCTATCGACGACATTGTTCATCAATTCAGCTTCAATTTCAGAAGAATGACTGCACTAACCCTAAAACTAACCCTAACCGACCCTCACGATCCCTAACCGACCCTCACGCTTTGCATGTTGGGATGCATGTTGCGATGTCGTCGATACGTCGCGCTCTAATTTTATTGCTTTCGTTGGCAGCCATATTGTTTGGAGTACGGGCATGCAGTGTGCGTGTTTACCGGTTTAAGTGTAGTAAGAGAACAGATATAGGGTAGCGCTTTTTGTTCTGTGATGTATTCCACAATCAATGTTGTTTTGTTTACTAGAGTAAAGGTGTATGCACTGTTGATTAAAAATTAGATGGGTAATCTCGAAGACTGCATGCCCGTATACAAGACAATAGGGTTGCCATCGACTGCACTAAAATAGAGCACAGCGCGATCTGTAACTTGCATCTCACAATGTAACTTTAGCCGTCAGTACACAAGTAATCAATCGAAGCAAAGCCTGCAAAGGGTGATATATGACGACTTTCAAGTAGCTCTGTAAATGTTTAGAGGTTATGATTACGATAATCAAGTGATTAAATGTTGTTGTTGACAGGTGCAAGAAGTGGGTTCAGAATACGAGGAGACAAGATCTTATAAATGTGTCATCTGATCGCCTGAACAAAGGTTATGTTCTCTGCGCTGAACATTTCGAGGATAGCCAGTTCAACAACCGAGAGTCCAAGAATCGGCTGACGTGGAATGCTGAACCAACAATATTCGCTGTTCCAAATCCTCCACCGCTGCGAACGCTTAAAAGAAAACCGCCAACATCAAGATCCTGCCAGCCAGCTACAAAACGAAGACAGACAAACATTGGAAGAGTGGTCGCAGATGAACATATTGAACAAGCTGTCGGTGTAAGTGTTCTGTGTGATGAAAATATTCTTAATAACGTGACCTGTGGCAGTGATGTGACCCGTGGTAGTGATGTGACCCGTGGTAGTGATGTGACCTGTGGTAGTGATGCTAGTACTTCTACTTTGTCTGTTCCTCCTGTTCCATCTTTTCATAAGCAAGGAGCTGGGCTATGCGTCAGATCATCACCACTTAAACAGAAACTCCGAAGATCTCTAAACAGATTGCGTGTCAGGTTGCACAGAAGTAATGTGAAGCTATCAGCCGCTTCAATTTCAAGACCAATGTCCAAGGACGACTTGCTGACAGAGATATCCAAGCATGTGACCGGTCCTGCATACAGCTTCATTGTAGCACAACTGAAGTTCAGTGATGTTTCACCTCGCGGTAGAAGGTGGAGTGATGAGTGCAAGTTGTTCTCATTGTCGCTTTACTATAAGAGTCCACAAGCATATCGCTTACTGGCGAAGCTGTTTGTTTTGCCATGTAAAGCAAGTCTGTGTAAATGGGTCAGGAATTTTAGTGTTTCTTGTGGTTTTTCGGATGCCATTGTAACTGTTATGCAGGAAAAGGTAGCTTCATTGTCACTGGATAATCGCTGTTGCGTTGTTTTATTAGACGAGATGTCGCTACGTCGTGGTCTAACATATGATAGGCGCTTTGACTGTATAATTGGCTATGAAGACTTCGGTGATAAGTGTCAGAGTAATGCTCTTGCTTCCAGTTGTCTTTGTTTTATGGTGCGTGGTCTGCGTGACAATTGGAAGCAGACTTTTGCATTCATGTTCTCATCATCTGCTGTTAAGGCCGATAAAGTGCAGAACTTACTATTAGATTGTTTATCACAACTACATGCAATTGGCCTCCACGTGAAGGCTGTGATTAGTGATCAAGGTTCAAACTTTGTTGCAGCTTATAAGAAAATGGGTGTTACTGTTACTGAACCATTTATCAAGGTGAATGATAGGACTGTTTTTGTGTTTTATGACCCTTGTCATCTACTGAAAAGTGCCAGAAATGTGTTGGAAAAAAAT
Source organism: Lumbricus rubellus (assembly GCA_945859605.1). Lineage (NCBI taxonomy): Eukaryota > Metazoa > Annelida > Clitellata > Crassiclitellata > Lumbricidae > Lumbricus > Lumbricus rubellus. The sequence continues at coordinate 11,981,946 of OX243822.1, read as the reverse complement.
AATGTGCACAGCGGAAAAAATGTTGCAACATTGGAGCATGTTAGAAGTTTGTACAGTCTTGATGCCAAGCGAAACTACCGCTTAGCACCGCGTCTCAGTAGCCAACATGTTCATTTGACATCATTTTCTAAGATGCGAGTTAAACTTGCTGCTCAAACATTGAGTCATTCTGTAGCTGCGGCAATTGAAACAAATTGTTCTGTTGGTTCGTTAACACCCCTTGCCATGGGCACGGCTGAATATGCTGAGAAATTTGATACCCTTTTTGATTGTTTTAACAGTTCTGAGGTGTACTGTACAAAAGTTTGTAGAGGCAGCTTATCTGCAAGATCAAAACATCGTTCCATTTTGCTGGATATACAGTCCTGGTTGTCAACTTTGCGTGTGATAACTATATCTACAGGACGTGATATCACTATGCAAGTTAAATGTTTTGAAGGTTGGCGAAGTAACATTAATGCATTATTGTTACTGTGGAATGACTTATCATCAAATCATGGCTTTCGATTTCTATTGACACGTCGTCTTAATCAGGATCCTCTGGAGAACTTCTTTGGTGTTATTCGCCAGGCTGGTGGCTTTAATGCCAATCCGACCCCGTACCAGTTTCAGAATGCATATCGCAAGGCCTGCTTCAACAGTCTCTTGCAACCGAGTCGTAGTGGCAATTGTTTTTCTGATGGTGATCAGCTATTGATGACTTTGTCTAAATTGAGCACTGTGTCATCATGCACATTGGCACAGAAATCTGTTAGTTGCTCTATGGATTTTTCATTTTCTGACCTTCCAGAACCTAGCGATTTGTGCGAACAAAATGCGCTGATGTATGTTTGTGGATATTTGCTGAGAAAATTGTTTACCTGGCACAATTGTGATGCATGCAAAGCTGCATTTTGTGATTCAAGCAATGAGTGCAATGATGACAGAAAAGTTTTCTTGTCATTCAAAGCTTACAAGTGTAATGATGCACGAGTCTTTCACTCCTTGTACGTGCCTTCAGCCCTATTCTATTCATTTATTTGTCAGTGCAACGCTGTGTTTTTGAAGCTGTTTGACTTAAAGAATGCACGTACCTTGTCTGATATTCGACATAATGTAATGGATGCTGTAACGAAAACAGTTCAATTACCTAGTGAATGCATGGAGCTTGATACTGCTAAGCTTGTGACAAGTTTCGTTAATTTGATGATTTTTTACAAAGTTCGGTTTTTCAATAGAGATATAAAAGATGTTAAAGTCAGTGGGAAGAAGAATAAAAAGTGTGCTATTTTGTCTCATAAATAGTGACAGCTGTTAATTTTGTGAAATCTTATTACCGTACTATTATGTAAATTATTGACATTCACGCTGATGTTTTTGTGCTTGTTGATATTCAGAAATAACATTGTCTACTATTATGGTTGACCTCTGTACTCATCTTTAGTTACCTATATTCTGAATTGTAGGACTGATATCAAACTTAAGAGTTCGTTTTGCTAATAATTATACTCTCATTTTCTAATTAATGTAATCACTTGAAACAATGTAAACACACACTTTGCATTTTGAGTCAGGGCTCAACCTTGTTTACACTGTTGCTTTTGTATGGCTCCGTTGTACTTAATGATTGCTTGTTTGATAATGTACTGTTGATATGAACTCAAGTATAATTTCCTGACTTTAAATATATTACGTTTCACTGCATGCTTCATGGTTGCAAGAGTTATGTTAATTATACTCACATTTTCTAATTAATTTAATCACTTGAAACAATGTAAACACACACTTTGAATGACTCAATGTTTGAGCAGCAAGACTTTATTTTTTTTAGCTTATGCTATTATCAAACACATTACTATTATGTAAATACCATTATTGACATTCATATTAATTATTCACATTCATAAATAGTACTGTTTACTATTATGGTTGACCATTGTGCTTAGTTGACCTATATTCTGAATTGTATGACTGATATTGCTAATACACTCTCAGTTCCCAATTAATTTAATCATTTGTATGTTTAAATCGAAACAATTGAGGCCCATTGATGTAAACAGTTGTATACTGGAATTAGGGCCCAACTTTGCTGCTTTTGTTGGGCTCTGTTGTAACTTAATGATTGCTTGTTTGATAATGTACTGTTGACACAAGTTCAAGTATAGTTAACATACTGTCAATACCTTACCTTTCACTTCATGTTTCATGATTGCATCTTGAGTTATGTTATAAAAAGACAAGTATACTTAAAGTACACGTGTTGTGTTTAATCATATACTAAATGGGAATCTACAAGCACCTCTTGTAGTACTAGCTATTTGACCCGCTGCGTATTGATTTTGTTTTGATTAAGCGCATGTCAGTATTCTGGTTCCAGTGACTTCGCTTTCATGGGCGCTGTAGAAGTCTCCAGATTACAATAGCTATTCAGAGCATGACAGCCCCAAAGAAATAAAATGGCCTTCCAACATGTCCTTCAAAATTAGCAATAACTCCTTAATTCATTGATTGATTTATTCCGAAAATTTATATAGCGCTTCTTCCAGAAAGCTATTCAGGGGCGCTCTTTGTGCCGGCCACTTGATGTTGTATTACATCTGTTACTAAACAGTGCACAGTAAGCTGGAACAGTCACCATTGGCAGGCACACAAACAGGCATTCCCCCCTCTGGACCCCCGCCTCGTACGCCTATGCACCCACGCCACATTTGTTATGGGAAGAATAAACTTTAAAGTCATGTGGTCCTAGAAAATACCGGGTCTGAGGTGTAGGTTTATAACCCGTTTGCTTCGCTGGGGTGTAGGCTGACTCGTGGAGGACATGGCCTGATCTTGCAGGAACCGCAGAAAACAAGCGGGTATTGATCGCCATTAAAACAAACTCCTGTGTCACAAGTCGTATTAACCTCGGACGAATAATTAAGCTACACCAGTCATGAAAGTCATTCAGTCCCATAAAGAATAAACTCCACAATTAGCTCCTAAATTAACTTCGTAGATCGTGCGCAGCGTAAACACCGGCTTTCCGTGCGGTAGCATTGAGCGCAAGTTCACGCGCGCCGCTGGGAGCGCTGCAGTCGCCATAGACTATGCAGGCATTACAGCGCTTAGCATTGAAATTCGGCCGAGTTAGACTTCTGGCTACGCTTTCTTTATTCTGTGCAGTAACTCAAGTTTTTCCGTTTTTGAGTTAGCACTGGTTTTCACATCCTGACAACATGTTCTATCATATCTGGAAGCAAGGAAACGGTATCGGTCCGGGAACATGGAAAAAAACGGAAACGAAATTAACAGTATCTCAAAATTGGGTCGTCGTGCTAAGCAAAAAAGCAGTAACTTGAGTTACTGTCTTCTTGCTCAGTATTCCATGTATATTCATGTCCGACCGATTTACAGATATTTCAATATATCGGCTTTCAAATCACATAGAATCGTCATCTTGGTGTCAAAACATACACATTCAAGGTCAAGGAGTCCAATAGGGTCATCTAAAAGTTTCCCCATGGGTCTGAATGGCGGCCATTTTCCAAAATGGCGTTCAAAATATGGATTTTTCAATTTCTCAGCTTACAATTCACTTAGAATCGTCATCTTGGTGTCAAAACATACACATTCAGGGTCACGGATTCCAGTGGAGCCATCCAAATTTTTCCAATGGCCTCAATGGCGGCCATTTTCCAAAATGGCCGACCCAACAAGAAGGATTTGTCAATATCACGGCTTTCAATTAACTTAGAATCGTCATCTTGGTGTCAAAACATACACATCTCAGGTCAAGGATCCCAATAGGGCCATCACAAAGTTCCCCATGGCCTCAATGGCGGCCATTTTTTCAAAATGGCGGACCCAAAAAGAGGGATTTGTTAATATCTCGGCTTTCAGTTCACTTGGAATTGTCATCTTGGTGTCAAAACATGCACATTTTAGTCAGGTATCTCAATAGAGCCATCACATAGTTCCCAGTGACCTCAATGACCACCATTTTCCAAAATGACCGACCCAAAAAGAGGGATTTGCAAAATTCACATTTTGGACGGCCATTTTGAAAATGACCACCATTGAGGCCAGATGAAGTTTTGGGTGGCCCCATTGGAATCCTTGTCCCTAAATATGTGTATTTAGGCACCAAGATGACGATTCTAAGTGGATTTAATGCTGAGATATTAAAAAATCACGATTTTGGTCGGCCATTTTGAAAAATGGCCGCCGTTGAAGCCAGAGTTGGTTTTAGATGGCACTATTGGAATCATCGTCCCTAAATATGTATGATTAGACACTAAGATGACACTTCTAAGTGAAATAGAAGCCGAGATATTTAAAAGTATGTATATCTGTCGGCCCTTTTGGAAAATGGCTGCCATTGGGGCCAGAGGGCAAATCTGCAATGACCCTATAGCCAAATATTTTTTTAAGGACATGTTCGTGGTATATAACAATTTCATATTTGTATTACAAAGAGAACAATTATTTTTAACCAGCCCGCTCTACCATACGATGAGTTACTGCTTTCTTGCTTAGCATCAAACCGATGTTCAATTCTTCGATACTAAGCAAAAAAGCAGTAGGCCTATCTCATTTTTATACAATTTTTACACAAATTTCATAAAAAACTAGTTTAGTTTCAAAATTCAGTAGTTTATATATAACTGCTTGCAAAAATTCAGAAAGATTCTAGCTTTATTTCTGGTTGAATTAAACCGATTTCTTCTTTATCGTTTTACGCAAAATCGTCTTTTTTGAGTTACTGTCTTTTTGCTTAGCACGGCAGTATATGATAGTGAACTATGTATTCATCAAAAATTTATAAAGCGCCTCTCATGAAAAATTACTCAGAGGCACTCATTTTCTCGGCCTCGGCAAATGAAGCGCCGGTGCCCTCAATTTTCGGCGTCGGCACATGAAACGTTTTTCTCAACATATGACGTACAGCGCCTTTATTTTCTCATCTTTGGCATACGAAATAATAGCACCTTCGTTTTTTCAGCTTCGGGAAATTTAGCCTGATGTGTTAGCACCTTCATTTTTTAAGCCTCGACACGTGAAGTTCTAGGGTATTATTTTTGTCTCAGCGAATCCCACAACTCGGGAAATTCTCACGGTCTCACCCCAGGTATGGGGCCGTCCATAAAGTACGTCACGCTCCAGGGGGAGGGGTGTAAGAAAGTGTGACAGTTTGTGACAGGGGAGGGGTCAGGCCATGTGTGACGTCACACATTTATTTTGTTTAATGATGTGCTTTATATAATTGTCTAGTCTAATTTTGCAATTTTTTGTTTTCAAATTCAATCCACATTGAGTTAGGCCTACTGCTTCAATGAATAACTGTGACAACAGTTACTGTTGACAATTAACTATTCTACTATTAAAGTAATTTTAATAATGTGATAATTCTTTGAAGTGGAAATTTTACACTTTAATAGTGAAGTGTGTTTTAGATTAAATTTGAATGACGTGTTAATTTTTTTAAATTTCGAAAGTGTGACGTACTTTAGGGGAGGGGTTCCGAGATTTGTGACAGTTTGTGACAGGGGGGGTTAAAAATGGTCAAAATTAGCGTGACGTACTTTATGGACGGCCCCTATGGTCCCAGCCGCGAAGCTGAGTTTTCATGCTCTGAATCTGCCCATATAATTACGTAGACAACAGTAGGTTTTTTAAGCGTGTAGCTCCACACAGAGACAGAGATCACCAGAGAAAAGATGGAGTCCAATATCCAGACAGGTGCCCAAACGTAGTCCTAATAATTATAAACATCAGACGTACTTTTCTGTGTCATTGCATCATTTGCATGGACAACATATCGATCTCTTCTCAATTGTTATACAGGTATTAGCAAGTGAGTTGAAGTGACTTAAAATTAGAACTGTAACCAGATTATAATTATGTAAATAGAAATCACAACGCTTTGCTGCATGTCAGTTTAATGGAGATAAATCGAAAGAACAAAATTGGTCAGAGACAATCCGGCCGATGACAAAATCATTTGCAACCCGCCAACCCCCGAGTTTAATGTCTCTGAACACTGACGTCTGTTTCCATAGAAGTCCTCAGGTTAAAACTAGCTAAACACTATACCGGTTAAAAATTATCGAAAAAACAAGTATTTACCTGCAAGTCATTTAGTTAAATAATTTGACTAGAACTAGCTGTTACTGAAAGCCACTGCAATGCTTACATGTCTTGAATAAATTGAATCGCTTTACAAATGACAGAAATACAATCGTGGAATTTGACCGTAAATCTCAGAAGTCGTACGCGACTCCGTGTGCTTGGAAAATGTAAATGTGACACCCTCTTTGATGCACACTGCTTGACACGTTTTTCCATAATTTCGGATATCACCATGAGACAAAGCCTTTACTGAATAGAGAACTCCAGCACGAATGACGATTGGTTCGTCCAACGAAATTTTAAATGGAGGTGCATCTCCAGTATACGGAACCGTAACTCTCTTCTTGAATAGAGAGTTGACGGACTGCAAAATTTCCAAATCAACATCATATCCTTTCTCTTTGCTTGCCGTATACAAACCAATGCCAGTTAGCAATATGCCTCGATCAGTTGTGAAATTAATCGCATGAAGGCATATAGATGGTGCTGTATAAGAGTAACCATCAGTAGAATAACAACCTACTGTTCTATGAACCCGGAATTCCTCGCCGATTCTCCGCTCAGTGGGAAACTTCAGTTGACAGTTATTATTCTTTGTTGATAAGAAGTAATAGATTGATAATTTCTCCTCTTCTGTGAGTACGTTTTCCCTTGAACTAATGTCGGCAAATTCCTCTGGCGTCATAATGGGAAAGCGAATCTTGTACAGAAGGTCACCAATTGTCTCTCTGATCTGCAGGTCAGTTGGAGTTTCTGCTGCCATTGTATTCAGAAGTTGGCGTTTAGCCCAATTAATGGTAGTCTCGTATATGACCGTCTCTCTTACTGGAATAGATCCTGCCCCGAGTATAGCTTCCATTGCCTGTCGAGATGCGGACAGAATCTTGGTCCCAGCAAGAACAGCTTTTCCATTCAACGAAATCAGTTTAAGACAGTCGTTCACGAGTTGCTGGTGATCAAACTGCAAACTCAGCTCCAGAAAGTAGATAACGTTATCTATATCAAGACCTTCCTGAAGACATTTGCGACATTCTCTGACTAACTTGGGCAAGAAATACTTCTTAGCAGCGTACATCAGATACACAGATGATTCAGGACACATTGATGCACTTTCACAATACAAGTAGCTGCAAAAAAATTCAGATCTACAGTACGTCTCGTAAAAACACATATTTTTAATGTACGTAATATAAATACTCTCGTTAAGAAGCATACACAGGAAATGAAGTCAATAAACCAGTATTATCCAAATGTCTTTCATAATTTTTACAAATGGCACTCATAGTAGAACACAAAGCTAAAAGCATATTTGTCATAATGCCATGTGCCTTATATGCCCTACATATTATGATGTTGCAATTGTTGCTTTGTGTACGAGTATAATGATAACAGCACTAGAGAAGTAATTACAGTAGATGTGAGAAAAAATTTACATCCAATAACATAATGCATAATGCAAGCTGTCCAGCAATGTCGTCAGGTATAACGTTGCACTCAGAATAAATGGTACAGAAGATTTGAAATCACCTAGATAAAAAATGTTTAGACCCACATGTCTATAATCTGTTGACTTGAATTTTGAATTTGTACAGGCTATGGGCCTGAGTGCTGCTATTTAGTTCAAAACAAATTGACTCGTGACTTGTCCTAACCCAGGCCATTGACATCGACCCTCCTTTGAACTGACATCACCAGAGTATGGGTGGTAACAGAGTTAGCACAGAGCCAGGGTGAGAATTCCCGGGAGGTGGGGGGGGGGGGGGGTTAAACCCCCAGTATTTCTTAGAGCCCAATAGTAAAATCTGTTTTTTCACACCCAATTCCAAGTTTACCATAAACCAACCCCCTCCCCAAGTTATTTTTCCACAATTCTCACACTGCACAGAGCTGCACACAGATTATAAATATATAAAATTTAACCTACTTCAGCATCTCCTTGAAGATATCAGCGTCAATGTCTTCAATGCGGACCTTTGCCTCAGTGCCACTCATACACTCCGTCATTCCACTGGAGAACATGGCCTGAAACACAGGACTCCGAGAGATCAACATGTACTTATGAGCACGTAACTTAACAGTGTCGCCGCCTGGTGGTCCAACTTCGAAGCAGACGTCTGTTGATATTTCATTGTCCAACATGTATTTCATGCACTCGGCCAGAGTTCTCTCTGATTGCCAGTCAGTCTCAACTTCTGTATCCATGATATACATGTATATAGGAGGCCTAAGAACAAAAGAATACATATAATGATATAAATAGGCTTTGGTATAAGAATAAGCCTAGCTCTGCTAATGGGGGGAGGGAGTCCGTAGCTCAGTTGAGATAAGAATAAGCCTAGCTAGAATTAAACCACTTGGATCTGGAACTATTACAAGAATTTAGAAGAATAAATCTCTTGTCTTTCCTCATTCGCCGTGGCTGGGAGCGCCATTTTTTTCCTGAAGGGGCGCTATATAAATCCATAGAATGAATCCATGAATATTAGGCTATTACTGAAGTCTCAGCATGGACGGTTGGACGTAAGAATTGGGGGGGGGGGGGAGTACATACCGTAAATAAATGGGTTCTGGGTTCTTGTTTTTTAATTCACCCCCAGGTTCTAAGTTGACGGGATTTATCGCGTGAGGGTCGGTTAGGGCTCAGGTTAGGCGTCTTGAGGGTCGGCTAGGGTTAGTTTTAGGGTTAGTGCAGTCATTCTGACAGGTGCACATACTCAACACATAAAACGGACATGGAAAGCATGATTGGGGGTGAATTAAAAAAACAAGTACCGGGTTCTGTAGCCTAAACTGCAGATCGCTAAACCACCAAACAGAAGCTTATACACACACGCGCACGCACGCACACACACACGCAGACACACACACAACATTTCGATGAACGGTATTAACATATTAAAATTTACAGGCAACACTGAATTTCCATTTGAATAATTTTGTTTACCTGAAAAGAATTTGGATCTTAGCGGTTGCGCGTTCGGGCCATATCGTCTTAAAACATACACGTGTGCACTTGAACGAATTTAGAAGAATATCGCGCCCGTTATAAACATAAATTCGGTTTCTCGTTGTTGTAAAACCGTGTAAAACTATGCAATTACACCAGCTATTTTAAAGTTCTATAGTGCCATCGTAGATATAATATTAAGTTGCCATGTTGTTAAAATTGAAGAAACGGTCCGCTGCTGGCGCCAGTGATTGTATAATACGTCAACAATCAGCGACTAATAAATAATTTAGATTGATTCAATCCAGTGATTGTATAATTAATTAATTTTGTATTTTATTTCAATCGTTACGTGTAAGAAATGCCTGGTTTGAATCAGGTTTACTTCCTGCATCAGGAAAAGCAATCTCAGTTACTGTGTATTTGACAGAAGGCATCATTCTCAAACACAGAGATCACAAGAAAAGACGGTGTTCGGTATCCAGACAGTAGGCTATAGTGTTGCCCAAAGGTAATAGGGACATAGGTCTACGACGCAATTTTCTGTCATTGCATGGCCACGACGCAATTTTCTGTGTCATTGCATGGCCAACCTATGGATCTCTTTTCAAGCGTTATACAGGTATTAGCAAGTGACTTATGTAATCTGATAGTTATATGTAAAAATAAATCACCAAATAAAATACTGTTTAATAGAGATAGATCAAACGATCAAAAATATAATCCAGACGATGACAAAATCTCGATATAAATCAGAAATATAATCCAGACGATGACAAAATCACAATATAAATCAGAAATATAATCCAGACGATGACAAAATCACGATATAAATCAGAAATATAATCCAGACGATGACAAAATCACGATATAAATCAGAAATATAATCCAGACGATGACAAAATCACGATATAAATCAGAAATATAATCCAGATGATGACAAAATCACGATATAAATCAGAAATATAATCCAGATGATGACAAAATCACGATATAAATCAGAAATATAATCCAGACGATGACAAAATCATTTATAACATCAAATCTAATGTCTCTGAAAACTGACAACTGCTGAACAAAAGTACCCAGGTTAAAACTAGCTAAACAGTTATACAGGTGAAAATTAAAGAACAAACAAGTATTTAAGTCATTTAGTTAAATGATTTGACTAGAGCTGTTACTGTAAGCCATTTCAAAGCTTACGTCTCTTGAATATTATGTTGGATCGCTTTACAAATTACAGAAATACAATCGCGGGATTTGACCGTAAGTCTCAGAAGTTAACTGCGACTCTGTGTGCATGGAAAATGTAAATTTGACAGTGTCTTTGACACACACTTGTCGACACTCTTCCCCATAATGTCGGATACGACCATGACACAAAGCCTTCACTGAATAAAGAACTCCAGCTCGAATGACGGTTGGTTCGTCCAATGAAATTTTAAAAGGATTTGAATCTCCAGAATATGGAACCCTCACTCGCTTCTTGAAGAGAGATTTTACTGACAGCAAAATTTCCACATCAACATTGTATCCATTCTCTTTTCCTGCCGTATATAAACCAATACCATTCAGAAGTATGTCTTGATCAGCTGTGAAATTAATCGCATGAAGACAGGCAGATGGTGAATTTGTTGAACTAAACCAATGCTCTTCGGCACACCTCACTGTTCGATCTACCCAGACTTCCTCGCCGATTCTCCGCAGAGTCGGAAAATTAAGCTGACAGTTTTTCTTCTTTGTCGCCAAGAAGTGATAGATTGACAATTTCTCGTCTTCTGTCAGCACATAATTCTCCGAACTAATTTCAGCAAATTCACTTGGCTTCATAACTGGAAAGCGAATCTTGTACAGAAGGTCACCAAGGGTCTCTCTGATCTGCAGGTCAGTTGGATATTCCGCTGGCATATCACTGCGAAGTTGGCGTTTAGCCCAGTTAATAGTAGTCTCGTATATGACCGTCTCTCTTACTGGAATAGATCCTGCCCCGAGTATAGCTTCCATTGCCTGTCGAGATGCGGACAGAATCTTGGTCCCAGCAAGAACAGCTTTTCCATTCAACGAAATCAGTTTAAGACAGTCGTTCACGAGTTGCTGGTGATCAAACTGCAAACTCAGATCCAGAAAGTGAAGAACGTTACTTAACTTGAGACCCTTCAAAAGACATTTGTGACATTCTCCGACTAACTTGGGCAAGAAATACTTCTTAGCAGCGTACATCAGATACACAGACGATTCAGTACACACCGACGCTCTCTCACAATACATGTAACTGCAATTTAAACAAAAAAGGACTAAGATCTAGGTCTTATGGCAATATATAATTTCAAAATAACTAATTCTACATACTCTCACTCACATGTATACCTAACGCAATGTCAAATGAAGCCAATGAACCAATATCATCACATGGAATTGAAGAGTATTTTTGTTTGGCAACATATGTAAATATTGCTGTTATAGAAAATATTGTGCAATATAGTTTCTATTATGGTCTAAGCCCTAATGGATTCGAACAAGTGTCTTTGCAGCTGGAATTTTGTTATCTATAGTGTCTTTTTAGAGGCAGTGGCTAAAAATATTAATAAATGGTACTCATAGTACGACATATACTCAACATATAGTGTCACGGCTTTCCATACCCACATAAGATGTTGTTGTTCAAGAGACCATAAATTGATGCCTCGTGTATTTTGATAACGGTGCTAGAGATGTTAATACCGGTAGATTATGTGAGATGTCAAACTGCAGTTGGGGTAACAAAAACTCTGCTCAGCAAGCATTAGAGATTTTATGAAAATTTACTGCTAGTAACATAATGCAATTTGGCCAGCAATGTTGTCAGGACTGGTATAGAGCTGCACATTCAGAAAACATGGTACAGAAAATTTGAAGTCACCTAGATAATTTTTTTAGAGCCAAATAGCTTAGATACTGTTGACTTTTTATAATTATCTAGAGATAGCACGATGTGATTCATTGACTGGAAAGGAATTTATCACCAGAATGCTATAATTATAGTTAACTTGTTTGACAATGATTAGTTTAGTAATTATATTATATTTAACGTGTGATTTTAATTTGTACGTTTTTATTACCTATTATTACTCGATGTAATATAGTGATGTTCTATGTCCCATTGTGCGTTTGCAACTGGAGTAGTAAAGAAAACACTTACTTATACTTACTTTACATGAATTTGTAGTCTATATATGGGCCTGAGAGCACTGCTAATTAATTCAAAACAAATTTAATTAATTCAAAACAAAATTCAGTCATGATTTTCGTCCAACACAGGCCATTGATATCTATGACCTCCTCTTTCCAAGCTCCAGACTGGCATTAACAGAGTAAGGTTAGTGGCAGAGTTTTATAGGGAGCCGCAACACAGTTTATGTAGTTAAAAATTCACATTTAACTTACTTCAGCATCTCCTTGAAGACATCAGCGTCAATGTCTTCAATGCGGACCTTTGCCTCAGTGCCACTCATACACTCCGTCATTCCACTGGAGAACATGGCCTGGAATACAGGACTCCGAGAGATCAACATGTACTTATGAGCACGCAACTTAACAGTGTCGCCGCCTGGTGGTCCAACTTCGAAGCAGACGTCTGTCGAAATTTCATTGTCTAACATGTATTTCATGCACTCGGCCAGAGTTCTCTCCGATTGCCAGTCAGTCTCAGCCTGTGTATTCATGATCTGCAAGAACAAAAGAATATGATATTGAAATTGGCTTTAGTATAAAAATAAGCCTATTGTTGTCCAGGGCTGTTTTAAAGGAATTTTTAGAACTGCAAAACTTCTTCTTTCCTTTCCCATTCTCCATGGTAAATTACATCCAAACGGAGGACAATGACCATTTTTTCTAGTTTTAACTGTACAGAAGTGCTTCTACAACTGCACAAATCCATTTACAAGTGCACATTTTGCTTGCAACTGCACGGTAAAAAAGCCTGTTGTTTGTTTATTTGTTTGTTTGTATGTGCACTTGTTATAGCGCCCCTTCAAGCTCTCTCTACTCAGAGGCGCTCCCGAATGCAGAGCCGACACTGCAACGGAATTTCATGCCGAAGCGCTGAGCAATTGTGAGTGAAGGACTTGCCCATGGTCCTTACGCGGCGAGGTGGATTCGAACCTCAAACCTTCCGGCTCCAAGGCAACGACGCCACCACTACACCACCGCGTCAATCAAGTGCCAGTCAAGTGGCTTCAGGGAAGCTCTGCTCTTCAAATATAAACATTACCAGCATAAATGACATTAACTCACCAGAGTTTTCAAGATGGTCTAGAACATTGAGTTATTGGCTACAATTTCACTCAAAATGCACCACCCCATTCATCAAAAAGCCTACAAAGCCATATTTAACACTAGTCGGCCATCCAGCGGTTGCTCAAATATCAACATGGGCGCCCGCAGGAGTTTCTGCAGGGGGGGGGGTTACTGGTCAGTCGTGGCCAGAAGAGTTCAGATATAAAATGTCATAAAAAACTAAGCAACTCATACAATTAGCCTGCATTGTCGCAATAAAACTTGCTGTGCTATTTATGAGTCTATTGCCACAAGATGAAATAATCTTTCAACAGCTTGCGACTATGATTTATGGCATATATAAGTCATGCATATCTTTGCACATATTCAATGGTAAAGAGCTATAACACTAACAACAGACTAACAGTATCAGCGACATCATTTTTTCAGAGCGCAGAAGAAAATTAATTTCATGGGGCAAAACTTGACCATGCATGCAGCTTATTAGATTTTGTAATTAGTCTAAATGTACAAGAAACTGGCTGAATGATCAAAAATGTTTTTTTCTTGTTCTTATTTATTTCTTACTATGTTTATTTCTGTCATGTGAAGTATTTTAAATACTATAGAATATAATTATGTTTTAAAAAACTAATAGGACTATTTGCTCAAAAAAGAAGTATTCTTTGCCTTCTTTCTGTAAAATTTCTGATGACAGTTTTAAAGTCAACTGTTCTAGCAATATTAGACTCTCAACCTTGCCAAATCTAATATAGCCTTGTAATTGAATAGCACAGGCCCACATCTGAAATTACATCTACCGTAGACTAGGTGTCCGGACAATTCGGCGCCGGACAATTCGGACCCGGACAATTCGGAGTGCATGTAAAAATATTGCTCTTACGGCTATGAAAATTTTGTTTATCAATGGTATGAACTGTAATTATATGGCACCAAGCAAATATTGTCTGGTCTTCTAAAATTTATCCAATAACAGAAATAAGACACTGAAGTTAGTAGCTAAATGCAGTAAATTATCAACTTTTAGGCATCTCATTTAGATAAATGTAAGTTTCATACCTATGGGCCCATAATTTTTTTCTGCCCGATATATAGTGAGGTGTCAGATTAATATTAGTTTCGACAGTACCGTATACATTTTGGGTGATGGAAAAGTCCCATCACGAATTTGGGCTGCAAAGAATTGTTCAGTCCGAATTGTCCGGGTCCGAATTGTCCGGCGCCGAATTGTCCGGGAACCTGTATTGTGTACCAGAATGTGTGCGGGAGGGAGGGTAGTTTGATGACAGATATTTTACTTATGCTAGAAATCTTAGAAAGCGAATCATATAGGTGCAGGATGCGTATTATATGCAGGGCTCATATTATATTTTGGCAGACAGTTTGACCATTGACCTACATCAAATGAATGCTACCAGAGGCAGGGGCCGCAGGATACTATCAGTCTTACACTGTTACACGTGTGCCTTGGCGGGAACCTCTACTGGCTAGCCGCTAGCCTTTCGGCAATGTTCTTGGCGGTATATATATAGGTCTACCTGAGTGGCCGACTGGTTTTGTAGCCCGCTCGCCACGCCGGCTGCCCGGGTTCCATTCCTGGTCGGTCGGTTTATCAGAGATTAATTTCTATTATCTTTACTGCGTGTGGCTCAGTCGCAATATAAACGTGGAGTGTGTGGTTGCACTCTACCTCCGACACTAATCATCTTCGATATGAAACCGTGTCGTTAAGCCCGAAGTACACACGAACACTAGTTGTTTTCTGCACAGTGAGAATAGCCGGGGGTGGGGGGGGGGGGGGGTTCAACCCCAGTCTTTCCTAGAGCCCCATAGTAAAATCTGTTTTTCACACCCCGATTCCAAGTGGATAATGGTTCAACTCCCCAGTTACTTTCCACAATTCTTACGCTGCTTCTCTGCCAGTGCCAGTCCCAAGCCTGGAAAAGGAGGAGGGCGACACTAATCATCTTTGATATGGTAGTGTTGTTAAACATGTAACAAGTAACTCGCTCGCTTTTGTCCGGCGTCCATACATTTTATGACTGAGTAATGGGTTCCAGTAGTGTCCAGTAAGTAGAGATAAGGTTCCACAAGATAATTATATAGGCCTACAGCAAAAGTTTGGAAGTAAAAGAACACAATGACCGCGTGGTGAAAATTCTCTCCCATTTTTTTCATTGACATTTTTCCAGACAGTGTTATTATTAATATTTTGTCGTGATTTCAGAGGAGGACCATGCAACCCCCTGATCTAAGTTTCGGGCGTCCATGATTATCAATAATTGATTATTATAACTCCGCCAGTGGTCGTACTCTGCCAGAGCCAGTCTCAGGCCTGGGTAAAGGAGGAGGGCATCGCCAATGGTCTTTGTTACCCCACAGTGACGTTAAACTGCAACTATACACACAATATCAATTATAATTTTTGCGGTCCTAGATAGAATTTTAAAAAGTCACCTTCACACTTTCAGGGTTGCAGGGTAATTTTTTAATCAAACAACATAATCAGCATGACCTATTAATTATAACAATTTAATCTTATTAAAAACAACTGAAGCCGGTGAAAGCAGAGCGACAGCCGACAGTACACTGCCTCGCCCCAATTTACCTCCGAGAGCTATGCAGCCTTACATTGGGCATCCAAGGACGTCGTCAGCTACGCTCTGCTGATAAGGGCGTCCTCTTGGTTCCTTTTGCTCGTACTGCTGCCATGAAGAATCGAGCCTTTTCTGTGGTTGGTCCGGTGGTCTGGAATGGCCTTCCTTTTGAGCTATGTCGACACTCTGGGACTCTACCAGGATCGTTCCTTACTAAACCTAAAACTGTTCTTTTTGGGCGCGCTGGAGTCGGGAGCGCCTCTGAGTAGTTTTTTTACTTGAAAGAGCGCTATATAAATGTCCGAATGAATGAATGAATGTAAAGAAAAGTAGAAGTAGCTTGCTACTGACGAGGCTATAGAATAGTCGTAATTGCAATTAAAATGTAATAACACTACGTTATTACAAGGCAAGAATCTAACTTTGAGCCACTAATTTGGCTTACATTTGATAGCTGGCCGCATATAACATGTCATTTCCTATACGTTATTAGCACTCAAAATTGCCACGTACAGAATTAATCTGCTCACAGGCTGTTGCTATCCTGCCAATATAACACTCTTGTCATATCTTGAACACAACGTGCAACATAATGAGCTGATATTTTGCATGGTACCTAACAGACAAAGTTTTCACGCAACACCTTCCTATTGAATAAGTTTGCATAGGTGTCCACTGCGCATTTGATTACTAATTCTTCCATGATTCCATGTCCTGTGTGCCCTGTGTGTCAGTTCCTGCGTATTCACCCCGCACCACTCTTCTATGTCCTGCAGCCATTCTCTGCATGGTCTTCCCCATCTTCCAGATCCTTCCATGATTCCCGTCACTATACTCTTTATCTTTCTAGTTTGTTTACCTCTATAAACTGATGATTGAGGCCTACGTACGCACCTGAACAAATTTCGAGATCTCTCGCGCCCGTTATAAATTTCACATAAGCTTTTCGCCTTTGTAAAACTGCACAATTACAACTCGAATAATATTTAATTAAGTAGTCGTATTTGTGTAAATTTAATAAATGAGATCTCTGATCATCTGAGGTGTTGAGTTCTCGCGCTATACCAATGAAACATCCCGTTAAAAAAAATCCGTGACTACTAAATTTAGAATAATAGATTCAGCAATTGTTTCTCATGTGTAAGACAATAATGGTTGATCTGTTATACTTATTAAATACTTAAATTATGCAGAAACCTCATAAATATATAATTTTGTTTGCTTTGGAGCAGTTGCTAAAGCACCATCGCGCTGACCGACTTGGTTCAATACTGCATCTGTAACGACGCCATGCAAATTGTCGTTAATTGCTATTCTTACATGGAAAAATGACACATTTGAAGCGATAGCCTATATTTGCGAAACTTTGTTGTATTGATGGAAAACAACACGAAGAACCAGAGGAGCTTGAGCAAGTTGAGGAATTTGTGAACCTGCATGGGAGGACTAATAACGGAAGGTGCACGATGCACAGAGGACATAAAACGCAGAATTTGTCTGGCGTCAGCGATGTTTGGAAGGCTAAGCAGAACGTGGAACTGTAAAGACATTATTTTAATTGTAATACCAGTATGATGCATGGCTCCGAGTGCTGATCGATGCCTGAGGAGAGAGGACGAAAGGAGAATCCTGGTGGCGGATATGAGTTGGCTGAGAAGAATAGCAGGGAGAACCAGATGGGATAGGCTCCGCAAAGAGGTGACACGGAAGGAGCTGGGACAGGAGGAAACATTGATACAAAAGATCAGAAAAAGAAGACTGACGTGGTTTGGGCATGTGACGAGAATGGATGAAAAGTAGCCTATTGCCATGTGGGGGGGGGGAACGAAGCAGAAGACGCCTATGGATGGACAACGTAGGCCTACATCAAGATCTGGAAGAAATGGACATGGACATGAGAACAGCCGTGGATACCATCAGAGAAAGAAAGATTGTTGGAGTCGAGTACAGGCCTCATCATCGGCATGCGCCTGATAGAGGAGAGAGGTTGTATCAAGGTAAGTGCAAATTATGCCTATAGGGTTTCAGTAGGCCTAATTAACATATCTGCGAAGTAATTTACGTGCACTGGATCTGCAATTAGCCTAAGCATACCCACAAAGGGTCGACAAAGGACCCATATTCCATATGGGACATATATAGAGACCATGCATGGTTATACCTCCAGAAATTTGGTTTCGGATTATATTTGGTTGCCCTTCATTGGAACCCACCGACCATTTTTGATTGGTTGACCTTTCACAGGAAGACATTGTCAGGCTCAGTACCATGCAGTGTTGTTGAAAGTATCGGGGAAAATGTAGGCCTACTTAATTAAAAGTAAAACAGATTTTAATTACCTAAGTAAAAGTAAAAGTACTGATAACGAAATAATTTTACTTAAGTAAAAGTAGAAATTTAAGTATTCTTCCAAATAGGCTAATACTTTTATGTAAAAAGTAAAAGTAGCTATAGGCTACCAATCGAGTCTTTCTATAGGCCTAACTCAAACCATTATTGACCTTCAAAAAATACTAAATTCTCAAAATGGTTACTGGTATAGGCCTATAATTATATCGTTGAGTCTAGTAGGCTACACACGTTTTTCATTCATTGTTGGCACAAAGCACAGCTGAAGAGTTGTTCTGCTGCAGAAATGGCAGTGCATCCAGCATGCACCCACCCATCAAAAATCTATTTTTACTTATGCAAATTTAAATCAGCTGTCTCAGCTTAGCATAACGAAATGTTAATTAGCGCATTGAAGTAACGAACATTGCTATGAGTGTCACATAAATTGTAATGAAGTAAAAGTACTGAAATATGGGTAAATTTTTACTTCATTGAAAGTAGGCCTAAAAGTATTTCGTCTTTTTATAGGCCTGCCGGCCTAGGCCTACTTCGTTACATGCGAAAGTGTTCAAACTTTTACTTAAGTACAGTAACACGTTACTTTCACTTCGTTACTGTACAACACTGCTCAATACATAGATGTAGGCCTATGGTCACTTATACATAATATACAGTGTGCGCCAAAAAAGACCCCTCCCCTAGGTTTCCCCCCCAATATCTTGCCCAAAAGGAAGAATTTTGAAATGAAATTCTACAGTCTTATAGACAGTTCATATTTACACATGATGGCCAAATTTCATCAAAATATTTCAAACAGAACAAAAGTTCTGCCACTTTTATGGAGGTCACCCACCATTTTTTGACGATTCAAAAACGAAACGCAAAAAATTAGGTCTTTTCTCAATATTATGGCCAGAAGTAAGAATTTCGAAATGAAATTTTGCAGGTTAAAGACAACTATACACACGATGGCCAGATTTCATCAAAATATTTGAAATACAACACAGGTTATACCACTTTTAGTGAGGTCACTTTTTTGACGATTTAAAAACGAAACACCACAAAAAAGCAGAAACCCGATTTTATTAAGTCTCATCTCAAATAACTGTTGTCAAATGAACTTGGTAGTGCTTCACAACTTGTGTTCAATGTGCCCACCACCAGTGCTAAAATTTCTTTTGAGTCTCTTTGCAAAGTTCTTGATGGACCTGTTGGTTAATCTGACTGTCAGATTTCTTATTTACCAATTTGATTGTCATTTTGCTAATCAAGTGACTTCTCAGTGACGTGCAGCTACGCTGGTGCCCTGTTTCTTTTTTAAATAGTAATAATAATGATCGTCTGGCAATATCAAGGCTATTTGATAACAATTATTTGAAATGAGAAAAAAATCATGTTTTTGTTACTTTTTTTGTTGCGTTTCGTTTTTAAATCGTCAAAAAACGGTGGGTGGTCTCACTAAAAGTTCTGTTTGAAATATTTTGATGAACTATGGCTATCATGTGCAAATATGAATTGTCTTGAAGCCTGCAAAATTTCATTTCGATATTCTTACTTCTGGCCAAGATATTGACCAGAATATTTAAACTGCTTTTTTGTTACTTTTTGTTGCGTCACGTTTTTGAATCGTCAAAAAAAACGGTGGGTGTCCTTCCTATAAGTGGTATAACGCTTGTTCTGTTTGAAATATTTTGATGAGATCTGGCCATCGTGTGTAAATATGAATTGTCTTTAAGACTGTAAAATTTCATTTCGAAATTCTTACTTCTGGCCAAGATATCGGCAAAAATCCTAGGGGAGTATTTTTTGGCGCACCCTGTATAGGCCTATATGCTGTCTGCAAAATCTCCGTCTTAACTGATGCAAAGGTGAGACACAGCCAGTGAGCCTTGGATTGGTGCTAACATCAATCACAGAAATTTCCAATTAATAAGCTTAGGCCTACTTGTCAAATATAGTAACAAACAACGGTATGCCTACTTTCTATAGTTTCTATAGTTTCCACACGTATGAGGGAAATTCAATACCATTCACTTTAGTACTAATCAGCTGTCATTGTACTTTGTCCTGCAGTGGTAGCTCTGAATAGGGTGTCAACTATAGATGAGAGTCATGAGACTCCACTGTTTGGGGTCTACACGTGTACTATAGGTGTGTGTGTGTGTGTGTATGTGTGTCACAGAATGTGTGTGTGTGTGTGGAAGGTGTATAAACCTTGTTATAAACGCCGCCTAGTGGTGGTTAGTTACTTCTCTAGTTATGCGAACATTATTTGCTCATCACTGAGAATTTGAGCGGTCAATTCAATTAACAAAGGCTAAATTATAAGCATTCAATCTCCAACAAGGACGCAATTTAGGAAAGGGCAAAACTTATAGGCCATAGAATAATTTTTCCAATCATGCATGGTGCAACATTGACATGGGCGGAGTTTATCAGGGCTAGGGGTGGGGTTAAGCCCCCCCCCCAAGAAGACCTATATTCATCTTTTTCACCATGAAAATGATATTTTTCCCGGGGTTAGCCCCCCCCCCCCCCAAAAAGGCCCAGACTCGAAAATATAGGCCTATTTGGGAACGAACGAAACTTATGATACTTCAATCGAATCACTAAAAAGGTCATCAAATTTTTTGGCGAAGAAAATGGTATGGTTTTCATGAGATTTGGACCTGATGACTAAAAAACGGGTCATCAACTTTTTGGCGAAGAAAATGGTATGGTTTTCATGAGATTTGGACCTGATGACTAAAAAACGGGTCATCAACTATTTTAGCGAAGAAAATGGTATTGTTTTCATGAGATTTGGGCCTGATGACAAAAAAGGTCATCAACTTTTTAGGCGGAGAAAATGGCATGGTTTTCATGAGATTTTAACGTGACAACTAAATAAAGGTCATCACCTTTTTTGGGCCGAAAAAAGCTTTCAATTCCGCTCGATGCGGACCGAGTCTCCGCCCCAACCAAAGCCCAAGTTTTCAGCCCCCCCCAAGAATGGAAACCAAATTCCGCCCATGAACATTGACCATTGATATGCGCACGCAGATGATAACCATTCTTTGATCATTGTAAACATTCCAAGCAGATTAGTGCTGCTTTATCTGTTTTCATTCCATTTTTGAGCAGCAGACATCAACTGTGAGATCGTGCAAAATGAAAGCAGTCTTATAATTTGTAGTTAAGAACAAACTAGCAACTAGCAGGGGCGGATCCAGGGGGCTAATGGCCATAGCCCCATGCAGAGATTTTCACAGGACGTGGCCCCATCAGGTTTCAAGCTGTGTATCAAAGAAGTGGGTAAAGGTCAAGAGAGGGAGACAGACAGACAGACAGACAGACAGACAGACAGACAGACAGACAGACAGACAGACAGACAGACAGACAGACAGACAGACAGACAGACAGACAGACAGACAGACAGACAGACAGACAGACAGACAGACAGAGACAGACAGACAGACAGACAGACAGACAGAGAAAGAGAGCCGCATATGACTCAAAGAAAGGTCATAAGATTTTTAAATAGCCGGGAAAGACTAAAAAAGGTCATCAGATTTATCTGCGAAAGACCCAACAATTTTTTTACCCAAGACCAAGAATGTTGGCCCCTTCCAAAATTTCTGTATCCGCCCCTGGCAACTAGCAATATTAGATTACAATTACAAATTGTAGGCCTAATGCAGTTGTGGTGCTATGATTAAGTAGTACGAAAATGGTGATATTTGCATATCTTTTATTTAGAGTTTTGTTTGGGCTTCATCATGCTGCAGCCATAGGTGCAATCACGTCCTAAAAGTTGGGGGGACCATAATGAATCACATCCTAAAAGTTGGGGGGACCATAATGATAAGGTTAGGGGACCACTCAAAAGTTGGAGGGGACGCGTCCCGTGGGTCCCATAGGGTGGTTGCGCCTATGGCTGCAGCATCATAGAATCCTTGTAACAATCATTGGTCTGCCCTTTCTGAAAGATATTCTGTGATAAATTAAAAAAACAATAAAAAGGATATTAATTGCAAGTTTAGTACCACCATGACAATATTCTTTTCCATGAGAACAGAAACCACAGATTTGTATAAAAGACAGTATTTATTTGAAGAACTTGGTAAAAAATCTGGATTTCAATCAAGTTTACCAATGTCATCACCACATATCAACTAGTGGCTGTAACACCAATTTACTAGTGTACAACATACACCAAGTGACCAACATCACAATAGTTTCACACGCATTACGATATGTTTAAACAATGAAGCTTGCTCTTGTTGAAGTCAAGTTATTTTTTAAAAGTTTAAATTAAAATTTGTTTACACAGTATTATATAAAATTATATACAGTTTAAAGTGATTAAGTTCGATCGAGGACCAGAACCTTCTATATTTTAAAACAATACTGAATGGAAGAAGCTATAAAGGAATGAACATTACATATCCTAAAGCAAAAGCACTGCACAGGCATGAATGAATAAATGAATAAATAAATCAATCAATCAATCAATGTTGTTTACAAAATAAGCCACATTTTCATGTTCCATAAACATTCTTCTGCCTTAATTATTAGTAATTAATCATTTAAATTTTACCAAAAATGAAGAGGAAAGTATTATTCGCTAATACAATGCAACTGCATAAATTTCTTGAAAAACTTTTCAAAGGAATCAGAAATATGAAGAGTTTTAAACATATTTTCAGATTCATCAGAATATTGCTCATAAGTTTGACTTAAACTGTTGCAGAAATAGGTGCTATTTCGCAAAACTGTAAATTAAAATTGGAAAAGTTATGATCACAAGCACAGAGGTGTAGCCAGCCTTTAGAAAGTAGGGTGGTTATGAAAGAAAGTTTTATGACTGTTGCTCAACCCCCCCACCATCTATACCCAAACGAAAACTAAAAGATTAAAAAATTTAAGCAAATTGTGTGGGTCATATTTGTCTGAGTAGGGTGGTTTAATGCCCTCCCCTATGGCGTTTCCACAGCACAAGCAGCTGATTAACTGACACCTCAGTGCCTGCATTTTACAAAACCAGTTCTGGAAGCCATATTGCTACTTTGGTTTAGTACAGCAGTTCTGCAGTAGCTGTAAGATAAATACCAATGTATTCAGATAATATGATCATTGATCAACCCTGATATGACACAGCAGATGATTTAAGGCAATTGACACACAACTTAATGGGAACAATTTCAAACATAGGCTACAGTAACAGTGAACGATAAGAAATCATGTGAAAGATAAAATTAGCCACAGGCTAATCATCACATTAAAACCACTAAATCATGTGACAAGTGTGATTAAAAATTCACGTAAAAGCATGCAAGTCATAAAATTGCGTGAAAAAATCACAAGCTCTATTAGGTAAGTCACACTCTCTCGGACCCCATAAAAACAACAAAATCACGTGAAAGATAAACTCACAAAAACACACGGATCAAATACATGGTGTCTTTTAAATGTCTAGCAGAAATCCAAACACAAGTAGTCTTGCTCAGAAGAAAGTCTGTTGAACTACACAGAATAAAACCTCATATTAAGATCACAGTGGTTTAGATAAAAAAAAGTTCATCCTGAAGCATGCCATCAAGTCACAAGAAATCATTCCTATTTTTTATAGTCAATTAAAAATAGTCTACAATGAGAAAGATAAGACTGTCTATCACTCAAGTAAGGTATCAACCACTTTCAAAAATCTTGCAAATCAATATCATGCACATGACTTTGTAGATACCGGTAATAATTTTAACTAATGATGTTAGGTTACTTTTTTAAAAAAATAGTCTGCAATGAGAAAGAAAAGACTGTAGTCATATAACTCAATATCATGCACATGACACTGTAGATACCGGTAATAATTTTAAATAATGAAGGTTATTTTTTCAAAAATAGTCTACATTGAGTAAGATAAGACTGTAGTCATATCACTCAAGTAAGGTATCAACCACTTTCAAAAAGCTCGCAAATCAATATAATGTACATGACTTTGTAGATACTTGTAATAATTTTAAATAATGATGTCAGGTTATTTTTAAAAAATAGTCTGCAAAGAGAAAGATAAGACTGTAGTCATATCACTCAATATCATTCACATGACACTGTAGATACCGGTAATAATTTTAAATAACGATAGGTTATTTTTTCAAAAAATAGTCTACATTGAGTAAGATAAGACTGTAGTCATATCACTCAACAGTAAAATATCAACCGCTCCTAAAAAGCTCATGAATCAATATCATGCACATGACATTGTAGATAATAATAATTTTAAAATAACGATGTTAGGTCAACTTTTCAAAAATAGTCTGCAATGAGTAAGATAAGACTGTAGTCATATCACTCAGTAAAGTATCAACCGCTTCTAAAAAGCTCACAAGTCAATTTCATGCACATGACATTGTAGATAATAATTTTAAATAATGATGTTAGGTCAATTTTTCAAAAATAGTCTGCAATGAGAAAGATAAGACTGTAGTCATAATTATCACTCAATATCATGCACATGACACTGTAGATACTGGTAATAATTTTTAATTTTAAATAATGATGTTAGGTTATTTTTTCAAAAATAGTTTACACTGAGAAAGATAAGACTGTAGTCATATCACTCAAGTAAAGTATCAACCACTTTCAAAAATCTCGCAAATCAATATCATGCACATGACATTGTAGATAATAATTTTAAATAATGATGCCAGATTATTTTTTCAAAATTAGTCTACATTGAGAAAGATAAGACTGTAGTCATATCACTCAGTAAAATATCAACCGCTTCTAAAAGCTCACAAGTCAATTTCATGCACATGACATTGTAGATAATAATTTTAAATAATGATGTTAGGTCAACTTTTCAAAATTAGTCTACATTGAGTAAGATAAGACTGTAGTCATGTCACTCAACAGCATAATATCAACCACTTTCAAAAAAGCTTGTAAGTCAATATCATGCACATGACATTGTAGATAATAATTTTTAAAATAATGATGTTAAGTCAACTTTTCAAAATTAGTCTACATTGAGAAAGATAAGACTGTAGTCATATCACTCATCAGTAAAGTATCAACCACTTTCAAAAAGCTCGTAAATCAATATCATGCACATGACATTTTAGATAATAATTTAAAAATAATGATATTAGGTCAACTTTTCAAAAATAGTCTACATTGAGAAAGATAAGACTGTAGTCATATCACTCAACAGTAAAGTATCAAACGCTCCTAAAAAGCTCGTAATTCAATATCATGCGTGTGACATTTTAGATAATAATTTTAAAATAATGATGTTAGGTCAACTTTTCAAAATTAGTCTACATTGAGTAAGATAAGACTGTAGTCATATCACTCAACAGTAAAGTATCAAACGCTCCTAAAAAGCTCGTAATTCAATATCATGCGTGTGACATTTTAGATAATAATTTTAAAATAATGATGTTAGGTCAACTTTTCAAAATTAGTCTACATTGAGTAAGATAAGACTGCAGTCATATCACTCAACAGCATAGTATCAACCACTTTCAAAAAAGCTCGTAAATCAATATCATGCACATGACACTTTAGATAATAATTTTAAATAATGATATTAGGGCAATTTTCCCCCAATTATTGCCTAACAGTAGTTCTGCTTGATGAGCGGGGCGCCTTTGACGGGCGAAGAAACAGCCGTGGTAAGCAGTTTCATATTGTGTTGCAGGTAGTTGATCTTCTCCCCTCGGATGCGGGCATCTGGATGCGGTGGGGCGATTGGGGGAAACGACTGACCCTTTGGAGGCACGTAGCCTGGCAGAACACCCATAATGGCGTATGTCCAGTTCATGTTCGGACTCTGCAAACACAAGCGGTCAGCATTGAAATGAAGCACCACAACGAACGCTTATGTTAAAGACTAGCGAGAGCGGAATTTCAGTCGGTCAGCCAAAAACTATAAGCAGAGACTTGGAGAGTAAGAAATGCCAGTAAGAAATGTAGGAATATGAATAATAATAATAATAATAATAATAATAATAATAATAATAATAATAATAATAATAATAATAATAATAATAACAATAATGGTCTGGCCACCCTAAGAAAACTAAAAAAAATTTATCTGTAAAAACTAAATCGAAAACTTAACATTACATTCCGGTAATAATAAATAATAATAACAATATGGCAGATTGGCACCCACGCCCGATATGGATGAGGTGTAATCGTTCCAGAATAAAGACATTGCTTTTATAAGTTATAAGTTCCTGAGGGAACAAAGTACCTCAGGGCATAAAAAATAACAATAAAAATAATAATAATAATAGAGACACCACTGTAAGGTACATGCTTTTTGGAGCAACGAAATTTATACTCCTCCTGAGTAATTAATTCCCTCACCTGAATAAGGAGCTTTGCATTGTAGTTCTTTCCATACATTGTGGGTTTAAACGTGATTGTGATGAGGGTGCCAGGACTGGACTCGGCTGCTGGTAGCTCTCCCGTCTGTGGACAAACTGTGAACTCGAGGTCACTTCCACCAACGAACGATGCGGTGAACGGCACAGGAACTCTAAAATAACATCAATAGATTCCTCTCGTTTATTACTCATTTCTTATTTATATTCCTTATGAGAATTCATATAGCACATCTTCAAGAATCTGCTCAGAGGTGCTCCCTGCGCTGACCTATATAACATAATATGATGCTAAGCTTTAAGCAGAAACTCTGAATTACTAACTAAACAAATAAATTCAACTATTTCATTATCATCGTCGTCGTCATCATCATCGTAAAAATAGGTAAAAAAGGTCTGATTTTGGAATTTTTTGGCTAATAACAAAAATTTAGTCAGATACCAAAAATAGGTGAAAATGGTCTGATTTTGAAACATTTTGGGAAAATGACTCAAAAAATCTACAAAAAATGTTTTGGCTGAAACACGTCGGCTTGTCCACCAAAGTCAGACCCGCCAACTGTGAAATGGACGAACACAATTTTTTTATTAGTAGTCCTGAAATGGAGAGTCCTTGAATTGTATACAGCTGTTTTTGTAAGGCGCCCTTGTAACGTCATGGCTGTGTTACTGCGCCATATAAATCGTCGTAATTATTATTAATATTATTATTATTATTATTATTATTATTATTATTATTATTATTATTATTATTATTATTATTATTATTATTGATAAGAATGGAGGAAGAATCTCTTACTCGTCCTGGCTGCTGAGACGGAACGAAACCTTTGACTCTTTGTTCAGACCGGCTGCTTCGATGTGGATGATATCATCTGGTTCCGGTTCGGTGGAGATGAAACGAAGCGGAAACTTCCACTTGCCACCGTGAACTCCTTCGACTATCAGCTCAACAGTATGCCTGGAAATAAAAATAAAATAGATTAATAAAATCTATATATATAAAAATGAAACTTTCCAATAGTTTGTGTAAAGTGTTCTCGAAACGTACCGCACAGATTGTTTTGAAAATTTCACAAAACCTTCCATTCCTATCAGAGAGTTTCCAACTTTTTTTTCTCCGAATAAACGCAATATTTTCCACAAAAAGTGAACTTTGCATTCCGCTCCACCGCCATTTGCAAATTTAAAACCGCACATTGCCAGATTCACAAACGCCTTGACAGTGACTGCGACCATGCAGACGAAACATGAATGAGGTTAAGTCCCATGACGTCATAAGCGATTCGCATAATTATTTTGCGGCCTTCTTGGTTGAGGGAGGAAAGGAGCAGAGGAGGCGGGACGGAGGGGAGGGGGAGGGGAGGGGGAGGAGGAGGAGAAGAAGGAAGGGGAAGGGAAGGGGAGGGGGAGAGGGAGGGGGAGGGGAGGGGGAGGGGAGGGGGAGGGGGAGGGGGAGGGGGAGAGTCTTTTCTGCCACAGCAACGCGTGGCCGGGTACAGCTAGTATATAAATAAAATTATAAAATACCAATCGCTTTATTGTAAAAATCTATAATTAATAATGAAGATTATAATTATGCAGACAGCTTATAACTGAAACACTTTTTCAGCTGAAACACTTCAGCTTAACACTTTTTCAGCTGAAACACTTCTCAGCTGAAATATTCTTTGTCAGACGTGTCACCAGCCCTGTGTTTGCAGCCTCGGATTTTTCTTACACATTTTATTGTAAGCTCAATACCTTCATTTTATCGGGAGCTAAGTTGGGACCATTTCTGAGTAGTTACCTTGAAAGAGGTCCATATAGAGGCATATAAACTCTGCAACAGGGCTGTGTTTAAGGCATTTTTAGAACTGCACAATCCCTTCTCTTCTTTCCCATTCTTCATGATAAATTACTCTCAATCGGAAGAAAATGGCCTTTTTCAACTACCTACTTTTCACTGCACAGAAGTGCTTCTACAACTGCACAAATCAATTTAGAACTGCACATTTTGTGTACAACTGCACGTTAAAAAAAGCCCTGCTCTGCAACAAATGAATAAATATGACTGGCAGCCAAAGAGTAATATGTTGCACTCACTTCATGATCTTGTAGGGAGCATAGATGACACTGAAAACGAGTTGAACCAATCCAGTGTGTGGATCTCTCAGCTTCCGTACCAACTGCACTGCTATGGCCGTTTCCACATCCCGACGCGTCTCCTCACTTCCGTACGAGATGTCATAGCCAAACTCTTCTGTCACAGCTATGGCTGTCAAAGCAAGAGAACATTCAAAAGAACTTAGAATAGCCTACGTTGGGAAAATTAAAAATGTACATGTTTGGCCTATGTTAACGGTCATTTTGCAACTCACAATATTAAATAACATCAAAAATTCTATTTTGATTCAATTATAACAATTTTATATACTTTTAGTTTAAAATAAATTTTAGCCTTGTAGCCCTCAAATGTCCTTCAACTAAGAAAAAGTAGCCATTGTGTCCTCCAACTTGGAAAAAGTGGCCCTAAAGTTAAAAAAGGTTGGGAACCGCTGCCTTACATCAATGAGAACATAATCAATCATAGGATATATTTTGCATACCTATGTGGGGCGCGGTGGTGTAGTGGTGGCGTCGTTGCCTTGGAGCCGGAAGGTTCAATGTTCGAATCCACCTCGCCGCGTAAGGACCTTGGGCAAGTCCTTCACTCACAATTGTTCAGCGCTTCGGCGTGAAACTCCGATGCAGTGTCCGCTGTGCATTCGGGAGCGCCTCTGAGTAGAGAGAGCTTGAAGGGGGCGCTATGGTATGAATTATCTTGTAACAAGTGCACATACATAAAAACGGTTTCTCAACATGGCAATCTAAAAATATGATCACTTACTTTCACCAACTACCACTCCATCTGGATGTTCCGGATCAGTTTCCGGTGGGACATCCGGAGTGACGGCGCGACACCAGAGGACTCTCTTCGGTCCAGCAGAACTGGACGCCGATCCAGTGAGAAGGACCTCCAGCCGCTCCTCTATCCTCTGCCTCGCCTTGCACTCGAACAGAGCCGGGGGACACTTCGGTGGTGGAGCAATCTCGGCGTATCCACGAAGCGGAAAGATCCAACGGATGTCTGGAAGTCTTGGAATGTGGCGATCGGTTATGCTGTGAATGGAAAAATTTCCAAAATTATATGCAATTATGCATCATATAAAAAATACAGGGCTGTTTTTCATGAATTTTTAGAACTTACACAACTCCTTCTTTCCTTTCCCATCATCCATGGTAAATTACTGAAAATCAGAGGATAATGACCTTTTTTGCTAGCTTTAACTGTACAGAAGTGCTTCTACAACTGCACATTTT
The DNA here is from genome assembly GCA_945859605.1 of Lumbricus rubellus. Classification (NCBI taxonomy): domain Eukaryota; kingdom Metazoa; phylum Annelida; class Clitellata; order Crassiclitellata; family Lumbricidae; genus Lumbricus; species Lumbricus rubellus. The sequence goes on along the minus strand of OX243822.1, from coordinate 11,951,992 downwards.
GTGTACAACTGCACGTTAAAAAAGGCCCTGGAAAAATGGAGGGTAAGTTTAGAACTATTTTGGTATTTAATAGTTTTAAAAGGTGTCAACACTGGCTTGGATCTTAGAAAAATTGATTTCAAATAATTGTTGAAAATATCACAGCTAAGTATAAAGCCATTTAAATAATGATGTTTACCAAAAATAAATAGTAGCCTATGATAAAACAAACGTTATATATATTATATATAAATTATATATATATATTTGACAAATTGTATTGTATCTGACCATTCATAAAGCGCTTTTCGCAGCAAGAGCCTCTCAGACTCAGTGCGTTCAACCCTGAGAGAAAAAGCAGGTTTTTAGACGAGAGAAAGGCGAGGAAAGACTACCAGAGAGGATGGGGAAGACTAACGGCTTTAGCTAATTAACTTTTGTAAGGGAGGATAGAGAAGCTCATTTGTATGTATGCATAGGGGAAGGTTACACAAAATGTCCGCGTTTAACAGAGAGGAAGGGGTAGAAAATATGATTTTTTGCATACACAACATGTGTCCCCTTATGTTGTCCGCAGATAATCATGGAGTTATGACCAAAGTGGGGCACGGTGGTGTAGTGGGTATGTTCGATGTCTTGCAGCCGGAGGGTTGCAGGTTCGAATCCACCTCAAGCCACCTCGTAGGGACCTTGGGCAAGTCCTTCAATCGCAATTGCTCAGCGTTTCGGCGTGAAACTCCGATTCAGTGTCCGCGCTGTAGTCGGGAGCGCTTCTGAGGAGAAATCTTGAAGGGGCGTTATAAAAAAGTGCACATAAAAACAAATAAACAAAAAACCTGTACAAGGGTGCACACGAAAGTTTGAGCCATGCATGGGCGGAAACCTGGGCAGAGACTTTGAGTGGGGGGGAGGGACGAACAAGTGGCCGAAGGAAAGATGCGAGATTTTTGGACGGACGAATGGCTGAGTGTCCCAAAAAGTTTCCATCTTTTCCGGACAAAATTTCTGACCTTTTTTTAGTCCTGACGCTCAACGATTGGGGGGGGGGGAACAAATGCATGGGCTGTCCCCCCAGCACCTCCATTGGGGGGGACCGTCCCCCTCTGTACCCTCTAGGTCTCCGCCCATGGAGCCATGTCTGCACCAACCTGTAGCTACAGACGGACGACTGGCACAATCCCTGATCCCAGTCGGCACCATCCTCTCGTCGTGCCACGATCTCACAGTCCGTCTCTGTCCTGCACATTGCGAATGGCGCATAGGAGATCGGAATCTGGACGGTGCACTTTGGACCGAGAGGAATTGCAGACGTCTTCTTGAGAAGGAGGCAGAATGGTGCCTCCTCCTCACACACTTCTTCGTCTGGTTTGCACCAGCGCTTGTTTCGATCTGCAAGACAATGGCGGCACTTCTATATCCATCCTGTGGCATTGCACCGTACAGTAGATCAATCATTCTACCAGTAAAAGTATGTTTATATGACATTACTGTAATGCTAAATGCCAATCACGTCCTGAGGAACCTTTTCCCACCTCTAACAAAGATCACCTATAACTTACGCCCTAGACCCCATCTTTTTGTTCTACCAATTAAGGATGATAGAAACTTTATTCCGAGGGTTCTCTTTGCCTTCAATTAATGACAGACATTGCTCTGTTCACAATATTTTTGCCATTGGCGATTTTTAATGTGCTTTGACGTGTAACTGGGTGCGGTGTGTCACCTGGATTTGTCTCTTTTATAATTAAACGAAGATCATCACTGTAATGTTCACATTAATTTTTTGGCTTCTATTCAATGTGCATCGACATGTAACTGGTCTTATTAACTAGACGTGTCTATAGACATTAGAGAGGCGTTCTGCAAAGACAGCAAAGGCAGCAAAGGGCATGATTGTAAAAGGTTACCAACATCTATTTAAGGAATCCTTTCAGCTGTGCTCTTATGATGTGATATACTGTACATGATATCTCAACTGGTCTTGACTACTGAATTATGAGAGAGAAAGACTACAAATACAGAAGAAAGAGTAAATCAAAAGTTTGATGCAACTCTACTATACTTCAGAATGAGTTTTACAACAGATAAATTCCATAAACAGTTAAACACCTATTTATTCAATAGTAAGGAAATGATCAATTTTACCACCAGATAAAGACTTAAACACAAGAATGAGCATTCAGATAGTGGAAAGATTCGGGCATACATGTTGAGAAACAAGAAAGAGCATTCAGCTTATGGGCAGATTCTGGCTTGAGCCTTATGTTGTCTTTCCCAATGTCAAGCAATCAAAGGAGATGTCATCAGTTGTCATCCTGCGACTCACCTGCGAGACGGACATCAATCCTGATGTGGACGTCAGTTGGGTTGCGGAAGGGGATGATGACCGTGGCGTTGGAACCGGTCGCAGCACTGATGCTGACCGTGTCCTGCAGCTGAGGCTGGTGACCGCATCCGGTCACACAGAACACCCATTCACCCAGCTGTCAATCATCAAAACAATGGAATAATGTAGATAAAATTCAAGCTAGGACATCAGAAATATTCACCATCATCACCACCTTGGTATGACAATTGTAGAAAAATAACTGGGGGTCAGCAGTTGATTCATGTGGAGTTGGGGTGTGCAATGAAGACTCTACTATGGGGTCCTAAGAACCCCTCAACGTCCCTTGCCAATTTCATCCTGATGACCACCATCACCAACCCATAAGACATCTCAAGACACACCCTTTTAAGCGGTTAGAAAGCTGTGAAACAGCACCTAAAGTTGTGAGGTTATGAAAACTTGCCATATTTAGTGTTCTGATATAAATATAGGCCTACATACCACCCCATGCCATACCACCACCACCACCCCAACACATACAATAACAAGAACAACGACAACTCACAGAATACAACAACAACAACAACAACAACAACAACAACAACAATACAGAAATAACAATAACACTTTAATGACAGCAGTGTACATACTAAAATAACTGGAAAACCAAAACAGTGACAGAATTTCGTGACAATGATGCAGCAGCTAACAAACAACAACACACCTGTGAGCAGTGGAACGAGATGAGCGAGCTCTGATCGGCCGATCCAAGTCTCGACGGCATAAACACAACCGGGATCTCGAGACTCGACTGCGCCTTGATCACGATTGGTCGTTCATCGGACCACTCGATCATGAAGTTGTTTGGGTTGGAGATGGTCGGGTAGAGCAGAAGGTGTTCCTCCGTGGGGTTGCCGAGGGTGAGGACCTGGCGCGACCACCGACCCAACTCACAGTCCATCGGGGTTAGGGTGACGAGCGAAGGGCGCTCGGCCACGAGGTTCAGCTGGTACCAGAACTCGCCCACGGCTTCGTGGTACATGACGAGACTGTAAAACATAAATTAAACGTAAGACTTTATTATGCTCCTGTATAATCATCATTTGCAATAACACACTTGCAAGCAACGTAATGGTCATTTTTGGCAATGTGTGCACTTCCAAAACAGTTGAAGGAATGCCTTAATAAGTTAATACATGATTTTGGCTCCCATCTGGCAAATATGGTCATTTAAGTCAATCCCATCATCATCCTTGTTTTCATCAATGATGTTATCATCATAGTTGTCATCATCATCATAGTCGTCATCGTCGTCGTCGTCGTCGTCATCGTCGTCGTTATCATCTCATCATCATCGTCATAATCATCACCACCCCTACAACCACCACAACCAGAACCATTATCACTGCCTTCATTTCAATCACCACCATTCTTATGCTCCTTTTCCTTGCCATCCACTTTATACTCATCATAGTAACTGTAATCAGATTCAAACGACCATCATCACCTTCCACAGTAGATGCCAACAACAGCAGGGGCAAAGGTCAGTTCGTAGAGCGCCCTCTCGTGACACGGAACATGGAAACAGTTCGGACCACTGAGACCATGACCGATCAGCTGGACCTCAAAGACAATGTCAGATCCAGTTGGATTGTGAACACCAATCTCCAGCGCAAGTCGCTCCTGTAACAACCAACAGGATATATATCACATATCCAGATAACAAATCTATTATAATCATGCAGTGAGTAATAAATACCCAGAATGAAGAACTAACAAGTGCGTGAGCGAGTAAAGGTGAGTTTGAACAGATAGAAAAGGTGAGTTCGAAAACAGAGGCAGTGCATAAAAGTAGGTGAGTGAGTAAAGAAGAGTCAGTGAGTGAGTAAATGCAGGTGAGCTAAGGTAAGTGAGCAAGTAAAGGTAAGTGAGCCAAAGTAAATGAGTGAGTAAAGACAAAGTGAGTAAAGGTAAGTGAGCTAAGATAAGTAAGGGGAACTGAGCTAAGGTAAGTGAGTGAGTAAATGAGGGCATTTTACAGGTCTGTGTTACTGGATATGGAAATGTATGAGCACTTGCTATCGCCCCTTCAAGATTTCTACTCAGAGACGCTTCCGACTACAGCATGGACACTTCATCAAAGTTTGACACCGAAGCGATGTGAGTGATGGACTTGCTCAGGGTTCGTACGCGGTGGCTTGAGGTGGATTCGAACCTGCAACCCTCCAGCTCCAAGGCGCCAAACTCACCACTACACCACCGCACCCCAAAATTACCTTATAAAGGGGCAGTGATGGTGAAGGATCTCACCCGATCAATTCATTGAAAATTGAGTAGGGTTGAGGTCAGGTACGGTTGCCATAGGAACACATTAACACGGTTGCCATAGAAACACATTAACACGGTTGCCATAGAAACACATCAACATGGTCGCCATAGAAACGCATTAACACGATTGCCATAGAAACACGTTAACACGGTTACCATAGAAACACATTAACATGGTTGCCATAGAAACACACTAACATGATTGCCATAGAAACGCATCAACACGGTTGCCATAGAAACACATAGCAACGTACAAGGCATGGGCAGCTGATGTCAAGCGTCTTTTCTGGCGGCGCAGGATCAACGAGAACGTCGACCGCGTACCACAGACGATATCCTTTGAGCGTAGCATCCTCCGAATCCGCAAGCTCCTCCATCTCATCTCCATCACTGTCGAGCTCTCTACAGTCACAGACAGAATGCAACACAGAAATACATACCAACCACACATCGATGATCTAAATAATAATGTATGACACAATGACTATCTGATAACAATAATTATATTAGTACTTATATTCATAATATCAATAATAAAAATTAAAATAATAATAATAATAATAAAATAAAATAAATAAAAAATAAAATAATAATAATAATAACGAATACCTTGGGCCATTTAAAAAATAAAATAAAATAAAATAATAATGACAATTTATATGGCGCTGTAAGATGGCCATACCGCTACGAGAACGCCTTATAAAGCAGCTAAAGATAACACCAATAAAAATAGCGGTACTATTTGGATTGTGAACCAAAATGCGGAAGGCAGTTGCCTTTTTAAAGGACATTCTTACTTACTTATTTACTTAGAATCAGTAGTGAACAATAACGGTCAGATCAGTATGCAATAATTGAACATCACCATTGTCAGCTATACAGCGACAAGCTATTTCATGCTTCAACGTGATAGCTATTCACAGCATTTTTGCAACCAAACAAAACCAACATCAACATTCAGCCATTTCAGAAAATGTTGTCCCAATTTCTTTCATATAACTTCTTCCTGTTTCACTTTTCCTTTTCAAAAGACACATCTTCACCAGCTACACAAACTCCGAGGCAATTTCTTCAGCCAAATTTCTAATTTAATACTAAGAATCTTTCTTTTATTATTAAATTTATTATTAAAAAGCTGATAGAAAACCTGTCTGGGTTGGGTGCGGCGACAAATGAGAGCACGCCCTTGTAGTGACCCCTTCGGAAAGGTCGTACTCTGAGTTCGTAGTGCCCCAGTTGACCTGGAAGTATTGTTATCGTGTCAGGTCCAGTAATGAAACTCAAGTCTGACTCAACCTGTCATGAAGAAACAAAACATATATAGCACAATATCCAGGTTTTTTAACGTGCAGTTGTACACAGAATGTGCAGTTCTAAATGGATTTGTGCAGTTGTAGAAGCACTTCTGTACAGTTAAAACTAGCAAAAAAGGTCATTGTCCTCCGATTGGAAGTAATTTACCGTGGAGTTGTGCAGAACTTTCTAGAAATTCCTTAAAAAAGCCCTGACAACATCAGTTTCAAATGGTTGCAAAGACTTTTACAACATTACTAAATAGAACAAAACAAAGACGATTCCTAACATATAAGCTGACTAACGACATCTAATGGCCGCCATGACATGTCCCTCCTCGTTTGAGTACAGGTGGGGACTGGCACCACCAGCAATGTTGGTAACAATTCATGAAACTGCACTGCACAATTGTATCTCATGAAACAATCTCAAAGTCACTCAAGTGGCACTTGTTTAGAACTGTCGGGTAGCTACGTTAAGCGCCTTCGTGAGGTTATTGTAACGCGCTATATAAATGTTCATATACATAAATACATACATATATTACTCACAGGAACAGACTGATCAGCTGAAGCAAATCATTGGCCAAAAAAAGGTTGCACTTACCAGGAAACAAAGTTTACGTCTGGTGACGTTAGGTATCGTAAGAACTTGCTCCACGCTGTAAAACAGAAAACGGGAGACTATAGCACACAAACATCAAGCATATTTGACTTTATAGAATATAGATGGATTAATGTAATTATATTATTGAAATCAGTTACTTGCAACCACAAAGCAACTGCTACTGATATAGCATATAGGCTTCTTAGCTAAAATAGTTTGGCTGCTCCACATGAGGGAACTTCTCAGAGGCCATCAACATAAGAATGAATCAATTGATCAATCAATCCATCGATTGATTGATTGATCGAGTGATTGATCTCTTACGTCGGCAACTGATGGCCGAATATCAATCAATCAATCTATCAATCAACATACCAGATGATAAATACCAATATATATATATATGAAAAGATTTCTCAGTTTAAGAGATTTTTATCAATGGAATAGTTTGAATGTGTAAAAGTATGTATTATTTGACAACGGCAATTACAACTAATTACTACCCTTAGTGGCTTATGCCAAGACTTAGCAAATGCATGAATAATGCTCAGCCTGAAATGATATTAAACCATGATATTAATACAATAATATTAATAACAAATGAACTGACCACTGCTTGACCTTCATTCTCAGGGTCAACGTATCAAGGGCACGTGGTTTCTCTCCCCTACCCTGCAGGCAAAAGGCACTCTCCACCTGGTCCAGAGTATTCTTCAGCACCAGTTTACCCTAAAGGGGTAAAACATATTCATCAAATTTTTTTATAAACAACTGTTATTATTGACAATTATTAATTAGCATATTGACTAGTAAACTCATTCATTTGAAAACTTTTAAAGTTCCACTTCAAGGAAGCTACTCAGAGGCGCTCCATACTTCAGTGCACCCAAAAAATAACAGTTTTAGGTTCAGAGGTAATATGAATATTTATAAAGATTAAAATCTGAAGACTAATGATAATGGTCACACAGTTGAATTTAAATATAAATTTAATAAACACAAACAGCTTATTCATGAGTGCTGTGTCAAAAGTCACATCCATTGACACAAACCTGCACAATGCCCTCAAACTTGGGAACGAACTGGAGCGGGTATTGAGTGACGCAGTCTGCAAGGGCAAGGATGGTAGGCGGTCCGTTGAAACCAACTCCCTCAATTGATGCCACCATTGGCCAATCGAGTCCAGACTGGTTGACCTACAACAAACAAACACAATGCCACCGAAGTTGGTTAGTAAGCAGAGAAATGAGCACAGCAGCATATCACACGGTTTTCCCCAGAAAAAGTTCATGACCGTTTTTCTTTAGTCATTCGATTGAAGTTTCGTTCATGAATGAAAAGAGCCATTTCCCCAGAAATTTTTTTCAAGTCTGAGCCTTCTTCGGGATACCATTTTCATGGTTACAAAACCTGAATCTGGGCCTTCTGCAGGGGGGGGGGGGGCTGAGGAGCCCCTGATGAACTCCGCCCATGAAGGGGCGCTATATAAATTTTCTAAATGCACCTTCCTATCTTTGTGAGTTCTTTATCTTGACTTCGACTACTGTGGGTCGCCGATCTTTGCGCTCAGCCTCTAGAGGTGACTTCATGGTTCCTTATGCCCGCACAGCCACAAGGCAGCATAGGGCATTTTCGGTCAATGGACCATTCGTCTGGAACGACCTTCCCTCTAACCTGCGTTCCCAACCTCGGAACATGTCTGGCACTTTCTATAGTTCGCTCAAGACCTTTCTTTTCGACTGGGCCTGGGTCGGGAGCGCCTCTGAGTAGAGTCCTTGAAGAGGCGCTATATAAATCACATAGATAGATAGATAGATAGATAGATAGATAGATAGATAGATAGATAGATAGATAGATAGATAGATAGATAGATAGATAGATAGATAGATAGATAGATAGATAGATAGATAGATAGATAGATAGATAGATAGATAGATAGATAGATAGATAGATAGATAGATAGATAGATAGATAGATAGATAGATAGATAGATAGATAGATAGATAGATAGATAGATAGATAGATAGATAGATAGATAGATAGATAGATAGATAGATAGATAGATAGATAGATAGATAGATAGATAGATAGATAGATAGATAGATAGATAGATAGATAGATAGATAGATAGATAGATAGATAGATAGATAGATAGATAGATAGATAGATAGATAGATAGATAGAATGAAATGAAATGAAATGAAATGAATGCATCACAATCAATAAACCATCGACGTACGATAGGAATGTCTTGCACGATGCATTCGTTGACTGGACTTTTGAATTCGATCTGCGTGACACTTCCTTGAGGAACGACAACGCACGACAAGTGGATGATACGAAGGTCGTTGCCATAGCGAAGGGTGACCTGACACGGATAATGACCCGGTTCTGAAGCTATGAAGGTTATCGGGAGACTGACAACCCCATCACCTGAAATTGTAAGTGTTTTTTTGTAAGCTTCAGCGCAAAATATGTGCAGTTAATACAATTTAGTAATACTTTTTTTCTATCAATTCAAACTGACAAAGCAGACAAGCAGAGTATGTATGGTTGTGTGAGTGTATGTGTAATTGTGTATGTGTGTATGTATAAGCACTTGTAGCGCTTCTTCAGGCTCACTACTCAGAGGCGCTCCCGACTACAGCGGTAACAGCGCGTAGTCGCGTACACTGCATCGGAGTTTCACGCCGAAGCACATGAGCAATTGCAAGTGAAAGACTTGTGCAGGGTTCCTATGTGATGGATAGAGGTGGATCTAAACCCGCAACCTTCCTGATTCAAGACAGCAAACATACCCCTACACAACCACACGTCCACACCCCCTAATAACACTAAAATTCTGTTAAATGATGCGCAGTAGATTAGAGCAATCAAATCATCAAAAGTAATTGATGAACATCAATGTATTATAAATTCATATGTATTTTTTGAGATAACGTACAGCCGATAAACTTTTCTTGACAGTTCTTTGACCTTTCGTCAATTGGAAAGGTCAGAGTTTGTGGTGCAGTGAAGTTCATGGAATCCAACTCCACAGTGTACACTCCTTCATCAGCTCTGCAGGTCGACTACAAGAACATTGCAACCATCAATCATAGGTCAATTGGTCAGAGAGTGAGTGTCAGTGATTGAGTAACTACCATTCAGTCAGTTATTGTCAGTGAGTCAGTGTCAGTTAGTCAATGTCAGGAATTCAGTCAGTCAGTGTCAGTGAGTGAGTGAGAGGGTGACTAAGAAAGTTGGTGTGAGTGAGTGTCAGTCAATAAATGTCACCCAGTGAGTGAGCGAGCGAGTGTGTGTGATTGAGATGGTGAGAGTCACTCAGTCAGTGGCACATCTTTCAGAACTGTCTGTCAGACAGGAATAAATAGTCAGCAAGTCAGGAAGCCTACACATCAACTAATCATTTGGTCAGTCAACAAGTTACGCAGTTAATAAAACTGACCACATCAACACAAAACCATTAAAAAACACAAAATGGATAATTATAATTAACAGGCTCTGGAATCTGTATTGTAGTGTAGCCTTGAGATGAAGTATACATGTATTGTGCTGCATGATATTAATTGCTTAATTTATAAGGTTTAACTGTTGGATAACTGACCTCAGCATATCCCATGTCATGACGACCAGATGCTAGTATGCGTAACGTATCCAAAGTAGCAGCACTGTTTGTCAACAAACCAGTTATCGTCCGTCGACGTAACTCCAACTCAGACATCGTCTGCAATTACCAAACATCAGATATTAACATAAGTTGTTCACATAAGCCGTTCACATAAGATGTTCACATAAGTTGTTCGTAAAAGATGTTAAGCTGTTCACAAAAGCTGTTCACATAAAATGTCCATTGCAGTTACATAATTTGTTCACATAAGATGTTAACATAAGATGTTCACATAAGTTGTTCACATAAGATGTTCACATAAGTTGTTTACATAAGATGTTCACATAAGTTGTTTACATAAGATGTTCATTACCCTGACGATAGAAAAGAAATAAGTAACCTTTCAATAATACGAGTCAAATAATCAAATTTTACAAAGTACGGTAGGCAATTGATGTTAAAATGATACTGCCGTTCAATCAGGAAATGCCCGACGCTATAGTTCAATTACAATTGTGGGGCGCGGTGGAGTAGTGGCGTGTTCGGTACCTTGGAGCAAGTCCTTCACTCGCAATTGCTTGGGTGCTTCGGCGTGAAACTCCGATGCAGTGTCCGCGCTGCAGTCGGGAGCACCTCTTAGTAGAGAGCTTGAAGGGGTGGTATATAGCAAATGTGAGAAGAAAACAACTAAAATTTTAAAAATATTATTTAAAAATATATATATATAAAAAAAAAATTTAAAAAAAATGGAGAAATAAAAAAATAATAAAAAATAAAATACAAAAATGAATTAAAATAAGAAAGTAGTTTAAAGCAAGTGAAGTAAAGAAGACGAGTTGAACTTGAGCACCGACCAGCTGAGCGAGTGTCAGCAGAGCCTGTTCTTTTGCCTTGTTCTTGATAGGAATGGCGAGCGTCTGCTCGAGCGTCTGTCCCGCCTCACATTTCCAGTAGACGACCGCATCACCATCGCCACTTGCAGTCACTGTCGCACGAGAATGGCCAGATGCTAGTAATTAAGACAAGAAAACAAACACTTTGTCATTTTCTTTTGAGTTTATTCCCCACATCTCAGCATGTAATACGGTCATCGTAATGTTCTCTACATTATAAAGTCATAACAGTAAAGCTAATCTGGTAACTTTGACTGATAATTATCAGTCAAAGTTAACAGACTGGCTTCATTATTATAATAATTATTTTTATTGAGGGTATTTTTAACGTGCAGTTGTACACAAAATGTGCAGTTCTAAATGGATATGTGCAGTTGTAGAAGCACTTCTGTACAATTAAAACTTGCAAAAAGGTCATTGTCCTCCGCTTGTGAGAAATGTACCATGGAGGTAAGGAAAGAAGGGGTTGTGCAGTTCTAAAAATGCCTTTAAAATAGCCCTGTTTTTATTCATATTCATGTCTTGTTTAGTACATTGGTGCAACAACTATGCTTAATGACAAATGACATTTCTATCAGACAGCGCCCAGCCTTTTCGATTGTGGGTTCCACCATCTTGAATGGCCTCCCATTAGCCCTGCGACTGATGCCCAGGCTAAACTCGCCTGCTTTTTTGTCAGTCACTCAAAAAATCTTACGTTTTCAGCTGTGGCTGGGCTGGGAGCGCCGAGCCTTTTCCATTGTGGGTTCCACCATTTGGAAAGGCCTAAAATTAGCCTTGCAATGAATGTAGCCTACAGGTTAAACTCGCCTGCTTTTTTGTCAGTCACTCAAATCTTACGTTTTCAGCTGTGGCTGGATTGGGAATGCCTCTCAGTAGGTCTCTTGAAGATGCATCATATCAATTCTCTGAATGAATCCATCAATAACTACAAGGCATTCCAAAGAAATGTTCATCTAACAATCCATCACAAGAGAACCATGTTCTAGTACGCCCCACCTGCAGCCGAAGCCCGGGTCACTCGAGCGGAACCACCAGAACAGTGCAGGCGTGGCACCTCCTCGTGGAGTGGAGCCGTAGCGCTGCCAGCGATGAGGTACAGAAACTCTCCAAGCGTGTCGTCTGTTAGGATGACGGTACACTGGCGCCGCCCGACGATCAGCGGCAGAAACAAGACTTCGAGAGACGCTGTTCCACAGGAGGTCAGCTCGATTGTCTTTGCATTGCAGAAGAATGAACGCAGCTGGCCAGCACCACCTGAAGGCACGCAGCAGCAGAATTGCAATCGTAAATTGTATCGTCGCATGTATGTGTGTGTGCACTTTCTAAATGTATGCGCACTTGTTATAGCGCCTCTTCAAGACATTTCTACTCAGAAGCGCTCCCGACTGCAGAGCGGACACTGAGTCGGAGTTTCACACCGAAGCGCTGAGCAATTACGAGTGAAGGACTTGCCCAAGGTCCCTACGCGAAGGCTTGACGTGGATTTTAACCTGCAACCCTCCGGCTGTGAGGCAACGAACATACCCACTGCACCACCGCACCCCACATTGTATTGAATTAAAACATTTATAAAACGCCTATAATATAGTGAACCGCTCAGAGGCGCTCCCAGTGTGCGAGGCCACAAGAAAAGATGTAGGCTTTGAGAAAAGCAAACGAGGAAGAGCAGCAAGAGCTCTTAGCGGTCGAAAACACGAGTTACCAGCTCAAATTTGAGATCGAGTAGATGGGCACAGCGTATTCTAAGACAGGGACCAATTGAGGTAAAGGACTGTGCCATAAAACACAATTGAAGGAATTATTGGATTAACGGACAAACAAATGACTGAATGAATGGAAAAACAAATGACTGAATGAATGAATGAACGAACAATGAATAATAAAAATGAATGGACAAACAAACAAATGACAGGAATGAATGGACAAACAATGAATGAATGAATGAATGGAAAAACAAATGAATGAATGAATGATGCATCTGTAATTGAAACACCGCATACCCTGTTTAGTACCAAGTCGTTCAACCAGATGGTATGGCTGTGCTGCCTCAGCCTCTCTTTTCGCCAGCGTTCTCCTGAAGCACGTATCAGACAGACTGTTGCTGTTGTTGCTGTTGTTGTTGCTGTTTGCATTCTTCTTCTTCTTCGTCTTCTTCGGCTCGCCACACTTTGGTGCCGGGAATTCCCCATCCATCTCAACGAGAATGACGCGGAAAGTGCCAGCTTCGGAGAATGGATTTGCAACGGTGATGGAGATGCGAAACAGTTGGTAGCACGGCGTCTCACATTCAAACGTCTCCTGTCAATCAAATTCCATTAACCCTTTACCGACTGATGATATAGGATTTGGTCGGTGAAGGGTTAGTCAACTGCAGTACAGGACAGGACAATATCCAAATCTGCAAGACTGGAAACTTACAAAGCTTGCACCGAAAATACAGAATGAAAGAATGATCTGAAAGAGCAGTTGGAGAACAAGTCAGTTCGGACCAGAGCCATTCTCAGCTCTACCCACCCCATCCTAACCAACAGTGAAAAACTTCTAGCCAGCGATATTACCCCACTTTCACTAACAGCACCGTAATCATAATCGTAATCTCTACATAACACGCCACTCGAAAGCCAAGCATAGGACTAAAAACTTATTCACGAGTTGTCCAAAAGAGCAGTCCGAAGGAGGTTGTAGTCCGGTTACAAAAAAATCAGAGGTGGCAGAGTAGCTGTTAAGGTGGGTGGCGTTTAGGTCGAGAATTGAAAGGTGGAAGATCAGGTGAGTAGGGGTAAGAGTTCCGAAAGAGGTGAGATGTTTCTAAAGTTCCTTACACTCACTCCTTCCCACTCCATTCTCACCAAACTTTCACACACACCTCATCCTCCCACACACTTCACACACACCTACACACACACAACCACACACCTACACCTACACACCTACACACACACAACCACACACCTACACCTACACACACACACACACACTTACACACACACACCTACACACCAAGAGCACCTCCACAGACCAACCTGAGGAGCGATGTTGTTGATGCGACTCTTGAGACTAAAGACGAGGGTCGACCCGACCGTTGACCCATGTCGTCGACCCGTGAACAGAAGCACTCCATCGGACGACCGCATGTGACGACTCTTGAACTGGACCGTGACGTTCACGCTTGACTTCGCACCAATCGGAACCGAATCGCCCTTCGGTAGACAGAAGTCGCGACAGTCAACGCCAGCAATTAGCGCCCTGTAGACGAGAGGCTTGGAACTCGGGTTGCACAGTTTTACCTGCGAGGAGAATACAGGTAACACAGGTAATGATGTAAATATATACACGAATTAACAGGTTTTTTTAATTAGAAAATTAAGCAGGTATCAACTATACACCATACTGGCTACGCATTATCTTAGCACAGGTAAGGATGCAGATAATTATGTTACAGGTCTGTATTCTCGCAGGTCAAATTTGATTTAGAAATTCTTACTTCTGGCCAAAAATTTTTGCAAAAAACCTCAACACGGTCTTTTTTATGGCCCACCCTGTGTATATCCATATAAAAAATTACTTAAAAAATTAAGCAGGTATCAACTATACACCGTACTGGCTACGTATTATCTTAGCACAGGTAATGATGCAAATATATACACAAATTAACATACACACATACATTAATAAATACATCAGATATAAACCAAAAAAAATTTATATAGCACCCACACAAGAGATCTACGTAGTGCTAGCCTACATTATGCTAAATGACTGTACACGCCTGTCTTGTTGTGAGCTCATGAAGACCAGCGATGAAATCAATGGATCCCTTTGGTATGTACTGCGGAAGGTGAAAGTAGAGGAAGGCAGACAGAAGCAACATCGAAACAGGGTTCGGATCGGTTATGTCAATCGCCTAAAAAACATATAATTCATTCATTCATTATGAAAATTTATATGGCGCCCATTGGTGATAATAGATCACAGCGATGAATGATGATGACTGATGTTGGTAGATAAACAATGCCGATGATGATGATGAGAGATAAAGAATGATGAGACCAGCTGATGACGATAATGATGATGATGATGGTGATGATGATGAAGACGATATTGATGATGATGAAGATGATGATGACGATGACGACGATGACGAAGATGATGATGACGATGATGATAACGACAACGACGATGATGATGACGATAATTTTGATGATGATGATGATGATGATGTGATAACGACAATAACGACAACGACGATGATGATGACGATAACGATAATGATGATGTTGAAGATGATAATGACGATGATGATAACGACGATAACGACAACCACGATGATGACGACGACAATGATGATGACGATGATGATGATGATGATGATGACCTGGATGTCATAGTCAATTCCAATCGTGCGTAGGGCGTTGACAACGCAGATGGCGTTGTGTAGGCATTGTTCTCCAGTTGCTGGCCGAGTGTACATCCCAGCGAAATGCAGGTCAATCTGAAGACAATTCAATCAATCAATCAATCAAATCAATCAATCAAATCAATCAATCAAACAAACAATCAATCAATCAATCAAACAATCAATCAATCAGACAAACAATCAATCAGTCAAATCAATCAATTAATCAATCAATCAATCAATCAGTCAATCAATCAAAGAACAAGGAGCTATTGTAGATCCATCTTTCTGAAATAGTCTTCTGTTGGAGATGCACCCGATATTTAAGACCCTCTTCTATCACTTTGGTTGGACTGGGAGCACCTCTGAGTAGCCTTCTTCAATGGGTGCTATATAAATTGAAAGGACTGAATGAATTGAAAGTCTGGTTCGGTAAAACAACAGTGATTCAGTCAGTGATTCAGTCAATCATTCAGTCAGTGATTCAGTCAATCATTCAGTCAGTCATTCAGTCAATCATTCAGTCAGTCATTCAGTCAGTCATTATAAAGTCATTCAACAAGTGAGCCGGTGTCACGAAATAGAGTAAACCCCGTATTAAAAGTATCCCCCAAATGAGGAAAAGTCGAAAAAAAACACTTCCGCGTGCATTTATTTTTGCAAATTAATTTTCATCTGCTTTGTTTTGAACAATGACACTAACAGGTATGCTTATTCCTACTAAATAATTTGTTTTGCTTTGGTTTTATAGCACTTAAAACATTTAAAGCACTTAAAAACACTCGGAGACACTAAATAAATTCGAGTTGCCTTTCTCTGAGCATTGCTTAGGTCACTTAAAACAATTAGAGTCACTTTAAATTTTGATTAGAGTATAAATATTTTAATTATACACATTTCTCAAAAAATGGGATAGAATGGTTTATCCCCCCGGATAGTCTAGACCGGTTAATTCCATCCGGGGGATAGATTAATTCATCCCCCCGGATAGCTTTCAGGGGGGGATAATCCTTTTCGTGTCACCGGAAACAAAGTCAATCACAGACAGTGCAGAAGTCAATCAACTAATATGCTAACTAAACAATTTTACTCTGACTGCTGGTAATAAATCTCGCTGGTTTTTAAAGTTCAACAGCATAACTAAAGTGGGTTTTATGGGTAATGAAAGTGCTACATAAATTCCGCAATCATGTTAAAAGCAGATAACCACAACTTACGAGGAATGGCACGTAGGCAGCGAGGACAGCAGCCAGAACGAGGCCATCCAAGAGGTCAAAGTCAAAGTTCACGACCCAACGAGATGGTGGCGTCTGACCTGAACATAGAAACCAGTATAGCATGGTCTAGAGTCTAGACTCTAGAATGTTCAAATTAAAATGTAACAGAACGGATCAAAATGGGAAATCAATACTGCATCAAGAAATGGCGTGACCACTGAGAGAGATATTAAAGAGTCTGCAGAGCAGCTATATGTAAACTTACGTACATTCCAAACCTCTGCTTCCATGGAATGGAATCAACTGACACTCTGTCTGTCTGTCTGTCTGTCTGTCTGTCTGTCTGTCTCTGTCTGTCTCTCTCTCTCGTGGAATCTCAAATTCATCCTTTCACTCAACAGGCGCTCAAAACGCAGCATTTCTCATTAGCTTTCAAGGTGCTGGACATCTAACCTGCATCTCCTCCTGGTGGCTGGCTAATGACTATCAATGTCTCAAATCGACATCATTCTCAGTGCCAATGGAGCCATGCAGGGCAAGTCCCACACCTGGAAAAGATTCATTCATTCATTCGGACATTTATATAGCGCTCCTTCAAGTAAAAAACTACTCAGAAGCGCTCCCGACTCCAGCGCACCCAAAAAGAACAGTTTTAAGTTTAGTAAGGAACGATCGTCGTGGTAGAGTCCCAGGGTGTAGGGCCGTAGGCGTAGCTCAAAAGGAAGTCTATTCCAGACCACTGGACCAATCGTAGAAAAGGCTCAATTCTTCATGGAAGCAGTACGAGTCTATAGCCTTGGAAAAGATGTCGTTAGATCAGGGGTGTCAAACCTTTTTTAGTGGCGGGCCAGTTTGAACATCTTCTAACAAGTGGCGGGCCAGGGTGTCGAAGCTCCTGTAGCAATATGTATTTTGTTTCTATCAATCCATTTATAAAACTAGTCATACTCTAACAAGATAGGCCTACTATATAGGTTTACATACAATAAACCATGAAGATTTGAAAGATATTTGGCGCTGACTGTAAAATATAAAAATTTGAACTTTTATTTTCTAATTTTTGTAATCTTTAAGAAAGGCTCCGCGGGCCAGCTCTTTGACACCCCTGCGTTAGATACTGGAAAGCTCTACTGACCTTTGGTGCTTTTCTTCCAGACGATCAGTCGCTGTTGCTCGTAATGAAAGTTGAGCCAGACGAGCAGAATGCGCTCTCCGATGCTGTAGATGTTGCTGCACAGCGGGTCAACGTCGACCGGTGGCATCGCCGCATTTTTGTATGGCGTCGGAGTGTTCTTGAACTGACGAGGGGTGATCCTCGCTAGAATCAGCGTCTGCACACAGATGGAAAATAACTGAAAGTGACATTACGGTGAGATAAAGGTAGCCACTGTCTAGCTGTAAACTACAATGTGAAAAAGCTTGATCGCAATGCACTGTGTCATCACGTGTGAGCAAAACTACTCGTTTTAAGTTACCAGAGGCATGTCATTTAGACAGTATGAAAAATACGTGGGAAAAATCTTTTTTAGACTACCAGAAATGAACAGTAGATTGCGATGATCCTTGGCTGCTAAACCTGTTAATCATTTGCATTACTTCAGTATCATCCTGTGAAGGCGGCCTGATTCACCTTAATCTAATCAACTTAATCTAATCCAACATAATGTAAT
Organism: Lumbricus rubellus; assembly: GCA_945859605.1. Classification (NCBI taxonomy): domain Eukaryota; kingdom Metazoa; phylum Annelida; class Clitellata; order Crassiclitellata; family Lumbricidae; genus Lumbricus; species Lumbricus rubellus. The sequence continues at coordinate 11,933,668 of OX243822.1, read as the reverse complement.
TCACTTTGATCTGATCTATCTTAATCTAATCCAATTTAATAGAATTTAATCTAATCTACCTTAATCCAACCCCGCTTAATCAGATCCAATTTAATTCACTCCCACTTAATCCAATCCAACTTAATCTTAATCTAACTTAATCTAATGCACCTTAATATAAACCAACTTAACCTAGTTCATCTTAATCTAATCCACATTGAACTATTCCACCTTAATCTAATCCACATTGTTCTAATCCGACTTAATCCAATCCACCTTAATCAAATGCATGTGGATCTAATCCACCTTAATATAATCTACCCTGATCATACTCAACTTAAACTTATTCAAGTGAAAACCTAAGAGACACTGGTACTCAATAATTCAAGTGCACCCACAATACGGACTCGAAACCAAAACCAAAGTCGATTCAATTACAAAGTATTCAGCAAATACTGGAAGAGAACTGTCAAGACCTTGAGCATCTGCATGAGAAGGTCCATCCACGACCGCTTGGAAAGAACCTCAAAGACCTGCTCCTCCATCACTTCCTCTTCCAGCTCCTCCAGCTCCTCCATCCTGTCGTGTCCTTGACCAGCGGACGAGTTCCCAGCACCGCACTTCCGTTTGGCTTGCAGTCTTTTCCAGCACATGTAGTCTTCCAATTCCATCAGGTACTCCGGCTTTATGGCAGCCGTGCAGCCACCTTGGGTCCTGTCATCACAAAAAAATGCAGTCTGTTATGTTCCATGCAAAATTAATGGTATCAATGATCATAAATTCTTCTCTGCAAATGTTTGTATTCATGAGCACTTGTTATAACGCACCTCCATGATTTCTCCTCAGAGGCGCTCCTGACTACAGTGCAGACACTAATTCAATCAATTACTATTTATTTATGTATTTATTATTAATTATCTAATAATTTATTTTATTTATTTATTTATTTAAATTATAATTGATTGATTGATTGATTTATTGACTGACTGATTGATTTATTGATTGATTGACTGATTTATTGATTGATTAATTGATTGATTTACTGATTGATTAATTAATTGATTAATTGATTGATTGACTGATTGACTGATTGATTGATTGATATTAGCAATCCAGCTTACCGCACAAACGTGAGCAAGACCTTATGCTGGTAGTGGATCTGTTGGACCCTCGTCTTTGGATCGGACGGCAGTGGATTACCAGGGTTGATGGCCGGCACTGGTCTCCCGCTCAGGTGAGCCACCATGTCATAGATCGTCTTTGTCTCCTTCTCCAACGTTGACGACTCCAACATCCCACCTTTCGCTGTCTTCGTCTTCGTGTTCGGCTTCCGGCAAATACCACTAAGCACGAAAAACTCAGTAAAAACTCAGTAAAAACGCAGTAAAAACGCAGTAAAAACGCAGTAAAACCCAGTAAAAACGCAGTAAAAACCCAGTAAAAACGCAGTAAAAACCAAGTAAAACAGCAGTAAAAACGCAGTAAAAACGAAGTAAAACAGCAGTAAAAACGCAGTAAAAATGAAGTAGAGAAAAGTAAAAGAATGTAAAATGGCAATCATGCCTGTAGCAGGGCTTTTTTTAGCGTGCAGTTGTACACAAAATGTGCAGTTCTAAATGGATTTGTGCAGTCGTAGAAGCACTTCTGTACAGTTAAAACTAGCAAAAATGGTCACTGTCTTCTGATTTTAAGTAATTTACCATGGAAGATGGGAAAGGAAAGGAGTTGTGCAGTCAAAAAAATCCTTAAAAACAGCCCTGCAAAACACGTTGCTTTGATTGAGACCATCTCTTCCTGTAGCTTAAGACGACAGACCTTATAACATTTCTATATTATCATATCACATAAATATAATTCATACAGTCATCATACATTCTTATCACATTCAGATATAATTCATTTATCAGCAGGAGGCGTGACTGTTCATGAGTTATTGTCATGGGGGTTATCGTGCGGGTTCAAATCCACCTCAAGCCACCACGTAGGCACCCTGAGCAAGTCCTTCACTCGCAGCTGCTCAGGCGCTTCGGCGTGAAACTCTGACTCGGCATCCACGATATAGTTGGGAATGCCTCTGAGTAGAAACCTCGAAGGGGCATACTAACAAGTGATCATACATAAATTTAAAATGCGCTATATGATCAGGCACCCTGACACACACACACACACACACACACACACACGCGTACAGACACATTCATCAGCGCCCAGCCTACCTGCAAAACGAATCTGGAATCGACACGGGGAACATTCCACCGGGCCACCCGTGGCTGCTGTACCATCTCTGAATGGCGGAGAGGAGCTCGGAGTAGAAGACGCCCTCCTCCGTGTCCTCCTCCGGGAATAGAGCCGACCCGAACGACTTGAGCAGCGGAACGCCCCGCAGGAGGTCATCGGCCGAATCTCCACTGAATTTGTTGAGAGCACCCTCACGGGGCGAGTTCTCATAGGCCAGCTCTGGAAACAGCACAGTATGTTTGTTTGTTTATATGTGCACTTGTTATAGCGCCCCTTCAGGCTTTCTCTCTACTCAGAAGCGCTTCCAAGAAAGAGACCTACTCAGCTCTAGAAACAGTGTGCAACACAACATTTTTTATTAACGCTAAGTGAAAATGGAACAGAGCTATTAGAAAATGGATCTTAAAGTGTTACCACTCCCTCATCATTACTCACTTCATTCATTCATTCACTCATTCATGCATTCATTCACTCATTCATGCATTCATTCACTCATTCATTCACTCATTCACTCACTCATTCACTCACTCAAAATTTAAATAGAAACCCAACAAGAAAGCTTGGCCCTCTCAGTTCTAGGCGCTTCCGGCCCGCCACAGCTAAAGAATAGAGATATGAGCAACTCTGTAGAATGTGGGCATATTGTTTCAACAAGTGCAGCTCTAGTGGAAGTCTATATCAATTGGAGAGTCTCACAATTGAAAAGCTCATGGAATCAGAAGCTTCCCTAGGCTGAAGAGCAGAGCAGAGACAGACAATCAGACAGACAGACAGACAGACAGACAGAGACAGACAGATAGACAGACAGAGACAGTTTCAAAAGTACAAGTCTCACGTAAAAAAATCCTCAATTTAGCCACAACTTTCAACGAAGTCTTATGAAAAAGCATTTTAGTAATCCATCTCAAAATGCTACAAACAAAATATCAACATTATATACATTTATAATTATTATATATATACGTATAAAGGAAGATAATAGATAAAATCACTGTATTGGCAATCATGTTTAATAATAACAAGTTAACAACCTGCGACGCTGTCATAGCTGTTGTCGTAGCCCGATGATCGCGCATCAAAGGCGGAGCTGGTAGCCGTCGAGTTGGGTCGGCTAGTGGACGCTCCTGGACAATTGCACGGCAGAAGCATCGCCTCCCCTACGCTTGAACCCTCACGCGATTCGTTGCACCTCCCCTTCAGTGACTTACCCTGAAAAACAGAGTATCAATGGTGATGTAGCAAATGCAAAGAGTATCAATAAGATGTATATTCATTCACTTATTTATCCATTCCTTCATTCATTCATCCATTCATTCATCCATTCATTCGTCCATTCATCCATTCATTTATCCATTCATTCATCCATTCATTCATCCATTCATTCATCCATTCATTCATCCATTCATGCATCCATTCATTCATTCATCCATTCATTCATTCATCCATTCATTCATCCATTCATTCATCCATTCATCCATCCATTCATTCATCCATCCATCCATCCATCCATTCATTCATTCATTCAAGTATTTATATAGCGCATCTTCAAGAAAACTATTCAGAGGCGCTCCCGACTCCAGCACGGCCAAACAGAACAGTTTTTAAGTGCTTATAGAATGTGTTAATTCATTCATTCATTCATTCATTCATCCAAGTATTTGTATAGCGCCTCTTCCAGAAAACTACTCAGAGGCGCTCCCGACTCCAGCACGGCCAAACAGAAGTTTTAAGTGCTTATAGAATGTGTCAGGGAGTGATCTAGGGAACAGGAGCACCTCAAGTGTTATGGCAGTCTTTAGACACAATCGGGAAGTTTTCTTTCAACTTTATCTCACAGTGCATTTTCTGACCTTATGTAACACAAGTATTCAAAATACAGAACAAAGAGATAGACATATGGAGGAAGCAGGCAGGCTGACCTGTTCACAGACAATTTTATGATCCAATCGATGCAGAGCCATGAATGGATAGCATGTCAGAAGACAGTTATCCGAAGTGGCAGTTACCATAAACGAGAAGCTGAAAACAAAGGCAGAAACAATCCAATAAAGTTTAATTTAATTATACAATAGACAAATGAATTTAAATGATTAAAATCAATTATGTAAGACTGTTGAGATTTTTCATTTCTGTCAATAATTTACCTTAACTTTGTTCACTTAACATTCTGGAAAAACTGCAGAACCATTCAGTAGGCCATACCTGGACTTCTGACTCCCTAGTTCAGTGGTTCCCAACCTTTTTTAACTTTAGGGCCACTTTTTCTAAGTTTAAGGACATTGGGGCATTCAGGGGGCCATAATTATAAAATTTAATTAACAAAAAGCATACAAAATTGCTATAATTGATTCAAGATAGAATGTTTGATGTTATATATAAACGTCAAAATAAAATAATTTGTAATAGAAAATAATAGTTATATGTTCTATCCTGTCCAAATTGTCAATTTTTTCATATATTTTTGTTAATTCTTTGAGAGATGAGTGCTATTTTTTAGGCCTGGCGGGCCACTTTTGGCCCGCAGGCCACGGGTTGGGAACCGCTGCCTTAGGCCATTGTCTCTATTGTTCCAGCCGCTGTCCTCATCCCTACCTGTTGCAGTTTCCATCAGTGAAGGTGACTGGTTCACAGAAGGAGATCGGTTTGCAGCAGCGGAACTGGACACGACACGGAATGACCTGGAACGAAGTCTCAGTGGAACCAGGTTCCACGGTCGGCTTGATCTCCGTCATTGGTGCTGAAAAATGAACGTTACAGCCAGCTATAGAACCATATGAAGGAGGAGGAAGGAAGGAGGAGCAAGGTAATATAAAAAGTTGAATGATATCTACAGTAAATTAAAAAATATTGGTCAAAGTGGCATGGGTGAGCAGTGGAAACGCTGAAGAAGAGTATATTGGAACGTATGTGTGTCCAGGGTTCCATGCACGGTGAGCAGTGGGAACGCCGTTTCCACGCATTCACACCCACTTTAAACCCTGTTAATAACTGACTGGGCGAAATTCTGCAAAACACAAGACCAACTGAAATGAGATAAGAGGTGATAAAGTGGAAAAAGTCTTCAAAAAGAGTCTTCAAGGATTTCATTTCACCATACACAGCATATCTGAGGACAGAAAAGAACAGGAAAACTATTTGAGCGGATGACAGACCTTGGCAGTCGAGAAAAGTGACGGTGAGTGGAGAGACTTTGCTTCCATCTTCCGACTCCACCTGAGGCAGGCAAGCCACCAGTGTAGTACCTCTGGAAACAAAAAACAAAAATAATAACCAAAAAGACATAAGCAGCAGTTCACAAATTCCTTTCATACATGGTCTCCATACAGATGGTCCATTGGTCCTACTAGGCATGGCCCTCTAAGCAGCGGCCCTTGGTTAACAGTTATTTTAGCTTGAGGAAAAAACCCAGCTGACTTTTCTGCCAAAGACTAACGATAAATTTTTTCAAACCCAAGACCAAAACTTTTGCCCCCTGTCAAGATTGTTCTTGTGGGGTGGGCTTACTTATTTATTTTCTTTCTGTTGTTGCTATACGAGTGTGTGCAGAGGGACAGCGTATAGATAGCAAGGGGGACAGTATAGAATGGCTACTGGACTGAGAAGTAAAAAAGAACACAATGAGAATTATATACTTTATTTATATGATTCAAATCGAGTCTGTTTTATTTAAATACGACAAAACTAACTCCTCACACCCGCCTCGAAAATTTCTGTATCTGACCCGGTACCAACAAGACTATCTAACACATAAATAAAGAAATTCCTAAGCAGTAAGAAATAATCAGCACTAACTCAGTGTAGTAGCTTGCAATGACGTTGAATTCTGCAGACGCCTCGATGTCGAGAGGTACAGGACTGAGTACGATCGACTGCGGGTCAAAGGTCAGCACGGGAACTTTGACCTCTCCAGTCAGAGTCACGTGACAGTACGGAAGATTGAAATCGTCGTCGAGTATTATGGGAATAGTCGCCTCAAAGCAAAGAGATTTCTCCTCTGAGCATCCTGGAAATTGAAAACAAGTGCATGCAATTATACTAAAAAAACAGAAGAAATACACTTCAAATACTATACAATACAATGAAATACGAAAACCTATCACATAGTAGATTTCTCTCTGACACATAATATCAGAACTTGAACACTGTTCTTTTTGATCGTGCTGGAGTCGGGAGCACCTCTGAGTAGTTTTCGTGAAGAGGTGCTATAATAAATACGTGGGCCTATGACATGAACTGATAGCATTACCGTACGTCATGAGCCAATTAATGAGCTATACAAAAGACAGAAACCCCACAGGAATGGATAAGAAAAGATTATTTAGACCCAGTGGTTATAAAGTAGAGTGATATCAGTGTGATCAGTTAGCCTAAGACGCAGTCACCAGGTTTTTTTTAGCGTGCAGTTGTACACAAAATGTGCAGTTATAAATGGATTTGTGCAGCTGTTGAAGCACTTCTGGGCAGTTTAAACTATTGTTATAGTTTAAACTAGCAAACAAGGTAATTGTCCTCAGAATGGAAGTAATTTACTATGGAGGATGAGAAAGGAAAGGAGTTGTGCAGTTCTAACAATTCCTTAAAAACAGCCCTGCTAAGACCCGTAGTGCGAGGACGTCAATAATCAATTTTTTTTCTTAAATATGAGAACCAACCTGGAGTGAACATGACGCATATCGGTTCCGACCCGCACGGTTCCAGAGTTCCACGGATTGTGCCAGCTCCGAACGTCTCGAACGGCGTTCCATCCTTGCGAAGGAACTTGAAAACACCGTCTTCAAGCGATTTGCACGCACATGAGATGTCCAGAGCCCAGCTGAGATTCCTCTTACTTGAGTTGATCACAAGGAAAGTCTAAAATAATTATTGTAAAGAGACCACAGATGCTCAGTATTAGCCCTAGGGCTTTTTTTAACGCACAGTTGTACAGAAAATGTGCAGTTCTCAATGGATTTGCGCAATTGTAGAAGCACTTCTGTACAGTTAAAACTAGCATAAAAGGCCATTGTCCTCCGATTGGAAGTAAATTACCATGGAGGATGGGAAAGGAGTTGTGCAGTTCTAAAAATTCCTTAAAAACAGCCCTGATCAGCTCAGTATTCGCTCAGCTCCTATTAGGAAACTTATGCTACATGGCAAAGTACATTACATTCAGCAAAAATACACTCAGCCTGTCTTATAGTGACTTATTTGTGTCTTTTCTTGTGTCAATCAGTGATTGATCCATGACTTTGTTATCAGTCCATGTCAATCAATCAGCCGATCAGACATACAGACAGATAACAGACAACAGACAGACAGACAGACAGACAACAGACAGACAGACAGACAGACAACAGACAGACATCAGTCCTGCCTAATTCGACTACTGCCAAAATAGACAAATCAACCAAATTAAAATTTATTTTCACCCAGCAATATAACGAACAAGAGGCATTCACATGGTAATGAACGAACAAACGAACAAATGAATGAACGAACGAGCAAATGAACGAACGAACGATTGAAAGAATGATTCCTACCTCACACGTCCCCATCTCCGTGCTATAATCTGCGACGGATTTAAGCATCGTAAACTTGAGAGCCGTGCTGGAAACCTGTAGTGGACCTCGAAGCGCAGTGGCGATGATCTTGCGACGTGGAGTGACGATGTCGACGTTGATAGTACGCGGTTGAATGATGTGCTGGAGGGCGTTCGTCTTACAGGGACGAGGCTGCGGAGGCAGAGGAGTGGGAGATGGAGTTGGAACCGATGATGAATTGACGAGGACTGGCATTATGAAGTCGTATGATGCCACCTGTTTGAATGCATGCCAAGACACAATATTTCGTTAAAATCAATCAGATTAACACAGATTATGCATTTTATATATGACTGCATGTAAGTTAAGACACAGATCAGCCCAGCCGTCAGTTTTGAAATCCGCAAACAATATGAGATGCCACCTGTTTGAATGCATGCCAAGACACATTATTCCGTTACAATCAATCAGATTAACACAAATAATGCAATTTATTAATATTAAAAACAATCTTTTCAGCTGTCCTCTTCATGAATCAATCTCAGAAAATGATATTGAATGATAGGTGTCCACACCTTCCATTAATGTAAAAGCCCAATACATCATACAAGTAAAAAAATAACTACCGGCGCACTAGAAAAACAGAACAATTAAAAGCCTTCAACTAAGTGAGACAGAACAGAATTAGTGAAGACGTAATATACCTCTGTGGGCGTGAAGATGAGTTGGCAATTGATCTGTTCATCACCATTCATCGATATCAGAAAGACGCCAGGATTCAGCGCCTGAAAAGCTGCGTCATCTAATAAACATAGAAAAACAAGAAATAGCATTTAAGTTTATTACCAGAAACATTCACAACCCAAATTCGTAAATTTTACCAAAAAATTAATTCTGGATATCTCCTTATTATGTCTGCCTGTCTCTGTCTATCCCCCAGTGTCCAATCTCACTGGCTTTCAGGTAAATTGAATCAACATCAGAAGGATAGTGAAATAAAATAATGTTTGTTCGAACAATGACATTTATAAAGCGATGGTTGGAGAAATCGTGTTGTCATGTCCTTGCTGGCTGTCGGTCTAACAAGATTTGAAAATAAATTTATGGTATTTCTATACTTTACAATGATTAAAGTGGAAGCTCGCTGAATTCATATTCAACTGATAGTCGGATAATAAAGGCTGTCAGTTAAAAATGGGTCCACTGCCGCAAACTGAATGTGGCCGTTTGAGACACACAAAATTTAATAACACTGAAATATCGCAAGACTTTTGCTGAAAAACAAGATACAATTCCTAAAATGTCCCAAGAAGCCATAGGCTATATACAAAAGATTACATTACAAAACAACTTCCAGCCAAACTCAAAGTGAAGACTAAAACAGACTTTGATTACCTGATAGCACAAAAAACTATGTGAAGATGAAATACTTGAAAATGTTCCACTTAGAAATGAATATCTCTGACCTGCTGTTTGTCTTTTTCCAAAGTCAATCTGAAAATCTCGACATTGACTCAAGTCAAACTCAACTTTTGCTTTTGTACCAACCTACAACAATACGTCAAGCAGAGCTTCAATCCAATCAAAATAATATAAAAAGACCCAGACTTTAAATTATAAGCATAACAATACACTCATCATCAGTTTCATATCATGAGGTCATCATCAACACATCATCAATATCATTATGCTTCTTGTAATAAATCAATACTTCAACATCAATGTTCTACCATAAAAGATATTCATTCAGCAATTATCTTTTCAGTTAGTCAAACTTACAAAATAAATTAAAAAGAAATTTAAATGTCATCAACAGTCCATGTATATTTGCATACAAATTTAAATAATCTTGCTTCATATATTATTAAAACAAGCCTAACTAACAGTGGCGGCGCTAGGGGGGGGCTAGGGGGGCTAAGCCCCCCCTAAACGTGGCTCAGCCCCCCCCCCCAAAGCAAAAAGCTGAAAATGTCTAAAGCGGCTTACTTCGTAATAAGGAAACTAGACAATGACCAACGGCAACGAAATCAACTACATTATCATAGTGTAGATGCTTATGCCATTGGCGGCACCAGGGGAAGGGTTAGGGGGCTAAGCCCCTAAATGTGACTCAGCCTCATCCCAAAGCAAAAAGCAATGAATGTCCATGTATCGGATTAAAAGTTATTATTATTATCTTATTTTTCGGACCTCAACTGCGGCGGACGGTCATACATCGACTCACATGTGAGACATCAATTGCGACAGGGCTCGACTCCCGGACATCGACTCTCTCTGCGACTCAATATTAGCATGCATACAGTCCTCTTATTTATACCCTAATGGAGCTGCAGGGAACAGAGGGCTGAGAGCCGGGCCGGTCTGAGGTCCGAACCGGTCTGGCGGGAGAAAGAAGCAGAGATCCGCGATGGCGGGTAGGGGGTTGAGGTACCGACCGGTCTGAGGTCCGGACGGGTCTGGAAGAGGGAAGAGGACTGGAGGGTTTGAACTGGCAGGAGAAGAGGCTGAGATCCGGACCAGTCTGAACCCGGGCTAGCGGGAAAAGAGGGCTGAGGTCTGCGCGGGGGGCAAGGGGACTGAGGTCCGGACCGGTGTGAGTCCGGGCTGGCGGTGGAAGGGGGCTGAGGTGCGGCCCGGTGTGAGTCCGGGCTGGCGGAGAAAGGGGCTGAGGTTTGGCCCGGTGTGAGTCCTTGCAGGCGGAGAAAGGGGGCTGAGGTTCGGGCCGGTGTGAGTCCGGGCTGGCGGAGAAAGGGGCTGAGGTTTGACCCGGTGTGAGTCCGGGCTGGCAGAGAAAGAGGGCTGAGGTTTGGCCCGGTGTGAGTCCGGGCTGGCGGAGAAAGGGAGCTGAGGTTTGGCCCGGTGTGAGTCCGGGTTGGCGGAGGAAGTGGCTGAGATTCACAAGGTCAGCAATTTTGAATTTTGCTACAATAGCGCGTCGATGCTTATGCTAATAGAATGCGCCGCAGACCGTGATGAGGTTAAGTGCACCATGTCCGGCCCGCCGGCCTCTTGAGGGGCTACGCCGGTAGTCATACACAACTATGCATTGGGAAATGGGGTGTTCATTTAGCACCAGCAGCCATGGGCGGAGACTTGGGGGTCACGAGACCCCGAAGTTTGTGATTGTGGACGGAGATGCTGCTTCCCCAATATTTCAAAAATATCTCAAAAATGTCATTGTAAATTTCTAAAGTGTCATCTACTGTTTATCCATCATGAACATTTTTGCTAGGACGACAGCAAAAATGGTATAATCTATTACCCTTGCAGTGTGGAATTCAATAATCTATACAACATGGAGTAACATTATTGAACTCATAAACCATTTCTTTCAGCAATGAAATAATTATGAGAAATTTGTTGAGATGACAGCTTAAAATGTTACCATTAAAGTGCTGATATCCAAACAATTTAAACAATGGCCTACAAGGGGACACTTTTAAAGTCATAATCCACAACTTTCAGCATTGAAATGATGAGCTATTTAGTAAAAATGACAGCCCAAAATGCTATTATTGCATTGTGGAAATTTTAAAAATGTCATAACTTTAGAGCCTGAAACGTGCTCCTGTCGATGTCAACAGCGAAAAACGCGCTGGCTTCTGGGGCTCCGCCCCAGACCCCGCTGGGGGAGCTTACGACGCTCCCCCAGACCCTCTAGTCGGTATGAGCTTCGTGCATTCGGCACTCGCAGCTTCGCGTCTCCAGTGCATGCAAAATTCTTCTTCTTTCTGTTCTCTGCCCTTAGGCAGGTTCAAATGTTTGACGTCTACATTCTTCCCTGTTCAAAATGCAAAATTGCCGCCCTCAAAAAACATATTCTACTTGCGTTTCTATAGGAGTAAGGGCTTGGGGGTTTCAGCCCCAAACCTGAAATCCTGGCGCCGCCACTGGTTGTACCCGTAACATCCCCTACATATGACATGCCCCTATAGGTTTTTCTATATAGTAGGCCTACCCATATGATAGTATACGTATAAACTTGTTAGGCTAAATAGGCCTAAACTTTTAACTTCTGTGATTAAAGTAAAGACTGAGCCCATTTCTTTTACAATAAAATTTTGACATTCTTATAGCCTACTGGTAGCTAGTCTGCGACTCTGCAAAGCGACTTTTTAATTAAATTTTCATGATTTTTTCGTTCATAAATAGCTGGCAAAAAAGCCTATAAAGGGCTCAAATTGAGGTCACCAGAGCTAAAAATGCGTTGGCGGCTGGGGCGGAGCCCCAGACCCCGCTGGGGGAGCTTACGACGCTCCCCCAGACCCCCTAGTCGGTATGGGCTTCGTGCCTTCGGCACTCGCAGCTTCGCGCCTTCGGCGCTTCATAAAACTCTTATAATTGGGCTTAGGGCTTCAGCCCCCCCAAACCTGAAATCCTGGCGCCGCCACTGCTAACTAAACTGATCATCCTATACCATCCTATACCATCCCTGAAGGGATAAGAAGAAGATCCTATATCATAAATGACCGTAAGAATCTATGTCCACAGAATATCAACTCACCTTGTTAGTAAGTAAGAAGGGCACAACAGCCTTTGATCCACAGTAGATTCCTCCGAATTCAAATCTTGGCTGCAACAAGAAATCAAATATCTCGGTAATCCAAAGCAAAAATATTAAAACCTACATTGTCATTGTGCTATAATAGCCATCAAATGAATTTCGTTGCTTAAAGATTGGATGGCAAAGCATCCATCTTCTCTTATAAATTTTTCATAAATTTTCCAAAGAACAATTTTTAAGCAAAGATTGTACATACAATCAGCCTTGTTCAAAGAATTTTCTGAATCAATACAAAAACTAAATGTAACTTAAAGTACTTACAGTAACTAGAAATGAACATTCTCATTAAGAAATCACATGATAAATGTAAAAACAGAAAAAACATTGAAAATACAGATGAAAACTTTCTTATATAATCTTACGTGAGCTACATAAGCTGAATAAAGTTTTGCTATATACTAGCCTAAACTTTCCTAGCCTTGTCCTTTCAGCATAAAATGCAAAAGAACTAAAAAAATTCTGAATTACTAATAAATTTACAGATTCTCAATCACAGCAATTAACAAATCAGCCAAAACTTCCATTACGTACCCACAAGTTCTAAACACGAAATATAAATATTAGAAACTTTCAATTCATTCAAAACATGTCTCAGAGTTCAAGGCAGATCGATTTACATTGCCCTGTAAGACATAATTTCATTAGCTTCTAGCTCACTCTGCATTGTATTGCAACTGATACAAATAATTTTTTTAATATTCATATGCAATGACATTTGACATCCTATAGGCTAGTGCAGAGAGAACCTCTGTGTGGATGACTTCAAAAGGAGCTACATAAAGTCCAATTACATTACACCACATTAAAATACAAGAGAAACGGATGTTGACGCAACTATCCCGGTCCAGCACTTCTTTTATGCAGCGCCGTGCCTTTTCTGTCGTTGGCCTTGCAACCTGGAATGGGCTTCCTGTGAAACTACGTCTAATACCTCGAGCCTTTGAGAGTAAGACTATGTTCTACTCTGCTCTAAAGACTGTTCTCTTTAGCCGTGGTTGGGTCGGGAGCGCTTCTGAGTAGATACTCTTGAAGAGGAGCTATATAAATGTTTTAAATGAATGAATGAATGCAACTCACCAGATCAATGTCAACACTAGGTGGCTCCACCGTTCCACAGACGCGCAGCTCCAGGTTCTTGCAGTTGCGGACGAGAATGTTGACCTTCGTGTCGAACTTGACGACACTCTCCGGCGTCAACTGGACCTCAATCGTCGCCGTTCCACTCGCTGGAACAACACCGTAGACCGGCGACAGTTCCAATCCAGGAAACGGATTGGCATCCACAATCTGCAAAGAACACACAAAGCGATTATGGTAATTATGATAAGTACCTCCTGACACATCAGTCTATCAGTCAAGTGGGGCGCGGTGGTCTAGTGGTGGCGTCGTTGCCTTGGAGCCGGAAGGTCCGAGGTTCGAATCCACCTCCCCGCGTAAGGACCTTGGGCAAGTCCTTCACTTACAATTGCTCAGCGCTTCGGCGTGAAACTCCGATGCAGTGTCCGCTCTGCATCGGGAGCGCCTCTGAGTAGAGAGAGCTTGAAGGGGCGCTATAAAAAGTGCACATACATACATACATACAAGTGGGCAAGTCTACGATTGTTACTGTGAAACATATGACCTTTCAGCTCAACTTCCAACTGGTAATCCCTCATCCTCATTTTCTTTCCTCAAAACATATTTCTTCTCTCGTGGCCTTGCACACTGTGAACGGTTCACCCTAGTAGAGGCGCTTTATAAATGTTTTAATACAATACAATTAATACAATACAAACGTAAAATTATGCAGGAACAAGAAGGTGGCATTTTAACCCTTGCCACTCAAATCAATAATTAATCGGCCCAAATTTGTGCGGTGAGAGCAGATTCACGAGTGGTAAAGATTAATGGCACTCCTACAAACCGATACCTTATCTGGGATAGTCTTCTCATTTGCAAATGCTCTCATGAACATAATAGCATTGCAACACTGTGTGCACGATTGAGAGAAGTTAGGTTAGGTGTCTCTTTTTGCGTATAACTAACATTAGTTATTAATAATAGAGTCAAGAAGAAGTTCTGGAAGTGCTGTGTGCAAGATTGAGAGAAGTTAGGCCTTTTGTGCAGACTATTTTTAGACTATTATTATTATCATTATCAATATCATTATCAATATCATTATCAATATCATTATCATTATTATTATCGACAAAATGTCAACAAAGAATTCAAACCTGGAAGTATGCATGGTTGAGACTGGAGTTCTTCAACATGGCAATCTTTGTCGTGGTCAGCTGAATGGGAACGAGGCCGAGCATCACTCTTCGATCAACGAGCTGGACGTTGGAACTTCCGATCTAAGACAATAAGTCCAATTGATTTAGTCATCTCTCTTTGAACTACTCGAAATCACGGGATCGCTTAGAAAATTTACATTTACATTTATTGTTACAACCATCAAAATGGTAGAAAACAGGAAGAAACAGTAAGAGAGTTTTCTTGAGGTAGTGCTATATAAATTTATCATTACCGTCACAGAAAAATGACCAGAAGCCAACAATTCATAGAAGAGAAGTGTGTTATACCTTTGCAACACATTTCAGTTTAAGGTTCGTGCCGCCAAGGACTTGCAGCACAAAGTCGCCTTCGTCAGGTGCCAAGTAGGAAGGGTGAAAGACGACTTCGCAGTGCAAGTCTGAGAATGGCTCGACGGATCCTGTCAGGCAGAAACAACAACAATGCATTTACAAGAACAGTGAAACAGCAGTAATAAAAGAATGACCTAGAAAAAGAATAGAAGAATAGTACGGTAGCTTAAACTTCATAACCAAAGTGGCAATAATAACAATAATAAATACAATAATAAATGGAAAATAGTAGTAGTAGCATAATGACAATGACGACGACGACGACGATGATGATGATGATGATGACGACGACGACGATGATGATGATGATGACGACAACAACGATGATGATGATGATGATGATGATGACGACGACGACGATGATGTTGACATCGTTGATGATGATGATGATGACAATGATGATGATAGGGGGTTAGCTTCTTTAAACCTGATGCCGGTCGAACAGAGAACGCTGTTCCCTTGTCGCCAACAACAGGATTCCACGTGAATTGTGCGGCGTAGTTCAGACGATTGTAGAGCGTCACGTTTCCTCTGATCGCTAAAATCACACACACACACACACAACTCAACTACAATGAATATTATTATTATTATTATTAAAGGCGATTGTTTGAGCAACATAAAACCCGTGCACACATGTTATGCAGATGCATAATGCATTTGTATGTATGACTTTGAACCTATGCATGTAAGTAAGTATAGAGTTGTTTTCCGAGTTACAAACGACATTCTACAATTCTAATTTTAATGTGTTCCAACTAACCTGTGTCTGGTGGCAAGCCACACTGTTGTTCGACTTCAATACGGTCAGTTGAAAGCTCGAGACATAGCGGGACGACATTTGCAAAGACGATAATACCATTCTTGTAGAAGCCATTGATGACGTAATCCAACATCCTGTCAGAACACAAACAATGCATGTGAAAATATTCGTCATCCCTAATTTCAAAAGACACGCCTAAATTCTCAAAATAGGACACATCGATGTGAATTCCTGACTTCGAATTCTGTCTGTGATGGACCTGCTTATCGTTGAAATCTTCTTCTGTTTAACATGCTATACAGTTGCAAATCTGTCATTCTATTAATCCGGGCTGTGATAGGTTCCAACACATGGAATGGCCATTCCCACTTCTACACGCTAAGCTCATGTCTTGACTCTTCCCCCACATCATCTCGCTCTCTTAAGACGTTTCCTCTCTCCCAAGGCCTCTGTGCTGAAAGCACCTCTAAATAGTCTATGCTACCACAGGTGATAAAAAACTTTTTGGATACAATATGATATAAGTAATTTTACGTCCAACTATTAAAGAGAAATCCACCACAGGAGTAAGATTCAATCACTCACTTTTGAAATCTTCCCTTTGTGTTGGACTCAAAAATCATTGGAAGCACGGCCTTGGAACGCGGTGGAATAACTTGCGACAGAGGACAAGTCTGTCTTAGTTCTCGGCAGTCAATCTAAGCCCCCCAAAAAAGAAACGTAACTAGTGTTTAACAATCAGGATACATATCAATTGTTCTGCATAGTTCAGTCAAATATCAGAATAATAATAATAATAATAATAATAATAATAATAATAATAATAATAATAATAATAATAATAAGAAGAAGAAGAAGAAGAAGAAGAAGAAGAAGAAGAAAAAGAAGAATAAAGTCGCTCTGCTGTACATAATAATAATAATAATAATAATAATAATAATAATAATAATAATAATAATAATAATAATAATAATGATAATAATAATAGCATTGCCCCCAACAGCAAAAATAAGTAAGTATTCCTTCAACTCTCAGTTGCAGACCGCACGCTGAGTTACAATAGACATTACACATACCCATGTATGTTAAAAGGCAAGAATAATCAGAATATAGCATTCGAATAAGAAACTTTCGAATAAGAATCTAACAATTTCAAAGTACATAATACCAATTTATCGTGCAAAAAAAGTAATAAAATAATTATATCTTACATGCATTTTTAATATTTACGAGTAAATTACAACAATGTACTAAAAATGACCAGGAAAGTAATGCATTCCATCACTAAAAGCGTCAAACAATGACCTCAAAATAAATATAATTGATCATTAGCAATATGTCTTCAATTTATAAATTTAAAAAAAATTGAATTCTAAAAAATATCCATGGTGCCGTAACGCAGCACATGCTGTTACAATGGTGCCTCAACAAACATAAGCACACAAACGGTTACAAGAACCGGTTAGAGATTCAAAGGGAATGAGTGAACAGAAGGATGGCGAAGACAGAGGAAAAACAGTAATGAGAATCTTGAAGCGGACTCACATTGGCCGCAAAATGAATGTACTGGTCTAAGTTGTTGATGATGCCGATGTCTTTCTGAGACACCGACTTTGGGCAGACATCGCCAAAGTCCACGACGGCAGGTCCTGCGAAGACAACATACACATTACACAAATGAAAAGAATGCTTGAGAAATAGAAGCTGGATTGATGAAAAGAATGGTTGATAAATGGAATTCAGATATGCTTTTTTATAGCTGAAACTGAAGTTGGATTGATCGAAAGAACGCTTAATTTATAAATATTTCTTTTGATCAATCCAGCTTACATTTCTCAAGCAGTTTTCATCAATAAAGTTTCTATTTCACAAGCGGTTTTTCATCAATCCAGCTTCTACTTCAACTAGAAAATATTAATCCAGCTTCCATTTATAAAGCATTCTTGTAATCAATACAGCTGCTGACTGCACTATGTTACCAATTAAACAACTTATAATCAACGGTCCTATAATCAACGGTCCTATGATCAACGGTCCTATGATCAATGGTCCTATGATCAATGGTCCTATGATCAATGGTCCTATGATCAATGGTCCTATGATCAATGGTCCTTGTGATCAACAGTCCTATATTTGGTCAACAGTCAATGGTCCTAAACCATGCATGCACAGTTTTTCACACATGTGGGCACGCATTTGTCTATATGCGCATGTAAACTACCTTAATTAATAAATAATGCGCATATTTGTCAATATTAGAAAAATTCAAGTCTACACTTCATTCAAATGATCTCACAACCGATGAAAAAGAATCTACGAGAAACAACACTGGTTCTACCAATCGTCACTTGGTGGAGTTCGGCTGGAGTGAGTATCTTTGAGCAATCCGCTTTCTCTTGAGCAGTGCTCGGAATCGCATTCAACCCGTCGACAACCTTTCGGAAAAAATATCATAATTCTCATTTTAGTAATTATAGGTTTATGTTAACATAATAATTTCTTTATGTGCCGAGTTCATACGCTTAAAGCAACCAAAATTCTCATTTTAGTAATTATAAGTTCTATTCTATTCTATTTTTGGATTCATAAAGCGCCTCTCACAGTACAACCTAATCAGGGGCGCTCCCAGTGCGAAGAACTCCTGGAAAAAGAAAGTCTTAACACACCTAGCAGAAAAAGTAAAGCCTCCACACAAAATCTGAGCACGAATAACTGCAGGAAGATCATTCCATAGCAAAGTTCAAGTTAACATAATAATTTCTTTATGTGTCAACTTCTAAATTTAAAAAAGACCAAAATTCTCATTTCAGTAATAATAAGTCTACGTTAACATAATAATTTTTTCATGTGTCACGTTCATAAACTTTCTCACTTTCTGACATCTGAATCTATCACTCTATCAAAACACAGTCATCCTTTCATTCTTATACGCAGGTAAAATTCCATGCAATACGCACCTGCTTCTCAGACTGCTTTTCCTTCTGCCGCAGTTCTTTCGTGCTCAGCAGACGGAAGGCGGCATTTGGTGGCGTTGGAACTACAAATACAAATGCAACGTCAATGGTTAATGCAAGATTAATGCAACATTAACGCAGTGCTAATGCAAAGCTTAATGCAATGTAAATGCAATGTTAATGGAATGTTAATGCAATGTTAATGTAAATGCAATGTTAATGCAATGTCAATGCAACATCAATGCAATGCTAATACAATGTTAATGCAACACTAATTCAATGCTTAATACAGTGTTAATGCCAGTTAATATACTATTATTATCGTTACTCAAACAATTTTCAATGTAAAAAGTGTCATTAGATAAAAAGTTCCAGACAAAGGCGCCTGTGCACAGTCAATGGAAAGATGAGATGGCGAGGAAGAGGACTGGCCGCTAATACTCATATCTTGATCATAAGAAAATGAAACAGCGAACACTTCATACCCATGGCTGCCTTGCAACTGGCTAGCTTCCATGATGGCTCAACTTCTTGAATGATCGACTATTAATACTTCAATGATTAATTATCAATAGTAATTATAATCAATTGTCATAATATAATGTCACATCAAATTGAAAAATCAAAATGACCTTTAATTGACTTGTCGTCCATCTCTGGGAATTGGTTCCTGGGTTTGAGTCCTGTCTTTAACCCGATGTCTGTCTCGTTATTGTGCAGATGAAATTCCCTGAAAAAGAAACACACGCTTCAAACAGTTAACAACAGATTTCACACACAAAAACAACTGAATGCCTGAGAATAATGTAAGAATATTCTTTACATACAAAAACTGAATGCCTAAGAATAATATAAGACAATAACATTCTTTAATAGACCAATTGCTATCCGCATTTTGGTGTACAGAAATGGGAAAAATAAATGTACATCATCTATGAAGTCAATCAAAAGTCAAATGTTTTAACACTGAGCTCAATATGATTAAAAAAATTACTACTGCTTAAACCGAAAGAAAAACAATTTCTATTGAAAATACTGCACAACCGCAGGCCAAATTTAAGAAGCTGTTACAAGACATAAAAACACATAAAAATCTTGTAGGATGCAAAAAAGACATCTTAAATGATCTTTCTCAGGTGCTGGACCAACATTTTTAGAACTAAAAGATAAAAAAGGCTTCACATGCATCTGACAAGCGCACATGCATTACATTGCATCGAGGCAAAAGGCAAAGACGATTTTATACTAAAAATCACTTGAAAAATTGAACAAGAGACCTAAGCACCGAAACGCCTCTGATTAGGTACCTTGAAAAGGCGCTATATAAATTATGATTGACTGATTGATTGATTGATTGATTGATGTAAAACTAACTTTGTCATCAGTTTGTTCATTCGATTCTGACGCAGTTCGTCGATGAAGTCAGCGTAGTATTGTCTGTTTCGATGAACGACGTCTGCCTGATCGTCAGTGTAAGCGTAATCTGGATCAACGTAATTGTGTCGAACGAGTCCACTGAAGATCGTCCTGAAAGACAATAGAATGTGGAAAAACAATAGAATGTTAAAAGACAATAGAATGTGGAAAGACAATAGAATGAGGAAAGACAATAGAATGTGGAAAGACAATAGAATGTAAAAAGACAATGGAATGGAAAAAGACAACGGAATGTGGAAAGACAATGGAATGTGGAAAGACAATAGAATGTAAAAAGACAATGGAATGGAAAAAGACAACGGAATGTGGAAAGACAATAGAATGTTAAAGACAATAGAATGTGGAAAGACAATAGAATGTTAAAGACAATAGAATGTGGAAAGACAATAGAATGTGGAAAGACAATAGAATGTGGAAAGACAATAGAATGTGGAATGACAATAGAATGAGGAACTGCCAATGCCAAATCATTCAATAAATTCATGATCTGGATACTTTAAATTTTTATTTATTTTGTATTTATTTATTTTCCTCAACCAAAACAACAAACAAACATGATACAATTATGGCAGTGAACAATACTTAAACATAATTTGGCTAAGAAGGGGAGACCCAGAAGGGATAGACAATATACATTAGAAATGACTATCATATATACTAGAAATGACTGTGTCAAACGTCTTTTTTAAATAATTCCCTCTCACATGCAGCATTTTAACTGCATAGCAATTCTAATGGCTAGTCAATCTTAATCCCCCATAGTACGGCCAGCATTCTTTCAGTGAGACTTGTCTTAGAACTCTTTTTATAAACTACCCAAGACAGTGGGACTTGTCTAACTCTTTTTATAAACTACCGGTACAAAAGACTACACTCTTTGACCACGCCTGGATCAAGACCACCCCTGATTATAGTTTTCTACATAAACTCCATAGACAGATATTGCAATTGATACAGTACTCGTATTTTTCTCGTCGATTGCTGGGTCCGATGGATAGATGGATGGATAGATGTATGAATGGATGGATGGATGGATACCATTGGATAGATGCATGGATGGATGTATGTATGGATGGATAGATGTATGGATGGATGGATGGATAGATGTATGGATGGATGTATGGATGGATGGATAGATGTATGGATGGATGTATGGATGGATAGATAGATGAATAGATAGATGAACAGACAGATATTGCAACTGATACAGTACTCGTATTTTTCTCGTCGGTCGCTGGGTCCGATGCTCTGCGCTCGGTCGTTTGGAAATGCGATGAGCGTGGAGCCGCTGTTCTCTCGGTTCTTCAAAGCCTTCAAGCGATGTGCGTTGATGCGCGCATTTCGTGGCGCTGACTTCACTTGAGCGACTTTCGTGTCAACGTACAGACCAACTTCGTTCGTTATCTTCGGAGTGATTCCTTCATTAATGAAAACAAAATCATTCGCATGTGATCTGGAAGTTTAAAAAACTGCGAGAAAACTGTGTGAACTGACAATGAAGACAAAATGATGAATACAATTTTTTATTATTTTTATTTAGAGTTAGAATGATGTCAATGATCAAGAAGCTGACATAATTGTTAACATCACTGATTATGATGATAACAATGATAATGACAGTGATTACATATGTAGTTACGTATGGTACCATAACAGAATATAAATTGCTTGCCAATTGGCGTCTATCTATCAAAACTCGGATATTACGATGGCAATGGTAACGATAGACATCGTGAAGAAAGCATTGAACGCCTATGGGCATTGGGCCCACGGTTGCTGATTGATAGATTGATAGATAGATTTATTGATTGATAGGTTGATTGATAGATTTATTGATAGATTGATTGATTGATAGATTGATAGATTGATTGATAGATAGATTGATAGATTGATTGATTGATAGATTGATAGATTGATTGATTGATAGATTGATTGATAGAAAGATTGATTGATAATGATGAAAATGATGATGAGAAGGGTGCACCACAACTAACAGCCATCTAAAACATAAACAATATCAATTTTTGCTTCTCTTCTGATTCCCCACCTGGGTTGAAGACTGGTTCCCTTTTAGCGTTGACCGCATCCGAGCGACCAGCAACAGGAATGGAGACAGTGTGGATGACCTCCAGATGGAGTATGAACGGCTGAAGGTCATCAGCGACCTGTCCAATGATATCAACCAGTTGAACAGGACTGAAGTTACCTGGGAATGAAAGAAATTAAAAAAATGAAGTTACAGGTCTGTAAATTAAATTAATTAAAAACTAATGTAGTCAGATAACGTAAGAGAAAGAAATCAACTTAGTACGTTGGGTGGCTAAATAGCAGTCAGCTGTGTACAGTAGCACCTAAGATTATGTTTTTATTCCAGTGCAAACTTCACATACCCATTTATGGTACATGTATGCATGCATAAAAAATACATGAACAGACATACATTATATAAGCATGTTCATTACAATTATGAACGTCTGTGATTAAACTGATTCACAAGTCTGTTAAAATTGCTCATCCTAGCTCAAGGTTTCTCACCTATTGGGCAATTTGACATTCAAACTATCATCTCCAATGGATTATGTTTTTAAAAATCACATTTTCACTTGCAATTTGATACTGACTGATACCCTGAGCATTATGATACCGTATCATAGAAGAAACTAGACTAAGCTGATTAAATCTAGACTTACCTCTTTGGCTCTGAACACAAGCAGAGTTTACGAATACCCTAATGCCTCGAAGCCCAATTCTAATCTACTGCACAAAAATCACATAAAATCAAATTCATTCGATTCGAATCAGCAGAAAATACAAATCGTACAATGAATTCTCTCACTCTTCGACTTGCGACTTTCAAGGCCACTCACCGACTTGACTCGGTGCGAAAGTCAGCTTTACGTCGACAGACTTCCTCGGTTCGATTCGACCGCGAGACGGCTTAGCAGTGAAGTGCGCAATGCGTTGGAACTGGAATGTTGCCGCAAGTTGCGTTGACTCGTTGGTCAAGCTGCAAGACATCGTCGTATGTTGACCGACGCAACACTGACCAAAGTCCAGTTTCGACAACGGCAGGACACTGACCGCGACCGGAAGAGCTGTACCGGTCAAGGCAACCTCCAATCCAACACCTGTACACGTGTAATAAAATATTTGTTTAAAGACGAAAAATGTTTCGTTATTTAACAGCATTCCTGGTCAGTAGTATAATAATACGACAGAATGAAAGACACAGGAGAAATAATATAACATGACTTCAAATAGTCTGTCAAAAGTACTACAGAAGTCGCTACTGAAATGGTGTTATATCAATTTGCAATTATCGTCACCATTACCCGTATGGTACGAGACTAGCGATGATAGTTCAATCAATTGTGCACTCTACACCGTGGTTCAATAAAACGTAAGCCAAATTGTTTTTCAAATATCTTTATTGCCTGATATTATATCATGCTAAAAATTTCCAAATATTTAGAGAAATGGACCAAGAATATGATCCCAAAATTTCATGAGATAAAGTTGAACGGATAAAAAAGATATGAATCTTTCAACTTCATATGCCGAAATTTCAGTTTACAAGCAATTTTCTGTTGGAAACAATAAAATGTAAGTCAAACTGTTTTTCTTATATCTCTAATGCCTGATGATCAATCTTTTTTTTTGAACCACGGTGTACAACCTCATTAAGCACTTGAAGCACAAGCATTTAGTGTGCAATCAATGAACAGCAATTGTATTACCACACGACAGTGATGCATAATTATATAACGCGAAAATACAAGCTCAATGAGACTTACCTTTATTTGCGGCCCATGCCTCAGTAGATTGCAAGTCACACTTTGACGGTAAGGAGCCGACGACAATGACTCGCATGAAGATGGCAAAGTCGCGACATGGAGGCAACTTCTGTGTGCAATTAAAACCCTTCTCACCGTAGCTCCATCTGCATAAAACGGATAACCAAAGATAGTCATGGAATCAGGGCTTTTTTAACGTGCAGTTATACACAAAATGTGCAGTTCAAAATGGAGTTTTGCAGTTGTAGAAGCACTTCTGCACAGTTAAAATTAGCAAAAAAGGTCATTGCCCTCCAATTGTAAGTAATTTTCCTTGGAGGATGGTAAAGGAAAGAAGTGGTTGCACAGTTCTAAAAATTCCTTTAAAACAGCCATGTGTGGAATGATTCATCAGTTTACTTTATCACACAGAAATGTACCTAGAAATTATATATTCTGCCATCGCAAGTCTTATGTTCTTATAGGACTTGCAATATTGATTAATTATCCAGTGATGATGTGATGGATAGATTGGTACCAGCTTAGAATGGTCTTGGGCACTCAAATCATGTGAAAATGCTGACACCTCTACCTGTGTAGGCACTGCTTCTCTACTTTTGAAATCTTTATTCTTAACAACTTTTAATTTACGTGAAGTCTACGACAAGAACAAGGACACGGACATGTATCTAACCAAAATGTGAATTCACCTCACCCTTAATCTGATGATTTTACAAACCTTGGGCTGAATCGAAAGAAGATCGGCGCCTTCTCATACGGCTGGAGTAAGCCCTGCCTTGGAAAGGTCGTCACCATGGACACAAAAGGGTTGACCTCACCACCCTCCACTCTCTCACCCTACAAACAAAAACAACCCATACAATAATACTTTCAAATCTATCTCTAAGCATATTCAGCTTGCACAACCTCACTGAAATAATTCAAGGTATGGAAAATCAGGTAACTATAAAATCTTAAAGAGTAGTAGTAGCCGTTTATTGACGAAGCATCAACCAAAAACAAAATAAAAGCAATCAGTACAAACTCAATGACTTTCGATTGATCGGTGCATAAGTCAAAGGATCAATCCAAAAAGGTCGTATGGACCCGCTGTCGCTGAGGCTGGATTGACCCTTCCTTTCCCAATAACATTTGGCTGTTGTAAAACAGTGCAAAGAACAACGTGTTATAAACAACTAGAAAAAGAACAACCAGACCATAGAATAAACATCAAGGTTAGAAGATAAAGAAAAAGGTCACAGAATTTCTTACAGATTAAATACAGATGTAACACATGACCTTGCACTCGAATCATCGCACTGTGTTCCTGTTCAGCAACTTAGGAATCTCTTTCGAATTGTATCCAACGGTTTTGAAAACCTAACTCAGCCAATAAAATACTTCAATATTTTTTCATACTCAGCCAATAGAATGCCTCTATATTTTATGACTTAGTCAAGAAATCAATTTCATATTTTTCTGACACAGCCAATAAAATGCTTTTTATGTTTTTCTGAGTCTGTAAGGATTTCCAGAGGCATGGTCACATCCAGGAGACGTGGCCCCCCCCCCATTCGGTTTCAAATTAGCAATAAGTGTAGGGTCTCATGACATATTGGCCCTCCCATTTAAAAATTGCATGGGACGTGGCCCCCCCCATTCGATTTTCGGCCGGACGACTAAAAAAAAGGTCATCAACTTTTTTGGCGACCAATGACGAAATTTTTCCCTGCCTGTCCCAAGACCAAAGATTTTGCCCCCCCCCCATGGAACAGTTCTGTATCCGCCACTGGTCACACATCTTTCTATCCAAACAAACTAACTAAATAAACAAAGGTCACTTACTGCATCCTGACCAATGGCTTCATCGTTGAGAACAATAACAAAGCAGACGGACTTCGGGCTGTTGTTGAACAGCATTCCTGATTGCGTTGAATCAGTGCCATAGTACGTCGTGCCAAACTTGACGCACTGCAGCGGCTTCGTGGACTCGAAGGTCAACAGGTCAAGGGAAGCGTCAACGACACTACCCGTCACTGGAAGCGTCACCTTGTCACGACCTTCCAGAGTGATGCTGTCAAATATAAACAAAGACTGAAATATGAACGTAAGTATTTTGTTTGTTTGTTTGTATGTGCACTTGTTATAGCGCCCCTTCAAGCTCTCTCTACTCAGAGGCGCTCCCGAATGCAGAGCGGACACTGCATCGGAATTTCACGCCGAAGCGCTGAGCAATTGTGAGTGAAGGACTTGCCCAAGGTCCTTACACGGTGCGGTGGATTCGAACCTTCCGGCTCCAAGGCAATGACGCCACCACTACGCCACCGCGCCCCACAAGTAAGTAAGTAAGCATATACTTTAATGATCTGCCTGCAAACCCACTGCGGGAACATTGATCAGTTATGAAAAACAATGAATTATGTACCGGGTATATTTACAAAGCTAAATAATCAATAGGCCTAATAAAGTGTGTGCAAAGGCAGTCATTCTCAGAGTTACATAAATACATAGCAGAAAAACAGCTATAGTCGTTTATTATCATAGTGTAATGAAACCTTCCTAGTTAATCCTTTACCCGTTTGCCCTGAGAATATACGCTGAAAACCGGCTTAAAATTTAAAAATGAACGGGTAAAGGGTTAATGAATCAGCATGTGAAATCTCTATTGTGTGATCAAGGGCAGAGGGGGGGTAGGTAATATTCCTAGTTCTTACCTGATAGTGTCGTTGAAATGACCAAGCTTCTCAGGCATCAGCTCCACCTGGTATACACACAGAAACAAAAGAATTAAACAATTTATTTTCGAAGAGCTTCAGCAGTACTTCTGACATTCTCTGTAAATGTTGATACGCCTGTGAACTGAAAAGAACTACTGATTCATGGGCGCCCACAGAAAAATTTGCGGGAGGGGCAAAGCACAATAACTTTTTTAGCAGAAGCTTCAAAATGCAAAGCAGAATATTAAGAACATGGGTATTCTTCACAGAGGTTTCTAAGTGTGAATTTCTCAATTTCACTTTGTGCATTGTTAGTAACATAAGCGCTTAAGGGCGAAGAAATTTGCTAAAAATTGCAAAGTAGTAGTTTTAATAAATAGGAAATCAATTTTCCAGGGGGGCAAATGCCCCTCTTGCCTCTATGTGCCAGTGTAATTGTACTGATTCATCCTAAATGTAGTACAGTATGGTACAGCACAGTACAGCACAGCACAGCACAGTACAGTATAAGAGTGCACCTTAATTCCTCCCCCCAGAAACAATAGAGGCGCACCTTGATGGACTGAGCAGATCGGGGCCTGACACTTCCAGAGCTCGGTTCAATGAAGAAAGGCTGTTCTCCATTGTATGAAAACTGGAAAGATCCGTCCAGTGATCCTCGGTTGAAGATGAATACTTCCTTCCTCTCCACACGGCAGCTGGAAACAATGGAACCGAAATCCAGATGCCCGTCCACCTCCAGCTCGGGTCTTCTCGGCGAACTGAACACGCACGAAGAAAACAAATATTCATGCCTTCGTCGTAACTTGTAGGCTAATCATTTTTTATATTGAGAGTTCGTGAGCCGGTCAAAAGATGGATGGATTGATTCATGGATTGATTGATTGATGGATAGATTGATGGACGGATGGTGGATTGATGGATGGATGGACTGAAGGATGGATGGATGGATGGAAGGATGGACTGAAGGATTGATGGATGGATTGGAATGAAGGAAGAATGCATGGGATGGATGGATAGATTATAGATAGATGGATGTATGCCGGATGGATGGGTGGGATGGGTGGATAGATGAGTAGCCGATGCCTCTTTGGATAGTTCTAGCATTTGCATATGAACAGGTTGATTACTGTATACAAGGATAAATGAATTGCTGAAGGGAACAGATGGATTGATGGATAAATGAACAAATGCATTAAATTAGCGAGTGAATAAAAAAACAAAATGAGTCAATTGATGTGAGTATGTGCTTTGATACTCACACTCGAATCGGGATTTCCACAACAGCGCCATCTATTGTTATGACGAGTCGATCGGTCAGATCCGCTTCGTGTTCGACAGTATACGTCACCTTGACAACGACCTCCAACCCAGGAGCCACACACAACGCTGGGTTCTTCACATCAAGGCTGAATAACTGAAAAGATAATGATGCAACAAAAGGATAATTTATATAGTGCCTTAACAATAACCTCATGAAGGCAGTTACTGTAGTTGCGCCACAGTATGGCTACCCAAGAAATCACTAAAATAGAGCACTGAAACCTATAAGCCGCATCCCATGATGCAATGCGTTCAGTTACTAAGTAAATAGGACATCTTTATTTTATTACAGCAATAGAAGAAATTAAAACGTACCAAATCAATGGAAGCAATAAAGAAGGAACAAGTTTTCAAATGATGAAATAGGGGTAATTAAAATTAAAATGTATCAAATTAATTAAAGGAATAAGTGTTCAAACTATTAAGTAATATGTCAGAACAGATAACGAAATAATGGAAGCACACAAAAAGTGGACAAAGAATCGTGTCGGTTAGGGTTAGGTTTAGGATTAGTGTAATCATCAGTCCAACCCTAAAATTAACTGACCATCACGACGTCTAAACTGACCCTAGCCGACATGCACAATGCTTAACCTAACCCACGGCATCAGAAGGTGCTAAAAAGCGCATAATCAGTTTTTCGCAGTCTTCTTCACTTTCGAATTTTCTGTTTACTCACATTTACTATTTTCTCTCATTTCAAATTATTGACTTATAACCCTTTTACTTAGATATCGTGCTGATTACCTACTGAGCGCATTGCATCATATGGAATGCGGCAGATAGGTCGCAGCTATAGTGCAGCGCTCTATTTTAGCGATTTCTTGGACGGCCATACTGTTTACATGAATATGATCGTAGTCTGCAAGATTACCAATAGTACAGTTAAGACAAAATTTACAACAACTATTATCTTTACAAATCAAGTGTAGCTACCTTTGACTGAGGAGGAAAAACTCGGATCTCCTTGCAGTGATTTCCGGCGTTGCGTACGGATACGCGCTGCTTACGCGTCTGACCGGCGCGTACATCTTTAAACGCCACAATCGGCGGAAAAATCTGAACTTCGTCCATTCTGACTTCTAAATTGGTATCGCAAAAGCGACTTTTCAAACAGAGTCAAACAAAACCTGACAAATCAGAAATATGCCGCCATATTTGTAATGTGACAGTTGCTAAGCAGCATCATAGGACGTTGCTGCGATATTGCTCGGAGCATGCACCGAGAATGATCAGAGCATTTGCAAAATCTAGCCGGTGCTTCTGCGAGATTGCCGCAATTATTCTACCCTGATTCTGATTCTACCATTACATTAATCAAAAAAAAATTCGGTTTTTCACCCAACCCTGCATACTTCGAGTCAACGTGGAACAGTCCCTTATTATTAGCAACTTACGTGTAAGAGTGACCGGCGAGCTAAGTCCCATGAGATTTCACCGGTAGGCTAACCGCAACTGGGTTAGCAAAAGTGTTTTAGGTTACTCTGTGTTTGCTTCATATGGTGACGAATAGACTACTTACTTACTTGCAAAGGAAACTTCCGTAGCAGGGATAAATCGTAGGCCTACAACTGAATGGGTTTTTAAATTAAGATTTAATTCCGTGGATAGCGCATAAATGGTTCCTCGCCCGAGATTTCTCTCAGCGCTGTTTATTGCCATGCAAGTTGCAACCAGAAACGAGAGGCACATGGTAATAATCAGTTCTACGGTTTTACCAAAGATATTGTAGGCTAGTCGTCGACTAAGGTCTTTGGTTCTACCTACCGAAGGCGTCAGACAGAATTTGCATGATCTTGTCTATCTGTCCCTATGGTAACATTCTCCTGTGATAAAAACTTATTCTAACAACTGTTAAAAGCCTATAAAATGTAAATTAACGCCCTCCTTCGGTGTAAAAAGCCCAGTAACCTATATGCAACACAACTACACTCCCATCAGGTTTGCTAAAACCAAATATCAGCTGCGCCATCTCCCGAATGAATGCCATTATTGATGATTTATCAGTTCTGGCAGATAGGCCCTAATAAAAAAATATGAGATGGCACTTTCATGCGTAAAATATATTAGCCTAAGTAGGCCTAAATGAGCGCTTTTATGGTTTAGTAATGAACTTACCGCATGTGAATATAGGTCTAGTATGCCTTAAAATCTTTTAATGACCACGACACACGGTCCTTAAATCTCAAGATGGCGCCTGTTCGAGCCATCAAACGATAGTAAATATTTTGACGAATAACTAATTTATTGCTTCTCAAATGACTTAGAAGGAATTCCAGAAGTGCTGTTGGTTGGTAGGCATTTCGAATATAGCTTACAGGATCAAATTTCTTCTTGTCTGTTTATTGCATTTATTTATTTCTCCATTTCTATAGCGCCCCCTTCAAGCTCACTGCTCAGAGGCGCTCCCGACTACAGCGCAGACACTGCATTGAAGCTTCACGCGGAAGCGGCCGAGCTATTGCGAGTGAAGATTTGTTCAAGGTGCCTACGCGGCGGCTTGAGGTGGATTCCAACATGGAACCCTCCGAGTTTGTGTGTGTGGGGAACGGACATTTTTCCTCTGGACACATTCACCCCGGACATATTCTCCCCGGACAGTTACCCGGCCATGGGAGAAATGTCCGACATCCGGTGCGCGTGATCGACTGCTACGGACGTTTTATTTGGTACTCCCAGCACACCCTTATTCAGCCTTACAGCCAATATATAGGCTTTAATTATATTAATTATCTTTTAAATGCTGATGGACTTTAAAAAACCAGTAGCTATTACTGTAAACCGTAGGCCTAGAGATCATCATTATGCACCATAGGGAAAAATAACAACAGGCCTAGTAATCGTTTTAAAAAAGCAGCGAGGGATACAAAATTATTTGAGAGACAATAGGAATAAGTGTTCACATCCGGCAGTGACAAAGACTTGGCTGCCTAATTCTACAGCAAACATGCATCTGGCTGCCAAGATCTATAAATAGGACTATAAAAGTCTTTTATATCCTTGCTATTAAACAACAGATGCAGTCGTAATAATTAGCGCTGCTAGGCCTATTTATAATTATAGGCTACACATGGATACATACATATAGGGCCCTAAATATTATAGGCTAATATATATATATATATATATATATATATATGCAAATGTATATGTAGCCTATGTAATTAAGTGCATATATAAATGTAATTACATAAAGTCATATATATTTTTTATATCGGCCAGCCTTCACCTCTAACTTTCACCCTCGCTATAATAGGGCCCACGTGCATCAACTTTTTCAGTTGAAGGCCTCTTCGGTGGGCTATTTTTAGAATTTCGGTCCGCAACGATAAATATTAAATATTGCTTTCCCTCCCGCACGACCACGACAGACTTCCCTTGCGGATATGTCACTCAACAGAGAACTGTAGCGTGATACTTACAAAGGCCACGTAGGCTATAGCTCTCAAAACAATTAAATTTCGGAGTCCACGCATGCAAAAGCGGATATTTCTCTCAGCGGTGGGAATGTAATTTGACACTTAATAAAATGAAGTTCGGTGAAAGTTTAAAATCTTCCAGACCATCGATCAGATTCATTGGCGTAGCCAAGGGAGGTTTGGGGGAATTAACCCCCCCCCCCCCCCGTTGGCTTAGGGAAAAACGTCTTTGAAAGGTTATTTGTCCAATTTTATAAGAAAAAGCAAGCATCCGGCCATACCCCCCCCCCCCATAAGAAATTCCCGGCTACGCCACTGATCAGATTGTTTGCTAAGTGAAGGGTTAGATCGCGATTGCTGGTCATAATTAATTATTTGGAATTCCAAGGGCTGTCATTCGTACACGTAGGCCTTCAGTCATAGGATGTTCACTTTAAATTAATCTTCAAAATTGTCTTTTGCTCATTTGAGTGTGCTCGAATTCTATTTCTGGATGCATTCCGTATTCTGTATTCGTGTATAGCAGTAGGCCTAGTAGTAGTAGCAGCAGCAGTAGTAGTAGTAGTAGTAGCAGTAACAGTATAGTAGCTTAGTAGTAGTGGGGAGAGGAAGATGGGGAGAGAAGCAGCAGCAGATGCAGCAGCAAAACAACAACAGGAACAACAACCAATAATAATAATTGGTTTGTGCTTATTTTACTCCGGCCATTTCCTAAGGCATGTGCACCACAGCAGCTGTGAACGTTGCATGAATTGGGTCGACAGTTTATTTTATCCGTCTTTGTTTGACTAGGCAGCGTAGCAAAATAGCTGTTTGTCTGTTTGTCTGTCTTTCTTTCTCTGTCTATCTGTCTCTCTCTCGTCCCCGAAATTAGTTTAGCAGGCCAATGAATTCATCGTTTGTGATGCGGTTTACATGTAGATCCGCGCCAGAATGTAGTTCCGCGTTAGAGTTGAATCAGTTTATCTCAAACTTTTTAAACCTAGATATAACATAGCCCTATCCATGCTTACATTCAAGGGGTTCTTAACTTGCATAACATAAAGATAATTAAGTAAATTTGATACACCTCTATGAATAATATCCACAAAATTCCGAGCGCAACTCGGTTAACGCGAATTGATTATTCTCGCTGATTGAGACTGACTGGAATAATAATTAGGCCTGTCGAAATTGATGTCAAAGTTCAAGATGTCGCTATTTTTAGAAGACAAAGGACTCGACAGAGCCCTCAGAATAATAATATTATTATACCCGGCCACAGAAAAACATACGGTGACAAATTATACCGAACGATTTGATATATCCCGACACGCAAACCCTTACGCGTGAGCACACAATATCAGACTGCATAACAATATCCAGGGGCGCCGTTAGGCGTACGCACGTACGCAAGTGCGTACAGCGCGGAAAGGCCCAAAATTTTTTTTTCACAAATTGTAAATTTATTATAAGCGATGAAATTCTACTGAAATTTTATAATCTATAGAATATACTTACTTCCTTACTTACTTACACTCTAATAGAGAGCTATCTTGGCATTGAGTGTCTTATAGCCGCCTAGGCCCTAGAGGTCTATGGATCCTGGGATTCCTGGATGTAAAACCGTTAAAACTTTTTTTAAATTTAATTTTTGTTTGTATGTGTTTTTATGTGCACTTTTCATAGCCAGGGGCGGATCCAGGGGGGCAATCCGGCCATGGCCCCCCATTTAAAACTGCCATGGGACGTGGCCCCTCATTTGGTATGAAATTAGCAATATGCATATGGGTGTAATGGCATATTGCCCCCCCCCCTCTATTCGGAAAATGGCATGGGACGTGGCCCCCCCCCAGTCGGTTTTCAAGTGGAGGAGTAAAAAAAGTCATCAACGTTTTGGCGGATGAAATGGTATGATTTTCTCAAACAAAATTTGGCAGATGACTGAAAAAAAACCTCATCAACTTTGTTTGGCGGATGAAAAGTACTTCAGCCAAAGACTGATCCCTATTTATTTTCGACCAACAACAAAATTTCGAAATTTGTTTCACCTGTCTCATCCCAGGTTCTAAGATTTTTGCCCCCCCCCGGAAGAGTTCTGGATCCGCCACTGGTTATAGCGCCCCTTCAAGCTCTCTACGCCGGCCGAAGCGCTGAGCAATTGTGAGTGAAGGACTTGCCCAAGGTCCTTACGCGGCGAGGTGGATTCGAACCTAGAAAAATCCGGCTTCAAGGTGACGATAGCATAGCAATATGCCGATCTAAAGGTATCAAATTGCACCTCCTGAACATCACTCCCCGGCAACTTGTACCGTAACCGGTTTCAGATTACCCCCGGACACTAGATTTGCATAGATTTATCCGTCATCCCACTGTGGTTTGTTATCAATATTTTACTCGGAAAAAATAATAGCCTCGAAGCCATTTCTCCATGTAACTTCAGCGGCGATTTAGTATTTTAGTTACAGATGAAAATATTTATAACAAACCAAACCACGAAGTGGGATAACGGATGAAAATCTTCAGACCAAAACAAGAAGCTGGATTATCTTTCTGATATTTTTAGTCCAATAAATGCGACGATTGATGCAAATTACAGTTTGCAGGGGGGGTAATGTTTAGGAGGGGGTAATAATTTGAAGCCTTTAGCATGGGCGTCCGCAGGAATTTTTCTAGGGGCGCAAACTTTTATATAATTGTCACATGGTCTAAATTTATTGGGTGACAGTTTGAATTTCCATATTACCACGAGAGAATCCTATATCTTACCTATAGTTATGCGCCCAAAGAAAGATATATTATAATTATAGGTTCAACATGACTGCCTAAAAATGGCTCCATTTGAGGTCGACACAGCCAAAAATGCGCTGGTCGCTGCATGGGTCTCCGCCCCCAGACCCCGCTGGGGGAGCTTACTGTAAAGACAAAACCTTTCTCTTTTACAATAACATTTTGATTTTAATGTTATCCTGGTAGCTTGCGACACTGAAAAACGACTTATTCTTAAAAATTTCGCCACTTTGTCGTTCACAAATAGCTGGCAAACAAGAGCCTAAAAATGGCTCCAATTAAGGTCGAAACAGCAAAAAATGCGCTGGTCGCTGGGTCTCCGCCCCCAGACCCCGCTGGGGGAGCTTACTGTAAAGACAAAACCTTTCTCTTTTACAATAACATTTTGATTTTAATGTTATCCTGGTAGCTTGCGACACTGAAAAACGACTTATTCTTAAAAATTTCGCCACTTTGTCGTTCACAAATAGCTGGCAAACAAGAGCCTAAAAATGGCTCCAATTAAGGTCGAAACAGCAAAAAATGCGCTGGTCGCTGGGGCTCCGCCCCAGACCCCGCTGGGGAGCTTACGACGCTCCCCCAGACCCCCTAGTCGGGATGGGCTTCGTGCCTTCGGCACTCGCAACTTCCCGCCTTCGGCGCCGCCACTGACGACCAATTAGGCCTACAATACAGCGTCCTGGCACTTTTTTACACTTTAAGCACTGTGTATGTATATATATAGATCTATGGGATTGGATTGGTAGGCCTTAGTATTTACGCCCCCCCCCCCTAACCAGAAATCCTGGATCCCCCTGAATATAAGCTCCTATCGATCGCTGTTCGCTTCAATTAGGCTATTTTGTGCAAGTTGTGCGTACAGAAATAAAATCCTGGCGGCGCCGCTGACAATATCCTGCTGTTGTTGGGCTGTTTGGTGCTGGAAAGAATAAACTGCACCGAGTGCGTGGTAAATATTATACCACGGACTGTTGTATGTGTTTTTTTTATGTTATTGAGCTCAGTTCTAAAAGAATATTGTTTGCACAGCTTGGTGTGTTAACGCATAAAACCACAAAGTGGTGTTATACCCAACGACCTTTTTATACCTGATTGCTGCGTACTTTTTACCGACTCACATTATATAAAACGACATAACCTGGTTCCAATACGGCCACTAAACCCTTTTGCACTTCAGGGTGAGAATTGCCGGGGGGTTTGGGGGGGGGGGGGTTGGGTTTCAACTCCCAGTCTTATAGCCCCATGTTAAAGTATGTTTTTCATACCCCAATTTCAAGTTTATCATAGGCCACCCCCCCCCAAGTTATTTTTCCACAATTCTCATACTGTTGCACTTCATTAGTTCACCAAATTCGTCCTTTGGTTCTGTTCGGTCCTTAAAATGGAATGGGCTCGGGACGTTTCGACTCATATGTACATTTGCTGTAGCGCCACTTCAAGTTCACTACTCAGAGGCGCTCCCGACTACAGCGTGGACACTGCATCCGAGTTTCACGTCGAAGAGCACGAGCAATCGTGAGTGAATGACTCGCTCACGGTTACTACGCGGCGGCTTCAGAGGGACTTGAATATGGAACCCTCTTGCATGCCTCCAAGGCACCGAGCCCACCACTACAACGCGCCCACAGACCTATAACGTGGAAACAAATTCGACGTTTTCTAAGTGGTAGCCTACTTTTAAGTTCCAGTCTACACTGCAACTACATAAATTACTTCCTTTTCGATATAGGCCTATGGCCTAATAAATATATTATTCTAGAACTAGTGATCTAATTCGTATTCATGTAGCCCAGCGACATGACCTATTTAATGCTAGGCCTACTCGGAATTTGCACGACTTTGTTTCACATGTTGAGCAATATTCCATCATCGTCATCATCAGTTCCTGACGTCTGAAGCCATTGACGGCGATGGTTACGAATAAATGACCTTCAAGATTGTCGTCTGCCATTCTGTCAAGTTCATTGCTCCCCTTAGCTTCAGTTCAAGTGACTATTTTCGTATATTTATTTATTTTGTCTATCTAGCGCGAGTAGGCTTGGTCTCTTTGTTTCTTTTTGCTTAGAATTCTGCATGCAGTGCACAGCGTAGAAATCGGTCAAGTCTCATTCTCTAATTTCTCTCTAGGCCTACGTAGACCTGGGAGTCGACCCCAATAAGTCGACCCTAGTCGACTTGGTCATCCCAAGTCGGGTCGGGTCGTTTCGGGTCACCGCAACTGACCCCAAGTCGAATTGTGTAAAGAGAAGTCACTTGAAGTTGTTTTTACCACAAGTCGACTTAAACCGACTTGAGACACAAACATAGTTAAATTTGTCACTTAAAACCAATGATCGTTAGTCCAGGACAACATTTAAGCAGCTTTCGTAGTGTGTTTACAAGAATGAATGAGGCCTTTGATAAACAGGGACTTAGTCTACACTGATTATTTTACCGGTAGGGCTATACGCTATCGTGCAGACTGCCGTCTGCCGATCTATTCATATAATTTGTTATTCTATGCTAAAACGCTTAGGCATGTGCTTAAATCTAATTAAAACGGTGAAACAAAATGTTACTAAAATATTATTAGCTCGTGTGCTTATCAAGACATGAACGTGAGCAAATCAGTGAACTTCTAGTGGTCAGTAAATTCGTTGCAAAGAAAACTGGCTATTACAAGGCCTAGGCCTAGTAATAAATCGATATTTTGGCGCTACTTTGGTATATAATTATATATGCTGCATCTGCAGGTGTCTGCAGACGGAAAAGCTATTGTATACGGGCCAATTGGACACTGAAAGACTTTACTGTCAGTGAGTAGGTCTAGGCTACTATTATAGTAGTAGCCTACTGCCGCTGATGATGCGCTTGCAATGCTGTTTGATAAGTTGCGGAATGATGTTAGTGGCCGATCAATTATGAAAAAATTGCATATGAAGCCTATATATCATAACACGCCATTCAGTGCAACCAGTCCGCGGTCCCCCATTTTATCTTAGACCTTGCGTGTTTTACAAATTTATTTAATATTAATTTAAAAAGTAATAATGATGAGTCTAATCTGAATAATCACAGACAATGAATGGGCAAGGTAAAATTCATTGGCCCGATAATTTGCCGTCGCATTGTCTAAAAAAATGTCTAATCTACTAGGTTGGCCCAAAGCATCACAAAACTACTAAAACTGAAACACAAAGCCTGAAATGGGCTTGATAAAACTTTAGCAAATTCATGCATCAATTAAGAGTTGAGGCCTCATTATTCATTGGTAGGCTTGTAGCCTCTTAGGCCAATATGAAATCAATGCTTGCCAGGAAAATTGGCTTGACATCTGCGATTAGTAGCCGTACGTAGCCATAGGCTAATACCATGTCAGAAGTCGACTTCAAGTCGGAAGTCGGTTGTTTTTCTGTCAAGTCAGGTCAAGTCGTTTTGACTCCAAGAAGTCGACTTCAAGTCGACCTCAAGTCACTTCAGGGTCAAGTGGGGTCAGATTAGCTGACCAAAGTCACTCCCAGGTCTAGGCCTACGTACATAGGCCTATCATCACCACCAGACTCACCCGAGTCTTCGTTGAACGAATTTGTCTAGCAAGGTTTTGCAGCAATGTATGCAAGTGTTATACTCGGAGCGTGTTCCGGTACAAGTTGGGAGAAGCGCCTTTCGAAAAAAATAATTAAATTCAAATGAAACCCAGATCTCTCGCGAAGAATAGGCTACAGTAACTGTTACAGCCCTCACTGAGCTTTGTAAGGATGGCATTATCAAGTTTCAGTTGCATTGTATTGTATTATCATTATGTACATTGTATTGTATTGCATTATCAAATTTCAGTTGTGTTGTATTGTATTCAATGTATTGTATTGTATTGTACCATATACCGCCACCACGTGCGCTTATCCTTTGCTCGCCTTCCACCTGTCGTTGCTGGTAGCGGGCGCAGTGCGGGCGAATCCAGGGGTGGATTGATGCACGCACTCCAATTTGGCCCAAAAATCCGCCAATCGGAACGAGAACGGTGACCCACTTAGCGTTGTTTACTGCGTAAGAAAAGTGTTGCATAAAAACGTGATTAATGACAGACCAGCGAACGTCGATTTGGTTCCATTTATAGCCAATCGGGTCTCACCTTTTGATTTATGCGCTTGTTGTCGACACGGTTTCGCCACAAGCACCGCCCCTCGCTACGGACAGCCACGGTTTGCGCTAAGTCGTTTGTGCACGTGTAAATCATCGCATTGAGCAAGTAAGATAATATTGTTCATGAAGCTCAACTTTAATCAGAAATAGGCAGTATGAGAATTGTGGAAAAATAACTGGGGGGGGGGGGGGGGGTTGGCCTATGATAAACTTGAAATTGGGGTATGAAAAACATACTTTAACATGGGGCTCTAAAAATGACTGGGGGGTTGAACCCCCCAACCCCCCGGCAATTCTCACCCTGGAAATAGGCCTACAATAATAACGACATTTTTTAAAATCTAGGATATGCAGATTGCTGTAAGAGTGCTAGGAAAGGTGTTCCACGTCTACACCGTTTCTTGGTCGTGCGTTAAAAATGTTTGCAACAGTAGCCTAACAACAAAAACAAAAACAGCGACGACGACGACGATGATGATAGGCCTTGTAACTGCAACAGTAGGAACAACAATATTGATTTTAATGATGATGATGATAATGATTTTCTTTATAGAACCATCCAGTTGACAACTTGACAGACCGCAACCGGTTACAGTGTAGCCTACAATTATTAGCCTATTCACAAAAAACACAAATAGGCCTAACAGATCACCCAAAATCTTGACTTCTAGCAGAACAACGGGCCCTGCCTGCAATACAAGGGCGCTAATAGCAGCCTACAAAGTCTTCCTTACAGACAATTGATCAGGGTCGCTACACAGCGTCTTGAGTTAGATTCGAACAGGCGACCCTCCGGCTACCAGGCATAGAGCACACCGCCGCACCCCGAACCACACATTGTTCGACATAATAATGAAATTGTCGGTGCTACATACCGACGAAATTACGCATCGTGCCTTGACTCAGACGTCAATCTCGGTCGGCTCCGCCCACCGCATACGCTGGCAAGATGCCAAGGTTCTGTGACCTAGTTTCATAGATCGAGGAAAAGAAATCTTTCGCGTGAATTTACGGCGTGGTCTGTTACTATTTTGCACGAGTTTTGCGTTTGCGTTAAGAATTTTGCAAAGTTTTGGTAGTTTTGCACGGTCGTTTGGATTTCGGAACTGTAAGTTTTGCTCTGCGGCGAAGATACACCATTCCAGTCGTTTGCGTTGAGTTTTTCGTGGATTTTGAGGTGTCGCGTGCGTGATTTTGGATGGTTTCGTTGAAAAGTCTCGGCTGAGGATTTTCTTGGGCGTTTCGACGCGAGAATTCTACCATTCCAGTCGGTTTTGTTTGGGTTTCGGACGATGCCACTGCAACAGAGGCAGCAGTTAAGAGCAGTGAACGGCGCGGTGAACGCGTGGAATGTTGGTGCGGCCCTACCGCTTAGAGCTGTTCCCGATCGGAACCTCCATCCGGTTCCAAACGACGAAGCGGCCAGGCCGGTGGACGAGAACCACGCTGAGGACGTGGTAGACGCGGATGAACCAGCCTTCGAGTGTTGCCTGCCGAGCGGTTGTCCTCACCAGAAGGAGCTGATCCTGCCGTCGGACCCCGGTGACGCTGTGAGGGTGGTGTGCAACAACGATGGCTGTTCTATCAGTCGGTGGATGCACTCCGACTGCTTCCAGGAATGGGAGGAGCACGTGCTCAGCTACCTGCGTTCGTGCGGTAGGGCGAGGAGCTGGAGCGAGAAGCAGCGTCTGCAGAATCTGTGGACGAAGAAAGGCTACGACCTGGCCTTCAAGGCTTGCGACTGCCGCTGCGGCAAGGGTCACCTCCGCAAGGACCTCGACTACCTGCCGCTGCCGAAGAAGACCGAAGACCGCCGTCCGAAGAAGCGTGGACGGACCAAGCCGATGAATTCGCCGGGTGCAAAGATGCCAGCCCAGCTGCAACACCCTGCCACAGAGGGCAGCAGCATTGTCCGCGCCCCACTGAGGATTCGTACGTCGAGTCTGTGCAGCACCGGGTCGAGCCCTCCAAGCTCTGACGGGACCCCGCCACTGACGCCCGGGTCCGCACCGACGAGGTCGTCCGGCGGACGGTTCGACTTCTTCGCGGACGCGGAACAGGCGGCCGCCGGGAACATCTTCTGGCGCCGCACGGACCTGTCGGCGTTCACCGCGCTCCCGCGCCACCTCCAGAACCCCTACCAGATCAAGATCGAGGACGAGGGACCGCACGGAAACGACGAGACCCGCAGCTTCATCCTGACACAGCTCAGCGGACACAAGGTGACCGTCGTCCACTGCGCCGTCTGTCAGTCGGATCTCCCCGTCTACGACAAGTACCCGCTGATCGACGGCACCTTCTTCCTCTCGCCGCACCAGTACAGCCCGGCGAACATCACTGTCACGCTCGACCGCAGGCCGCGTGCCTTCCTCAACGCCATCTGCATGCGTTGTCTTGATGGCGGCGCCGGCCCCGGTGGATTCGCACTTCGCTGCCTTGCGTGCAAGACGCCGTGGTCCGGCGCGACTCTCGTCATCGGCACCATGTACGCGTACGACGTCTTTGCGGCACTCCCGTGCTGCTCGGCTCGACTTGCGTGCAAGTCGTGCCGGAGCCAGGTGCTCGAGCCTGGCGCCACGTACCCGTTCTTCAGCGACTACAGTCGACTTGTCAAGTGCCACTCGTGCGGGTCGGAGGACTACCACTTCATCAAGCCGCTCGGCGCGACCTTCTTCCGCAGCTCGGAGCGCCTCTTTTGAGGAAGCGCTCGACCGTGGGATGCTCGTTCGCCGACCGAGTCTGTAGGTCTATTAACAAACTATCCGTGTATATCGCTTATTCTGATTGGCGGCATTTTTCCTTAAAGGAATCGAAACTCTTAGGCATTAATGTAAACTTTGTCGCGCTGTGTTTGACGAGATTTTGCGTTGACAGCTTGCTGTCCATTGAGACAGCGTAGTGTGAAGGGGCTTTTGGCTTTTGCGGATGTGTTGGAGGTACGTATAGAGGGGGTGCTTTGGCTACCACCGGTGGATAACACGATTGATATTTCAACTGGACTTGCCCTGGAATTTAGCTTGCTTACTAATTTTGCTTAGTTGCAATAATTAATCAACCGATGCTTTGAGCGATGTTTCTTTAGCGCCGTAGATGTTCTTAGGTTAGATTTTGGTTTGGATGGTAGACGTATAAATTATGAATCTGATTTGTAGCTCAGTGACAGCGGCCGGTTTCTTATTTTCCACTCCGGCTTTGATTAATGTGTATACATGTTTTTCATTCATGATGAATATTGTTGTAATGCATACCAGGGTCTTGTATACTCATTGCACATACACACATATGCACAGTATGCTGATGTTATATGTTATGTATGCATGTAAGTACCATGAGTCCTATGAATGTATTGTGTAAACATACCTATATTGACAGATGATATACATGTATATATATATTATATATACACACACATGTATGTCTATATATATATATATATATATATACTATGTTTCTGTATATATATATATGTGCACATGTATAAGTGAATATTTGGGTTTTTATGTCAGAGATTAAATATTTGCCTGTGATGTACTGCTGCGCTGGCAGCTGCACATTTACCTACGAATATGTGCTGCTAAGGAATTCCTTTTTCCTTTCTGTAGCAGTTCTATTGGCAGATGTTTCTTTTTGGCCTTTCGTCGTAGGAATTTAATTTCTCTGCCATGAGCTACATAGAGGAAATGAAATCTGAACGTTGTTATGTAGTAGGTGAAAATGTATTCTGTTCATCGACGTAGAATGTGTACGAAAGTGAGAAGGGTTGGTTTACCGATGAAGTATGTTGATGAAATCGAGGAACAATGCAGATAGTGATTGTGACTAAATTTTACGATGATAATGAGTGATGATGTATGAAGAGAGCACAGCAAAAATCTAGGAAAGGTGATGTTGATAATGCATTTGAATTTGTGTGGCTATAATGTGTGCTGTTGTGTTGCGGTACTACGTTTGAAGAGCTCAATGTGCATTGAAATTTATCTGTCACTCTCTCTGAAATGAGTCTATTTTTAAGTTTGTTGTTTAAGTTTAAATGGTTGAGGTAAAAAATGAAGTTTTGATTGAAGAAATGAGGCAAGGGTGTTTCTGCTCAGAATTTGTGGCCTTATAGGTAAATTGGAAGTTGTGATGGACATTGTTGTTGTAAGGGTCTTTAGTTTCTTGGTCTCGTTATGCCTGACTGGCACTGGGAACTTGGGACATCCACCCTGTCTGCCTTTTCACGGTTGTTGGCCCTAGGTACTGTAGTGTCCGCAGACTGTGGGGCACGGTGGTGTAGTGGTGGCGTTGTTGCCTTGGAACCGGAAGGTTCGAACCCACCTCGCCGCGTAAGGACCTTGGGCAAGTCCTTCACTCACAATTGCTCAGCGCTTCGGCATGAAACTCCGATGCAGTGTCCGCTCTGCATTCGGGAGCGCCTCTGAGTAGCGAGAGCTTGAAGGGGCACTATAACAAGTGCACATACAGACTGAAATTATACCTTTATAAATCATTGAATACAATACAATACCTGGTGCATGTCTTTTGTCTTGAGCAAGGTTCGAGAAATGGTGGGGGGATGTCCAGCGGATTGTTTTTTTGGAGCTCAGAGCTGGAAAAACTTTTTGAAGAAATTTGATTACATCAGTGGAGACATTAATTTTGTGCCAGTATGTGCATAAGTAAGCATTTCCATTTAACCATGTTGCACATTCATACTGATATATGACCTAATTTTACATTTACTGTGCATTGGTGTCTGACATTCATGCATGCATTTGTGTCAGGTCATTATCTTCAGAGATATATATATATATGCGTTTATGTGTGCTTGTATATATAAGTGTGTATATATATATATAATTTCTGTATATATTATATATATAAAATATTGGTCAAACTAATTCTGTGTGTATGTGCATGTGACTGCTTTGTAAGCCCGGTTCATAGGCTTACCTACCGCCTATATTCCAAATATAGAATTTATATGAATATATTTTTTGTGCTTGGTTTGCTAATTGGTAGTGGGAGGACGGTTGTTGGTATTTTTTGCACGGGCCAAAATTTTGTAGTTTTAGTTTTTCGTAGCAACGTAGCAGAAGTCTGACTTCTTAAAGTTTTCAGCGTTAGCGTGTTTTTTTTCTGCGTTTCTTTTTGTTTTGCGTCCATTTACTTCCGGTGAAGATTTCGAACATGTCCATGCATCAGCTCGGTTAAGGCATTCGTAGAATTGTGATGATACGTGTTTGGTTTTTTAAAACTGTTGTTTATTTTGTCTATTTAGCAATTGTCATATTGATTTTGTTGCTGCTTCAAAAGCTCGTTTAGTGTTGCTTTCTGTAAAAAAATGAGATCTCTGTAAGATGGAGAAATTTCAGAACTGCCAAATTTTGCTTTCTCGTTTTTAAGTTTTTCAGTTTGTTTTTTGTCGTACGGAAAAGGTTACCACGGTGGTACGTCGTCGCTTTTGAAGCGTTTCAAGGATTGATTTTTCTGTAGTACGGTTGTACATTTATTTAGTTTACAAATGTAAACATGCTGATTTTGCATTCAGTTGTTGGGAATTTATATGTGAGGCTTTCCATATTCCTTGTACAGTTGACGATGCTGACTCTGGGTTTGACTTTTCAGTGATGCCATGCTTGCTGTTTTCCAGTGATTTAGTGATTTATATGCGTCTGTTCGAAGCTCAGTCATTATTATGCAGTCTGCGGAGGCATTAAATGTTTTTGTGATTACTGTGTGTGTGTTTCTGTGTGTGTTTGTATGTGTGTGTTTGTATGTGTATGTGTGCTTGTCTCATGAAACTTCCCACTTTACCTTCTGCTGTACTTTCCCACTCTAGTCCTTTCAGAGACCTTTCACCTATGGTTGATAAAAATGGCTCTATTTGGTTAAATAATTATGCTCCTGTTTAGAACATTCCTCGGCTGTGCGGTCATGAAAGATCTAAATTGCAA
Source organism: Lumbricus rubellus (assembly GCA_945859605.1). NCBI lineage: Eukaryota > Metazoa > Annelida > Clitellata > Crassiclitellata > Lumbricidae > Lumbricus > Lumbricus rubellus. The sequence continues at coordinate 11,889,528 of OX243822.1, read as the reverse complement.
GCGGATGAATGATAATGGTGATAAACAAACTTTCTAGACCACCAACTATAAATGTTTCGTTGCTGATGTTCCTATGCTAAGATTTAAACCACACATGCAGTATTGTAGAATTATATTCTACTGCAACTCAGGCTGTATGGGGGTTGTCCATATATTTCGTATGCATGGAGAGGGAGGGAGGTAACAGGATTTAGGCGATTTGTGTACAGGGAAGGGGTCTCGGCAAATGTACGTATGCAAAATGAATGTCTAATTATGACACCCACATTGGCCTGTATATAAAAACTCTGTGTTATCCTATAGTCGTCCGATGGCATTTGACTACATTAAAATTTTTAAGATCTAAACAGTAAGCCATAACAGTTAATTTTTTTAGCTTTTAATATTTAACGAAAATAAATAGTAGTCTACGATAAAATACGTAGCTAAAGAGCCTTTGTAGGGAGAGGGGTAGAGAAGCTTGTATGTGTGTACGCATAGGGTGGGGGGTCAACACAATGTACGGGTGCGTATGATGGGAGGGAAGGAGGGGGTCTAAAAATGATTTTTTTACATAATATGCAGATGGAACCAATATTGCTTTAGCCACCGACGTGAGATGCCGTGCATTACAATTCAGTTGACACGCCATTTAGTGACTGCGTGTCGTTTAAATACTGCTTGAAAATGTCTACAGTTTGTGTGTTGTTGAGATTCAATGTACTTGTCTTTTGAAGCATGCCGGTGCTTTGTAGTGCTCGTTCAGGGTAAGATGGTTAAGCGTGGTTCGTACGTGAATGGGACTTCATCACGGATGACTTCTCTTTATGGTTGGGCGGCAGCGTTGCCACTACTTGGGTTTTTCACAAGATCTTGGTTTTTTTATTCAAACTTGGGAAATGGGGTAACTTGGGTTTTCTTGGGTTTTTTCGACCCTCCAACTTGGGTTTTTTTCATTTTGTAGAGTGGCAACGCTGTTGGGCGGTTGTTGCTACCGTTTTTTTGGGTTCGGTTTCCTTTCTCAACGTCGTAGATACTGTTTGTTTTGATACCTGTGTGTAACAAGTTATTGGTTGTGTCGGGAGGTCTTCTTTGGTGCTTGGCAGAAACAGCTTCCAGCCTGTAAAGTGGGTGTTCTTTGTAAAAAATCGGGCAGATTTGTTTGCTTAGAAGTGCCTCCGTCATAAAGGTCTGTTTATTTTGGTATCGGTATCAGGTTCAGGGAGGAAGGCGGAAAGACTTCCGAGACAGTGACTCAGTGTATGTATATGATATATAAAATGTATATATATATATATATACTGGGTGTATATGTACCGGATATATATATGTATACTATATACATTGTAAGGCTGGTGTTTACTCCCAATTGCCTACGGATGAGGAAAGGAAATAGACACTATATGCAATGCATACCTCGTAAACGGTGGTAAAAAATGGTGTTTCTTGCTCTCGTGAACGGGTCTGATTTCAGGATGACTAATGAAATATTAGTATGGGAATGTTTCGGATGGAGTAAATGATGATGGAAGTTGTAGTGTGGAGACATTGATTGAGCAATGAGCAATAACTCGTGCTGTCTGCGGACGAGTCGTTTAGTTTGTCTCTGTGTATGACTCGTGACATGCTCAGTGCTCAGGTGTTTCCTCTGCTGCTCGCCTGATTTCTTTTATCTTGTAAACGGGCTCAACTCAGGTTTAACAGGACTTATGAGACTGTTCCGTGTTTTCGTTGCTTTTTTTAGAGCTACCACAACCTGTCATTTAATGACGGTCGCATCAGAATGTAGGAAATTTTGTATTACCATCATGGACGCCCGCAGAAATTTTTGTAGGAGGGGGCAAAAGTCGATGGTCACGGTTAACGTTTTTTGTATAGCAAGAAGTTGAAAATGTAAATCGAGAAATTTAGAACATGCACGGGAATTTCTCATAGAGGTTTCTTAATTTATATATCCCGGTTTCACTTTTTTAATTTTTATTGTGAAATATAGTTTCTTTAGTGTAAAGAAATTTGTTAACAACCCAAAAGTATCAGTTACAAAAAGAGGTTTCAACTTTCCAAGGGGGGGGGGCAAGTGCCCCCTCTTGCCCCTATGTGCGGGCGCCCATGATTACCATTTATTTTCCACTTTGACGGGCTGCTTGGTTTATAAGTAATGTTGCATATACGGGGTGTCCACGTTGTTTTCAGAAAGCAGGTTTTCTGTCTCAGTTGGTTGGGTCAGAGTTGAAAGTCTTAACTGAGAAGGTGAAAGTGAAATGGTCATAGATAGCTGTATGGTTTATCTGGTTAAACGTAAGAGAGTGGAAGCCTTCCACGTTTACAGCATTTTATATTATTATTATTATTATTGTCGTTATTTAGGAAATTTTATATAGCGCCTCTTCAAGGTAGGCTAATCTGAAGTAGTCTCCGGACCCAACCACGGCTAAATAGGACAGTTTTGAGATTCATTAAGGAATGGAGTGAAGTGACCTCTGTATGACTTTCATGTGATTGCCTTATGATCTCCAACTTTGATTTCCGCCGGTTCTCATAGCTTTGATAAATTCTGGACTTTCTGTAATATGACGGACGAGACAATGTGAGAGTTGCACTAATTAATTATTTGAAATGCCTTTTGCGATTGTCAGATGATTTGATGGATTTTCATGGTGCAGCTTTGTTTTCCACGGTGGGTTTGGCATCAGTAATGTAATGGATAGCACGTACTGGTGGTCGGACTTAAAATTCGCACCGGAGCGAAGGTTTGGAACTTTGATTCCACTTGTACTTGCTAGCCGACTCGGCTATGATGAGTTCCAAAGGTGCTGGATAGGATTTGTTCGTGCTGGAGGTGGTGGGGTGGGGGGTACTGGCCAGCCAACCTCTTGCTGGAACTAAGAAATGGAGGCTGAGAATGGTGAAACAGCTAATACTTATATGCCCATTGTGTGAGTCTTAAGGGTCTGCACTTCTTCACTTCTCTGCGAATGGTGTAATCGGTAGACAGGTTTATGCTCTGCTTTGTTGGGTTGCGTGCTGTAGACATATCAGAGGGAGGAGGAGGTTGTGATTCAGCATAATATTGATGTCTTGTCTGTTTGCTTTTGTTTTGTGTAGCCTATTTTTCTTTGTGTACACTGTACAACCTGTTTTGCTTTGTGTACAACTTGTTTTGCTTTGTGTACAACCTGTTTTGATTTGTGCACAACATGTTTTGCTTTGTGTACAACCTGTTTTGGTTTGTGTACACTGTACAGCCTGTTTTGCTTTGTGTACAACGAGTTTTGGTTTATGTACAACCTGTTTTGCTTTGTGTACAACCTGTTTTGCTTTGTGTATGTACAACCTGTTGGCCGTTGTTTAACTTTAAAAGCATGCGCTTATCGTTTTCTGATTGTGTTGCATTCGTGGCTTACTGTTGCATCAGAAGCTTTCTCAAGGTTGCCTCGGCTGTTCGGGGCAGCCCGGTGCTGTATAGGTCACTTGGTCGTTGAAAATTGATTGACGAATAATTGAAGCTGATTGACAGTTGCCTCTTGCTGGAGCTTTGTGTTCAAGTTAGAATGGTGTGTACAATGGAATAGCATGTACAATATATAGGTTTGCTTATTCAGAGCAGGTCAAAGCAATTACTTTATTAATTGTACTACAGTAAACAGTGTGTACACAAATGAACCGCCATAGCTATCGCAAGTTAGCGTACGTATCTTGTTAGCATACAGCATTTAAGCGTACAAGATGAACAGGATTATAACAAGCCGTTGCTGGCGTGTGTTGTATATGTACACTGCACATGTGCATTAAGATGTGCGTGCATGTTTTCTAATGTACCGCGTAAATGTACTTGCATCGCGACGACAAATATTCTCTAATACCGGTGATTGGATTGATTTGCTTGACTTTTTAGTTTTTGCATTTTTTGCCGTAGTTTTGATTTATGTTTTCGTTGTTTTCTGACCCGTGGCGGGTTTTGCTGGCCAGCACTGATGCAGTAGATGTCGTGCCAAGATGCCTTTCGCTTAAGCTCAGCGCTCATGAATAAGCTGGTGCCCTGTGCTTCCCTTTCAAGTAGCGCTTTAGAAATTTGGAGATTACGATTAAGCTGTTAAAGCTCTGTTTATTGCAATTCAACAGGTAGAGCACATACGAATACAGCATATGCATACGTGGAGACCTCCTGCTATGGATCACGGTGTGTAAGCACATTATATTGAATGTTCAGTCTGCGTGAGGCTTATCTGGGCTACATGTTTTGAATGCATTAATTTCTTTTTGTTTTGATCCATAGAGAACACCATATGTGAAACCAAAAGGGGGAGAGGGGAGTTATTGTTTGCGTGAATTCTTGGTAAACAAGTGACTTACGGATTTTGTTAGACTGGCCTTCATTCCATATGGAAATAATCAGGCTTATGGATTTCATTAGTATACCACTATACCCCTCCCACGTAGAAATTGGTCCTTTCCAAGACTCCCCTCACCATTGACCTGATTCAGTCAGACGCTACAGTTATTTGTGCATTTTCTGGTGTCTATCACCTTTGATTTTTTGTGTGTGTCGTTCTGCTTGGTGTTATCTCAACTGTCGGTGGTCGTTCGTTGGCTGGTTGGGTCCGTACGTTGTACATTTGGAGACGGTTATTTTTGATATTTTTGGCTTTTGCACCGAATCTAAACTTAATTGTGAACCGGTGAATTTGGCCAGATTGAGTAGATTTTTTAGATGTGTTGCTGTACAAGCAAAGTCGTGTGAAGTTTAATGCAGGATCGAGTCTGGTTGGTGATGGTGGTATAGCAGGTTTCAAAGCTTAGGAGAGGGAGCTTATACTGAGGTAGGGAGCTCATGATGGGGCTCAGTTTAGAAATAGGGTAAGAAAATAGTTGAGCTTTTGGGTTGGGTCAGCATTTCAGCTTTGGGTGTTTCTGCAAGATACCACAACGTAGGGAGAGGTCAGTGTTGGGGGTTTGCAGTTTAGAAAGAGGCATTTGAGCTTAGGAGCAAATTCAGTGCTTTAGTCGGTTGTGCTGCACCTTAGAGAAGGGGTTTATAATTATGTGCTGCGAGTTGCTGCTTCTTAGAAGACGTAATTTTATGGGCATCCTTGTGCCAGCCTAGTTTAATACCAGACGAATGCAGGTAATGGCAGAATTCAGAGATTAGTACAACCTCTCGCTGAGATGGTGCTAGTAGCAAATGGGGTGTGAACAAGGCTTTTTCTGCCCTCGTCGTTCTTTCCTCGAACTTGTCTAACGAGAATAGTTTTGCATGGAGACGTATTAGCGAAGTCACTTTGTACATCGATTTCTAAATCTCGACTACGTAATGATATAAGTATAAAACTGTAGCATGATTAGGCTGTTTCATGATGACTCACACGTGTGTGTGTGTTTGCAGGCAGAGACTACTGCTGCTGTAATACGATGTAGCATAATTATAACGTACTTTTCAATGGGCATTTCTAGATTGTGTGCTAAACAAAACAAGTTCGTGCTTCGTTATTTTGATTTTTAACTCCCCCCACCCAAAAGCCACCGTTACTTAATCTAAATCTCCTTCAAAAAATAATCAAAAAGAACACAAAGACATTGAATTCTTACATAATTATACTCTTAACTGAGTGCTACTTTCAGATGCAGACTGAGAATGCCGGTTGTGGCCTGAGCCTAGCAGCTGGATGAATGCAGGGGCCTTTTCACGAAAGGGAAACATTTGACCTCAGGCTAACCTCTGGCTCCAGATATTTATCCAGACCTCATTGGCTCTGGTCACTTCTTGCAGCCATGTCACCTGACCACATCGGTAGGCAAGCTCTTTTCTCATCAACCTAACCTTGACATCTCCTTCATTACAATCCTTTCTTCATGTAATTATTATTATTGTTTCACCTGGCGGCATTTTCTTGCCTATAGTAGCGCTTTTACATGGAGCTGATAGCCACTTTGTCACAGTACGTGTGTGTGTCTCACAGTGTGTGTGTGTGTGTGTGTGTGTGTGTGTGTGTGTGTGTGTGTGTGTGTGTGTGTGTGTGTGTCGCAGTGTGTGCGTCAGTGTGTGTGTGTGCTCACGGCTTCAAGTTTTTTAAACCCATTACCTTACCTCCCCTCAATACGCTCATGCCAGTGATAAGTCTGGAGAGAGAGGAAGAAGGGGGGAAGCTCAACAGCCGTGGCAGCCATGTAGTTGAAAAGCGGAAACTTAACCCGCTCTGTAACCGCAGATGTTACTTTGTGTATCCGCTTGCATATAATTACAAGCCTTTGTGTGTAGCGATGCAGCTAACTAGGTCGTGTCAACATGACACGATTCTTTTGTCCAATGCGAGAGGAGGACTCGAAATTCGTCAACACACAGCCGCGGTTTAAAAAAATAAACAGTCAACGAGTGTCAAATTAAAACACGCTTCATGCTCGTCATGCAGTGGAATGTAGCGCGGTGTGACCTCTGACACTACCATTTCAAAGATGATTAGTGTCGCCCTCCTCCTTTATTCAGGCCTGTGACTGGCACTGGCAGAGTGCAACCAGTGGCGGAGTTAGGGGGCGCTCTGTTCAGACCGTAAATAAACGGGGCTGACGTAGAAATTCCGAGGTGGGGCACAGTGGGCAGAGCAGTCACGACTCACGGGCCACTAACTAGACCCTAATTTAAAAATTAATTAGAACACATTTTTAAAAACAAATTAAAATAATGCAGGGCTGTTTTAAAGGAATTTTTAGAACTGCACAACTTCTTTCCTTTCTCATCCTCTAGCTCCATGGTAAATTACTTCCAATCGGAGGACAATGACCTTTTTGGCTAGTTTTAACTGTAGGCCTACAGATGTGCTTCTACAACTGCACAAATCCATTTGGAACTGTAGGCCTACATTTTGTGTACGACTGCACGTTAAAAAAGCCCTGAAATAATTAAAGTGCAGGCATGGCCTACGATTTTTATATTCAAAATTGTAGAATATGATTTTATGCAGATAATTTGAAGTTTAAACTGATTAATTATTTGTAATATTATATTTTAAAAGACAAATCATGAACTGTGTAGAACCTATAATAGACCTAACTACCTAATGTCCCCTAAATGTCGGGCCCTGGGCATTTACCCTCGTAAACCCTGTGCCTCTCCCCTCTCGTTGGCCCTGTTAATAAACAGATGTGTCTGTAGGACACCAGCAAACATCACGCAGCTGAATAATCTCAGCGCTAGATGGCGCTTCGGGCGTTTATTTGTACAGCATTTAATGTGACAGCCTTTGATGAAAGTCTTCCATCTGTCTTATTAGGCCATGTTTGAGCAAGTGATTCACACACGCAGATGCGCGTGCTTTCCTCGCCAAATCGAGAATTAATATCGTATAGAAGAGAGGATGAAAGCAGTTTCTTAAGCTTGCCCTGAGGCAGCCTGTTTTTTTAAACTTTGCGTTGGCGATTTAATTGTTTTTTAAACCTCGGCATGCGAGGGTGGGTGGGTGATTAGTCCTCTCTCTTGCTGACTTATCTTCATGGGCGGAGTTTATCAGGGGCTAGGGGGCTAAGCCCCTCCAAGAAGGCCCAAATTCAACTTTTTTACCATGAAAATGGTACCCTTTTTCTTGGTTAACCCTCCCAAAAAGGCCCAGAGTCGGGGTTAGCCCCTCCAAGAACGGAAACCAAACTCCGCCTATGCTTATCTTCCCACCCGCTGTGGGGGTTGTCAACGCCTTCGTCACCTACAGAGAGTGTGTCTTTGCATTTCGGCTTGCTGCTGTTTAACGACGCTTTCGTTTCAAAGATGATTAGTGTCGCCCTCCTCCATAGGCGCATGGGAGATTTCAGCAGTGGGTAGGGGGGGGGGGGCAAAGATTGAACTTCTACCCGAAAAATATATCCGGCAAATAAGTTGACCTTTTTTAGTCGTTCGGGGCTGTGTTTGCCCGAAAAATCAAGACTTGTCCAAAAGTTGTGGGGCATTTGTGCCCTCTGGACCCCCGCCTCGTAGACCTATGCCCTCCTCCTTTATCCAGGCTTGAGACTAGCACTGTTAGAACGCAAACAGTGGTGGATTTGACTGCTTGATCGGTCTTGCTGGTCCGGCTTAATGGGACAGACATTTTGACCGGGTCCTCCCGCTCCCCTTCGTCCTGCTGCCGTTCTGGATAAATGAGGGGGGCGACACTATTCATCTTTCATATGGCAATGTCGTTAAACATGTAACTTTCTCTTCTAGGCCTGCGACAGGCTGCGAGTCGCCTGAATGAAAATGAGTAAACAAATGAATGAATACACAGACAGACACACAGACAGACACACAGACAGGCACACAGACAGACACAGACAGACACAGACAGACACAGACAGACGGACAGTCACACACACACACACACACACACACACATAGTCATACGGCAGTGACTCAGCACATGGTGACATCTGTCGACTTCCTGTCCACAGCAATTATTCCAGACGGCCATCGATGTTTAAAAGAAATTTACATGACTCAGCGTCAGATGCCTCAGCGTTTATCACCCTCTACTCTCCTCTCCCCTCCCGTCATCTCTGCTCCCCCTCCTCTCCTCTGTGCCCTCTGCCTCTGTACCACTGCACGTGTCGATAGTGGCAGTGCGTATAATAAGGTCTGTAGGTCAGTCAGAGATGGTTATTGCGTAAGCCGATCGTCAGTGGTTATAGCCGGAGCGTGACTAAGTTCAACGGCCATGTTTATATTATAATTGTATAATTATTATGTGTACGACAGGGATGCCACTCATAGCTTTTCCCTTCTAGATCTAGGTTTTCGGCCTTGTCTAGGTTTCTAGTTTTTTTTCTCTCCAGGATCTAGCTTTTTCTGACGACGGTTTTTCTGACATTTTAAGGCAAAACAGCACAGTTTGAGATAAGACGTGCAAAAGTCGAAGGATTTTGGAGCGAAAGACTGAAAGAAAGGTCATCACTAATAATTTTGAGAGGGGAAAAAAGAAAAATCTGAAAATTTTAGAAAACTGAAAGACTAAAAAAGATTCGTTAGCAATTTCAAGTCCGAAAATTTCATGCGTTCCTAAGACATTTCTCAATCTAGCTTTTTCTAGCATATTTTCTTCCCCAATCAGACATTTTAAAAATATATTTAGAGCTGCATCCCTGGTAGGCTATACGACAAATAATCACATAGGGTGGTTGATCTTAGGCTGGTGGTGGGTCGGCTGGTAACAATACGGATGTCTGTATAGCAGACCCTTTTCATCATTCAACACTCAAATTTTTTTCAATCGTCATTGGCGGAAACGAATGTAAGTGGCATCCTGCTGGGGGTGATAACGACGCCAACCCGTGCGTGTGATGGGCTAATAGGTGATCCTACACAATAGACAGCAAAAAACAGAGCGACACTTAAATTGCTGGAGCCGGAAATACTTCCGCGGGGCTCAAAGTGTGTGAGTCCTGGCAGATGGTTTTGAAAGACGAAACTAACTATGCGTTTTTTATGAGCAGTTTTTTTTTATATTGTAGCCTATCAGGCCAATTTCGACTGTAGTTCTGAGACCTGTGTTACTTAGGGGCCGCCAATGAATGACTGCCTGCCTGACTCCGGATATTGACCTCTGCCTATCGACTTTGTTTTGATTGAGCGCCTGTGCATAGGCTTGTTTCCGCGATTTTGCATTGTGGACTTTGTAGAAGTTTCGAGTTGTGTGACGCTGTTTAGCGGTGAAATGTTTATTAGGCCTACTTAGGCCTACTACTTCAAATTATTACAAGGGATGTTTTTGTGCCCAAAATGTGGGCGTAAATTATGGACGGCCCTTTAGGCTAACCTGTTTATATATTTTTTCCCGGGTTTAGATGAATTAAAAATGCTCCAGCTCTTTCAAGAAATAAATTTACAGAATCTGTGACTTATTGAGCACGGGGACACACCTTTGTGACCGAACAAAAGCAATACCGGCGCTGACGTAGGCCTAGGCCTGTATGGTCCTACGTGCCCCAGCGGCTCTGGCTGGCAGTGGCGGCCCTACAGCAGGGCAGATACCTTGTAAAAAAGCATTACGCTGGTTGCTACCTAGCCACGGTCCACGAGGCTGCCAGAGTTTTTCGCCCTGTCGGGAATTTATTTGTAACATAACCTATTTCGACCCCATCGATTTTTTACTTGTGTGCATAACTATTCTGGTTATATCCTGATTGCAAAAAATGTCTGGCTATGGGCTTGAAATGGAACTGAAACTTCACATTATATCTGTCGTGATTTCGATCTGAACAATTGATCTATGAGTACTGTTCACAGTCTAGCGCGCTAACCACTTAGCCATCTCACCAGTCACGACACAGACACTGGACAGACAGACAGACAGACAGACAGACAGACAGACAGACAGACAGACAGACAGACAGACAGACAGACAGGCAGGCAGGCAGGCAGGCAGGCAGGCAGACACATAAACAGACAGACAGACAAACAGACACAGAAAGACGGACAGACAAACAGACACACAGACAGACAAACAAGCAGACAGACAGACAGACAGACACACAACAGAAGGCAGGCTTGTTGCTCATTCCTCCACGATGACTTATTGTGGAGCTGACGCCACGCGCGCCACTCCAAGCAGACTGGGGGGAAGGGGAACGCGGGGAGGGGTAGCCTGTCGAGTGTCCAGCGTTCTTCCAGCCACCCTTCCCCTTCCTGAGTCATCGCCGACGGCTAATGGCGCCCCTGGGAGATCAACGGGTCACTCGTTGCACCGACAGGCTACTTGGCCCACGCCAAAAGCAGAATCACCACTGTTCAATTGCTATTGCACACTTGCTCCCATTATGCAGAGTCCATGTCATGCTGCAGTGTTTATTTATAGGATGGGGGGATATTCCCCCTTCAGAAATGATATCCATCCAAGAAAAATTCGAGGTGCTGTTCATCAATGTATAATTATAATATGTACCATCCTCCTCCAGAAATTTTTTTGCACGTAGCCTACTTAGCATTCCCCTCTCGAGAAAATTCGACAGCTCTGTAGGCCTAGCCTCTTTGTAGACTAAGTAAAATTAGCCCGGCAGAATAATACGGCAGCGCAGCATTTTGGTGTACTCTGATAAGGGCCACCTCACGGTTTGACTGACTCTGTGGTTTTTTCCTACGCTCTGGTTAAGTCTTATTGGTTTTGTTTCGATGGAGCACCATTTTAAAGCCACTTCACACGACTTTGTTTTCCCCTCCAATTTCGAGCTTACGATTTTGAATATCATCAATGAATATGACAAAATAAAATCATAAATTTTGATGCTAAACCAATTCCTATAGGTGATGTTTAAAAGCTATATATGGGAAGGGCACCAAGTTATTGACGAGCACTTGTCACATCAGAGGGTTGCTCAGAGAGGTGTTGAATGGAGATCAAGTCCGGTTGAAAAAAGAGAAGATGGAAAGGAGCTGTGAAGGTGGATCATAGCCATTATCCTCAACGAAACCAGTTCTAATTATAAATTTGTTAAAAGTTACTTGATTAAATATCTATGGGACACTTATTATTCACCCATTGATGATGATGATATCCCGTCTAGCTAGCCCGGAGGGCTAGCCAATGGGGATGAAGTGTTAGCGCCTTCATTTTCAAGGCCTCGGCATATGAGGGCGGTGGCCAATCCTCTCCCTCGCCGTCTCATCATCCACTGACCGTGAGGTCAGTGTACTCATCATAGCTGAGTCGGCTAGGGGGTGCTTGTGGAACAGAAATCTCGTTGCAAATTTCTGCCCCGGCGGGGATTTGAACCCCCGACCTCTTGGTCGACAGTTCAGCGCGCTAACCACTGTACTATCGAGCACCCCCCTAATTCACCCATTAAGACAGCATAAAATCAAGTAGGCTACAGAAACTACACACCTGGGCTGAGTAATAAACAGGCTAAAGTTTTTATGCGGGTCGAATTTGTACTTAATACATAATTATGCAAATATGAAAAATAACCGTAAGTTATGCAAGCACATTTTCTATCATTTATAATGCTGTATATGTAACACACACACAAAATGTATTATTATTATTATAATTTTAATTGGCTGAAATCAAATAATTGTGAGAAACAAATATCTCATTGCTAATAATTATTTAGTAACTAATAGTGAATAACGGTAGGCTTAGTAATTGCACAACAAAATCAAAAATGATTACCTAATAATGTCCTTGTCATTAGTATTATTATTATTATAATATAGCCATTACTTAAATAACCATCTTTATCCGTTCAATATTTGAAACAAAGTCAGTGTAAAATATCACTTAAAAATCACAGACAAAAACATGTAAACTCAATCACATAGTAAGCTAAAAGGCTCTTATTTATATGTCAATAATATCAGTTATGACTTTTAAAAATATCTCTCCAAATCCAACTCTCTGACCACATTGCACAATACATGTCTCACACGAAAATTTATCGTTAGAAAAATTCCTCAACAAAACCACTGCCAGACCGTACAGATAATTCACAAAACACGAACACTGCTCAACCCAATTAATTAATTAATTAAATTATTAGTCTAATTGAAAATAGGATAAAATAAGTAAAATTAATTGATCATTATTAAATGCTTCTTATCAGGTCTGAAGCAAAACCAATGGTAAATAATTGGTGCATGTGCAAGTATTAAAATTCAAAATAAAGTGCAGATTACGAAAGAAAATTCTTGGCAACAACTGAGAGGCAATTGCTACAGCTCTGTGTGTATGGCTACCTGGTTTTATACCCTACGAGAAGTTTGTGTCGTTTTTTTAGACTAGAAAAGTTAAACACAGGAGCCGAGCAACTAGGCGTAAATCAATAATTGCAACAATGACAACAACGGCTAGACCGGCAATAGGTAGTCTGCCTAACACAACGAGCAAGCCTGTTGCTACGGTAATAATAACATGACGTCATCATCTCGTCACCAAGGAAACGAAAATGGCATCGTCATCGTAGCATCAGGATCACCATGGGCACCGGCACTGTGAATGTGGTTCATGTGGAAAATTGGAGTAGTCCTCAAAGCGGCAGCGTATGGCAACGGTTGCCAGGCGTAGTTTGGAAGCTGGTGTTGCTATGGCTACAGGATGAAAGCCCGTTGTTTGAAAGGATTGTTCTCGTTTCCATAGTTTCCTGCAAATGGCATCAGTGTGGACAACATGAGAGATGAATGTAGACGGCCAAGTCTTCATAGTAACGAAGGTCACTATGGCAACGAGAATCGAGTGGATACGTTGATCGGTAGGTGGTGCGGTTGGATGGTGTTGTGAGGGGTTGAGGCAGGAATACAGAGCTATGCAGCATCACAATATCAAGTCTACAACAGATCAGAAACAGCAGAAGAATAAGGATAGCAAAACTGATGCTTCAAACATAACTTATGACAGCAGGTGCAATACAGATATATACAAGTATCGAAAGGTACATACATTTAATTAATTCATTATGAAAATAATCTACTTCCTTATTTACTGACAGTAGACGAAACAGTGAATAGCAGACAGACAGACATACATACAGACATACATACGGACAGACAGACAGACAGACATACAGACAGACATGCATAGACAGACATACAGACATGCATAGACAGACATGCATAGACATACATACATACATACATACATACATACATACATACATACATACATACACACATACAGACAGACATACATGCACAGACAGACATACAGTCAGACAAGTAGGAGATAAAGACAGGAGTGACCTCCAATTAGCACGTGACCAGTGACGTCATCCTAATTAGGTCATATTAATTAGGGTAATTAGGTCATTATAAATAATTAGGTCATATTAATTAGGGTAATTAGGTCATTATAAATAATTAGGCCATGCTAACTAGGGTAATTAATCTATTATAGTAATTAGGTCATATTAATTAACCTATTATAGTAATTAGGTAATTATATTAGTAATAGTAATTAGTTAACCCTAACTAGCAGCGGTACAGGGTCCCGCGCGCCCGGGAACGCGTCATCGGTAATGCGTCATCGGTAATGCGTCATCGGTAGCGGCGCTGGGAAATGCTGCAGCCAATCAGCGAGCGAGAATCTTACTAAGCCAGGAACCTGCGGTCAATCAACAAGCGAGAACTTTGCAAGCCCAGGCATATGCGGCCAAGCAGCGTGCGAGAATTTTAATATGAGAATTTCTAAGTACGAAAGAACAAACACAATAGGTAATTGTTTTTCTTCCAACGCAAACACTTCTTTATTCAAAGAACACACAATATCTTTATGCAATAATAATGTTCAACGAATATGCGAATGTTCAAATATTTACAACAAATAGCGGCCATTTTGATCAAATATACGATTGCGCAATAACTATTATGCAAAATCTTAACATATCTACAGAGTCCAAATGTACAGAGTTCAACGAATTATACGAGAGAGGCAATTTTTATGTGTCCATAGGCCAACGACTCCGACGAATTGAGTAGGTAACGCTTATCATCATACGGGGAAAGCGCCGCTTTTCGAATTTCAACCGTGTGAAGGTCGTGTTTCTTACTTTGAATAACGCAAAATTTCGATGATGTTGGCTTCTCCTCCAGTATACAGGCTCTATAGTCAGCATGGCGAATGCTCTTCTGAACGAATCCCTTCTTTATACCCTTTGCCGTCTTCTTCTCTTTTTCGTTAGGAAGCAGCAAACTATACATTTTCGATCTCAAGCCGCAGAATTCCAAAACAGCGGCCCCATTGCACTCATCCTTAAACTTCCCAATTACCTTAGCGTTGGAGCGGCTGTGAAGGAAGTGCCCACAGGGGTAGTCTGAGGTGTCATATTCGTCTAAATGCTGTAGCATGTCTTTGTACACATCGGGTGTTTGTATGTGATAACAAAGGCTATCTGTGTCCGTGAAAAGGAGTTTGCAAGCGGAATTGTAAAGAGGAATAATATGTTCGTAATGGAATTCGTACATTTTTAATTTTGAAATATCCAAAATGCACATGCCTGCATAGAGCGGCTTGTTCAAAAAGACGTTTGAATTTGTTAATTTTATGACTGTCAAATCTTCGTTTATTATGGTGTACGATTCGAAATTTGGTCGGGCAACAAATTTTTTCGCGCGCTTTCCACTCATGACTAATTTGACCTGCAGATGTTTCCTGTTATTCTGCATTGTTTTGCCGTAAATAGAGTTGTTCATAAGCTTGTAAAAGTCTTTTTCGAAGGAAGATTTGGCCACCTGCCGTTTGGACGTGTTGAAGTCGATATAGTTTTTCAACCATGGACTTTGGCGAAACTCGAGTATTTTGTGAATTTTGGTCAATTTCATTCCCATTTTAAGGTAGAATTGTAAATTTCGGTAGTGAACGACGTACCGAGTCTTTGACATTAGATTTGGTGTCAACTTTTCAACCCCCGCCCCAATTTTAGCCGAAATTTTGTGCGAAACGGATTTTGCGTAAGGGGATATCATCTCCGGTCGTATGTGCAGGCTCTCTGGAGCGAGGGGGTAGTCGTTGTGTGCGTCGTGGAGATGTGAAGGATACTCCAAGTCCACGTCCAACAAATAGCCCAAATCGTCGTCAGTCTGTTTAGTGTCCAAGTCGAAATTGTCAATTTCGTCAGTCTCTAAGAATCTAAATTTGCCGGTTGGGAGCGGTTCGGACATGGCATAACCATACAGGTTATTGCAATCCAAGTACATTATGTAGCTGATGGGAGCATTTGGATCGTATCCTTGGGCAAGATACGGGTTGTTGGCCTTTGCATATCGATTTGAAATCATGGAGACACCACCTCTCATCCCCCGCTCCACAAAAAGGTATATGTCTGGGTCTGTGATAAGGTCCAATTCCACTTTTGTCATTCGTAAACAAGCGTCAAAACTAAGGCCGGGGCTGCTGTAGTAGTGGAGTGCGTCAAGCCCGTAAAATTCCATAGACATCTTTCGAAAAGATTCGAAAACGTCAGCTAGTAGAATAACGTTCGTCTGCAAGTACAGGTCGTGATAGTCTTGGAGAGTCTGCATGTCGAATGTCTGCCAAACCTGTTGGGCATAGTCGTAGTCAGTCTGTGAAATGTCTTCTTCAGTCAGTTTGCTATAGAAGCAGCCTTTGGGAGGCAGAGTCCTTTCGGTCATTCTGCAGGCCGAAGTCATGTATTCGTAGGGAAATACCCCCTTACGCAGCAGTAATTTGTAATTGTCCGGAAAAAGTCGGCGCAAATGGTTGAATTTGGAGTCACCCTCTTTCGCCAAATTTTTCACCAACACGTCCAAACCACAGGTTAGAAATTGTAAAGAATCCAAAAATCTGATATTGTTCACTTCGAACGAAAGATATTTTTCCATGTTAGTGGCTATTACTTTAATTTCTTCGCTTGCGAACTCCTTTGTCATGTGTTTCAAGATGAGATGAGAGTCGTAACCCTTAAGGTTGTGGAACACGACAGGAAGGAAATAGTTTGGAGTTTTCCGATTCTTGGCCTTTGTAGGTTTGCGAAATTTCATTTTGAGATTACAAGGAGAACAGAGTGCAGAAACAAAGTTACCAGTCATGTGACAGTGGTGTCGAACTTTGTTTTGAGATGTCAAAGGAGTAGAGCAAGATGGGCATGCAGTACAAGACTCAAATTCCATTTTCTGCTGCTGAGTCAGCGGGTTCATAGGCATGTTGGTAGAAAGAATTTTATTAATGCGGTTCTGTTCAGATTTCACATGAGAAAAGAAATGGTCCATGACATCAGGCCCAGAATAGACGTATGGTTTGGCGTCGTTCAAGTGTGCAAAAGACGAAACAGTAAGACAGCAGAATCCACTGGGAGTGTGTGTATCGAGTATTTTGGTCGCATTTGTGTTGGCTGCAGAGTCGTTTGGCGCCAAGTAGCTCTCGAAATCGGCGTACAGGACGTACGGAACAGGCATTTCATGCTGAGTATTTGTGAATTTTAGTGTGGAGTTCTCGGGTGTAGGGTACCGCACGGACTGAAGTCCGTGCTTACCACATTCCTCCATGTGTGCGTGTTTCCCAGCAGCAGTGGTGAAACAGCACAGACAGTATGGGCAAGGAAAAGTTCTGTGTCTGCTAGAATTTCGTTTGTGCAAGAGAGCAGAAAGATTGCGTATTGTGATGTAATGACGTTTGTCCCCAGCGTCAAGAAGAAGCAGATTGGCAATGTGTTTTCTACCCCTGTGAGCACTTGCATAAAGAGGGGTAAACGTTTTGTCGTCCGGATTTGAATACATGACGTTTATGCTATAGTCAGGATTCAAAGCTTCAAAAAGAGGTATTTGTTCGATTGTCATGGGGAATTTTAGACCTCTAGTGAAAAGCTCTCCCAAGTAGCGCTTGTAGATGCTAAGTCGCTCAGCATGATTGGTCTGAAAATGGGAAACAGCAAGCACACTGTACAGAAAACAGAACTCGTCCTCGTTGTGCAGGTTCAGTGTAGCATGCTTATTTGCAATGTATTGCGGTGTAGGAATGTAGCTGGATGCACCTATAGGATCGAAGATGGCATTGCAAATTTTAAAATCGACCACGCCATTTACCGTCCAGCCGGAACTTTCCGCAGTAAAAGCGTCTACCAACTCATCGATTCGGTGCACGGCATCTTGCAGTTGGTCTGCTATCTGCGACGGATGTGTGAGTGTTGCCGGCACCGACTTGAAATATCCGACCGTCTGAGCTTCCCCGTCTGGTGTGGAGCGCTTGAAGTCCACGTCGACCGCCACATACCATTTCACCGGTCTAAAGAAACAAGTCGTGAAAATACCACACATTGTATAAATGAAAAGAAAAAAAAATGTACAAGCCCAATCAATGCACAAGTTCAGAATTGTCCAAACATTCTACGTACATCAGAATTTTCTAAGTCCAAACAAACTGTAAGAGTAGAAAATTTCTAATTCCAAACAGATATGTAAATACAAGTTTGGCCCAAGTCCGAACGCGCTGCAGAAGTCCAAAGAAACTGCAGAATTTTATAAGTCCGACAATATTTTATGGTAGAATTTTCTAAGTTCAGTAGCATAAAATTTTCTAAGACCAAAATGCTGTGTTTAATACAAAGTTTGTAAGTTGCATACGCTTACCCTTCGTTTCTGAACGTGTCTTCGAGGGTGTTCGTCATGCGCGATGATTCCGTCAGCAGCATGTTATGTATGTCTGTTGTCTGCGACGTTGGAAACGAAACGTCTATGAACGCATTCTGGGCACTTGTCTTGATGTTTGGATTGTTCTGCTTCTTGAAGCACGTGACGCAGAGATCTTGTCCGGTCCTGAAGAAGCGTGAAGGCCGTCGGTTCTTACATTGTGGGCACTCTCGTCTCAGGAAGCAGACTTCACACAGCCCGTTCGTCAAGTTGGCTGCCTTGTAAGACCGGCAGGAGTCACATCGACCTATAGGACAGCAATCAATTATAGGGGACAATAAAGAATACACGCTGCATATTTTCAATAATAAAGTCAACTGCTGTTAAAGTTCACATACTGTATATAGAAAACGTAGTGTTGAAAGTTGGTATGCTGTGAAGCGCGCATGCGCAGCATGCACCATGTAAAAATTTGTAAAGATACCAAGTTTGCAGGAACTTACTTGACGGACCGGGTTCTACCGGACTGCCTCTGCTGGAGCCGGCCGCCTCCGCCGGGACAGGGCCCGAATCGTCAACTTCCACGTTGTTGCGCTTTGCCGCACGGGCGGTGTCTGCGTCTGCCTTTCGCTTCAGTTCTACAACATACAGCGTTTGACATGAATAAAATGCTCCGAAATAATTATATATAAAACAAGTATTTTAAATAATGCAAGTACAAATTTAAAATTTATTTTAAAAGTTTACAATTGAATTGCAACGAAGTAAAAACTTACTCGGTTCTCGAATTCCCGTCTTCAGTTGAGCTTCTTCCTTGAGCATTTGTTCGAGGTTTGCATCGCGCTTGCTCGCTGGAAACAGAAATACATGTGTTTTGAGAGTTAGGAAAATACGTGATGTCTAATATAGAACACAAAGATTAAGAAATTTATTTACCCATTTTGCTGTAGTCGAGTTGCAAAGAGTTAGGCTGTTCAATATGAAAGAATTTTGCGATATGCACTTATTTTTCACAGAGACACACTACTTTTACAAAAAGACAATTTCAAATGCTCTGCTGAATTCTAAGCCTGTTGTGTTTCGAACGTTGAGCATGTCTACTAATTATAGTCGCGGAACTACTTTTTCACAAATTCATACGCGAAAGTAGTTCTATGTACTTGTGTGTATGACCGCGGAAGGATATTTTATGGGTGTGATGCGGCTCGTTGATGATATAATACAGAACAAGTGTGAACACGAATGGAAAAACAAGACAAAATAAATGACAAAATTTTAGGTAAAACAATGCAGAATAATCACAAACACTTAAAGTTCTGTAACGACCATACCTATCCTACTTATGAAAGCCATTGAAAATTTTCGAATTCAACTTACTTGATGGACCAGACGACTCTCTTGCAGTGGTGGAAGACGATGGTTCGGCACGTGCTTCTGCCGGTGTGGAAGGCGGAACTGTCATCGTCGAAGATGTAGTCGCAGCACCACTGTTCTGACCGAATTCTATAAATGAATAAAATTATGTTGAATATAAAATATTTCTTGTGTGGAGAATTAAATTTGTTCCTCCAAAGCAACGATGTCATAGCAAGGTATGCACAACATTAAAATGTCGTCGCACGACACAGCGCGAAAGCTGGGCTCTTTTTACCTGTAGAAGTCAAAATATGCTATAACGCACGAAAAAGAGTGCACTATAATAATATGTGGTTTCGATTATTATGGTGAGGACCTTCACACTATATAATGTTAATAATAATAATAATAATAATAATTTCTATAGAAGATATAACACAATGAATTCTATAAGACGTCAAACGTTAGCTTCTGTGAATGGTAGTTCCAATGCTGTCAGAGAACAGCAATAAGAGCGAAAATTTGCCAGAGAATAAAGAAAGATTTCCTACTTGAATGCCTGTCTGTGTTTATTTCATCAACTTTTCTTTTTCGCTCTGAAATAAAATAGCACTGCTAAAAGGTCTTTGACTGAAAATTTAAAATGCCACATTTCTAACTAGTAAAATGTTCGAATTCATTACAATTATTTATAACAAAATATATTTTGAGTAAAATATTTCACACATAAAATATAATTTCGTATGCAGACTACAAACCCATTTCAAGCAGTCTGTTACGAACACGTTCTTGCATTTTCGATTCTTCGTCCCTTATAATGGCATCTATCATCTTGGATTCTAGAAAAGAAATAAAAGTCGTGTTTAAGACAGAGGCTATGAAAGTATTTTAAGTTGGTGAAAGAAACAATAAACGGGTGTTTAAGACAGAGCCTATGAAATTATTTTAAGTTGGTGAAAGAAAGAATAAACGGGTGTTTAAGACAGACCCTATGAAATTATTTTAAGTTGGTGAAAGAAAGAATAAACGGGTGTTTAAGACAGACCCTATGAATTTAAGCTGGCGAAAGAAATAATAAATGAATGTTTAAGACAGATGAAGAAATTTAAGCACTATAGTCCTATACATTAAATAAAATTCAGAAATTATTCAAGCTCGATACAAATTAAAATAATTCTTCTCAATACTATAATACATACGTGAAGTCATTCTGTTGTAAGCTGAAGACTTGTTGCTGTCGTCTGACACAAGACTGTAGAAAGAGCTGCTGGCCACGGGAATCGTCTGTAGATGAAGAAACGTGTGCTGATTTCTGAAGGCGTCTGTGCTACTCTGTGGAGATTTTGCGAGCTTTATAAGGTGGCTGATGTAATAGAAGAGAGATATTTCATCATGCTTTTGTGTGCATGTTTGTGTTTGCATGCTTGGGTGCGTGTAAATACCGCTGGTTATGGGTGTTCCTTTCTAGATTTGTGTACGTGTCAGATGAAAGAATCTTTAGAAGTACTGTGCTCTTTGAAGATCAAACAGAATATTTTTGATGCCTGCCTCTTTAGAAGTTCGCCGAGGTCTTTTGATGATGAAAGAGATCAAGGAGGCTTTAGAAGTCTTGAGTACAAATGTGAATATTCGTTGAGGGATAAAACTTTGAAGTGACATTTATGTGTGTGTTTCATGTTTGCGTTCAAAGGCTGCCGGTTGACTTTGTAGATGAGAGGAATAAGAAAGAGAGGGGTGAGGAGGAAGAGAGAGAGATGGGATGTGGAGGAAGAGTGGGGAATGGGGGAAGAGGAGGAATGGAGGGTAAGGAGGAAGAGGGGGTGTGAAGACGAATGGACTATGCTTTGACTTATGTGCGTCTACATAGCCTCGTGTGTTATAAATCAATACGTGTGTGATCAAAGCTTGTGTGTACGGACGATAAAAGCAGTGATTTGTAATTGTTGAATATGTGGGCTTTACAATTGCGTTATTAAACGGCTGAGCAGTTCAATAGGCCACTCAATCGGTGCCCGTCTCATCGCCCGGGGCGTAGAGACCGTTATGTCTGCTATGACACGCTTCAGTGCACGCGACCGTCGTCCGTCGACCGATGCCTGGGGCGTCTTCGCCGTCGTGTGATCATAATTATAGGGTTCAGTGAAGGTAATAATTTGTTGCACTCTACCGGCGTGGACTGTTTGGGGGCTATGGGACCCTGTGAAGAAATAAAAATTTATTTTTCAATGTTTTTGACGTACAAGTAAGTCACACAGACAGACAGACAGACAGACAGACAGACAGACAGACAGACAGACAGACAGACAGACAGACAGACAGACAGACAGACAGACAGGCAGACAGACAGACAGATAGATAGGAATGTGCACGCAAAGGCCTTTACATCAAAAGGGGACTATAATTATAGGGTAGTTCCTAGAACAATGCCCCACTCCAGTTAAGTGTTCCGTCCGCCGCAGTCTTTTGAAAGGCCCGGCTCTTTGTGTTTTGGATGCCGCTACCGATGACGCATTCCCAGCGCGCGCGGGACCCTGTACCGCTGCTAGTTAGGGTTAACTAATTACTATTACTAATATAATTACCTAATTACTATAATAGGTTAATTAATATGACCTAATTACTATAATAGATTAATTACCCTAGTTAGCATGGCCTAATTATTTATAATGACCTAATTACCCTAATTAATATGACCTAATTATTTATAATGACCTAATTACCCTAATTAATATGACCTAATTAGGATGACGTCACTGGTCACGTGCTAATTGGAGGTCACTCCTGTCTTTATCTCCTACTCAGACATATTACATACATACATACAGACATACACAGACAGACATACATGCACATACAGATAGACAGACAGACAGACAGACACAACACCTTGGCTTATTTCCAAGGTGTCTGTCTGGGACTGTCTACTTGTCTGGCTGCCTGTACGTCTTCAGAACTGTTGACTTCAATATGGTTTCTCTCCCTGGATGACATATTTTCTGCTGAACAGCAGGTACCATTTTCCCTCTGATCCCTCTGTAGCAATCCAGTCTTTCAATGCAAAGCTCACTCCAACAGTTGGATACCATCAATAATGATTTCAAGAACATTTAACACTAACTTTTTCAAACTGCCAAAGAACCTGTTCTACCTCTGTGGAGCGTGGTGCTGTAGTGGTGGTATCGTTGCCTTGGAGCCGGAAGGTTCGAGGCTCGAATCCACCTCGCCGTGTAAGGACCTTGGGCAAGTCCTTCACTCACAATTGCTCAGCGCTTCGGCGTGCAACTCCGATGCAGTGTCCGCTCTGCATTCGGGAGCGCCTCTGAGTAGAGAGAGCTTGAAGGGGCGCTATAACAAATGCACATACAAACAAATACCTCACGTTGAAAGGAAACAATATCAGTAAGAATGACCTAAAGATATGAAATTCATGCTTTACAAATACAAAAAATATTCATCTAAAGGAAAGGGAACCACTCAGATGCGACAACAACGGGTAAACAATTCTAAAATACACGTAAGGGAATGGAAGTACAAGAGTTTCTCTACAACATTTAATTGCAACTCAGTTAAAATCACAGCCACGCCACGATAACCTAGCGCACAACACACTCAGCAACATAAGACATCCGCAAATCAGGAAAGCACACAAATCATATTGGTACGGTGACTACATTTCGTTTTGCCTTTCCGGCATGGGTGAAGTTTGGTTTCCGTTCTTGGGGGCTAACCCCGAGTCGGGCCTTATTGGGAGGGCTAACCCCGAAAAAGGATACCATTTTCATGGCTAAAAAGTTTAATCTGGGCCTTCTTGGAGGGGGTTAGCCTTCCCATAACCCCTGATAAACTCTGCCCATGCTTTCCGGGACACTATTATACTTCCAGGTCAAGTCAATTTCAATTAGGAGCTGGGCTCCTTTGGGAGAGCACCGCTATAGGTTTCATTGTCTCTGAAAAGACTGTCCAGGATGTGGAGTATTTTTTAAACAAATGTCTGGACTGCATTGCACATTCTGGGACTGCCCTGTACAAATCTGGGACATATGGTCACCCTGCATATTGAGGCACACGTAAAAACAGCAAACTATGACAGCTGTATCAAAGCACAAGCACAGGCATACTATGAAATTACAGTAGGTCAGTTGTAATGCTCTACATGCAGGATAGAAGTGGTTAGTAAACAAAAACATGTTATCAGCTGCACGCACATCTGCCTAGCTCGCTCACAGGCACATGGTACTAATAACCAGAAATTTATTGCAACAAGTTATGGCATCATTAATAAAGCACATGATGATGCCAGTAATGATAATAACCGTAAGAGTAATACTGGTGGTGCTGCTACTAGTATTCCTACTAAAAGTAAACAATTACAATAATAACCATAAAAATACAGTGATAATAAAACTCTACAAAATAATAATGGATGCAATGACTTTCTTGCAGGAGAGTTTCACTGGAGAGGAAAATGCTTGTGAAGACCTGCCAATTACCAACAGCACTCTCTATGATTCTTTTTAAATCTGAGAGACCACTTGGATTGGGTTATAACGCAAGAACTATTTTGTTACATGCTAGCAATCGGTTCAATAGAAATGGCCAAGTAACGGTACATCCATAAGCCTGTCAAGAATAAGCTGTAGGGGCAGTGTCACAGCTATAAAGCATAACATAAGGAAGAAAGTCTAAAACAGATTGCAGGGTGACACTAATAGGCAATATGTTGAATCTTGCAAGCTCTTTAAGACATTGTTCTAAAGAGCCAAATAAAAATTAACAATCACATTCCAAAGGGTTAGAACATCGGATCTCAACCGGGGGAGGGAGAGACCTGCGGACCACTGGGGGGGGGGGGGGGGTGCACGGCCATTTATCTGTCTGGTGGTCCACGAGCAAGTCCTGAAATTTATGTTTTTTAATTAAAAACATAGAAACAGATAAATTGTGTCAATTTTTCAATATTTCTTCATTTTAGTGGCTATGTGAAACGAATAATGTGCTGGTTAACGACAAATTTATAAATTTACACTTTATTTGTCTAGGGTCGCAGTCACGATAGTGCCCTAGCGGCAGAAAGTTTCAATGATGGTCCGTGACCGATACTCAAAATTTGTAAGTGGTCCGTGAGCCTCAAAAGGTTGAGAACCGCTGGGTTCGACAAAAGCACACAAGACAACACAGCACAGCGCCACACCAACAACAAACTTCAGCCGAACATTCAGAATTCTATCAACACAAACACAAACACTGATAAACGATCAGAAAAGAACACGCACAAGCGACTAGAAGGCGAACACACTGACGACGATGACGACCCAAGAAGCAACCCTCCCCAGCGCCTACCACTGCACAGCTTTCGCTACTCGGATCGATATGTCACTGGTCCGTCTCTGTGTCTTTCGATAGACGAAGCTCGGAAGTGAGGAGGAGTGTCCCTTCCGAGGCCGCCGCAGCATCGTCAGTAGATGTTTTCGTAAATCCAGCACCAGAATTAGACTTCGATCGCTCGCCTCCGGTGGCGGCAACGGACTGAAAGACGTCGACACGTTTTGGACTAGCACTGTCCGACGATGATGTCCTCATCTCGGAGCCGTCGAAGAAACTTCGGTAGGTGGCGCCAGCGTCCAGATTCTCGAGGTCTTTACTACCATGGGGGTCTTTGATACGACTGACATTGTGCGGTGGCTGTCCCCCGCTGCTCCACTGGTAGGACTCATTGCCGCTGATGGCGTACACCGGAACGAACTCCTGCTTTGACTGGTGGTTGGACGACTCTGTTGACCTCCTCGAATCCGCCGTTGCTTCGTACTCGTCTCTGTTCGACTCTGCTGCGGCAGCGCTCGAGACCTTCGCTCGCTTCTCGTGGCTCGGCGGCTCGTGAAGCATGCTGCGGAAAATGTCGGCCGGTTGTGAGAGGTTCTCCGCGGAGAAAGCCGTCAGAGGAATGTTTGGAGGCTTCTCCGTCTGGAAGGATCCGATGCAGTGCGTCTCTTTCAGGGAGAGGACTCCGCTGGAACCGACGGAATCCAGGGAGAGTATCTCGAAATTGTCGTCACTCTGCCTGCTGCTCGTGCGATGTCGGCTGCCTCTCGCTTTGCTCTCGTCAATCAACAACCTCATGGGATCGTTGTCACACTTTGAATCCTCGTACAATGGCTTTTCTTTTTCGTGTCCTTGATAAACGGAAAAGCCCGGATCTTCTGTTGATTGTAGGACCTTGTTGATGGCAATGTCTTCATCTTTCTGCTCTGATGTTGTTGCATTCTTCAATGTTCTGTCTTCAAACAATCGTTCTGTCGCAACTTCTTCATGCTCCGTGGATGAAGGTGCAGATGATGGTAAACACTGGATATACTCACCACTCTTTCTTTCGTCCAATTTAGTACTTCTCCCATAATGGGTTGTTTCCATAATCTCTACCCAGTCTGGCTCGTGACCTTGACCTGTTTGTTCAGACTCTTCTTTCTGAACCTCATCCAGGCACTTTGACTGCTCCGCATCCTCCATCATTCTCTGAAACCCCTCAGCGGTATTTGGGACAACACTCAAAACATTCGACTGTATTAAATTTTCATTATGTGGTAAAGTTCCTACATCAGCATTGCTCTCACCTGTCTCTAATTCTACCATCTCACCAACTTTCGCATACCCTGGCTTTGAAAGATCAGCGTCTTTGTCTTGACTTAGAGAACTGTGTTTGCTTGGCGAGCCCCTATCTTCAGAGACCTTAGTACAATGCTTTTCTGTGGACTTATCTATGTTTAGTGGCATAGATGTCTGGTCATGCTCGCTTACAGTTTCCTTTGTCTCCTGAGATACCTTGGCTACAGCTTCCATGGACTTATGCTGACTTCTTGTTCCAACATCACTCGATGTAAAGCCACCTTCTGCCTGCTGACAATCACTTTTAACAGATTCACTTAGATGATCATGGCTGATCTTTGTTTCACTGAACCCATGAGCTTCCAAGCCTTCAGCTCCACGGCTTAAACCAGAGGCAACCTCGAAGTTCTGTCTAGAAACAGACGTATCTTGACAGTGAGTTCTTGGCAACTCAACCGAGTCTTTACAGTCTGCATTATCTTCAGGATGTTCCTGGGTTAATTCAACAGTGTTCTTGACATTTTCTAATACGTCAACATCACCACGAACATCCAGTTTTGAGTCTTGTGCTTTCATCTCCAGATCAATACCACCATGGTAACCAGGCATTGAAGGCTCACTGCTAATGCTACAACTCTCAACCTTATCAGCAGAAACATCACCTGACTTCATCCTCTCTACCTCTCCTTGCTGTTCTGCTGTAGTCCTATCCAAGCTGCTACCATCTGGGCAAAAGTCACCAACAACATCCCGGCTGAAATCACCCTCAGATTGAAAAGAAACACCTCCCATCTTTTCCGTCTCCCCAAATGAACTCAAGAACTCCTCTGGTTTCTCGTCAGGCGACGTGTAAGTTATCTCGAGCTTCTCCTCCGTTATCACGTTCTCCAGCGTGACGGAAAGGTTCCGGCTGTGGTTCCTCGTGACGAGCGTCTCCTGTCGGATCTCGATCTCTTCGTATATCTCCACCGTCTCTTCGCCCTCGAATATCTCGTTGTTCTTGTCTTCCGCAGAAATCTCGCTCTGCAATGTGTCTGCTGATGATGATGCCGTTGACTCCCCTCTGCTCATGCCAGAGGTGGGTGGCGAGGAAATGGTACGGATAGGATCACCAAGTAATAAATCGCAAACATTTTCTCCAGCTTCCATTGACTTCTCGATGTCATTACCAGTTTCAATTACTTCTGTTAGAGTAGGAGGTTCACAGTAGTCGGGCTGGTTTGTCTGAGAACCACTAAAAGCTAGAGAAGTCTTGGTAATTTCCTTTTGTACAATAGCATTGTCATTGTGCTTTTCTGTACTTTTGTGTACTTCCTCAGAACTAGCTGCTTCACATAAAAAACCCTTCGGTAGAATCTCTTTCGGCTTCTCAGATTCTTCCAAGGCAAAGTTCTGCGACATCTGTACATCCTCATTGACCAATTCCACTCCCTTTGACTTCCGATAATCTTCAGTTACAGTATCCTTGGCCTTAGGAAAATCAACGTTATCCACTTTTGAGAGAACCTGCGTGAAAGTTTCATCTGCTGTTCGGGTTTGTTGAATTCCTTCTTCTGACTTCTCAGGTACATCTTCCTTTGACTTCTGACTTCTACCATACTCAGTGACAGGTTCCTCCATTTTCCGTGGATACTGTGATACTGCGTCATTCTTCTTCAAAGAATCCTCAGCTTCAACTTCCATGGACCTCTGCTGATGTTCAGTCACACATTTCTTCATCGTCTCCGCTACCACTTTCTTAGACTTCTGGTGAAGCTCCATCACAAGTTCCTCCATCTTCTGAGAAGCTGTGTCAACAGCATCAGAAGTCTGAGAATCTTCAACTACAACTTCCTTATGGCTATGTTCAATCACAGTCTTCGGAGAAGCCTCAGTTACAAGTTTCATAGATGTTGTCTGGAAATGTTCAACCACAGATGGTTCCTTCATCTTCCGAGAATGCTCCGCCTCAGCTTCCATAGATGTTTGGTCATGCTCAATCACAGGTTCCTTTGTCTTTGCGGAAACCTCAGCTACAAGCTCCATCGATTTTTTATTAGGCTCAATCACAGATTCACTCATCATCAAACAATCCTCAGATGCAACGATCTTAGACTTCTGGTAATCCACCACAACATGTTCAAGTTCCTCCATCTTCTGACAGCCATCAGCTGCAATTTGCACAGACTTCTGCTGGTGTTCAACCACAGGAGGTTCTTTCATCTGCTGAGAATGCTCCGTTTCAACATTCATAGATGTTTGGTCATGCTCGATCACAGTTTCTTTTGTCTTGTGAGAGTCCTCGGCAACATGTTCCATAGACTTTTGACGTAGCTCAATCGCAGGTTCCTTTGTCTTAAAAGAATCCTGATCTACAACAGTCTTAGACTTCTGGTAATCCTCAGCAACATGTTCCTCCGTCTTCTGAGAGTCATCAACTACAACTTCCTCATTCTTCTGTTGATGTTCAACCCCAACAGGTTCTTTTATTTTATGAGAATGCTCCGTTTCAACATTCATAGATGTCTGGTCATGCTCAATCACAGTTTCCTTTGTCTTCTGAAATTCCTTGGCTACACATTCTGTTGACTTTTGACGAAGCTCAGACACAGGTTCCTTCAGAGAATCTTCGGCTGCAACAAACTTAGATTCGCGATTATGTTCAAGCACAGATTCATTGTGAGACTCGCCATCTACAACTTCCTTAGACTTCTGGTGATGTTCAATCACAGGTTGCGTCATCTCCTTGGGATGCTCAGCTTCAAATCTATCAGTCACCTTCTGAAAATCTTCAGTAACTTCTTCAGTTCTATGAATATCCTCAGTCACAGCTTCATCTTTAACCTTACAGGAAGCTTCAGTAGTTACACCCTGCTCCTTTAGCTCAAAAGCATCAGTTTCAGCTTCATCCCGGTTCTGGGAGTCATCAGCTAAAACTTCTTTTGATGTTTTGGAATCATCAGTTGCGACATAGCCTTCGTTTTGGGCATCTGCAGTCATATCACCTATCTCTCTGGAATCCTCTGTCGTGATGCACATATTTGAATCATAGCTTCTACTGTTCACATTCTCTTCAGAATAGTCCTCAGCCTCTTTATCATCATGTACTAGATCGTCCCTCGACTTTCTACCTTCTCCTCTAACAAACTCTGACCTTTGTGCACTAGTTCTTCTGCTGCTGTGCCTTGCCATGATGTCCTCTAACTTTTGAACATACGATTTCTGAACCTCATCTGAAGTAGAGCCTGATGAACCTTCCAACGCAGACGATTCAACCGCAGCCATTGTTCCTTTCGAGGTTTGTGGTTCGTTCAAACCCAACTCCTTTTGGACTAGTTCTTGTTCCTCAGAATGACGGGCATGTCCATTGCCCTTAGAATCTCCGGTATCAAGCATCGTGATTCCATCTTTTTGCTTATGCAGCAACTCCACTTCACAAAGTCTATTATCTGCATCGTCATTCACTTCAGTTTCAAGCTCTTCTGTGCCAACATTTTCTTCTAGGTTCATATGATATTTCTTCTCATTCGATTCCTGGTTGTGTGCAGCTCTTGATTCAGACTTCTCTCCAAAGTTCATGTCATAATCTTCATTCAATTGTGAATAAGAACTTGTCTTTAGTTCTTCATTGCATTTCTCTTGCATTTCCTTATCAGGTTTCTTAGTCGACTCTTGATAATAGCACTGTTTGAATTTATCTTTCGATACCTCAGTTGACAATGGTTCCTGGTCACATGTCTCCAATGATTCCTTGCGGTAACTTCCCATGGATCGCCTATCATTGTTTTCTGGTGTCATTGAGGAAAAGTATTTCTCTGTCGATTCCTGGTCGTACTTCTCGGCTGATTCAGGATCGTTCATCTCCGCCGATTCCTGACCATATTTCTTCGTTGATTCTTTATGACAAACATCACTTGACTGAGCACTGAGTGTGCTATGTACCGTTCTTACATTGGAATCAGCTTCGTCTTGCACATCGAAATCACATTTCTTCGTTAACTCTGTTTCTTCCTGCACATCAAAGTCATATTTCTTCGTTAACTCTGTTTCTTCCTGCATACCAAAGTCATATTTCTTCGTTAACTCTGTTTCTTCATGCATATCAAAGTCATATTTCTTCGCTAACTCTCTTTCTTCCTGCATATCGAAGTCAAATTTCTTCGTTAACTCTGTTTCTTCTTGCATATCAAAGTCACATTTCTTCGTTTTCTCTGCGCTGCATTTCTCTTTTGATTCAGAGTCGTATTTTTCCTGCACCTCAGTGTCATATTTCTCACTAGACTCCGGAAAGTATTTCTCTGATTCATCATCGTCTTCATCATTCCTTGTGGAAATCTGCAGTTCTTCGTAAAATCTTCCATTTTTAAAAGCTTTTGTGTGCGTATCGGACAGAACATCTTCATCATGTTTTTCGCCTGGGGCATTTGAGTCACACTTCTCCCCTCCTTCTTCAAGATCTTTCTCAAAATCAGCACATAGTTTTTCCTTGACGTTTTCCTCACATCTGTTTGCTTTAATGCCCCCAGTGAGATTTTCTGGCATGTAATACTCTTCATCAACAGTTTTAACATGTTTCTCTGCCTTTACAGGATCAGCAGAATTTTTTCTCTTAACGCTTTCGGCATGATTAAAGCGCCTACTATCAATGTCGTACTTATTGTCTTCTGCACCTGTCTGATCATTGGCATACTCCTCTTTGCCATTTTTAAAAGATCTTTCTCCACTGTGCTTGGCCGATTCAACCTCTTTATCATTCTTCTCTTCTTCAAGATCTATGCCGTATCTGTCTTCATCAGTATCTTTGCCATATTTTTTTACATCAAAATCCACGGAATATTTTTCTCCTTCAGTACCTTTACCCACATTCTCACTGACATCTTTGAATTCTTTGATATCTTCTTTATATTTTTCCTCTGTATCTTGGTCGCATTTCTCTTCTTTTAGGCCCATTCCATATTTCTGTTTGTCAACCTCTTTCGAATATTCCTCTACTTTCATATCCGTGTCGTACTTCCTTTCCTCGATATCTACGGCATGTCTCTCCTCTCGTTTCTCTCTTCCATTCTTCTGTTCCTTGATGTCGCTAAATAACGTCTCATCGTCAACAACCTTGACGATTTTGGCCTTCTTCACATCCTCAAAATTTTCTACATCTTCAACACTAGCAGAGCATTTCACACTTGCAGAATGTTCTGGCAATTTGTCTTCTTGCTTCACAAGTTTCTCCCTCTTCTCTGGATCCATGTTCTTCTCGTCTGATAAACATTTCATTGCTGCACTGTCAAGAAATGTTCCTTCTCCAGCGTAGTTGGCAGCTTCAAGAGCTTCATCTTCTACCATAGCAAATTCCAGACTTTTCTCATCTTTGGCACCTTTTAGATTTTCAACTTCGGTGCCTGTTAGACATTGTTGCTTTTCACCAGCTTCGGCGCATGGCAACTGTTCGACGTTTCTTACAGAAGTGACATACTCTGCATTCGTAAAATAGTTCTGCCTATTGGCATCTCCTTCCTCCAATCTCTCCTCCTTCAACAAGTCCACACCAGTCTCCTGTGGCATTACATCATGATGATATATTTTGTGTTGAGTTTCCTCAGTGCATGCTTTGTATGCAGCATTTCCCGGCATTTCTTCAGGTGCAACATTTGAATCGGATTTCTCCTGATAATAATAATCTTTATTGTCTGTGACATCTTTGACATCTTTCTGCTTTCTATTGTCATCATCTGATTTATTATCTTCAATTTTCTTTTTCTGTCCAGCATCTTCAGTATCGGGTGTCCATTTGATAGGTTCAGTTTCTGTTTTCTGCTCAAAATCATCCTTATATTCCGGCTCTTCAAACTTGCTTGCCTCTCTAATATGTAGGGCAAATTGTTGCTGGCCATCATCTGTTAAATATTCAACTGATTTGATACCCCCTTCAAATTTCTCTTGTTTGATTTCACAGCAGTCATGTTTCACCGCATGAACTCTTTCAACGTCATCTTCATACTGAATTTCATTGCCTTGTTTCGTCTGCTGACGTTCTTGATCAGATTTCTTCAGTTCTTCCTGCATCTCTGATTGCACTTCAGCTTCTTGCTTCCTCTGTGCAGCCATGTGCTCCAATCTATCTTCTTGAACCAGTGGCTCAATTGTCACCAATTTAACCCGTCCATCATGTTCTTCAGGGTCTTGCTCGTTTTGCACACGGCTCTCCTGTTGAACTACTTGTTCATGCTCTTCTTGTTCAAATTTTGGGCCATGATGCTCTTCTTTTTGAATCAATTGTAGTTGTTTATCTTGTTGGATATCTGTGTCGCATTTCTGTGGGTGAACCTCCTGCTGGGCTTCAGTATTATATTTCTCCTGTTGAATCTCTTGCTCCAGTTTCTCCTGTTGAATCTGTTCATCTTGCTTGTCCAGCTGAATCCCTTGAACGTGTTTCTCTAGCAGCATTTCATGGACATGCTTCTCCTGTCGAACTTCCTTTTGAACCAGTTGGTCATCTTTCTTCTGCTGAACCAGTTGGTCATCTGTTTTCTGTTGAACCATTTGGTCATCTGTTTTCTGTTTAACCATTTGGTCATCTTTCTTCTGTTTAACCATTTGGTCATCTCTTTCCTGCTGAACCATATGGTCATCTGTTTTCTGTTTAACCATTTGGTCATCTCTTTCCTGCTGAACCATTTGGTCATCTTTCTTCTGTTGAACCATGTGGTCATCTCTTTCCTGCTGAACCATATGGTCATCTTTCTTCTGTTGAACCAATTGGTCATCCGTTTTCTGTTGGTCATCTTTCTCCCATGCAACCACTTGGTCATCTTTCTCCTGCTCAACTAGTTGGTCATATTTCCCCTTTTCAACCATTTGGTCATCTTTCTCTTGCTGAAACATTTGGTCAAATTTATCCTTTTGGACATGTTGGTCATATTTCTCCTGGTGAACGAGTTGATCACGCTCTTCCTTTTGGACACGTTGGTCTTTTTTCTCTTCATGTCTTTCATGATCCTGTAGGAATTTATTGTCATGTTCCATTTGCTGAAATGTGTGATGATCATGTCTATCCTGCTGAACCAGTTGGTCATGTTTCTCTTCCTGGAATTCATCGACATGCGGCTTTCCATGTTGAACATCTTGCCTGTCTTTTTCCAGATGAACCATCTGGTCATGTTTCTCGCCAGAGACATCTTCGCTATGTTTCCTTTCTTGATGGAATTCTTGATCGTGCTCTTCCTCCTCCTCCTCCTCCTCCTGGACTTCATAATCATGTTTTCCATGTTGCGCCACCTGGCTGTGTTGATCTTGTTGGTCAAGATCCTGGTCAAGTTTATCCTTTTCGGCTTCGTGGCCATGCACTCCATGCTTGTTTTTCTCCAGCTGAACTACTTCATGTTTTACTTCTGGGACATAGTGACCAAGTTGACTTTGTGGAACCAGTTGTTCCTGTGTCTCCACTTCGAATTCATAATCAGATTTTCCTTTTTGAACTTCAATCTCACGTGTTTCTTTTTGGTCCAATAGATCATGTTTCTCCACCTGGACTTCGTGGTCATGCGATATTTCTTCTTGAACATCTTTCTCTGGTTTCTCTGGTTGAACCAATTGATCGTACCTCTCTTGTCTTTTGACTTCACGTCTTTCTTGCTCAACCTCTTGCTTGCGTTTCTGCAGGTGTGATTGTTGGTAGAATTTCGCCTCAAGAGCTTCATGATCGTGCTTTTCTTTCAGAAGGTCTTGTTCTTCTTCTTGAACTGATTTGCCAGATCTCTCCTCTGGAACTTGAGAGTCTTGTTTTCCTTGGTGGAACTCTGGCTCCAGTTGTTGGTCAAATTTCTGCTCCATAGCTTCATGATCATGCTTTTCTTTCTGTTGTTCATGCGATTCTTTTTGAATCTGCTGGTCACATTTATCGTCTAGGGCTTTATGATCATGCATTTCTTTCTGCTGCTCATGCGTTTCTTCTTCTTGAACTAGTTGGTCACATTTATCCTCTTGGATTTGAGAGTCCCACTTTCCTTGTCGAACCTCTCGCTCATTTTTATGCGGCGGACTCACTTGGTCATGTTTCTCGTCAACTTTGTTGTTGGAGAAATTCTCTTCATCAATATTACTCGTTTTAGTTTTTAAAATTTCTTCTGGTTGTCGTTCTTCAGAATGTTCAGGCAATTTATTCACTCCTTCTGACAAATGAACCAGTTCTGTGTGTGGGTCAGCTGGTTTGTGCAAATCACCCACTGGAACTGAGCCAAATCCTTGCCCATAATCAACCACCCTGTTGGCTTTAACCGGATCAGAAAATTCCAAACCTAATTTAATTACTTCCTCTGGGTCATCATAAGAGATTGGCACCAATGGTGTGAGGCCAGAAATTTCAGATAAATCACTGACTTCCATTGTTGCAGTGTCCCACCCGAGATGGATGCCACTGACTTGCGTACCAGTAGCTGCTACATCCATTGCAGTCTTTGAAGAATCAGTCAAGTCTTTCTTGCTTGCATCGTCCTCCATGCTACTCGGTACTTCCTGTCTGGAGTTGTCAGCGAAATCTGAAAGCTCTGAAAAATGGAATTAATTTTCTATTCGGAAGACTTAAAAACACGCACAGCATCAAGGCCAACAGCATTTTCAAATGGTGCGGTACAGAGTCATTATTTTAAAAGGGTATCATTGCAATTCATTCATTCATTCTGCAAAGTATTTATACAGACCCTCTTCAGGAAACTACTCAGAGGTGCTCCAGTTTCCAGCATGACGAAAAAGAACAGTTTTCAGGTGCTCATTGAATGTGTCAGAGAGTGACCTAGTGAACAAGCGCAGCTCAAGAGGGAGGCCATTCCATACAGCCATTATTATACCGGTAAATAGCTTCAAAATCTTGATGGCCCACAATAACTTTATTTTCTATACCTTGAAAGTCTCAAATAAACTGCAAATGGCCACAGGCAAAGTAAATTAATAATTAATCTGATCTAGTAAGTGGAAGGAAATACAGCAGAACTCACATTTTAGGGAAAATATTCAGCCTGTCAAGTGAAAATTCAGCTGCATTTGCAGTTTAGTTTTCCAATTTGGATTAGAATTACATTCGCTTACAATTATTGGAAACTCCATCAAATACACATGGTTGGCTGCATATTTTGCCCTTAGCTTCAACAGTGCACAACATCAAAACAAATCGCCAAGAATCACAAGCTTACTTTGCAGATAATGATAAAAAGTGAAAACTTCTTTGTGTGTGCGTGATTAAAAACTGGTGACATTACAAAGTGAAAAGGTCAGCATAGATACACTTTGACACTAACCAGACAAGATTTCCTTTGGAATGTTTTGCGAGCCACACGTCTCCACGCCACCATGAGATGTAGCAGGAGATTCGGAAGTTAGCCGCTGGTCATTATTGGTGTCAGGTGCAGCAGTGATAGCACTGTCTGCACCACCACCATCCTCTCTTTCATCGTGGTTCGAAAGATCAAAGAGAAGTCCTGAATTCCTCATCGGCAACTTCGACTCGAAACTTGACGCATGTAGAACTCGAACAGGAGAGCCACTAAACAACGAGCAAATGAGCAATGAGCTTACCAGATTTTACAAAGAAATCACCCAAAGTTCACTTAGCTAGAGTACACCATGATATAGAGTAGACAATTCTAAACACACATTTATTCATTCATTCAAGTATTTATATAGCGCCTCTTCAAGGAAACTACTCAGGGGCACTCCCGACTCCAGCACGGTCAAACAGAACAGTTTTCAAGTGCTTATAGAATGTGTCAGAGAGTGACCTAGGGAACAGGCGCAGCTCAAGTGGGAGGGCCAACCACAGAAAAAGCACGACTCTGCATGACAGAGGTACACATGCATAGAATGTTTCCAAAATGCAACTTCACATTCTGGTGTTGACTGCTCAGCTGAGAGCATGTAACCTTTGCATGCAGGGTTTGAATTGACACGCACACTGTATAGGATGGAAATTCATTAAGTTACTGGACTGAGCACTGCATGCCGACATGACATCCTTCAGCATAAACCATGTTTCGCAGGACCAATGGCCACTGAATACACAGTAGAGTAAGTAAATACAGAGCTCCAATAAGAGCAATATTCCAGGAGGAAACACAATTTGGAGACACTCATTTCCTTCCTTTGTTGACCCTTAAGCCAGCAATGGACAAATACATAGATCTCGGATACAGGACTAATGCACCACAGGATTTCCTGTTTACTCCCAACGTTTACTACCCAACGTTTACTACCCAACGTTTACTGCCCAACGTTTACTACCCACTTACACCATTTCCAATTTATACTGCTTGGTGATAAAGACGTGTGGGATTGTGCGTGTAAAGAACTTCACCACAAGCAGTCTAACTCGCAACAAAAGAAGAAGACAACAGGAGTTCCTTTTAAGCACTAGCGCTGAGTCAGCCATGGGTATAAAGGGTTAACGACTTCATTTTCTTAGCCTCAGAGCGGATGCCTTCTCCTTCACATCTTCCCACCAACAGTGTACACTTTAAGTAATGTATTGTATATAAGCATATATATAATTTGTTTGTTTGTATTTGTATGTGCACTTGTTATAGCGCCCCTTCAAGCTCTCTCTCCTCAGAGGCGCTCCCGAATGCAGAGCGGACACTGCATCGGAGTTTCATGCCGAAGCGCTGAGCAATTGCGAGTGAAGGACTTGTCCAAGGTCCCTACGCGGTGGCTTGAGGGTGGATTCGAACCTCGAACCTTCCAGCTCCAAGGCAATGACGCCACCACTACACCACCGCGCCTCACAAATAATTATAATTATATATATGTTATATAAAAATATTTAAAGTATATAATTATGTAATATATATATATAATATATGTTATATATAATTTGTTATATTTAAGTGTACTCATTATACCTGTATTGGCTAGATGGGCACAGATGGCTACTATACTTGTTTTTGGATGTCATATATTATTGCTTGGGTTCAATAAAATTACGGTTACTGGTTATGATTAGGTGTAACAGAGCTCTCAAACCAAATTTTTTCCTAGTAGGAATTTGAACCCACAACCTCTAAAATCGAGAGTCTAGCATGCAAACCACTAATGTAATGTTTATATGTATACAAAGGCATGCAAAAATCGGCATTTTACTTACTTACTTACCTATTTGCCTCATTTTACCATACTTTGCCACACAACAATGACTTACTTAAAGGCTGATGCTGATGCTTTCACTTCCACCATGTTTTCACGTCTGTGCAGCAACTCCCCGGCGCTCAATATCACCTCCTTGTCACTACTACGGCGGCGGTCGGCAGTGCCAGGTGGTGTCTTAGTGGCATATGGATCAATGTCTGAGATTGAAGAACTGGCGCAAACAGTGGCAATACCTCCTGGGTGTTGAGCAACCTCAGAATGCGGTGCTCCATCAAAACTCTGATTATTCAGATTGGAAGTTTTCTCTGCTGAAAATATTTGCGGTCCAGGTTTCGAGATCTCGAGACAAGCTTCAGCTTCATCCTGTCTGCAAATTTCTTCATGCCTTTCATCAGTGCTCCTTACTTCTTCTTCATCCTCTGAAGAAATCTTCTCGTGCTTTTCACAAGTGCTCCCTGCTTTTCCTTCATCCTGCCTGGATTTTTCTTCATACTTTTCACAAATGCTCCCAGCTTTTTCTTCATCCGGCCGGGAATTTTCTTCATACTTTTCACATGTGCTCTCTGCCTTTTTGTCATCCTGCCTGGATATATCCTCATACTTTTCAAAAGTGCCTCCTGTTCTTTCCTCATCCTGTCTGGACTTTTCTTCATACTTTTCACAACTGCTCCCTGCTTTTTCTTCATCCTGTCTGGACTTTTCTTCATACTTTTCACAACTGCTCCTTGCTTTTTCTTCATCCTGCCTGTATATATCTTCATACTTTTCACAAGCGCTCTTTGCTTTTTCTTCATCCTGCCTGGACACATCTTCATACTTTGCACAACTGCTCCCTGTTTTTTCTGCATCCTGCCTGGATATATCTTCAAACTTTTCACAAGTGCTTCCGCTTTTTTCTGCATCCTGCCAAACCATTTCTTGCTGTCCTAGACTGGTGACCCCTGCTTTATCAACATGCCCAAAAGGCTCTTCTTGATCTGCACTAGCGACTGTTGTCTTGCCTTTACGTTGCTCTGGAATTTCCTCATGCATTGCAACTGTGACTCTAACATTGTCCTCAATTTGTCCAAGAATTTCTTCATGTTTTGCTTCATCACTCTGTACCGTCTCAGCATGCCTTGTATCAGTGACTTTAACTTCATCTTCATCTAGTAGAGGCATTTCTTCATGCCTCGTATCGGTGTTCTTTACCTTGACTTCATCGTGCTTTCGAATTTCTTCGTGTTCTACAACCGTGACTCCAACTTTGTCTTTATTCTCTTCAAACATTTCTTCATTCTTAGCGACATCACTTTCTACCTTCTTTTCATGCTGTGTATTAGTGACTCTGACTTCAGCTTCATCCAGTAGAGGCATTTCTTTATGACTTGTATCAGCGTTTTCATCATGCTTTCGAATTTCTTCGTGCTTTACAACCGTGACTTCAACTTTGTCTTTCTTCTGTTCAAAAATTTCTTCATGCTTTGCATCATCGCTATGCACTTTCCCAGCATGCTGTTTATCGGTAACACTTACTTCAGTTTCATCAAGTACAGGCATTTCTGTACGTCTTGTATCAGTGACTCTATCATCATCTTCGACTTGCCCTACAATGTCTCGAACTGGTTTCGGTTGTTCAAGTACACGATGAAAAGCTGAGTTGGGACTGCCTTGTTCTTCATATCTTTTAAGACCATGATTGCCAGACGACTTAGCTGGCTGTAAGTCATCATCCTCAGCTTCCTCTCTGAAACTGTCAACACCTGCTTCCGATTCTTCAACAACCGTAGCACTTTTCACGTGTACATCGCGATGATCCTTCGACTCCCAGTACACAGCCGGCTGCGTCTTTTGCCTTGCCATATCACACCCGGCGGACTGCTTGAACGGAAATCCAATGTCGTCAACCGAGTAGACCTTCCTCTCCTCCATCAGCGTGTCCTCCTCGTCCAACTCCACTGCCTGTCCACTCAATTCCATCTCCTCCACCCACGCCTGATCCGCTTCGATCTCCAGCCGTGCAAACTGCTCGTCCCTCCTCCGTGCTTCTTCTCCATCCTCCTCCTCCTCATTCTCCTCCTCCTCCTCTTCGTCTCCCCATCCTGGTTCCTCGCTCCTCGTGGCATCGGCTGTCGATGATTCCTCGCTTCGGACGCTGTCTGTGATCGAGGACTCTGCGCTCCGTGTGATGTCGACAGACGATGTCTCACTCCTCGCTTGGCCGGGTGAGCCAGGCTCCTCGGTCTTCAATCTCACGGTCAAATCCTCGCCTACATTGAACTTTCCGTTGGCGGAGAATGGCACCGGGATGGGGTCAGTAGAAGAGGAGATGCCAGGATACGACATCGAAACACCGGTTGGGTCTTGATCACATCGGAAAGTGGGAATTGCTTCTAAAGCAGCGCGCTCTTCCAGTTCTTGGCTATGCGCATCGCTTCTTGAAGAAGACTGAGAAGTCAGTTGTTCTTTCACCTGACTCAGTTGTGGACTAGTTGATAAAGATTCAGAGATTGACTGCAACACAGCACCCTGTTCCTGTAGAGTGGGCTGCAGGCTCAACATCAGAGCATTGGCGACCAATTCGGAAGCTATTCTGAGTTCCTCTGGATTGGGTTCATGACTCAACGTCAGAATATTCGATTCAGAGGTCATTGGAAGCTGGTCCGTCTGACTGGGCTCCTCACTCGAAAGTAAAGTACTTGATGTTGATTCTAATGTCATAGGCTGCTCCACATCACTCTGCTGCCTACTCGAGAAACTCATAAGC
Organism: Lumbricus rubellus; assembly: GCA_945859605.1. Taxonomy (NCBI): domain Eukaryota; kingdom Metazoa; phylum Annelida; class Clitellata; order Crassiclitellata; family Lumbricidae; genus Lumbricus; species Lumbricus rubellus. The sequence continues at coordinate 11,849,713 of OX243822.1, read as the reverse complement.
GACTCTAACCTCTGACTATCATTCTCTTCATTGGATTTTTCACTTAGCGCCAAATCATCCCACGCCGATCCTACACCAGCTGAACTGCGCTCCGCTTGGTTGTTTTCACGATCCAACAGCGAAAAATCGGGTGATGCCGAAGTAAGAGATTCCTCTAACTGACCAGGTTCCTGTCTGAAGAGCAGAGTGGTTTCTGCTGATCCTCCTAGGCTCACAGGTTCTCTTACAAGACTGGACTTCTCGTCACTTAGGCTACGCACGGCTGAATCCTCCATCATGGCTTTATCAGCGTCATCATGTTCTGGACTTATCTGCACAAGAGCGTCAGCCGATCCCGAATTCATAGGTCGTTGATTCAGTGGCTCATTGTGAGAAAGAGAACTCTGTGCAATTGATTCCATGTTCCATGATTCCTGCTCTACATGATGTGGTTCTCCTTGCAACAGTGCAGACACAGATTTCAACGTCACTTCTCCATCAGCACAAGCAAGCTCAACGCTTGAAAAATCTTTCACAGCATCCAAGGTCACAGCCTGATCTACTTGACCACGTTCCTTGTTCAACAGTGAAGCGGCAGATGATAATTCAGTGGTGCCAAGCTGTTCCCCTTGACTGGATTTTGAGTCTCTTTGCAGAGGGAAAGGCTCAGCTAGTGTGCCGCACTCTGAATTCACTGTTTCATCCGGACTAAATACCTGCTGCAATGGAAAATGGGCAGTTGACTCCAAGACAGAAGGTTGCTCAGCAATATGAGTCGGCTCGTTGGTGAGAAGCAATGCAGTTGTAGACTCTCTTTTGACAAGCTCTTCTGCTTCAAAAATCAGTTGCTGGCTCGGTTGCAAAGCAGCTGAAGTCAATTGAGCAACCAGTGGTTGCTCTGAAGTTGATGCAACAGCAACGGAATGTTCTGCCTCACTAGGTTCCTGGCCCAACAATGCAGGCTTTGGAGATAATTCAACAAAAGCATCTTTTTCTGCATGACTAGGTTCCTGGCTCAACAATGCAAGCTTTGGAGATAATTCAACAAAATCATCTTTTTCTGCATGACTAGGTTCATCGCCCAACAATGAAGACCTTGGAGATAAGTCCACAGTAGCAGATAGTTCCACATGGCTAGGTCCCTGGCCCAACATTGAAGACCTTGGAGATAATTCCTCAAAATCATCTTTTTCTGCATGACTAGGTTCCTGGCCCAACAATGAAGACCTTGGAGATAATTCCACAAAATCATCTTTTTCTGCATGACTAGGTTTCTCGCCCAACAATGAAGACCTTGGAGATAATTCCACAAAAACATCTTTTTCTGCATGACTAGGTTCATCGCCCAACAATGCAGGCCTTGGAGATAATTCCACAAAAACATCTTTTTCTGCATGACTAGGTTCATCGCCCAACAATGAAGACCTTGGAAATAATTCCACAGTAGCAGATAGTTCTGCATGACTAGGCCCCTGGCCCAACAATGCAGGCTTTGGAGATAATTCCACAAAATCATCTTTTTCTGCATGACTAGGTTCCTGGCCCAACAATGAAGACCTTGGAGATAATTCCACAAAATCATCTTTTTCTGCATGACTAGGTTCCTGGCCCAACAATGAAGACTTTGGAGATAATTCCACAAAATCATCTCTTTCTGCATGACTAGGTTCCTGGCCCAACAATGAAGACCTTGGAGATAATTCCACAGTAGCAGATTGTTCCGCAAGACTAGATTCCAGGCCCAACAATGAAGACCTTGGAGATAATTCCACAAAATCATCTTTTTCTGCATGACTAGATTCCTGGCCCAAAATTGAAAGCCTTGGTGATAGTTCCACAATAGCAAATTGTTCTGCCTGACTAGGTTCTTGGCTGGGCACCAACTGCTCTGGAGTTGATTCAACAGCAACAATTTGTTCTGCTTGACAGTGTTCCTGACTCATAAAATGTGCAGTGGAAGTCAATTCTACACCAGCAGGCTGATTCACTTGAGTGACTCCTTGGCTTAAAACCAAAGAAACAGAAGACTCTTCCAGTATTTCACTGCCTTTTCCTAAATTAAATATTTCCCTAGCCTCTTTTTCTGTGCTTCCCTCAACCTCTTTCACTGGTTCAGTGTCCTTTCCTATGCAGGAGATTTTTTCTGCCACTGGTTCATCGCTTTTTCTGAAAGACGGTTCAAATTGTTCCGCATCTCTTTCAAATTCAGTCTTTCCCTGTCCAACCTCTTCCATGTGCTTTTCGTTTCCCTGAACGTCTTCTAATGCTTCAGAGTCTTTTTGAAAACCAGTAACATCAGGAGTTGCGGGCTTTTCACCGTTTCTTGTACCTGTCGCCTCAAACTCCACTTCCTGCTTCCTGCTGGAAGATTCAGCATCGGGTAGATGATCCACACCGGCGAAGGTTAAGATTTCTTCTTTGTGGGCACAGGTGGCAGTTGAAATGACCTCCTGTTCCACTACTGCCACCGTCGGAAGTGCTTCAGGCACTGCGTTGATATCGGATAGATCAACGCTCTCCAGGTTTTCATCCGTCTCGGACATCGATCGAAGAGCCAGAGACGAAACTGGAGATGCCAGGTTTTCCAGTCCTCGCACCACCGTCGTCATTGGACTGAGTGGGCTCGAAACCTGGAAATATTAATGGAAGCATTTAAAGTATGAATTAAACTTGGAAATATTGATGGAAGCATTTAAAGAATTAATTAAACCTGGAAATATTGATGGAAGCATTTAAAGAATACATAGTTACATACACTGGCAAATAATCTGCTTATAATGGAACAGCTCAATTGGACATTCAATAGCAGTCACACAGTTGTTCATTGACCTTTAACTTCTTATTCTGAACGCTGAAGGTTTTAGTCACTGCACTTGAATGCATGGAACTTTGAAAATCATTGCTATCTAATCAAAATACTCTAATAACTTCCATAGCACCATAATCATAATACCAAGGTGTCAACTGACAGCCGCTTATAGTTAAGATCACAATAAAAATCATCAGCTGCCGGTGAAGCAAGGTTCAAATGTTGAATTACGAAAGGTCTGAAAACAACCTGCAAAGTATTTAATCGGAGTGATTGGAGCACTGAGCCTTACTACTTTAGTGATTAGAGTGCAATAAAAGGAAATGGAAACGCACTAAGCAACCATAAGACCATGCCTATGAGAATTATAGCCATGGTTGAACACAGTATGCAAAGGCCATAAAAATCTAGCTATTAGCTAACCCTATGTAAATAAACTTACCTTACTCTACCAATAATATTTAGAAGTAAAAACATCTGAACCCATAATTCTTATAGCTCCAAAATCAAAGTGATGGCCTTGCCTTAGATTCATCTGGTTTCACCCGTTTCATGATGTCTTCAAGCCTCTACGAAACAATCCAGACATTACAAATTTATTACCAAATAGAACATCATCAGAAATCACAAGCAACAAGCCTGAAGTAAATTTATATACCTCCCAACATTTTCTGATGTAGAGTTCAGTGAAGAAGATATGGTTCTAATAAGTAGAAAGTCGCAGTTGGACAGTCATTTCTACGAAAATTATAACATAATCATGATTTCATTTTGAGAGCACTAAACTATCATCATATAGACTGTGACAACATCAACATTTGAATCGGATTTTGTGTGCCATTTTAAAACATTTCATTGTTAGTTGGGGTTGGCTCTACAGATGATGTACGTTTATTATACCATGTCTGTCTGTATACCAAAATGCGAATAGCTTGACTTATGACTTGACTTATGGCCTTGGCGATGCCCCAGCACGCAGAAGCCGCTCATCTATGGAAGCTCTCCATCTTCCTCTGTTCTCTGTCTGATGCACAGCCTCCTGCATCGACAGCCCCATCTCCTGACAGTCCTCCTTGATCACGTCCCTCCATCGTTTCCATATTTAAGTTTCATGATCAGGGGTAAAAAAGGCGACTGATCAAGTCTCTCCTTCCTCCATGGTTCAGATTTAGCCGGAACTTCGTCCCGTTGCCCGGGGGAGACGACGTGGACGTACTGAACCACCCCACGAATAGCAAATTGGTCCATTAAAGAATATTCTTATTCTTATTATTAACCTGTTGACAGAAGGAAGCTTTTCTTGCACCCTACTACTGAATGACGAACTGAACTGAACACAACTGGGATGGTCCACAGCGTCATGCACAGAGTGTAAAAAAATTTATGTTATTTTGAATGCAGATGAGTTTCAACAAACTGCTATATTAAAAGGGCACCTTTTTTCTTTCACTCCGCTCCTCCTCTTCACGTTTTGTCTTCTCTGATCTTTTCTTCTCACGAGAATCCATTTCCTCCTTAAACTTCATCTCGATAATTTCTTCCCTCTGAAGTAAACATAAGGTGCAACGAATTAAGAATAATTCCTGATAAAACAATCACCAGTAATGTTTGATCTTTACAAAAATTACTTTCTGACCAGCACTTTGCTTTGAACCACACTTTGATTGGCCATGCTTTTGCTGACAGCCAAGCAGCTGAGCAAACAGCCACGGCCCACCGTGATCAAAACACTCACCAGTAATGTTTGGTCTTGTTCACAGTGGGCTGTTTGCCATTGACTCAACTAATGAGCTTGGCTGTCAGCAAAAGCATGGCCAATCAAAGTGTGGTTCAAAGCACAGTGCTGGTCAGAAAGTAACTTGTTATCGAGCCATGGAATGATATACAAAATCTCAATTTTGATAGTACTTTTTAATTGTACTTATTAGATTCTGCGCACCAATGTGAGATTAGCAATTGGTTAATAAAGAATATACTTTCTTACTTATTTACTTCAAATAAACATTTAGTGAAATATATCATATCTGGCAACATACAAACATAAGAAAACATCACAAGACAATGTTCCTTGATAATAGACAGTTTTAAGCCGACAACAGTAGCAAAAATATATCTGTAATAAGCAATGACTATGGAAAATCTAAATACAAGTTAATACTTGTTATTATTTGCAAACTGACGCTGTGGTAAGGTTTCCAAAACAATAACTGAAAGCGTTTGAACCGCTGAGCTAGAGCTTGGCTCCACATTTTTGAATATTGAATCCGTATTCAGAAACAAATATTAAGGCATATAAATACTTTTAAATAAAATATGGCTTTAGGAATCAATGGGCAATTAATTCACTTTGTTGGACTATCAGATCAATTTTATATCAACTATGTGGAAGTTAATGCCCAGTGACAATGAAAAAGTCACTCTTACCTTGTCAGACGTATTCTCTTGACTACTCTGTCTCACAACCTTTTCTGAGCCAACATTCTCAACATTCGTATCCAGCTTTTGATCAATACTCTCTTGCTTCTGCTTTCTTTCTTCCTGCTTTTGCTTCCTCTCTTCCTCCCTTTGTTTCCTATCTTCATCCCTTTGTTTCCTATCTTCCTCCCTTTGTTTCCTCTCTTCCTCCTTCTTTCTTTTGGTTTCCTCAATCCTAATCCTCTTTTCCTCTTCTTCTTTCTGTTTCTCCAGCTTCTTCTGCTTCTCCTTCTTCTGTCGTTCCTCCTCTTCTTCCGCACGTTTCCTGCCAAAACAGCACACAGTTCAGATGGGTTGATTCAATATATCTTGAAACGAACAGTTCAGAAATTCAATTATCAAACCACGATGCAAGAATCTAAGACTTGAAATGAACGACGTGGAATAGAACAGCTTCTAGAATAGAACAGCTTCTAGAATAGAACAGCTTCTAGAATAGAACAGCTTCTAGAATAGAACAGCTTCTAGAATAGAAAGGAATCTAGAATAGAACAGAGCAGATGAAAGAAGAAGACAATAGAGTAGCAGAACACAAAAGAAGAGGATGCAATCGGAAAACTGTATCCACGAGAAAAATGGAATCGGAAATAACGGAACAATTTTTATCAAACAAACCAGAATAAATATAGCTGAAACTGGGAGTCTGCAGTCCTAAGGAAGTCGGAAGGACACTATTGTTTCGGGTGTGCATTAAAGCCTCATGTATAATTGATGAATTTGTTTGAGGATAGGGCTCTCAAGAATAACAGATTGTGACACAGTGGACCTTAGCACACAATGTTTGGGTGTGGTGTGTCATCCATGTGTTTGGATTTATAAAAAATCAATATATATATATATATATATATATATATATATATCATCCTTCGATAACAAAGCAGCTTTCATCTCTATTGTACCGTACTCGTCTTCCACACCAATTGACCCTGGAACCGAGCTTTGTGCCTCACTACCACCATTGGCAGAACGTGGATCAATAAAAGACAATTAGTAAATATTGCTGTACATGTCCTTATATAGCTCATTTTAAAATAAATTGATTGGGTTTAACCCATTCACCACAGATATGTTTGAATGGCACCAAACCATAAGGTCCACGTTGTACAGACCGTGCTAGCCTGAGAATTAAATCTCTAAGAAATAAGCCAGAATAGCAGAAGAGAATAATAATAATAATAATAATAATAATAATAATAATAATAATAATAATAATAATAATAATAAGTTTATTCCTAAGATGTCGTTGAACATAATAATAATAATAATAATAATAATAATAATAATAATAATAATAATAATAATAATAGTAATAATAATAATAATAATAATAATAATAATAATAATAATAATAATAATAATGCAGATGAGGCCATGTCGGCCGACAAAGATTGCATAATAATATTTTCGTTTAATTTCAATTTGACATGACGCACCATAATAATAATAATAATAATAATAATAATAATAATAATAATAATAATAATAATAATAATAATAATAATAATAATAATAATAATGTAGATTCAAAAGAACAATTAATAGTAGAACCGACTAGACCAGGAGGAGGTGAGATTCTCACTTCTGTGCCTCTTCCTGCATCTTCTTCTCCTGTGCTGCATCTATCACAGCTCTTTCCCTCGCAAGGCGCCGCTTCTCCATCAGCTTTGCTTTGTACTCGTCGTCAGCACCACCTGCTTCTGGAACCGCTGCCGGCTTCGGTGCATCGCCATTGGCGGTTGCCTTTGTCTTTCCACCTGGCTTTGTCTGAAATCATTGTTAAAGACAAGTAAATAATGTAACATCCTTCATCGCGTAGACACTGCCAGTAATATGCAGAATTAATATATGTTACAATATAATTTACAATCCTAAGCTGAAAGTTCTCTTACACAGTGTACTAAGGAGGAATAATTTTTACACTGAGGTCTAAACATACCTATCAAAATAAGCAAGAGGACACCTGTTAACATCCCAACTATGGTGAAACACATAGGTGTACAGTATATATATATATATATATATATATATATTGATCCTGAAGAGATTGTTCAGACACCTGATGACCAGGTATTCTGTTATCCAAAGACTAACCGAACTCATACTGTTTAAGTTCTAGAATACCTGTCAATAGTGAAGAAACAGCACCAAGTTGAGTGGAATGGCTTAAAAGAATTCTCATAATACACTACAAATTAAAAAAATTGAGCCAATGCTGCAGAGCCATTACTATGATGCCAATTATAACCACCATGATGCTGTGATTGGCATCTTCGTGACTGTGATTTGTATCATTTTTTGTGGCTATTATTGGTATCATTGTGGCTGTGATTGGTATCATTGTGGCTGTGATTGGTATCATTGTGGCTGTTATTAGTAATATTATTAGTAATAACAGCCACAATGATACCAATAATAGCCACAATGATACTAATAACTTATTAGTATCATTGTGGCTATTATTGGTATCATTGTGGCTGCTATTGCAGCCATCAAGATGCCAATCATAGCTACCATGCAGCAAAGCAATTCTCATTTTGCTCACCTTCGCACCATTTCTTGCTTTTGTTCCATGTGAATCTGTAGACTCCTTTGGCACAACAGGTGGCTTTGTTGCATGCTCTCCATCTCCCACGTCCTTTATCTGCACCGCCTGTGGCGACATCTTCGGTGGATGTTTAGCCGGCAGATTTGAAGTACCACCCTTTTTTGACGGGGCAAAAGTGGGTGTCTTAGCCGAAGGTGGCTTCGTGGGTGAAGCATCCTTTGCATGCACCACGGTGTTGCTGGGAATCCTGGAGGAGGATTCATGGGTAGAGGATCTCGATGGGGCGTTAGGAGCTGGAGATTTAGAATCAGTTGGTGGCTTCTTCAGACGCAGTGTGGTTCGATCAGGTTTCTTTGAATCCTTTGTACCGACCCCAGTTGGAGTCGGATGAACTTCCGATTTGATGACTTCCGCTTTCACTTGCGGTTTGACTTGTGGTTTAACTTCCGGTTTGACTTCCGGTTTGACTTCCGGTTTGACGACTTCCGGTTTGACATCCGGTTTGACATCCGGTTTGACGACTTCCGGTTTGACATCCGGTTTGACATCCGGTTTGACTTCCGGTTTGACAACTTCCGGTTTGACTTCCGGTTTGACAACTTCCGGTTTGACTTCCGGTTTGACTTCCGGCTTAACTTCCGGCTTAACTTCCGGTTTGATTTGCGTTTTAACTTCCGGTTTGACTTCCCGTTTGACTTCCGGTTTAACTTCCGGTTTGACTTCCTGTTTAACTTCCGGTTTGACTTCCTGTTTAACTTCCGGTTTGACTTCCTGTTTAACTTCAGAACTGGCCGTCGCTTTGATTGACTTTTCCATTCCAACTGCTGCCACTTTTACTGGCTCCTGGATGGCTGGATGCTCCACCTTCGCTGCTGTTGGTTCCTTCTTGCGCGGCCCATGACTCGTTTTCTGCGCATTGGCAAAACCGTTGGTCTGCTTCACGTCTGATGCCATCGCCTTATGTGTTCCAGCTTCCTTTGTCTGCGAATCAACAATGGACTTTGTTGGAGCTGACTTTGACGACTTTGCATGAGACTCGGCGCCTCCTTTTGTCTTTGACCCATCTGCATTACCAGAGCTCGCTTGTGACTTCGACGTCGGTACTGGCTTCCCAGCGATTGGCACCTTGGCTAACAAAGCCGACTTCGTTTTGCTTATCACGGGAGTTGTAGAAACAGTTGCTGGGATGATTTTTGTTGGTGCGGCAGGCGCCAGTTTTGATAGCAACTGTGACTTCTGGGTGTTCACCAGGTTGACTTCGGTCACGGTCTCCGCACGCGACACTGGTTCCAAGCCGATCTTAACGGTCGGTCGACTCGGTCGAGCGGACGCAGAGTCGGAACTCTTCACGCGCAAATCTGGTGGTGCAGACCCTGAAAGAGGAAGCATCTCCAAAAATGATGTATAGCAACCATGTAATATAGCAGTACTTTGAATGCATGTACTGCTTTGTTTGTTTGTTTGTATGTGCACTTGTTATAGCGCCCCTTCAAGCTCTCACTACTCAGAGGCGCTCCCGAATGCAGAGCGGACACTGCATCAGAGTTTCATGACGTAGCGCTGAGCAACTGTAAGTGAAGGACTTGCCCAAGGTCCTTACGCGGCGAGGTTGATTCGAACCTCGAACCTTCTGGCTCCAAGGCAACAACGCCACCACTGCGTACAGAAGTGAAATGTATTGCTGTGTCATAAAATGCATTCTTCTAACTGATTTCACATTTCGACTAAACTTAATTAACATACGTTTACACATTTCTCCGTCATAAGGCTCTAAGACTTTGGCTCGTTTGCCCTTCAACAAATGCCTCAAATCAAACTATAATTATCTCAGTGGATATGATATCCAACAGGTGAATATCTAAATTTTTGTTATAAATAATAATAGCAACATCAAATGCTGTTGTAATAGTGCACCAATGTACCCATTTCCATCTAAGCTCAGTCACTGATCCATTGCAACTTTACTAGAGATCGCTTTCAGTTGAGCACCCACCGTACACAGATAATTAATGTTCATTCCCATGATGTTACTACACGCAGAAAAATTTATCAACGAAAAAGCGTGTGGAAAACGTTCAGAAGGCATTACCAGAATTTCACTGAATATAAAAAGGAATTTTAAACTTAAACTCAGGGTTCGTGCAGAACTGAATAAAATAATAGGACAATATTAATGCACGAGAACTCGAATGAAATAAGCGAAAAGCTAGTGCAGACGGTGCAAAAACTGAACAGGTGGCCTATTATAGGAGTGAAACACGGTGATACAAAGCAGTGGGATTTGTTGGGAGTTGGGACCAAAATTCTAAATAGGTGAAATACTGAAGGTTTAATGAATATATTATACATTATACATCCATAAAAGCTGCAACAACTATCAGCACAAGCTACTATAGAGGGGCCTAAACATTCAGACATGAAGACACAAGCTTTCCTCCAACATCATCTACCTTACCCTTACCTCCACCTTAATACTCTCAACCTAAAATGATACCCACCTTTACAGCAACTTCGCCAGACAATTCTTCACTAAAGAAGTCAACTGTAGATCTTAAGAAGTTATACAGCATTTGGAAATACTCCATTGCAGCAGTGAAATCCACAATCTACATTGTGGAAAAGTCTACCAAAAGTTGCAGAGTTCTAGACATTATTTTTCTGCAACATTTCTGGCATACATACAGCATAGTTTCTTCTGATAAATTCCTTTATTATCTTTAAACTTTAAAGGATTAGTATTATATGCACGCCTGCCAGTCTTTGGCTCAGTCTTTTTCCAGAATCAGACAAAGTAATCTGACTTCTGGTCACAGTGATAATCCTCTTTAACCAACAGTGTAACTGCTTCACAGCATATACAGACCATAGCCTACTGTTCAAAGATTAGAATGGCCTAATAATGTCCACCATCAAGACCCAGAATAAGTTGGGCTTACTAACCAAAGTCCCAACTGGGATTTTTAATCCAGCTTACTGATGCCCAACTAAGCAAAAGTAAGCAAATTTTCTAGTTTACCATTGAAGGCCCAATTTAAGATTAATCCTGTGAGTGACCTACAGTGCGCATAATCTAAGAAGCACATGACAGCTTTAAATTTCTAAAACAGTGTGTTTTAAAAGCATAAATAGTGGTAAAAAGAAAAGGAATTGAAACAAACTTACTACAGCGATAGCAAACTGTTAGGTTACCAGCGAAAGTCTTCTCGAGCCCGCGTGCCATGCGGCACTGCGAGGCCACCGTTGGCGACGCGTAGTTGGGCAGCCGGCCGGCTACGCTGTGCGGCCGACGCTGGCGGCTGGGGCTGCGACCCCCGCTAGAGATCGTCCCGTCAGACAACGTCCCAGCTGGCAGAGCGTTTGGCGGAGTGGCTGGTAACAATCGGTCACGCAAGGCATTTAATAGACGCCTCTACGATGAAGTTTATTCAATTTAAAGTTATTTAGCACCTCGGTCTTTTGAAAACGTGTTTCAACATGTGGTCATGAAAACTGCCTTTTAGAGAGTGTGCGTAACGCCTACTTCTCTTAAGAAACCTTCACAGAATTGTACAATGCACAGGCATTTTAATTAGTTAATTAATGCATCAAGTGAGTAAAAACAATATTCCAAATTTCTACTAACGGGTAATGACTGATTCCAACTGATTTCAGTTATATGCTAGCGTTAACAATTTCATTTGTTCCATCTGCTGCCTATAGATTCTGAATACCACAATAATTTTTTTAATTTGTGACACAGTTTAGAAGAACTTGTATGGAGGAAATTTTTCCTTCACGTTCTCTGCCCAAGCGTAAGTGGGCAAACAAATCAAATTTCAGACTTCTGCTATACCTTCGAATCCGATGAGTTGGGCTATCATAAGTGTGTATACAACCGCTTAATGTTCATTAAGTGGCATTCTGCTACAAATTCATTCATTCATTCATTCATTCATTCATTCAATATATTAATTTGTATAGCACCTCTTCAAAGGGCTACTCAGAGGCGCTCCCAGCCCCAACGTGGCCAAATAAAACTGTCTTAAGATGACAGAGGAAAGCTTGAGATGGGGTTCTAGCAAGGGAGTGGGTCCTACCATCTATCATATCAGCACCATAGTAACAAGGAATACAAATAAATTAACACAGCCATATAGATGCTAATAGTAGCCTAGTACATTACTCACAAAACCACACTGACAATGAAGAAGTGACTGCTTAGATAACTGAAACAGAAAAACAACAAACCTCAACGCAGTGCAAGCATGCTGAAAAAAAGACATTCAGAAAACAAAAGAAATTAATATGCAAGTTAAAAAGCTATGGAGAGAAAAAACAATAGCACCAAATACAAAAACTCAAAGAAGATAAGCAATGGTAACAAAAGAAGTTTAATGAAAACAAACTAATCATAATTTGTGATTTCAACAGCTGCAAAGAAGTGAAATTGCAGGGGCCAGCCTTTCACAGGCAAACTGAGAATTGATAACTGAAGTGTGCCAGTAAAAGCCAGGCTAAGCAGTGATAACAGAAGAGGTGAAATAAGAATCAAAATAAGTACTAGTGATTAAATCTGTTGCTCAAGTCTTTGCATCAATTGGCTCCCTATTCAGCAAAGCATTTGTATCAAGTTTCAACTGAACTTGTCTCCAGCCCAACTACTACCAGTTGTAAATAATTGCATGAATCAGAAAAACTTCTCAGAGGCACTCCCGACTTGACAGCACCAAACCACAACTGAAGAGAATGGTTTTTTACGCTTGCCAAAAAGGCAAAGAAAGTAAATAAACTGCGGTAATGTGGTGGTACTTATGTCCTTTCCTGCTGCCACTGACAATCTGCCAAAATTGCTGGCAGAAGCCAAGCTGCTGCCTTATTCATGGTGACAATGTCAGCTTTGCGTACTTACAAAGCTTGACAGGTCAAGTGAAGCACTTTCACGCTTCTCATATAGCACCCGGAAACAGAAGCAATATGGCCAGAAGCATAACTGTATAATAATTATTGGATATTAAACAATCGCCTCTGCCTATAACCAGACAGCAATGTGGCCTTTCAAAGTAACATGGATGAAATAATCTGATAGCAGGCCAGCTGGGCAAAATTATGTCTTTTTGTATCAGACAGCCAAGTTGTTGTTTTAGCTTTCTTGCCAGGACTGAAATAAATCATACAATACTGTATTTGTATATTTCATTTATGGCTCTTCTAACAGGTGGTCTGTTAAAACATGGTCATGATGATTCTGGCTTCCAACCCGAACAGAAAAACTGTTCTGCACTGTATATTCCTATATTCATGATATTATAATTATATCACAAATAATTAATTCACTCTATAAAAATTATGCTGCCTGTTAAGCTTGTAACATATATATGAAAATAAGCATAACAAGGTATTAGAAAGCATGCAAACTAATCATACCCATGTTTTTCTTTGGTTTAACTTGTTCCAATTTCACATCCCGTTGCATTGTCCTCTGAATCAGTGCCATACGACGTTCCTAACAAAGACAATCCATCAGTAGTGTTCATCAACTAAGCAAAAAGTTGTTTTTCCAGTCGCATGCGCTTCGATTCTAATAACCATAGATCCATTTCGTTAAACTTGTCTCCATCATCAACTACTTCGGATCCAATCACACAGTTCCGTCTCACCTAAGCCATTTGCATTTATAGACCATTCTCACATGAATTATTTCCATTCCGCTTGCCACCGTTCCACTTGCCACTGTTTCCACCGTTCCACTCGCCACCGTTCCACTCGCCACCGTTCCACCTGCCACTGCTCCACCTGCCACCGTTCCACTTGCCACCGTTCTACTCACCACCGTTCCACTCGCCACTGTTTCCACCGTTCCACTTGCCACCGTTCCACTCACCACCGTTCCACTCGCCACTGTTTCCACCGTTCCACTTGCCACCGTTCCACTTGCCACTGTTCCACTTGCCACCGTTCCACTTGCCACTGTTTCCACCGTTCCACTTGCCACCGTTCCACTCACCACCATTCCACTCGCCACCGTTCAACTTGCCACCGTTCCACTTGCCTCCGTTCCACTTGCCACCGTTCCACTTGCCACCGTTCCACTTGCCACCGTTCCACTTGCCACTGTTCCACTTGCCACCGTTCCACTTGCCATCGTTCCACTCGCCACTGTTCCACTCGCCACCGTTCCACTCGCCACCGTTCCACTTGCCACCGCGCAATGCCACGGTTCCACTTGCCACGGTTCCACTTGCCACCGTTCCACTTGCCACCGTTCCACTTGCCACGGTTCCACTTGCCACCGTTCCACTTGCAACGGTTCCACTTGCCACTGCTACACTTGCCACTGTACCACTTGCCACCGTTCCACTTGCCACTGTTCCACTCCAGTTAATGGCTTCCGTTGCCACATCTGCTGAACACACTTGCCATTTCCAGCAGCTGCGCAGATAATTACCCAAAACTTACACAATAGAGACAGGCTATAGATGCAATCATCTTTTGCTCGGTGGTGTCCGTATATAACACCCACACAGCATCATCAATGTAATTGTAATTACAAATTCATAAGGCACCACTGCACACACAATATATATATATATATATATATATAATAGTAAAAATATATATGTGAATATATATATATATATATTCATATATATATTTTTATTATTTTTATTTCTCGCATTTGCTATAGTGCCCCTTCAAGTTCACTACTCAGAAGCGCTTCCAACTACAGCGCGGACACTACATCCGAGTTTCACGTCGAAACGCACAAGCAATTGCGAGTGAAGGACTTGCTCAAGGTCTCATAGATGGCAGCCTGAAGTGGATTCGAACCTGCAACCCTCCAGCTCCAAGGCAATGAACACACTACTACACCATCACGCCCTCATAATATATATATATATATATATATATGACATAATATGTATATATATTATATATAAAATATTTTGTATATATATATATTCACAAGTATAAGGCACAAATATGTAACATACATACGTGTACAATTGTACACAGTACATCGTCTGTACATATGACTAAAGACATCAGGCATAAAAAAACGATGGCAGTCTGGCAGACATGGAAATGCTATAATATATGATAATTATTTATATGTTGGAGACAGAGACAAAAACAGGAGGAGCAAGGAATGTGATGGCAGAACACACGTAAGCCAATTGAACAGTACAAAGGAAGCATTGGCACATACAGACAGAAAAGGCAGGAAGGCAGGCAGGCAGGTAGGCAAGCAGACAGACAGGCAGGAAGGCAGGCAGACAGGCAGGCAGACAGATAGACCGGCAAGCAAACAGACAGACAGCAGGCAGGTAAGCAAACAGATAGACATAGACAGAAAAGGCAGGCAGGCAGGCAGACAGACAGCCAGACAAGCAAACAGGCAGGGCACCAATAAACATACATCTAAATGTACAAATAACTGTCATAGGTTGAAAGAGAAGTAGAGTTGACAAATACAAAGACACAGTTTTGTTATGTACAAAAATGTGCAGCCATGAGCAGTACTAAGAAGAGCATTAGAACATGTATATGATGTCCGTCATTCAGCCAGTCAGTCGGTCAGCCAGCCAACCAGCCTGCCAGTCAGCCAGCCAGCCAGCCAAAGACAACGTGCTCCGATGAACAAGCAAAGCTGTGCACTGGTAAAGACAGAATATCGACCAGCAGCGGCGACGATTAGTGCAGAGTCTATCCCACATAGATTATGACGATGATGTTGTTGCCAGCCATGCAGTGTCTCCATAAGACAGCAAGCAGCCACGTGTCCACCACCACGCAACAGTACGCCAACCACATAATATGGATATTACTGACCAACAACAGCTATATATGCGCTGTGTGTATGATGCTGGCAAAGTGCGTGGCATTGCGTAACATCAAACCAAGCCATCTACACAAGATCATATCCCTCTCACATCTATTGCAAATTGTGCGCTTGTTTTTGTATGTGCACTTGTTATAGCGCCCCCTTCAGGCTCTCTACTCCGCGGCGCTCCCAACTACAGCGCGGACACCGCATCAGAGTTTCCCGCTGAAGCACTGATCAAATATTTAATTTAAAATCTTATTGGAAAAATTGCATGGAAAACATTGCACATCTCATAAAAACCAGATCCTGGAAAACTCATCCACTGACATCTAAGACAAACCGAAAAAAGGGACAAACAAGATTCCAACGCAATCGGAAGCAATCAACATAAAGGACGGCTGCAATTCCTGTAAATTCCTGCAAATTCCTGGCGGCAAGATAAATATTGGTCAGTCCCAAACTCGTCTGTTTTCCAACGCCGCCGCAGGGTGGCCCATCCAATAAAAGAAGTTGACGTGGCGGGATTCACGGGGAATTCCATTAGCAGGTTCTGATTGCTCGCCGTGGCGACCCGTAGCGATCCTAAAATTGGTTCTTTCACGATCCCTCTCGGAAATTGCAAACGCTTTCCGACAAACAGCAACTTAGACAGAATTCAAAGCACAGTCGTCTGATTTATATGACATTTATTAATGCCTTCGTGCATGCACGTAGGCTACCGTGCCGGTGCCGCGTGATAGAGTCCCCCCTAAAAGTCTTCCTCCGGAGACTTCATTTCGAAATACATTCTCCCCCGGTGGATCTGTTCCAGAATAAATTCGCCCCGGAGAGTATTATTATGAAATAAAGTCTCCATGAGCAGAAAATATTTCCTACCCCATTAAGCGTGAATTGAGCTACAGTCACATAAAATTTAGAGATGAACAGGTTAAACGGTTAGTTTAAGTTGCTACATTATTTAACAAGAAAATATATACCGTACACTTTTATATCAGAAAATTTCCTAAAACACAGAGTTTCATATGGGGAGACTCTGTTATTGGGGGGGGGGAGACTTTATATCGGAGGTAGACTTTATATCGGGACACCGGTGGCAGGCAGCGGCCATGCACCGCTTGCGACCCATGATTTACAACCGCCGAGCATAGATGAAGCACAACCGTGGAATTATGACTGGAATTAACGACTGCTTGGATTAAGTCTGGTGCAGAGTCCATGCTGCGTGTGTGAAGTGGACCATACATGACAGCAAAGCAAACGAAGCACGCGTGGAGAGTTGAACTTTGCATGCGTTCGCCTTCTTCACATGGAGTGTATACTGTGTATTATGTACGTTGTAGTGTGTAAAATATTTTTAGAAGTGTTATTAATACTAATTTCTTATTCTTACACAAGGTAGGAATATGGGAGAGTGCTTTATGACAGCTGTATGCCAAAGGTAGGCCCATGAAGCAGTATGTGAGACCACTCCTGCATGTCATATCTCTATCTTCAGACCAGAAGGCAGGACTGCCAAGTGAACAAGGTGGCCTGATCTTTAATCTGGAAAGTCAGTCCCACTTGATACATGTCGTCGTTTATGGCATGGAGGTGGATGCCAGAATGCAATCTGAAGACTAGCCCATGCTGCAATTCTGTGCCAACCGCGTCTCCATAGCTACAGTCGTCAAGGCGACTGTGGACATAAGCAAGTCAAGAGCCACTGTCAGTCACTCATACAGAACAATTCTAGAGTACAGACAAAGGTAGCAGGGTGAAATTGGAATAGCGGCTGGCCAACCCCCCCCCCCCCAGCGAGAACATCAATAACAACCAAAATCCTGAGGTTGTAAAGTAGTGGACAGACACAGACAGAAAAACAGGCAAACAGTATGATGATGATGATGATATCCCGTCTAGCTAGCCCGGAGGGCTAGCCAATGGGGATGAAGTGTTAGCGACTTCATTTTCAAGGCCTCGGCATATGAGGGCGGTGGCCAATCCTCTCCCTCGCCGTCTCATCATCCACTGACCGTGAGGTCAGTGTACTCATCATAGCTGAGTCGGCTAGGGGGTGCTTGTGGAACAGAAATCTCGTTACAAATTTCTGCCCCGGCGGGGAATTGAACCCCCGACCTCTTGGTCGACAGTCTAGCGCGCTAACCACTGTACTACCGAGCACCCCCAAGACAACAGACAACAAAGCAAGAAAGTGAAATGTGAACTTTCTGACCTATGCGCACAAGTTAAATTAGACCATCGCCACTTTGTCACACTAAGAAAACCGTTTTGACTTTGAAAATTAGCAAAGTGCTAAACTAGAAAAACTGATTTGACTTTGAAAACTAGGAAATCGTTTTCACTTTGAAAACTAGGAAAAAAAATTTCACTTTGAAAACTAGAAAAACTGCTCTGACTTTGAAAACAAGGAAAACTGTTTTGACTTTGAAAACTAGAAAAACCGTTTCAACTTTGAAAACCAGAAAAACTGTTTGACTTTGAAAACTAGGAAAACTGTTTTGACTTTAAAAACCAGGAAAAACTGTTTTGACTCACGTTCTCCTCCTCAATAATTCTCTTTCGTCGATTCTCAACAGTCGCTCGATGTTCCTCCTCCGTCTGTCGCAGCCTCTCCACTCGTCTCTTCCGGTCCTCTTCCAGCCTCTTGCGGAACTCCTCCGACCTCGAGTTGGCCTCTCTCAGGCCCGCCATCCGGCGCTTCAGCTCCTCCTGCTGCTTCTCACGAACGAATCGCAATCTCTCCTCCTTCTCTTTGTTCTTCTGCGAATCTAAAACGAGATCAAGCGAATAAATAGATAAAACATGCAGAAGTTTATAAATGAAAATGCATAAAGGGGAGCTATAATTTTACTCAGTGCAATAAAAACCTTATCTCCAACAGGGCAGTTTTTGAGGAATTTTTAGAACTGCACAACTCCTTCTTTCCTTTCCCATCCTCCATGGTAAATTACTTCCAATTGGAGGACAATGACCTTTTTTGCTAGTTTTAACTGTACAGAAGTGCTTCTACGACTGCACAAATACATTTAGAACTGCACATTCTGTGTGCAACTGCACTTAAAAAACCCCTGATCTCCAATATGATTTATTTAAGATAAAGCTCAAGTCAAGATGTCGTGTCTACTTGAAATATGCTATATATGTTACAGGCAATGTGTAAAATCAGGGATTTTGTAAAATGCCTGAAATTTTTAGGCAATTTGTAAAATCCCCAATTCACTCGGGCACTTTACACAATCCCTGAAAAAAACAGGGGTTTTGTAAAATCCCTGAAATCTGAAGCTGAATATTTGACAGATTGCCTGAAACGAAATGACGAACATAACTGAACGTTGCCATCGACTGTTGCGACTCACTTTCCCTTTGAAATATTGAAGTAAGTAAGTAAGTATGGTTATTCTAATATTCAGGTTTATTATATCTATGGTTCTGCGGGCCATAAGTCAGCCTGTCTATTTAATTTTATATCAGTGATTTGTTCAGCTCTGGAACAGAATCGTGTTACAATTAAAACACAACGTAAGCGAGCTCGGGATGCAATGGTTGATCAGGCAGAGCGTATGGTAAAGCGTAGCCGAGTGACAAACGTTGCTGCAAACACAGGAGACAATGTCACCATATATATTCCCCTCGTTGACAGAGGCCAGGGAGATCCTCGAAATATAATGGGTGTTGTTTGTGAGCGTGACAACAACGACCTCTACAGAATCGCTGTAAGGGCTGGAATGTTGTCCGGGAAATACTCCCGTAATCAATTTGATTTGTGTGCCCACAAGCTACTAACTAACAATGACATTTCAACAGAACAGGAAGTAGGACTTCGAAGTGCTGTTCAATTTGAATCCAAATGTGGTGGGCAAGGTTTTTTTAAATGCAACTGTTCAGGGACTGGACGCTGCAAGACAAATAGGTGCAAATGTTTCAAAGCAAAGGTCAAATGTAACAGTCGATGTCATTCGAGTACGTCATGTGTAAACAAAAACTGATGTAGCCGTTTAAAAACTGAACCAAAAATGAATTTGGAACTGAACTTAGAAGAAACATTCAGGAGGGGTGTCGACAAGTAATTTTATGTAGTACTAAACTTTTTAAAATGTAAGTGGTAGTGCTGTTAGTATTCGATTTGTTCATAGCAGTTTACAAATTTGAAAAACATTTAATGTATTATAGATGACTTTAACTAATTAACTTTGAAAATTAAAAACTAAAATTCGAAAAATTAAATTGAAGTAAACTTAAGTGGCTTGTTTTCATAATAAACAACGATTATGTTCATTTGGGTTTCAGGCAATCTGTCAAATATTCAGCTTCAGATTTCAGGGATTTTACAAAATCCCTGTTTTTTCCAGGGATTGTGTAAAGTGCCCGAGTGAATTGGGGATTTTACAAATTGCCTAAAAATTTCAGGCATTTTACAAAATCCCTGATTTTACACATTGCCTGTAACATATACATATTGACTGTATTTCTTCATCACCATTTGTATAGTTGGTTATTACGCATTGGGCAGCCTTAATTTTAAGCAGTTCTGTGTGTAGTGACTGTAGTCTCATCACCAGCCTATTCACAAGCACTATCATGTGAAAGAGCATCAATGGTGCTGAGTAACTGCATTTGAAGGACTTCTCACAGCCATTACACAGCGACCAACTCAATTGAGGTTCCATCTCAAACGTTAGTCATTAACAGCGAAGCAACTAGCCAATCAACTACGGTGCATTACTTCTCAGCACCCGATTGCTTGACGGCTTGGAATTGATTTGAAGCCGCTATCCGAAAAGCGCCTAATTTCCAGGAATTGCTGGCACCCTTTACTGTTAGGCCACGAAAGCGCGGCCAACCATTGATCTGTGGCCAACGTTGTGCGTCTGCCTGTACACTTCGGTCACGTGTGTCTGTCTATACCCAAACACACACAGTCACACACACACACACACACACACACACACACTTTTGCAGACCATAGCCAACTGAGTGACAACCTCATGAATCACACACACACACACACACACACACACACACACACACACACCACACACACACACACACACGTACGCACACACACGTACACACCCCCCCCCACACACACACACACGCACACACACACACACGCACACACACACACACACATGCACACATACATACCTACACACACGTACACACACACACACACATACCTACACACACACACACATACACTTTTACAGACCATCGCCGAATGACTGACCGACCTCATGAATCACATTTTCTGACATTCTCTGATGGATGCATCCATAGCACGCCCCCATTGCATGCATAGTACTGTAATTTTTCATGTCATTTATCGTGAGATACAAATGGACATCCTTAATATAATAGTTCAACCGGAAGCAATTTGTCAATGATGCACAATGGAATGATGCAACACGATAGTTAACAGTTATAGCTAACATCTTTAAACTGTTGTTATATATGACTATCCCTGAATAATAATAATAATAATAATTATTATTATTATTATTATTATTATTATTATTCTTTAATTTTATCTTTATTTTGTCCAACCAGAATTTGTCGATAATGAATTATGATGATGATAATAATACTAGTACCGTATTTTCGCGAATATAACACGCACACGGGTATAACACGCAACAGAATATAACACGCTACTTTTTGCGATTTCAGTAAAAATTGAATTATATAACACGCACCCGACTATAAGACGCACCTATTTCCGTGCGTCAAGCTACACGTGAGTACTTGAACGTGTACGCTAGCGTTAATGTGACTCGTGTGCATAGTCATAAACATAACTGGTATAATTAAATGCAATTAAAATAATCCGTTTGATGAAAATCTTTAAAAAAAGAAAATGGAAGTTTAATGCTAAAATGAAAGTTTCAATAAAGTTTACTATATAAATATAACGATTTACTGTAAGCGCGAATTATCTTGTTTCCGATTCTTTGCTGGCGCTGGTAAGGTCTTCACAAGGTAAGGTATTCGTCGTTTAAAGATTATAGCAGTGACGGAGTGAATAATTTGATAGGAAGACTTCAACATAAGCCGTTTTCATCAAGCAAAGTGATCTTAATAAAAGTATTTTTTGCGAATTTAAGTGTGCACCCATTGTAGCATTTTTCCACAATCCAAGTTATATTGAAGTCAGAATTTATTTGAACAACTTCACTTCCATATAGCCTTAAATAACGAGCGTGTAACCTACTATTGTGCCAAATGGTAATGACGATCGTATGCTAGTATTGGCGTTCTCTTATAACGACGGTTCTTGGCCAAGGAATGTAGTATATTTTTGAAACTTTATGTCTTTAGGCCAAAGCTATATAATTAAGCGTATTTAAAAGTGGAAGATATATTTAAAGTGGGAGCGTACGCGCGTTACTTTGACGTACGCAAATTCGAATAATCCAAAATGGCGGCCCTTGCGGAGGAACAGATTCCCGTCTAAATTCGCCATTTCCTTGAAGAATTAGCTTCAAATGATGCCAGTTTCGATAAATCTAGCGACTAATAATTGTTTGATATCCCAATTTACGAAAATAAAGTGGGTTTAGCCAGGAAATTCTGATTTTTACATGGGTTCACAGATGGCATTCACCGCATTCGCCGTTACTGCAGAGAAATTGGGATGAAACTATTTGCCAACTGGCAAGTCATTCTGGTAAAATTTACTTCATTTTTGATGCAGTGGACAATATTTATATTTGTAATGTGGAATAGACAGCGGGTGACACTGAAAACGAGGAATAACTAGACTGTTTGAAAATCGCAAAATTATGAGCTATAACAATTAAAAGTTCTAATTTTCTTAACTCTATACCTAGCGCAGTGCGAGCGATAATACAAAATATCGTGTGTTCATTCGTTTATTCAAAATTGAAAACGACAATTAGAATTTATAAACAGTAATCTTTGACTGATATGTAAGGTCAAATAATAATTTTTCATTTTCAATTGTGACTTTCTGCGCTCTGGTATTTTATGATAATGAAGATAAACGAATACTACAACTGACGTCGGGCTTTATGTCCGATCGTTTTGTCGACGTCCATGCCTCCGTATTGTAAGTAAAAAACCTTTTTACAGCAGTTTCTGACCATGACCTGAAAATAATCTGGCTCAAAATTTGGCTGTGTAAAAAATAATTTGTATAACACGCCCCCGAGTATACCACGCAGGCAGGGTGCGTGGTTTGTAAAACTTTGTATAATCCGCGTGTTATATTCGCGAAAATACGGTAATAATAATAATAATAATAATAATAATAATAATAATAATAATAATAATAATAATAATAATAATAATAATAGCTGAGTCAGATCCAGAGGAGATCTAAAAATGGCACTTTTATTATCATTTAGAACAATGACTACCGCTTCTGTTGTTTATCGCTCTTTGTGTATCTGATGTTGTTTGTTAAAGATATTAAAATGATAATAATAATTTTTTAAAAATATAATAATAATAATAATAATAATAATAATAATAATAATAATAATAATAATAATAATAATAATGTCTGTGTGCGGCTCGAGACCAGTGGCTGAAAATCAGCTCGGTTCAATGCCCAGAAAAGGACAGTCAGCTTGGGACAAGCCCTTGCTCGACAAAATAATAGCCGGTATTCATGCCAAACTCCCTGACCCTGAACACAGGGCACGCCTCGGGGCCACTGCAGCCCCGCATGCTGGCGATTGGTTACTGGCTCTGCCCATTGCCAACTGCGGACTTAGGTTGGATGACGAGGCAATCAGAGTGGCAGTCGGCCTGCGGTTGGGTGTGCGTCTGTGTGAACCACACAAATGCCCTTGCAGGGCCCCGGTGGCCACTGATGGCCTACATGGGCTCTCCTGCGCCCTGGGACCTGGCAGACACCCGAGACATGTGACACAAAGTGGTCTTTTGTCCAATGTAATTATTTTTATCGTGGGTCCGGCTTCGCCTGTGTGGCCGAAGTCTTAAAGAAGATAAACTCCGAAAGTGTCTGTGGTACGAATGTCTCAATGGCGTACTCGGAAGTGTGCTCGGAGGCGCACACGTAGACTTCGCAGGAACCGGAAGTCGAAGACGTCCAGACACCGGAAGTCGAAGACGTCGGAGGCTTGTTGACACCGGAAGTGTGCTCGGAGGCGCACACGAAGACGTCACAGGAACCGGAAGTCGAAGACGTGCAGACACCGGAAGTCGAAGACGTCGGAGGCTTGTTGACACCGGAAGTGTAGATAGCCACCGGCACTCGTAGACGTACAGCGACCGGAAGTCGAAGATAGCCACCGACACTCGTAGACGTACAGCGACCGGAAGTCGAAGATAGCCACCGGCACTCGTAGACGTACAGCGACCGGAAGGTCGAACGGCCACCACCGGAAGTCGAAGATAGCCACCGGCACTCGAAGACGTACAGCGACCGGAAGTCGAAGATAGCCACCACCGGAAGTCGGAGATAGCCACCACCGGAAGTCGAAGTAGAAGGCGTACCCGAAGCGTCGATGCTGCAAGCGTCGCAGACGTGTAAACACAACTGATTATCCACTCTTCCCACGTCTATATGACTGATGACGGCCAACAATAAAAGTGGTGTCCAGGAGTTGGACCACGTAGGCGGACATAACTTCTGTCGCATTCGCCAGGCGGCGCCACAAGAAACGGTAGTCACGAAGGCAGTTTTGTGACATCCTCCCACGTCCGGGGGGAATATCCTCAGCGGCAGAATGTCCGCTGAACCACGACAATGTTCCTTTCAGCACATATCAACCCGCACTGTATCACAGAAGCGGGCTGGTCTGCGTATTTGACGCCTGGGTCGTTGATCGGAAGGAGGCGTATGCGTTAGATCATCAGAATCATCAGCGTTATCGTCCGAACCAGCGTCCGAAGGTGTTTCGTCCTCCCGCTCCCCGATAGAGGATGACCGGTCAGGGCTGGACACACCAGGTGGCGGTCGTTCTGATTGCGGTTGGGTGTCTGTACCACCCTCGATATCGGCAGTAGGGTCACGGATCCAGCTCTGGAGGCCTGGCGTGTGACATGGTTTAAGTTTATCAACGTGAACGACCATCGGTTTGGCGCGCCGACTCCGTTGAATCTCCATGTTCAGGTCACTGATCTTCCTGGTTATCAGGTACGGGCCCTGATAAAAACTAGACCATTTGGCGCTACGCCCTTGCCGTCGTCTAGGTATCAGACACCATACCCAAGTGCCTGGTTCAAAGTTGCGTGGACGTGCTCGCATATCGTATCGCGACTTCCTTCTCTCAGCAGCACGATGGAGATGCTCTCGTACCAATGCGAAGGCTTCGTGTAGATTCTCCTGCTGTTCTGACACGAACTCTACGGGACTGCGCTGCTCTGTCTCCCTGGGAGGCATGCCGTACACAATGTCAGCAGGTATAACTGCCTCGCGTCCATACATCAGGAAGAAAGGAGTGAAACCAGTTGACTCCTGGACCGAAGTACGGTATGCGAAAGCGACAGCTGGCAATCTGTCATCCCAGTCGCGATGGTTACTTGAGACCCATTTAGCGAGGATGCTATTGAGAGTCCCATGAAGTCTTTCGACATTGCCGTTCGTCGAGGGCCTGTACGCAGTTGTCCTGATCTTGTCGATGGAGAGTGCACGACAGATCTCCTGGAACAAATGACTCTCGAAGTTTGGACCCTGGTCCGTAAGCAGTTGAAGAGGCATGCCATGGACGCAGAAGACGCGGTCCACGAGGATTTTGGCAACAGTTGATGCTTCCTGGTTTCGCATCGGAAACATCTCGGCCCATTTCGTGAAGTGGTCAATTAATGTGAGAATGTACACATTTCCCTTTGATGATTTTGGATGTGGTCCTGTGATGTCCACGCCGATTCGCTCCCAGGGTTCGCCGGTCAGCATAGGTTTAAGGCACCCTTGACGATGAGGCCGTGGTCGTTTGAATCGTGCACATTGATCGCACTGCATCAAAGTTTGTCGAAGGTCACGTGACCACCCCGGCCAATAAAACCTTCCTTGCAGTTGGTGCATCGCGCGCTGAATACCGAAGTGCCCACCGTTCAGACCTCGATGCATGTCTGCAGCTATCTCCTGTCGATAGTGGAACGGTACAACTTTCTGCAAATGAATTCCTCCGCCGGCTTTGAGAAACTTCCGGTACAAGATGCCATCGGTTCCCAACTGCATCTGGTCATACTGACTGCAGAGCGTTTTTGCGTCGGAACTGAGCGCCGTGATGTCCTCTTGTCTTGGCCTCGGCGACTGATTTTGGAGTAATCGGTAGAGAAAACCAACGTCCGGGTCTTCTTGCTGAACCTTGGCCCAGTCAAACGGTTCAACGACCTCTGGTCGTGCAGTAGATGCTGCAGCAACGGCAGGATCACTGTGGTTTGATGGCGGTCTCCGAGACATAGCATCAGCGTTCGAATGCTTAGTTCCGGGCCGATGTTGAACGTGATAATCAAATTCCTCCAGGATTTCCAGCCATCGAGCCTGCTGACCGATGGGCTCGGGGGTTTTCTTCAACCATTGCAAGGCGGCATGATCAGTTCTGATCGTGAAAGGCCTTCCCAGTAAGTATTGTCTGAATTTCTTCACAAACGTGATGAGTGCTAATAACTCTTTCCGTGTGACGTTATAGTTCTTCTCGTGACGATTATACAACTGGCTGGCGTAGCATATCGGTCGTTCCTCTCCGTTCTGCATCTGTGAGAGCACGGCACCAATGCCGGTGTCGGATGCGTCACAGTCCAGAATATAGCTCCCCTCTTCAATCGGTAGAGCCAATACGTCTGCCCCGATCAAAGCTGACTTGAGTGCATCAAACGCCTTCTGACACTCGTCCGTCCAGAGAAACCGGGCACCTTTCTTCGTCAGAGCATGCAACGGTGCAGCCACATCAGAGAAGCCTGGAACGAACCGTCTATAATATTGGCAAAGACCAACGAAAGCACGGCTCTCACGAAGGTTCGAGGGTGTTGGCCAGTCGCGTATGGCAGCAATCTTATCAGGATCCGTCCCGACACCTTCACTGCTAACTATGAATCCAAGAAACGACACCTTTTGTTGAAAGATGTGGCATTTGGAAGGCTTCAATTTCAAGTTGGCCACTCGCAGTCGATCGAGCAATTTCTCCAGCCGTTCCATGTGGCTCTGTGTGTCCTTACTGAAGACAATGATGTCGTCCAAGTAAACGAGGCATGTTTCGTAATTCAGCCCCCCTATGACCATGTCCATCAACCGCTGGAATGTTGACGGAGCTCCGCATAAACCAAATGGCATTCTTGGAAAGCGAAATGTTCCGCGATGACAAATGAACGTAGTTTTGTTCACGTCCTTCGGATCAACAGTTACTTGATGAAATCCGGATCGTAGATCAAAGGTGCTGAACCATAGTGAACCAGCGAGCGTGTCAAGGCAGGTCTCGATGCGTGGAAGAGGATAAGCGTCTTTCCTTGTGAGATCGTTCAACCGTCGGTAGTCGACACAAAAACGGATACTGCCATCCTTCTTTTTAACGAGAACAATGTTGGAAGCCCACTCACTTTGACATGGCTTGATTACACCCTGCTTTTGCATTTCCGTCAGAAGCCTGTCCATTTCTGGTAGGTACGTACGTGGCTGAGGTCTTAAAGGCTGACGAAACGATCTGTTGTCTCCAGTATCTATCCGATGAGTAACAATGTCCGTACAGCCGAGATCAAACTCGTCCCGTGAAAAAACGTCTGCATACTTGGTCAAGAGTTGTCTCACGTCGTCTTTTACTTCCACGGGTACGGTTTCATCAATCCTCTTCAAAATAGGCTCTATGTGATCGATGTATGTTTCTTGATTAGGTTCTGCTGCAGACGGCAATGTTGCGACGTCCTGCAGACTACTAATTGTTTGTCCCTCATGAATTGTTATTTGCCGGCGAGTTGGATTGCACACTCGGACCCCGTTCTCCAAGGATCTGGGATCGATAAGAGTTCGTGCGATCAACAACCCTCTTTCCGGTGCGGCTGGTACGGTACTAAGCTGTTGGTCAGCTGGTGAGCCGAGACGTCCGTAAATTAAGCGAACCGGAATAATCGCTTCACTCTGCGGAGGTACGGTCCAGTCGGAACGAGCAACACACCGCTGGTAGTACATCGTCTTTCCCGGTTTTGTCCGTAGTGTCACGCGTTGACGGCCCATGACAATTGTTCTTTCTCCGAAGACCCAGGTCACATCGTTATCCGTAAGCCAGTCGATGCCGAGTATCGCTTCGCTAAGGCTGGGACTGACAAGGAAAGTAGCGGTAGTACGATGATGGTCGATGACCACGAATTGCCGAAGCTCACCCTCGACTTCTATCTCAGATCCATTTACTGCGAGCAGTCTGGTTGAGGTTCGAGTGATCAATGATCTATTCACCCAGTTGCTCGGGATGAGGCAGACTTCAGCCCCGGTGTCCAGCAGGCAGTCTCTCTGCTTCCCGTCGATTCTTGCACGTACATACACTGCAGGTTCGCGTCTCGGAGTACGAACGGGCGCCTCTATTGGTCCAGATGAGGAGCTGTGGATCGATCGTTCGGCGTCGACGTCGATCCCATGGCGTTTCCCGACGGCTGTAGGGCTGGGCAGTCGCGCCAACGATGACCCGGCTGATCACACTCCAAACATCGTACTGACCTGTCGTTGAGCCGACAGTCGCGACCCCAATGACCGGTCAAACCACATTTCGGGCATGGCTTCTTCGGAACGCTACCGAAATTCATTGCAGGTGTTGCTGACGAACGAGTGGTCGAGAGTTGTTGCAAAGCCTGGCTCATCTCATCCAACCGACGATTCGTCCGGTCCATGAAATCTTTCGTTGTTTTAGGTAGTTGGCATTCAGGATCTTGTTTCTGCTCCTCGCTGTGGATTGCCCGTGTTGATGCATGTCGCTGGCCGCCGGTGCTAGACAGTGATCGGAAACGTTCATATAAGCTGCAAGCCTCATCCAGTGTCTTTGGTTCTTTATCGCGGATATAGAAGACCACCTCTCTGTCTGGTATGGCTCTAAGGAGGTAGCTGATCATTATTTGGTTCCGTGCTGCGCCACCGAGATCGCTGTAGGCCCTCCTGGTGAGCCGTAGCACCTCATGGGAAAGCTCCCGAATGTTTTGACCGGAACCAAGGCGTAACAGATTTAGCGCCTGCTCATGGGCTGCGGGGCATTCCGTAGGCCCGAAGCGTGCCAGTAAGGCCCTTCTGACGTCTTGGTATGTTACTGCCGTAATATCATCAATCTCTGCGAGAATGCCTCTTGCAGGCCCATCCAGAGCGCAGAGGAGGGAGGAAGCCATGTCGTAGTCCGTCCAGAAATTATGTCGAGCCGCGAGCTCGAATTGGATGAGATACTCTTCTACGGGATCCTTTCCCGTATAACGCCGTATCTCAATTTCTTTCCGCTTGATTTGTGGCCTTCCGTCCGAGGATCTTCTAGGCTGTCCGGGTGTAGAGGCACCAAACGAGGCGTATCCAGTAGCATAACGTGGCATACCTTCAATTTTGGATTCCTCGTCCTCATTTACCTCCTGGTACACGGCGGGCGGTCTTCCAGCATAATCCATTGCCGTAGCTTGTTTGAAGAAGAAAGCCCCACGTTGGGCGCCAATTGACACAAAGTGGTCTTTTGTCCAATGTAATTATTTTTATCGTGGGTCCGGCTTCGCCTGTGTGGCCGAAGTCTTAAAGAAGATAAACTCCGAAAGTGTCTGTGGTACGAATGTCTCAATGGCGTACTCGGAAGTGTGCTCGGAGGCGCACACGTAGACTTCGCAGGAACCGGAAGTCGAAGACGTCCAGACACCGGAAGTCGAAGACGTCGGAGGCTTGTTGACACCGGAAGTGTGCTCGGAGGCGCACACGAAGACGTCACAGGAACCGGAAGTCGAAGACGTGCAGACACCGGAAGTCGAAGACGTCGGAGGCTTGTTGACACCGGAAGTGTAGATAGCCACCGGCACTCGTAGACGTACAGCGACCGGAAGTCGAAGATAGCCACCGACACTCGTAGAGATAGCCACCGGCACTCGAAGACGTACAGCGACCGGAAGTCGAAGATAGCCACCGGCACTCGTAGACGTACAGCGACCGGAAGTCGAAGATAGCCACCGGCACTCGTAGACGTACAGCGACCGGAAGTCGAAGATAGCCACCGGCACTCGTAGACGTACAGCGACCGGAAGTCGAAGTAGAAGGCGTACCCGAAGCGTCGATGCTGCAAGCGTCGCAGACGTGTAAACACAACTGATTATCCACTCTTCCTACGTCTATATGACTGATGACGGCCAACAATAAAAGTGGTGTCCAGGAGTTGGACCACGTAGGCGGACATAA